>OZ023163.1:12254017-13454017 GCA_963678695.2 Diplodus puntazzo | reverse complement strand
GAAGGAATTATCAATTATAAACGGTAGCTGCTTGGCGGTGTGCGGCTGCTTTTTTCTTTTGTAAAGACAGGAGAGGAGGAAGAGATGAGAGGAGATGACAGGAAGCACAGAGGGTCTTCTCTGTTTTATCTCTATTCTGCAGTTATTTTGTGCTAGGTATTTCTTGGTCGTTTCTCACACCTGTGAGTGTAGCATATAAAAGCAGGAGAGGACTGTCGACTTTCAAAACAAACACTATATTATTTAGAGCTGTCACAGAAGTTTTTTTTCATAACCAGACAATTCACACACTTGTGACGATGTAAGAGATGTAACAAGACAGAAACATAATGAAAGGGAGACTTGAATGGGGACAAAAGGCATTTGGTGAGAGAGGCTCAGATTCAGTAAGATTTGCCAGTAGAAATGTCCTTTTTACTTTTATACTTCGAGTACATTTCAGAGCCTGTACTTCTTACTTTTACAAGTGGAACAAAGTTGAATCAGTACTTCTAATTAACTATCAGTACTTCCACTGGAGTAAAGAATGCGTGAACTTGTGTGTCATTTCTGTTTTCCCTGATTCACGGAGCTGTGACTTTACAAAAATGCGATTCCGATTTATGGTCACGGAGCAGCAACAATTATGATGTTCCAGACCAAAAAAACAACACTGCGATATCAGATCATGCCACACAAGCTAGTATGTAAATTTCCATTGGTGATGACACAGAGTCACTCTTCCCTGAGACAAAAATACAGCGTAGCATGGCTCCAAAAGCAAGAGTGTACAGATTTACTGCAGCTTGGTTTGTTGTATTTGTTTGCTCTCTGGCTCGGGCGTACGGAGATCAAACGAAACTGGAAATTCCCTGAGCAAAACCTCAGACAACTGTGATTTGGTAAATGGATATTTTTAGATTTTACTGAGAGAAAAAGAAAACGGGGATTATAGACGAGAGTATGTTCATCTGCTAATCAGACCAAAACATTGTATAGCATCATCAAAAGGCAATCGGACACTAAAACAGTGGAGAGACTTCATCGATTCAGTGGTGTATTTCTGTCGGTAACCTGTTGATATAGATTAGAGCTGCCTGCAACTGTACTATCTCTTCTGTATAAGCTCCAAACATAGACAGCCTTACTTTAGTGACAGGGTGCCACTGGTGATTTTACTGCTCTAGGTGTTCCAGGTGCAGAGGGAGGCTCTCTTTAATAAGAGTGAGCGGCAGGTCGCGGAGTCCCAGCTGGCCACAGCGCAGCAGCAGCTGGCCGAACTACAGGCCAAATCCAGCCACATCCAGGAGCTCCACAAGGACATCCAGGAATCCCAGGGCCTGGTCAAGGAGAAGGACCGCAAGGTGAGATTTCGGAAAGGCTCGCTGATTGAAGCCCCCATGAGGCGGCCGAACTTACGCGTCTTGTCTTTGTGCAGATAACAGAGCTGTCAAAGGAGATTTTTCGGCTGAAGGAGGCCCTGGGCGCTCTGTCGCCTCCTCTGGGGATCACCTCCTCCTCATCCACTCATCACGGTAACCCTGGCCAACAAGTGGCACTGCAGAACAGGATTGCCATACTCAGCCAGCAGCTCCAGGTGAGGAGAGCACTGACACCTGGGATGTATGAAAGGAGAACAAATATGATGTTTTCCAGGCTTGGGGTGACCATGACATTTTCTGTGGCCTTTTTGCAGGACTGGGAGAGAAAGCACAAACAGGTGGTGACTATATACCGCTCGCATTTACTGGCAGCTGTACAGGTCAGTTTATTGTGCACGACAGAGACTTTGTCATAACGTATTTTCCATTCGAGTGAATACGTGTGTACCTGACGCCTAAGTTTTGAAGGGAGCCCCATCTCAAGGTGGATCAATGAAATTTTCTATGTGGGCCGGGCTGCACAGACACTCATAGTCTAGACTGTGAATGACACCGACCACTGGATTTGAGTTAATCCCCCTTTGTGGTGCAGACAATAAAGAGCGGGAGTGATCTGTCCACCATCTCTGCTTACCAGACAGTAAGAAGTGGATGAAATTTCAGAAGAGGTGCAGGGGAAAAAGGGCTCGACTCGCTTTCTCCTTTTATCAGTTTCATCATAATCCAGGACTAGGGTGTACGCATTGACCGTTTCTTTTTGTCATGTAGGTTGTAATGAGACGTATTGTTGACCTTTTAGGTGAATGTAGACAGGTTGGCAGAGGTGACACTGACCAGGATTAAGTACCCAAACTATCACTTTAACACCTGGACATACTTTGTGGCAAGGTTGGGTTTGGGTTAGGCGGTCCAGTGAGGGTTATATATCTTCCTGGTACATCTAGCTGTCATCAGTGTGTACCAGGAAAGGTCAAAGGCATTCTGTGCAATCTGATCGTATGAACAGGATAGAGACGTGAAGTCTGTCTCCCGCTGGTTTTTCCTCATGTCACCCTATTTCACAAAAAGAAATGTGCGTCGGTCAAGAGAGAGACAAATCATTTTTTGATCCTCTTTGAAATGTGCCATAAATTGGAAATTGAAAATCACAACAAGTCTGAACATGTATTGTACAGCTGCAGTTCTGTGAAAGGGTTTGGGTTAGAGATGGTCAGTTTTGTGATCTGGCATACACGTGGGACTGACTCCACTGGTTGCGGGTTTCGATGAATTGTTGTTGTGTGTAGTCTTTCTTGATCCAGTGTATCTGCCATGGCCAAACCTCTGCAGAGCCAATGTCAAATACAATGTAGAGCCTTCATTTTCTTATATCCTGTTTTGCTGCCTATCAGGGTCGAATGGATGAAGAGGTGCAGAGCCTGCTACTCCAAATCCTGAGGATGTCAAAGCAGGGACACTGACACCTTAAGACATCTGCGCGTGTCTCTCCGCCTCCAGTCCCAGCACAGGAACCTGTGGGATCGACATCACGAGACCTTGTGTAGAAAGCCAAATACAGCTGCTGATCTGTGTTCAGACATCTGCATGTGTACAATACAGTAACATAAACAACAGCCAGACAGGGACATAAATAGAACTGTAGAGTGCCTTCACGGCTGGATAACTGAGATGACAGCAGCCTATATGTCAGGGGTTCATGGCAGCAGAAAGTTAATGAGAGTTGTTATTTAGGAGATAGAATCAGGTGCATTGATTGTGTGAGAAGCCTATTGATTTTATATAATATTGTTATAATAAAAAAGCTTAAATCAACTGCTCTCCTGTCAATCCTGTTTCTTTCTAACTTGCTTCACACTGTGGACCGAACAGACTAGGTTTCCAAAGCCACAGGTTCCACTCTGTCCTTCACATCTATTTTTGGATGATGGGAATCTGGAGGGCTCACATGGAAAATTGGACAGCCGGGCATTAAGACTCAAAAATGACAAAATACAAATTGGATTGTACCCTCTTTTTCAATTAGTTTTATTGACAAAAAGCCATTAGAGTTAATCAAAGAGGAAAAGATCCAAGGAATTCCTGAGAAAGCAAAAGGGAGATGTGAAATAATGAATCATTTGGACCTCGCCAAGCGCCTCGCAGCTCACCTCATCTCTCTGTGCATTAATGAGGCCGCGGCTTAGAACAGCAGGGTTAAAGATATGTTGCTTATGACACAGAAAGAAATGCAAAAAAAAAAAAGATTATGACATACCTCTAGTGAGACTTTTAAAGCATTTAAATTGGCAAAAAAATGCAGCGAACGAGCAGAAATACTCGAGAAATTAATAACGTTTTACATTCCCCTGAGCCGGGACAAATAAAGGATTTAATTTCCAGTCCAAATCCCCCATCTTGAACACCAGTCACTGTAGACTCGTGCTAATAATGGCTTGCCTGTAGGAAGGAAAATATTCACTGAGGAAATTGTTGTAAGGGACGCACATGAAGACGACAGCAGCCATGACACAATAAGACAATATTACAAGTATAACGAGCAGCTTACATGACTGTTCTCAAGTATAAGAGCTTAATCATCCTGAAGTTCGGTCAGTCACTCGTAGGCATGGCAAGAAAACTAGTGTTTTGCGTTAGGAGCATAAATGCACATTATACACACTCTGACACAAATGCCTGTTTCTGTAGTTATTAAGGCACTGAAGTGGAGAAGATACAGGCGTGGTGGGTATACTGAGTTTGTATGCAGAGCAGTTGTTTGTTTGTTTTTTCAACCCCAGACAGGGCGTGGTATTGATCTGAGTACAGTCTGACCAGTAATGTTCACAGGCTTATACAACACATACAGCACAGTCTTCAACGGATTATGAACAGCCCTTACGAACACAACCCAAATGACAGATATTTATGGTAGATGTGATTAAACGTTGCATTTTTAAGACAATGTACCGTATGTTCACATGGAGGTCTATATTATAAGGAAGCCGGGAATGGCCGTGCTCGCACATTTTTTTTTTTTCTAAACCGTTGTCTCAAGAAAACTAGTTAATTATGTTGTTATCTCAATCGAACAAGCTTTGTTATCTCGGTAGATACTTGCAACAGGGAAATAATCACATAATGTTATGTTACATCAAAATTAATTTAATGTCACTGATAAGCTAACATTTCTTGGTGCAAGCTATTTTTTGAAGCACATATTTACCTAATTCTGCTATTAAAAAAAGGAATTAAGACAAGGTTAGTCCTTTTTAAAAAGTGGTGGCGACCTTTCCCCAGTGTCCCCAGTGTGAACGACACCTACGGTCTGATTACTTATAATGTTTATCAGAGGTCAGATGCTCTTTGCCTGCATGACCAGATCACATCACGACAACTGTAGCAATTGATTTAACCTGAAAATGTCAAAAAGTACCCATTATTAATTGACACTGTAGACTCAACTTCAATCTTACAATCTCACTTATTCATATACACACTTTAACATTTAAACACTGAGTAGTGTGCATAGTTTCTTTTTTCCATTTCTCCTCTCAGTGCCAACAAGAACTCTTTTGGTTGCAGCCTACTGGACATTAACACATCTGCTTTAAGCTGAGCTCTGTATGTCAGCCTCCCCCTGACAATAATTATGCATTCATCACAAATCATTACGGAGATTATTCTTACAACGAATAGCAACAGTTCATAGAAAGTTTATATGATTTGCCTTGAAACTCCCAAACTGACCTCACAGAACATTGTGCGTGCGTCACAGTCCGCTCTTATTAATCTGATAAATTGTTTTTTTCAGGATAAATTACCTTGTTTTCACCAGAAATCGGCCTATTTTAATGACACAAATGAACCTGTTATCACAAAGAAATTACCTTTGTTATCTCAAAATAATAAAACAAGTAACTTGTGATCTCTAGACAACGGTATTTAAATAGTTATTGCAAGCACTGTCGTTCCTGCCTTCAATAATCTATAGATATGAGGAATGCATGTTTTTTTCAAAAGTGAGATTGAGTGCCTCGATTATCATCGAGAAACAAAGGAAAAAGAAGAAGAAAAGGCAGAAGAATGTGTGGCTGTTATATAAATCCAGCACTGAATCGTGTTCAGAGTGTTTCTATTGTGCCATCGAAGAGTCAGGTGCTGCAGACCTGTGCACACGTAGCAACAAACAGTCTTTACATTCCAGTGAAACAGACATTTCTTCAACTGTCTCTTAGAGTCACAGTGTTTTCATTTCATGCTTTTTTTTCCCCAGAAATGAACCACTGAGTAACCTGACATCTTTTGTTTTGTTTTCTAAACAGTATCTGTACCAGATAATAAGTGACAGTTTTGTTCTGGCGGTGTCCATTATTTGTTCGTTGGACAACCTGTGACCGACTGGTCGGGGGAGCCATGCTGCAGTGGAAGCACTTCACTATTACAGGCATAGCAGGACACAATCCGCATGTGATCTCCTGAAGGTGGGTCCTCTTGAAACAGTCGTGGCTTTCATTTACTGACAGTTTTCTTGGCTCTGAATCAAACTGTGGATTCTGGTTGGTTTGTTAGCTTTGACAGCTGCATGCTGAGGAGTTTATGACGGATGAGATACAGTTCTGTCGATCCTGGTCGGCAAAAGGCAGCAAAAGTACAAGAAGATGTCAGATGCCTCACTCTCCTCCTTGGCAGAATGGTTCATGGAAAGAAAGTATCAGTGGTGTCCTTTGTTCCTGATAAATATCCATCTGGGATAAATGTTTTCCATAATTGTGTGTCTGTGGTTTTTGCATGGGAACACAAAAATCACCTGTGAAAAATAGAAGACAGTCGTTATGATATTTCCAGTTACAGTAGTTAATAGAATTTATACAGTATATTTTCTTTAAAACATGCATTTTTTTATAGGACTTCAACCAATCAAATTCTTCTTAACATACAATATTTTATAGGAACTTAATCCACTTTCACCCTGACATCTTCTTTTTCAAACATTACATCATTGTAAGTATCCCTTACACAGGTTGTATACTGCATGCTTACCGTCCCATGCAGGGCCAGGTGGCTCACTGTTTCCTCCTGACCACCTGTTTGAGGTGCAGCTCACTCTCTGCTGCCACAATAGGCAGCTCGTTCTTCAGGTGGTATGAGATGAGGTGGCTTATGCTCTCAAATAACATGTCTTTAGTTCGGACCTGGATGAAAACAAAAAAACTCTGCAATGAAGCTACAATAATTATGACTATTTTCCTCCATTAACTGGAGGACTCAGACTCACCACTCCCTCTGGGTCCACCAGTAGTAGGTGCTTGGGCAGGCCACAGTGCATGCCGGTCAGCACATACTGTCCCGGGTTGGTGGTGCTCTCTCGCACCAGGAAATCTCCGTCCCGGACCAGGAGTCTCTCTGCGTCCCGTCTACTCATACGACTGTGGTACCACGGCTCCCTGCGGAGCTGCTCTTCATTTGGAGCCACAGGGGCTCGGCGACGTGGAGGGCTAGGCCACTGGTCCTCCAGGACGTGGACACCTCCGGCTGCAACAGACACACCGGACCCGACAGCTCCGCCACAGGCCTCGTGGAGCTTCAGGGCGTCCTCAAAGGGCCCTGCAGAGACAGGTTTCACAAATACAAGTGTGGTCACTAGACCACAATATTTTCGAATATAAAAAGTGAGTTTATCCTTAGTATATCAGTCGGACTCTTTCCCTCTAACTCTCAAGACTTACTCATGTCAAAGAGGTCTTTCTTGGGACTGTCGGGTGCCCTGGCCCCTCTGTATCCTTCTGGACCCCAGGAATTCAGATTCTCCAAGTTCTGGGTGTTGACGTACTGATGCTCCTCGTAATCTTTGCTGCCTGGTGGCTGACCGTCTGCACACAGGTAACCATCTGATGTCAGACCTGAGGAAAACCAAGAGTTCTCAATACACAGACATTTACATATCTATATTTCCTTCATGTGCATGAGCTTGAAGTTAAGGTTAAGTTTACTCTTAAGACATGTTAACATGTTCTTTGTGTGTGTGAAATTTTTCTTGGTTTCTTATTTTCTGTCGCCCTCTAGTGGTCATAACTTTAAATATTGACATAAATATTGACAACACAGTAATAGTGTGGTTAATTTCCATAAATAAGCTACGATTATGAGGCCAAATACAATAAATATAAAGTGGATGTGAAATGCTGATAATGCTGCATAATTAAAGACCTACTGCATACAGCCACTAATTAGAAGGCAGCTCCATAGTAACTGCATACCTCTTCTACCACTGGATGACACACTAACCTGAATAAAAGATGATTTAGAGAGTTTGGTACATTTAGTGGATAATAAATGAAGCCTGGTTATCTATATTCTAACTTCGTTATAACAGTATTTCTATGCCAATATAGTGAAAGTGTTGAATATTTAAAAGATTAAAAGGCTAGATAACTTGTTAATATTGTTTTTAAATGTTATTGAAATCAAATCAAGGATTTCTCCTGAGATGAGGACCATTACAGAAACCAGTGGGAATAAATCCTCTTTGTATAAAAAAAAAGAAGGCGGTGGTCTGCACAGCATTCCTCCGCAAATTTAATAAAAATAGTCTGTGAAGATTAACTATCCTGATAATACGAATGGAATGCAGAGAATCTTGAGGACGCTCCAAACCTCCCTCCTATTGTGTCTCGAGCCAAGTCTTTTATCTGAAAGGCCGCCCTGATTCAAAAGATCCCTAAGAATCTTAATTATATCAGGGTGATCTTGAGAAGGGTGCAAACAATGTGCCAGAAGGCGAGTAAACATCATTCAGGGCACAAAGTGAGGTGACTGGACTTGAACCCTATTTCAAGTCCATCCAGAAAACATCCAGTTTATCCTCCATTAAACCCTTTTTTTTGCTAAACACATTAAAGCTTTGTATCAACTCAGGTGATAAATCTTCTCTCTGACACACACTATGAGAGAAAATGTTCCAGATATTATACTTGTGTGCCACCACAGGGTGTCTCACCTGAGCTGCCCGTGGTCTCAGTGTCCCAGTGAAGTTCATAGCACAGCTGGCCTGGGGGATAAAATGCCTGATCCCTCCTAGCAGGAGACCCCATCTGCAAACCCACAGACAGACCAGAAGAACACATCCTAAACACATTTGTATCTTCATACCTGAATGGACGACTCTCTTGTGTCTTGTCCCAACATAATGCAGTTTTGAAGCACTCTATTTGAAACATAAGCTACAGCGCGTCACCATATGTAGAAAACAAGCTGCAGGGAGAGAGCGATGATTTCTCTCACCCAGTAAAGCACCAGAGGAGCTCAGGGTCTCTTTATCTAATCTCATCTATCTTTGGCAATTACGGTGCAGGCACATCAGGAGGACAGTTATGGGAGTATATTTTCATGCTCCTGGTGTGTAATTCCGAGTAAACAATACGGGGATGGAGCAGAAAAACACATCAGTCACTGGTTTATGAGGGAGGTATGGCTGTCATTTTCAGGTAAAGGTTAGTTGTGCATTACTTGATAATGACCAAATGTTGATTTGATTACATCTGTGATAATGTCAGATGGTAATGTAGCATCTCATGCTCACACTGTTGGCAGCACTGGCAGGCCAAGACTACAACACAAGGGCGTAGCTGCCAGTAGCTAGTGGTTCGGACTGGGAGCTCGGGGACCACGAGACTGTTGGTGTTTACATTGATAGGAGCTTTGGACCAGGAGGGGCCACAGCTGGCTGGTTTGCATGCTAACTTAAGTAGATATCTCAGCAACAGTCTGCATGTTTTCAACTAGAATTCTTACATACAGCCACTTTGATATTTTTGTGAAACTACCAACAGTCATCCCTACAACAGTTTCACAATATCGATAACAAGGAACTTGGTCAAAAATATCCAGACATTTCACATTTTTCCTTATCACCCAGCAATACCATAACTTACTGGTAAACTTAAGCTCTTCATAATTGTTTAATGTATTTATCAAGAATATATAAAGTATATATTGCCATAAAACTACTAAATATCAACTGTCCATTGTATCCTCCTTGGAATCTACGCCAGTGATACCACAACTAAATCCACGACCTGACCTTTCCAACCAAAGTCACGCCTGTAGACTCACCTGTGCTGCTGTCTTGCTCTGCGGTTGGGTGTGGATGTGACCCAGCATGGCTCCACTCGACTTGAGCCTGGAGTCCACCACTCCCCCGATAGGAGGCTCCTTCCCCGGGATGCTGTTGTAGTAATCATGATCCGAGAAGTCCTCCTCCTCCCCCCACATCGGCTCTTCTGCCCTGACAGACCTGGAGAACAACACAGGTGTATACCGTGAGTGAAAGGATGCATTTTTAACTTCAACTGAATGTCTAAATATGCACATAATCAATAACACAACTTCTGTAATCTAAGCATTAATTATGCTTCTAATTATGTTTTCATCATTACTTTTTATAGTGATATTAATATTGAGCATAATGATCTTGGCTCTCAAATGGATTCAGTCTGATCAAATGTCATTTCCACTTCCGAAAGTGATCTATATGAATCTGCTGGAGGTTTATATAGATCGTCAGAGCTCCTGGCAGCAGGAAATCGTTTCTTTGCAACCAGAATAGAAAACAGTCTGAAGTTCCTCCTGTGTCTTGCAGTGGCGTTCAGTGCAACACCTGAGGTTTGGTCGAAGGGGCTGAGAAGATCTGCGAGGATCGATATTATAAGATGGATTTTCAGGTAATACAAGAACAAACTATCATGTCTCTTTGTGATAAATAACAAAGGAAGCTGAGAGTCATCCAGTAGATCAGGTTTTTGAGGTGGAGAATGTAACTCAGATGCCCGGTCAGTGTTTGTGTCCAAGTACGACTGATATATAAAACCATCGCCTCCTTCTCTTCCTCTGGGTGTCAATCATCCCAAAATAGCATTTGATTCTTCCCTGAAGTTTGCTGCAAGTGTCAACAAGTTCAAAGGATAAGTTCACAGAAAAATTAACATTCAGTTTTCATCTGCTCACCCACATTTTGTTGAAAGTCGGGCGAAGTTTTGTTGTGCACAAAACATTTCTGGAGCTTTATATTCATACCGACTTACAGCATTTTCCTAAAAAACCTGAAGTAAGTAATCATTTTTCTTAGCAGCTACACTGAAGATTTTTTGCTTAACAAAGGGCATAATTAACCTCACTTCAAATAAATTTGGGACCTCGGGGCTTCTAGAGACTTGAATTACTCCAGATGAGTTGAATTGAGCCGTTTTAAGCTCCTCATCTACTTCAGTTGTTTAGGAGAATGCTGCAACACTGTTTTGCTGTGAAGCTCCAGAAATGTTTTGTTGGCTACAAAAAATTCACCCGACTTTCCATCGATCCAATAGAAATTTAATTTTTGGGTGTTCCTTTAAAGATTTATGTACTGTACATGTCGTATTGATTTTTATATTCTACAAGTAGTGTACAATTATTTTTTGGTATCATGCTGTAGGGAGATGGACACATGCTGCAAATCAGAGATGAGGCAGGATGTCACATATAAGGATGACGGTGGCAAAAACTCTTGGCATGTTACCTCTCCACGGACGCCATGGTTTTGGGTGGACTGTGCAGATACTGTTTGAACTGCAGCTCGAAGGCCTGGCCGATGGTGCTGATTACACCCTGGGCTAAACCGTCCGCACACTCCAGGATGTGACACGCTTGAGGGGACAAAAACAAAAGAAGACATTTTTATCCAGTTGCCACATACTCTTGGGTTTAAGATCCTGACCTTGTATCAATTCCACTATATTTTATTGGAAGTTTCTAAAATACTAACATTTTTTTATTTTTTTTATTGGGATTGTATCCTTATTGTATATTACAATAATATTATTAACTTATCTCATAAAACAAGAAATATGTCATATTAAGTTCTACTTTTATATCAGGAATAGCTTGTTCGGAGAATGATTTTGTTTCTAAATGGACGATATGCTATAATGTAGCATGTTTTAAAAGCAGAAACTTGTTACGGGGCATACCTCTCTGATTCACTGGGTCTTTGGCCACATATGCAACATAATCAGGCGTGTCCTGCAGCAGACAGGAGGAAACGTTCAATTAGAGCAGATGGACTAGACCTATGTAACTGAATTAAAGCTCCCATTGATTCTTTGGTCACGAGATAGGAAACCAGAAGAATGGAGTCGAGTCAGATATGTGCAGTCCGCCAAAATGTCCATTTCAACAACAACAACAACAACAACATAAAGGGGAGGGGGCAGTTTAACTCTGCACTCACTGTGTCTCCCCCAGAGGCGAATGAGATGGACTGCATGGGATGGTGCGCGATCACCTGAAGGAGACAAGTGGAGAAAACAGAGGCGGAGGTTTGACATTACTACACTGTAAAAATGCTGTTACAAGTCATTCATAATCAAGTAAAAGTACAAAAGTATTAGCATCAAATTACAGTTAAAGGGCCCATTTCGAAGTATCACAATCACTTATTATGCAAAGTGGCTCATTTAAGACTCATGTACATCACTTATTTATGATTATGATCAGTGATGCATTAATGTGTGTATAACTTTAATGTAGCAGCTTTTAATGGTCACACCCTGGGCTCTGCTGGATCATTGCTCTCCTCTGCTTCACCATCTCCTCATATCTATATTTCTGCAAATCTTGATGCCTCTCTCTGTCTATTACTAATTATCTTGTGTGGCCTGCCCTCTTCCAGGTCACCATGGTGGACAGGAGGTTGTGTGGCTCGGGCACCCCTTGGTGATGCCTCATCCAGCTCACTTGTCTCCTGGATCCACTCACTTTACATATAATTTGTATCAGACTCTCTGTTGTAATGTAATGTAACTTGTAAATGTGATTTGTTGCTCTTTTCTGTACACGCAACATCTATTGCATGTCTGTCCGTCCTGGAAGAGGGATCCCTCCTCTGTGACCCTCCCCCTCTTCCTCACTCAAGTCGAGGGTCTAAGGACAGAGGATGTCGTTCACTGTACAGATTGTAAAGCCCATTGAGGCAATGTGATTGCGATTTTGGGCTCTATAAATAAAATTGATTTGATTTGATTTGAAAGGTGAGGCTAATTTGAATGACTTTATACGCTGTTGGTTAGCTTACCCTATAACAATACATCATCATTTATTAGCTGATTTATCCTCTGTATTATTAATCTAAATTTGAAAAGTAACTAAAGCTATCAAATGAATGTAGCAAAGTTAAAAGTACATTACTTGCCCTTAAATAGTTTGTATTGGAGTAGAAGATTAAAGTAGCATAAAACAGAATTACTCAAGTAAAAGAAGAGGTAATCGAATTACCCTCCACTGCTGCTTTTGTATTTAATCATCAGATCATGTGGATATAGACCATAAAGTTTCAACGTTACCACACAATAATTATTATTTTTCACATTTTGGAAAACACCTGCGGCTGGGTCGGGAGTTGCCTTTTAGTATCTTTTTATATGTGATTTAGCAGTCAAATAACACTGCATGCTATATAAATTAAGGATTCACGATCAAAGGAGAAATGAAATGACACATATCTCACATATCACACGTTATCACACATCATCATAACCGAAGCTGAGTAACTAAATTAATTCGTAACATGCACATCACATGTTAAAGACTTTTCAATGTGTTTGAGGTCAGGGTGGAACCTTCTTTGCATCAGTGTTAGGCAGCAACATCTACTGTCGTACCTGTCGTGTGGTGGGGATGAGCAGACTGAGGCCATCTATGGAAATATTGACTGCGATACTCATGCCTGCAAATCGCAAGTTACTCTTCCCCATGACAGACTGGAGAGCTTTGTTCAGGGCCTTTGTGAAGGAGAGACAAAAAGAATAAAGTGGAAATACAATCACTTATTTGTTCCTCCATTGAAAGAAAAATGTAATTCCTCAAAAACACATCATCTATCATATCACTTATCATATCCTGTAATTCAGGGAGAATAACATGAGGTGTCACGTGTACCAAAGTCAGTTTCATAGACAGTCTTGAGTTTTTTTTAAATCAGTGTGCAACAATTTCATGTTATTCTCCAGATGGAAAAATATATATATTGCATTTGATAACAATAATGAATCATAATGAAGTATAATGAAACATGCACAGTAGGATTAAATTTTACTATTAACCTTCTTCCTCCATGCTCCCTTTCCGCCTGGCACAGCCTCACACAGCCTGTTGATGGCTTCCCTAATTAGGGGAATGAACAGAGGTCAAAGGTCAGACTATAGTGGGACACACTGGCCACTGATCAAATGGCTACAGGGACACATGTATAATCGAACATTCACACTGATTCCTGTTAACTGTGCGCCTGAATACTAACGACACGGTGGCAACAATCTCAGGAGATAAACTGAGATTAGGGGTTTTATACATTGAGCCGGTGTTTTAAAAAAAACTGCTGTATCACAATGATGGAAAAAGCTGTGGTTAAACATGAACAGAAGCTCTGCGTTCCCTCCCCTCGGGCTGAGGTTAAAGGCCACAGACCCATTACAGTTCAAAGGTCAAGAAAAGGTTTCCAGAAGGTTTGTTGGTTTGTAAAAAACGCCTTACCACTGTTGTTCACCAGGCTTACAAAGAAAGCATCTGCCATCATCAACAGTGTTTATCAGACTCATATTTAAGTCCCTGTTGGATCATAATTTGAGCCAAAATAAAGTGTGTAGCATCTGTGCAGTTCCACATAATCTTCTGCTTCTTTACAGCACCATTATTCACCTTTATTTTCCACAGTGTGATTCTCTGCGCAGATTTGTTACCACTTTGCAGTGTGGCTGCCATAACTCCTGGGAACGGCTGCCTAATGGGCGTTTAAAGCTTCTGTTCCCTGTGTGTGTGTGTGTGTGTGTGTGTGTATGCGTGTGCATGCGTGTGTGATGGCGGGAGTGAGGCATAATGTGGATTTGAGGCTCGTGCTCTCGCTGCCAGGGGACAGCGGGGACAGCAGTCAAGAACCCAGCTGCCCCTATCAAGTAGCTCGTAAATATTTAAAAAGCCGCGTCCCGGGCCCCGTCTCGAGTAAAGGTCTTCTCAGGGATTTTTGAAAAAAACACCACGATGTTGGAATGACTCATGCTGATGAGAGGGCAGAGGGGGGAGGAGGAAGGAGGAGAAGGAGGAGAGAGATGGGCTGTTGTTGTTGTTGTTTTTGTCGGCAGCCTAGGCATCTTCCCTGCTATAAAATGCCAGGCCTCATTATCACCAGTGTTGCTGTTTAACACGATGACACATAGGGTGCTGCTGGGTGAACGCACCTTCTTCAACTCCAGCAGCTGAAGTGCATTTTTGAAATTCTGACACACATTGAGTGTATTTTTGTGCTTTTTCCGGGACTAAATATCAGCAAGCTGTAAAAAAGTGAAGAAAAGAAGGGAAAAGAAAATAAAGGCCAGCTTTGGATGCACAATAAAGGCTCTGACTTGCACTCTGTAGTTTTGGGGTAGAAAACTCAGAAGAGAATGATCTTCATTGACTGATTTTTTACGCCTCAACAAAATACATGACCTATCTTAGTTTTTAGTTTTACAAACTGACCTTAAATGACACCACAGTTTCTTACTATTTGACTTTGCTTATATTTGGTGGACTCCGCCTCCTTTCTAGCTTCAAAAAGTGTTATTTTCCTCAGAGAACATGCAGCTTCTTTATTCGGTTATGGGAAAAAGAGTTTGTGTTTTTACCTCATTGATATTGTAAATATTCAAATTCTGAGATTGAATTTCTTCTCCAAAATTACAAAGTGGCCCTTTAAAATACTGTTTGTTTGCTAGATTTCATCAAGACAGTGAATCATTGATTTTTTTTAGCCTTGTGGGACAGATGGCTGGTACAATGTTCCCCAAGGAATCAGAAACCCGGGCCTTGTGTCGTCATTTGGAAAGTCTGTTATTGAAATACTGCCTTATACATGCTGCGGTGAACATAAACTGAGGGCAAGCACAATGAAAACAAAATATAAAGTCAAAACCGCAAGGGCGCAAAAACAAAACACGTTTACCATCAATGCACTAGCACGTAATGATGTCATACTACAGCTTACTCTTCGTATGGTTTCTCCCTTTGCTAATGTTTTTGTTTTGAACTCTCCTCCTCCGCCTCCTCCGCCTCCTCCTCTTCCTCAAGAAGTTACAACCGCAGACATTATCAAGCAGGGCGCGCTCATGGGGACCACTGCAGCTTTCCACGGTCATTAGCAAGCATCATCAATAATAGATCTCCCTCTATATCACTCCATCTCTGCTGCCTCCTCCTCCCCCTGCACTTAAGCCTTGGATGCACGGCGGGCTCCGATTACCGGCGATCGATCGCGGAGGAGAGAGAGGAGGGTGAGAGGCCGAGAGAATGGAGCAGGGGGAGCGCGGTTCTCCCATGAGACCGAGGATCGCGAAGAACCCTGCTTTTATGACAGCAACACCACATGTGGGGCATGAAAACACAGCAGCAGAAACATATTTAGACCCCTGAGGTTTTATACATGAACCTGCAGCTCCTGTGCCACTGAGCACACACAGTCTCCTAGCTGGGACAAACACCACGTTGATTCACATATTTTATACCTGCATTGGCACTGCAGCGGACTGAGCTGGGTTTGATGTAACGAACAACTCGAATTTCAAAATTGTGTTGATGTCGATGAAACACGCTACAGGTGCGACTTTTTGTCACTCACCAACTCTAATTGACATGATAATAGGAAAATGAAAATCTCACAGTCCAGCACTGACACACCACTGTTAGCAATTTGATATAACAGTGGTTGACACTTCAGTAAATCCTATACATCTTGGATCAAATCCTCCTGATTCATCACTACCAATAGAGATGGTCACCGGCTTACCTCGTCACCTGAGTCCGCGTGTTAAAGTCCAGGGAACGCATCGACTTCAGTACTTCAATGCAGCCCATGTACTGCAAAAAGACAAACCAGTTTTAAAATGTGACAGATTTTGGTGGAGATTAGAAGCTACTTTCAATATGACTTTTGAACTTGGTGTGTGACATATCTTTAATTCAGTAGTGACAATTTTTCAGTTGTGCAGATATTAAAATCGGAAGAGTGAAAAACATTCTTTATTAAAAAAAACAACAAATTAGTTATCTTAAAGATGTAGGATCACAACAAAAGTCAATGCTGCCAAAAGACGACCCCGCTTCCCAAGTACACTAATTTGCACAGTAAGTACAGTGTGTATGTTTTAATACATGAAGGGCTCCCAAGAAATATAAAAAGATATGGGGGCCTTTCTTCACCTACGCAGAGAAGATCATCTGCCCTGACATCCCCAAATAAGATCCCATTGAATCGTATTATTGTTTTTTATTTATCTCTGTATTTTTTCCTCTTCTTTATTCTGTCCTGAGGGTTGAGGTTATCGTGCTTACTGTGAGATATGAAATCCTACCAAGCTGACTGTTCCTGTAGTTGCTAGGTATGTTGATGTTTTGTTTTGTTTTTCACTATACTACTACCACATGATACTGTCACTCACAAGTGCTAGCAATTTGGCAAAAATCTTAAGACAAATACAAGAGTACTTATGTAATTGTAAATTGGTACGCATGACTACTTCTATCAGTACATCCAGATCTAACTCAAATCCACATATAGGCCATTAAAGAGTACTCCAGCCGGTAGCAGCCAGCTGAGAAGATTCCTGATGGCTGTCAGGTTGAGGTGCTAATGGCACCTTGACTAGATTAGCGGCACTAAAAGCTCCAAATCATGGACAAAAGGCAGCGTCTTGGGCCTCAGGGGGATGATAAGGGTGTGAGTGTGTTTGTGGATACAATCAGTGTGTGTGAGGATGTTGTGGACGTATCTGCATTAAGACTGTGAAGTTTACGTCTCTACATTTCTGTTATATCTATACACTAAGATGCAGGGCTGTAATTAAAACGTTCATCCAACATGTGAGTGAATTTTCAAAGATTTTAGAATCACATGAAATTAGTTTTCACATTTTTGGGGATAACTCAAAAAACAACCTTGACTCAATGTCTACTGCCTTGGTATAATGTAACATGTATACAATAAGTATATGTGAAGACTACCCTTCTGACTGTAGCACTTTTACAGCATTGATTTAAATGTGACCACTGACTTTGAAATTATAAGCGACTGCTTTTGCTGTTTTTCACCCGTTTGAAGAAATTCCAGGTTCATAACTTCACCATGGGTTAGTACTAGAATAGATTATATGCTTACATTCTATTTACATGCTTAAAAAACAGATACATGTTCTTATATTGTCCTGTGGAGCAGCACTGTATTTGCCTTCAGTCTGGAATGCTCTGTTTTAGCTCCTGTCCCTTTAAGGCCCCACCTCCTGACTGCCAGCTCACACAAGCCTGAGCCAACACCGCTCACCATGTCTCTGGTCGGCTCTACTATGTTTCAGCTTCCATTTAGCTTCCCTTGTATCGCGAATAAAAGCCATACATCATCAAATGTGTGACATGGTGACATAGTGTGATGTCACAAAGTCACAGAATTAAAGGCGGGACTACTGATGAAGTTTTTCAGGAGCAGTGTTTTTCTGTGGGAGAGAGGAGCTTCTGTTGGTGCAGACTTTGGGCCTTTTAACTTTCAAGACCTTTTACATGCACAAGCACCTATAAAAACACACTGAAGGAAAGGAGGAAGGGTTACCTTTAAATCTTATGCACAATTTAGTGAGGCAAAAGGCTTCAACAAATACATGTGTGTTTCTGATTTATGGACTCAGTGGAAAACTTATTTGGTGACACATAATTTACATCCTTTGGCTCAGTCATATTTAGTGCAGTTTCCAGGATTATTAGTAAGCGCCACAAACAGCAGATGGACAACACAGAAGAGAGAGAGAGAGAGAGAGAGAGAGGGAGAGAGAGAGAGAGAGAGAGAGAGAGAGAGAGAGAGAGAGAGAGAGAGAGAGAGAGAGAGAGAGCAACCTTTGAGCCTTGGAGTTTAATGAGCCTTCTAACCAGATTTGGAGATGGGGGGGAAGTCTTCCATCAGGAAAATTGTCTCTCTCTTTTTTCTTCCCCTCTCTCTGCCAATGCCCCCATTGTCACACACTCATCTGCTGATACAACCCATCCCCTCTTCTATCACCCAATCTGCACTCCTATCCTTTTGGCCGAGTCTCCAGCACACTCTTCCAAGGACTACAGGGACATTGGCTTTCCAAGAAGCATTCCTCAGAAATGTAATAACTCTGCCGTTCAAACTTTATTGCATCTTGGCTGCCTTCCTTGAGATACATGACAGCTTGTTATATTGTTTATCAATGCAGAAAATGTCCTAAACCAAGTTTGTTAGCTAATATTTTCTCATTTTGCCGGGCAAGGTCAGGGATGCCTGGCATGCCTGTTGTGTAAGGACGGATGGGCAGATACTGACAACTGGGTGTTGCCGAACAGCATCAGCAACGTACAGCCTTGTCTTGTTTGTTTTTGAGAGGTAACACCAAGGTGCATTTTTCATGTGGCAGACAGTAAAGTTCCTTCTAATTTCATACTGTTTTGCACTGCTCAGGGCAGATTTCAGACCACATAGTGGACTCACTGCGCCGTGAAAAGACCTTTCTGAAAACTGCACCAACAGCAGCTAAAAAGCCATATTACAGACATTCAGGTTGTTAAAGACATGATAAAATGATAGCAGTGTGCGGCTGCTTCAGCAGCTGCAGGGCTTTGTTTAATGGCTGCTGCAATGTCCTGGCTGTCAAAGATGGCAGATGTAGGCCAGACACAGAGCCTGACTAAGAGAAAGTGTGAAGGAGGGAACCGATTCGAAGAATCATATTTGAATCTTTCCCAGCAGAGGAGTGACTGCGTGTGACTGAGAGACGGGGGAGGCACTGACACAGAAATAGAGGGAGAGAGAGAGCTGTGCACTGTGGTCGCTATGCTGATTAAAAATGGCACAGCACAGCAGAAATCTACTGTCACTTTGACACTAATACATGCACTCCTCCCCTGCATAGATTTACCATTGGATTGCATGTGTAGTGCCGCTCTAGCTGTCGGGGAATGCGTCTCAAACATTAGCTTACATCTAAAATGATTGCAATGCACCTCCTGATAAGCTGTTAAAAGCTCAATTAACCGAGATATCAATCAAATATCAGAGCAGCACTAATTATGTTATGTATCTGGGAAAGCCCTGCACGGTGATGAGAGGTCATTATCGCTGGACCCCTCCCATACCGTCCTCTCCGGCATCACATGATGCAAATGACTGTGATTAACTGTAATTGAATATAGGAATGAATGGTGCCTGTGTAATACCATTAGAACGTGTGCTCGGGCCCCAGACGGAGCTAATCAAGAGCCATATCATTAGTTTCTGGAGGAGAAGGAGGATGAGGAGGAGGAAAAGGAGTAAGGGGGAGAGCAGTGCATGAGGGGCTGAGGTGAACAGGCGTGGAGGGGAGATCATTGACATTGACGTCAAGCAGTCTGCTCGGGATGGTAACCCTTTGAAAAAAAAACAAATCATAAGCACGGTTCTGAGTCAAAGATGTTTCATCAGGGGACACAACTTCCCTTTTTCTAAAAAAAATATTCTCGACCATTATTGTCTCTCTCTGTGCCATCGACTTTCTTTTTGTCCTCTAATTTTATTTTGAATAACAATCACACAAAGCGTTTTTTGCACTCTTTGTCATTAAAACGCACTATGATGAAGATTGGGACGGACTCTGCTGAAGGATTGTAAATCACACCTAACGGGCGAGATCATTGCCTCGAGTGAATGTAAACAATCCTGAACCCTCACAAAGAACACCACTCCCACAAGCTCACAATGGGAGCTCACATGCAAACATATACTATAAATACAGATGGGTGTTGTTTTTTAAGTATAGTACATGTTGCATACGGTAAACAGTGCAGCAAAAACAAATAACGATCCCGACTCCAGCCTGCGTACATAATTCCATGCTCTATCTTTCTCCACCCTGACGCCTGTGTGTGTGTGCTATCCTGACGCAGTCTCCCGGCGGCCACACCAAGCCATCTATCTGGATCAAATTATGTATTCCCCGCGCCCGCGCCACATGAGCTGCATAACAAACTGCCTGGCACTGTGGTGTCCTTTTGTTTCCCACCCAGAGAGAGAGCAACCTTTAAATGGGATCATTAGTATCATGTGGTTCACCGAGTCCTGTGAGGAGTTAATTAATATCTGAGCGCCAGAGAAAGAAAAGTTATTTCAAAACAAACCCTGATTTAAGAGGATGCACCTTAACAATGTATGCAACAACAAACAAAAAAGTTGCCACTGACTCACCCTGACTATATAAGAGGCCCCTGGTCCTGCAATCTTCTTGTCAGGGTGCAGCCAACCTTGAGAGGGTTTGTGGATGAAGCTACCCTTCTGGGTGAAGTCCTCTCCACCCAGCCACATGCCTTCGACCCTCGTCCTGCGGTTCATTCCGGACCTGGAGCTGCTGGAACCTCCGGGGCTCGCCATGGCCTCCGTGGCCCCAAAGACGTGGCCCCCTTGACTGGCAGAGTGTGCCGCTGCAACTGCTCTCTGCCCTCGGATGGCCTGCAGGGAACATGGGGTGACGCAAACAGGGTCACAGGAGTTAAGTACCGCTGCGAGACTGGCCACCGGGCCACTAGCTGAAGCCACACTGGTCGCCCTCTGTGAAGACGAAGAAAGAGAGACAGAGGCCTGGGAGGGAGCCGCTGCTGCCTTGCCCGAGTCCTTGCTAGAGTTAGAGCTGGAGCTGGAGTTGGAGGGGCTCCGGCTGAGCAGGGAGTTAGAAAACTTCCACTGGGGCATCTTAGGGATGAGCATGCAGAAGGTAGTGGTGGCATCCTGTTCCCCATCCAGGCAAGGGGAGTCGGCCAGGGCTGCAGCACCAGCTGCTGAGGATGATCTGTCACTGGGATCCAGAGGAGGCAGAGGGAGGCTCGGGGTGGAGGAAGGGCCCACCGGTGTGGCCACAACTTTGCCGCTCATGGCTAGGCTCTGCATCAGGTCGTCAGAGGAGGTCACAGACTCGTTGCGAAAGCGGCCATACTTTGGCTTAAGGAGCATGCCCGGAGGAGCCGCCCGAAGCAGGAGCTGAGGGGGGGATAACTACCAGAGGATGAGGGGGAGGAAAGGGGAAAGGGGGGAGGGGAGGGGGGGAGAGGTATAATGGATGAAGGGGAGAAAACTAGAGGGAAAATCTTCCAGGTGGAGTCCTATATCCTTGTCAACTGAAGGCGGTCTGTCCTCTCCCGGTCACGCACACACACTGTCCCACTCTCATGCCACTCTCCTCGGTGTCTGAGCTGGCCTGTTTCCTCTCGCTGCCTTAGGCAGGCTAGCTCGCATGCTCCCAGTCTCTCTCTCTCTCTCTCTCTCTGTGTATGATGTCATTGGGTCTATTAGCCCTGCCCTGCCTGGCTGCTCTCAGACTCTATTAGCTAAAACACATCTGCCTGAACCACCCTGCTCTCAGACAGACAGACACACACACACACACACACACACACACACACACACACACACACACACACACACACACACACACACACGCACACACACAACTCTACAGAGCACCTCCTTTTTTTCTATATAAAGGAGGCTCTGCAAATGAATAACCTCTGTCAGTGTACATTATCTTTAGACTAGGTTAGCTGCAGTAATATCATAAATCTTTCAGACTGAACAGTGCTTTCAGTGTATACATGAAGACATTAAAAAACTGTGATATTTAGGTTAAAGATTAGATTACATCACTCTGGAAAAATGTTTAATTTATCACCATATTTTGTATTTGATGTGTCTCTACATTTTGCTAATTTGCAATAAGTATTTGCCAGACAATTTTTTCACACTGGCTGGACTGGTGTGCCTAAAAGTTAGGTGCATCAGCATATATTTTAGGTGCACCGAATAATAGATTTTCACTGAATTTC
The DNA here is from genome assembly GCA_963678695.2 of Diplodus puntazzo. Classification (NCBI taxonomy): domain Eukaryota; kingdom Metazoa; phylum Chordata; class Actinopteri; order Spariformes; family Sparidae; genus Diplodus; species Diplodus puntazzo. The sequence continues at coordinate 13,431,764 of OZ023163.1, read as the reverse complement.
TTAATATATTATGGGATGATTGTGAATATCATTAGAATCCCAAGGAACAAGAATCTAACCCTCAAAATTTCAGGCACACCGGTGCCAACAATGAAAGCGTCTACTTTGCTAGATTTTTGGCTGCATGGGAAACCAAAATAGTTGGAAATCTGTTCCTTACTTTTTGTGCAATCCTGCTCATAAACCAACCAACCAACAAACAAATGGACATGGCTGGAAACATAACCTCCTTGGCGGAGTCAATACAGTAACTAAAACATTGATTCAGAATGCGAGTAAGAGGGCATGAGTGTCATCCAATTAGTTGAAGTGTATCATGTGTGATTTGATGCATGTATGCCTGAGTGTGTGTGTGTGTGTGTGTGTGTGTGTGTGTGTGTGTGTGTGAGTGTGTGTGTGTGTATATGTGTGTAATTCCATTCGTCCTGACAAAAGACACAAACTTAACAAAGACAACAATGCAGCCACACTGATGAGGGACTACGTGCCTGAAAACATCCACCCTGTCCCATCTGTCTGAATTCTCTTCTTAACTTGCCTCCCACCCGCCTCCCCAGAGAGCAATCAGCCATCTCAGCACGATCCTTTTAGCTCCTCATGCCGTCCTCATCCCCTCCCTCATGCCTTTCCATTCCTCATTCGAATCCTTTTCCACTCTCATTTCTAATTCACTATTTTCACTTACAATTCCGCCTTGCACAAAGGGAATGTAAGGTATGCATCGACGGTCGGGATTCTCAGTGTGACACACAAAGTGGGTTAAGCAGGGATTTGAACTGTGGGACTTTTATTATTTACTTCCCCTTTGTGGTGTCCGGATCAGGTGGGAGCGAGTGCAAGGTGTACAAAAAAAGGAAGCTGATGTCACCTGTGTCTGGAATGATTCGCCATGGCCACAGAGGTTATTCAGTTAGGGAGAATAAATAATAGAAAAGGTGACATTAAATGCTAAAAGTACAGGTTCAGAAGCAAGCATCTGTGAATGATGTTTGCATTGATTGTGAAATAGCAGTCAGGGCCAACGCCACCTACGCAGACTAGGAAAAGGTTCATTATGTTCCTGTCAATCGTTTCAACTCAATAAAGCAAGTCATTACATCTTGTTTGTCCCGTAGTCAGTTTGGAGAGTGTTGTAAAATCCTGTGGTCCGTCCAACAATATCTGACTCAATAACAGCACAGTTAGGAAAAAACAACACTCATTAAAATATATTCAAACTGTGCAGTACCCTGAATGCAACATTACTAAACTAGGTGATTTAAAAAGGCATCAGAGGAAGGAAGCTTACCTGTATGGAGAAAGACTGACTTCGATCAGAGGAGCTGTAGTTCCAGCTGAAAAACCTACACACGCACAAACAAATGACCATCAGAGAGGCTATCATACCACCGCCACTGACATCCCACCTTCCTCCAAACAGCCAATCACTTCTTGTTTGTTTGCTCTAACTTGTTTGTACAAGTTACTGATAAACCAGATGGAATCAGTGCATGTTGACAGATGCACGAGAAGCCGAACTTCCTCAGTGCGTTCTGTCCCATTTTCTGTCACAAAACAAATAGCTGATCCACCGATACACTCTATTATTACCATATTACCTCAAACCAAACTGAGAGATGCAAGAGCAGTCATCTGAAGATGTTTTAAATGCTGATACATCACAAGTTCAGTCAATGACACCGTGACTTTCTGTATTTGAGGAGTTAACAGATTCCTTCCTGACATGGTACAAGTCACGCTGCGAATACACCACCGCTCATTAGCAGACATTACCTTGACAACAGTGATTTCAATTAAGAACAACAGCATAGGTTACCGGCAGCACAGAGAGCTCAAACTATGTGCGGTTAAAATGTAAAGAGAGGGTTTGTTTTCAGTGTACTCACAAATCATTGATCGGGAGGAGTAATGTATTTGTGTCAAGCCTCGGAAGAACATATCACAGCCTAAGCCTAATTTGATGTCACAGCAGTATTGATATATCGAGAATAAAATCTATTACTAGAGCAAAGCTAGCAGAAATATATCAAACAGAAATAAAACAGACATATTCTTATGGTCAGTGATAAAAGTTTGGCTTGATTGGAAAATATTTCAAAATGTTCCAAAATGAAATCTTAAAGCAACAATATGTATCTTTTTTACCTTAAAATAAAACAATAAAATAATAAGATAAATTACCTTCAAATTATGTTGATGGTACAGTGTCTTGTAATAAGATGAATGGTGTCTCAGACTCGGTCTCAGCCACTCCGCCCCCCTATCACTTGTTTCTGCACTGTGTAACTTCAGTGAGAGGGTAGGATCACATGTTTACTTCAACATACAAGTTTTCAACACTTAACATTGTTATAACGTAATGAATTTTGTTTGTAGTTACCTATATTATGTCTGACAAACTGTTACAGACCTGCGATTTGTATTAACGACAGTGGTGTTGCACTAAGAAACTATGGGGGTGCCAGATCGCACAAAATGCTAATTTAACATAATGTTGCTTTAAAGATAAATATATCGCTAAAGACTATCAAACAGAATTATAACATATTCATTATATATAAATGTGAAATGACTTTAATCAGATTTAACACAGTTATAACCTCCACCTCAAATCAGCCAAAAAACATAAATAATAAAATATTATTTCAATAAGATCTGCTCTAAGGAGCAATTATAAGTAACTAATACATTAATAACTTAATGTTGTATTATAATATATCATAGATTACTAATAAATAGCCCATATACCAGCTATATTTTTGCAGTTATGATCCTTTGGTCTCTTAGAAGAGCCAATGTTGTCAGGCAAATCAGCATAATTTACTCCACATTAGTTATATTGTGTTTTATATGACGCTCTATAATTGCAATCAAATTCAAACGGGAAACAGCAGCAGAAAGTGAAGAGACTGCAGGAGCAAATAACAAGTGTAAACTGGAAAAATTAAATGAAAGGTAAACAATAATAAGTTTTCCAGTTATATCTTTTTTCAGATTGTCCCACTCTCTTGATTGCTTAAAGAGGCCCTATGTAGTTTTGGAGAAGAAATTCAAACTGAGAATGTTAATATTTTCAATATGAATGAATCAGTCCTGTGATGAGCTGGCGACTTATCCAGGGTGTATCCCACTGCTCGCCCAATGTCAGCTGGGATTGGCTCCAGAAAAGGAAAAGCGGTTATAGACAATGGATAGTTAGATATGAATGAGGTAATAATACAAACTCAAAATATTACTTATTTTTAAATAACTGATTAAACAAGCTGTTCTCAGAGGAAAATAAGGTCCCCAAGAATACTGTGAAGTGACACAGTACGTCAAATATAAGTAAAGTAATGTTGAATTTTGAAATTGTGTTGTCCTTTAAGGTCAGTTTTTTTTATTCATTTTATTCACTCATGAAAACAAAGAGAGTTTGTTTATCTAGTTTGTTTAGACATACATGGATATATTTCTCTGCTGATTAAAATGCCTGCCCCAAAACTACAAAGTGCACCTTTAGCTTAGCTTTACAACGTATCAGCTCCATGGTCGATATTTTCCAAGCATTGAGTTGTAGTAGCTCATCTCAGCACTACTGGGTACTTCTTGCAGCATTCTTCTTTTGCCTCCAGCAGCCCGGGACGAAGGCAGGAGGAGTCGCAAAGGAGCGGAGACAATAAAGATGCGAAGAGCTCTCATTAAGCCTCCTTTCGCTTCCCGGAAACGTTTTTCAGAATATATCAGATATCTTCTATTCAGACGTCTAAAACCCATTTGTACTGTATGACTGTATGACACAAAAGTAAAACTTACGATAATAGCTAGAATATATGTTTTTAATTAACTTACAGGACAATACACAACCACTGTGCTTCTTCGTTGAAGAGCAGTTCTTTCGCAGCCGAGTGCATCCTCTTCTCAAACATAGACGAGCTAATTAGACGAGACGTCCACGTGCCGCTGCCTGGACCAATCCAGTGAATGCGGCCAGCCGTTGGGTTTTGAATTATCCTGTGAAAACAGCGGCAGATGACAGCAGCCCGTTGCGCTCTTCAGAAGCTAAGTTCGTGCGCTGCTTAGTTAACATCACCCAAAAACAACTTTCTTGGCTTCAGCTTTGCTCACTATCGTCAATTGAAGATGTCGAAAAAGCAGATTTACTATTCCGACAAGTACACCGATGAGGAGTTCGAGTACAGGTATGATAAACGCTCCTGGAGTCCCTGTTTTCAAAAGTCTGGGAACGTTAGCTTAAATCACAGATTGGTTAGGTTAGCTACGTGGCTCATCATAACATCAGCGTCTGTTGTCAACTTCTCTTTGATACGGGGGAGTTACGTCAGTTAAAGATAGGACTGAGAAGGCACTTTAGCTTACAATCATGCTAGGATTTTTAACTGTCTGGTGTTAACAGCATTCTAAACAACCCCATGCTAGCCATGCTAACCGCTACCCTGACGTTATGGTCAATGTTCAAACCGGTTTGTTTGACGTTGTGCGGGTGACATCTCTGCAGCTGTAGTATTAAAGTCGACTAATTAAACCGTAACGTTCATTACTCGTTATCATCGCTAACTGAGGCCTGAAGCTACCTGATACTTGTCTTCCTCGATGTTTACTGCTTGACTGTCCTTTTGGTAGACATGTTTTCTGCGGCCCAACGTCAACGGCTCTATCTTGACAGTTTTTTATGTATTTATCTTCCCATAGGCATGTCGTGCTTCCCAAGCAGCTGTCTAAGCTGGTGCCCTCCTCCCACCTGATGACGGAAGACGAGTGGAGAGGAATCGGGGTGCAGCAGAGCCAGGGCTGGATCCACTACATGATCCACAAACCAGGTGAGGAACTGTGGACTTCAAGGTTCAATACGTAGTTTAGGAAAATAAATTCAAACTCAGAAAGGCCATAATTACAGCATGGTTTCAGAAATATGTATTGGATGATTTACATTTCTATAACTGAACAAACATGCTGTCCTCAGAGGGAATGAGGTCCTCAGAACAGTGGCCCGATATAGAAAGGTGGCCAGTATGAAGGGTCCTGCCAATATAAGCAAGTTAAACTGTATAAAGCTGTTTATTTTTTTGCTTCTGATTAAAATTCCCTCCCCAAACTACAAAATGCATTTTCAAGGGCTAGGTTCACATTTTTCCGAGGTCTTGTCTTAAAACAGTGCTTTAATGTTTGAGTTATTGGTCTATGTAATCAATCATTCTGTCCATACTGACTAGAATGAAGATCATTTTCTACAGTGTTAACAAGAGGGACACAGTCTACAGTCCTTAATTTGTGCAAAAATGCATTGTAATGTATCATGGTTTCATTATTCTTGTTTAGTCAAATCAAATGGGTACAGGGCAGTTGAATCATGTTAATAATAGCAATGGGACGCCTAAAGATTTTATTGTGGATGGCCATCATGAATTGAGATAATTGTAAATATCTATACATGACTGTCTTGAAAAAGCTGTCTAGCTTGCTGACCTACATGTGCTATATTGGCTCCCTGATTTATTTTGAATTGCCTAAGCCCAAAGCAAAAGACACGGTGTGCACATTAGATCCCCATATAGATGTGAGTAAATACTACAGATTCAAGCTAAAAATTGACGGAGATGAGGGTACCACTATTTTTTTATTTTTGATTATTCAACCTTGTGACGTATGATTACTTATGTTAGATTCTGATTGTTTGTTGTCACACACAAAAAATATTGTTTCCTAACAAAATGTGATTCAAGTCATATTTTAATGCATGTTTAGTTTTTATCCTAAAGTTTTACGAATATTTTTGATGATTATCTGGATAATATAGTGAATTGCAATTATGCTAGACAGGATAATAGTGACTAGTAAATAGTGAAATTTCATATCGTCCCACCCTTTAATATCATGTGAATAGTCTACTAACATGTAAGGCCTGTGTAATTGATGTTTTCGTGTCCTTTTTAATTATTTTTATGTATTTTTTTTTACAATTTTTATTAAAAATTCTCTCTATACTTCCCTACACTCATATTAAGAGGGCAGTTTATTTGCCACAATAGAGACAAAACTCATAGTAAACAACATTACTATAGTTTTTCTTTACACATTTTCTATGGATATTTCGTTATTGTAGAATTTGTTTGGCGATGGTATTGTGATGGCCCTAAATGTAAATATTTACCAAAGTCAAACATTTAGTTATACATTAACTCTTTGCAAACAGTACTATCACACCACTTGAGCTCAGCCAGGAAACACTGTTCAGAGAAGTTTAATTATGGAATTTTGTACTTTTGGAAAATACTTTCTTGGTATTCCTCACTCAGACTGCTGAAGCCTCATTTTACTTTACTACATTACTTCAGAATGCATTTTTGCATAGGAAGATCTGTAGTCTGCCATTTTTAGTGCTGCAGAACTGATCACAATATTATTGAAATTGCAGCATGGCTATTGCAAAAAGCTGCATTTTTTGATAAAGGTAAAACAGCATTATAAAGAAGTGCTGTACAGCTGCAGGGATGTTCTGGCCTAAACATCTTGTTCTAGTCACATCATGACTTATGTATATATTATTTTTCACTGAAAATAAAAGCTGTAATGCGAAAAAACGATCATTACCACTAATTGTGAATCATATCACAATTGTAATATATGTGAGAATAATAGCAATATTTTTTTTTGCTGTATTGAGCAGTCCAAGCCATTTCCTGCATTGTAGTTTGCCACAAGGGGTTTCACAAACATACGTACATGAAGAAGAGGCATCAGTTACAGCACCTGTATGTCAGCCTGTGTGTGCTGTATTCAGGTGAACATGAAACACATCCTAACTCCTAGCATGTGCCATTAGACTGAGCTGAAAGTTATATACACATGAATCACAGCTTTTGAATGACACTGTATGGTGTAACTGCTGTACTGTGGATGAGCTGACGCTCTTTTCTTTGCTTCACTCTCCAGAGCCACACATACTGCTTTTCAGAAGACCTCTCCCAAAGGATTAAATGGGAACCATCTGTAAATGCCTGCTATCATCTTTGCTGATTTGTATTGTCTTGGGACCATACATCTCTCCTACAAACATCTCTACATATGTTCTAATGTATTGTGTAGAAAACCTTTAGTTATGTTTTTTTGTCTTTTCAAACTCCCTCAATTTTCAGAGGTAATGAGAGGCAAATTGATTCCACTGTGACTGATGACCTTTCAGACAATATGAGGGTGAACGTTTGCCTGTCACCTGTACATTTTAATGCCTTTTTTAAATGTCTTTGATGCCGTTTTGTTGTAATTGAATTATTTACGGAGTGGTTATACAAGCGCAGGGTTTTATTTTTCTCAAACCCATGATTATCTCAAAAAAGCTTTCTGTGTTTGAACATTTGTTGTTCTTTAAACTTTATTTGTGTTGTGTACATAATATTATTTCTAGATATTATAAATTTTGAAAGTGAGTCGTGGTTGATTCAACAAGTCCTTTTGTTGCTGAAAGAACAAAATAAAATGTACTTCTTCACATATGTCTGCTCATGAATGTTTTTTCTCCTAGATTATGTTGTTTTTCAATGTTCAGTCAGAAACATTAACAACCAGTGGTGTAACAAACTCTGAGTGTCTGACGCCCAGGGAGTAGGCTGGTGCCCGAGCCTTGTGAGCTGTCACTCTCTCTGGGTTATAGGTTCCAGGGCCGGGTTTCTTGGTGGCATCTCTGGGTAAGTCGTGGCGTCCCAGCATGGAAAATGCTGGCTGTCGGGGTAGATACACACTCGGGTCTGTACTGTTGTATCTGCATGGCCCTGGCGTCTTGGCTAAATCCACAGATGGTCCCCCTGTGCTGTAACTGCCTGACATTGTGTAGCTGGCGCTGGCTGGCTTGTTTGGGACTTGAGGGCCCATGAGAGGAGGGAGACAATACTTGTTAGGAGCAGGTACTGCGTCGATGCCTCTGTAGTGGGTACGAGAGCTCATTGTGTAGGATGGTGGTCTGCGCTGGAGGTTGCACGGCAGGGCTTTCTCAGGGCTGTATGCACCTGGTCCTGGTGTCTGGAATAGCTCCTCTGGTCAACAGAAAACAGTTGAATAATATATCCCATCAACGCCATATGTTAAAGAGTGTGTATACTTAACGGGCTTCAGGTTGTCGGTTATAACAGCTGACACTGAATCTGTAGAGGTGTCAACAAATGTTTTTGCACGCCAGGACTGAATAAAGAGTCTGTTCTCAGAGGAAAATAAAGTAGTTCACCCTCTCAAAACAACATTTTTTTGAATATTATTTATGAATCAGGACTTACTTTCTGCTTTCATGCGGCCCAACATTGAATATGCGGGGGTGCCATCCCTTCCGAAACGAGTGACCTTTGCATCAATGTGATACTTAGGCCCTGGACTTGAGTCAACACAATACACTGCAGGGAAGGTAAACATTTCTGATCAATTCAATATATTATCTCCTCTGACAGTTTTAAATGAACAGGCTAGATGAGCACAAGGTGAGATATGTACGGAAATATGAGGTACTGTCTCCCCCTAGTGGCTTTATGTTGATTTACACCGCTTAAGATGTATACAAATGGCTTTAATCCCACGTAACAGAATAGGGGTCGTCACTGGACCAGAGACATGTTGCTAAATTGGACCATATCAAAGTGTTTGGTTACATAAATAAAAATGTTTCCTCTGTAGCCTTGCTATATGACAAATCCAAAGTTATACAAAGAGATGAGGAGCTCACTATTGTCACTCATCCTGCCATGGAAAGAATAGGCGGGGCTTGTTATCTTGGTGAAATCATGGCCAACGAATCCAATGGTGGGAGGAAGCCCATAGCGCCCAGGTCCTGGCCCTGGAGACGGGCAGAAATATCACACATACACACTGTAGCTTATAAAATACATATACAGAGCACAAACGACAAAGACATGCACATAAGAGACATTTACATCTAAATTGCATTTAAAATCCTGCAAGCCCCTGGGCTTCTTCTGAAGCTATGTGTAATAGAAAAGTCCCTGTGCAAATAAGTGTACTTTAGCTACAGCTGTTGTGTAATTAGCATTTGATGGTCACACTTTAATTGCATAATTTGGCTATTAAATCACAGCAATAATTTTAATTTTTAACTATTTTTGTTTTCTCAAACAAGTAAAAACAATCATGCCAATATCTTTTTATTTTGATTTATGCACCTGCACACATTCTCAAGTAATTCCAGAAAGGTATGAACAATATTTTTCAACTAAAAAAGAGATGTTAGAAATGTTTTTCTTACTAGATTTCAATAAGTATATTTCCTTGACTGAAAATACATCTGTCCACTTCAGTGGACATTATGCACCAAATAATCTGCCAATTGGCCGTTTATTTAAATTAAATTGCCCTGTATTATGATCAAATCTGAAGACCATTTATTATTGCTGTTTAATTAAACGATTCAAGTGTAAAATAATAAAACACAGGAAACAAGGCAGAATATAAACAGGCAGAATATTTCCTTGGTTGCTTGATGTCCACTGTCCACTCTGTCATTTGGTTTTCATGATGCCATTTGTCAAAATGAGAAGGAGATGTTAAGACAGTAATCAACAATACCTTCAGGCTTTACCACCTGGTGGTTGGGACATGGTACTCTAACTAAAATGGTTAAAAATGTTTTCCAAATATCTGTCGCTACTCATCTGATAAACTCCAGTATGAAAGTCTGTATCAGCATTCGTCCTGCATCATCATTCTGGTCAGAGATCTTATAAACTGGCAGCCAGTTAGCCGAGAGCTCAGATTGTTTGACTATCATGTATACTGACTCAGAGGGACACATCTAGACACAACCCAGGGCAAAGCATTGCATCAGCATACAAGTGTTCAGTGGAGCAAGTGGGAGCATTTTTCGCAGAGAGGAGCAAGTCCTGGCAGGTCTGCATGCTGAGAAGTCCTCCACTCTGCTCACGTCAGTGTTCTCCATTTAAAACAACAGTGACCAACTGGACATATATAATGATACTGATGGCTCTGCACAGGATTTTGTAAAAACTCATGTTCTGTTGATGAACGTACCTTTTTCTCTCCCTGCGATTACTGGGTATTTCTTCTCCATTTGACTCTTCATAGAAGCGATGGAAGCTTCAGGTTTACTTCAATGGTAGAAATACAAGTGAAGTATTCACACAACATGTCAGTCACAACAAGAAGATGGCCAAAGAAATAACAATCCTCAAAAAAAAACCCTTCAAGGCACCTTCTATTCACAGGTAATTCCCCCTTTCAGTCAGAACTAAGGGCTGCATACTTGGACGTTCAGTCATCAGATGAGCATCAGAGAAGCACCTCATTCCTTAATCCATATCCATCCCGCTGGTATTTCTTCACGTATGATCAGTATTGTTTCCCCTGGATCCGGCATCACCCACGCCCTGGCAGTTTACAGTGAAAGCCAGAACCCTGGATGATCCAGAATCAATCCCTAATTTCCTCTGAAAAACAATCAGGAAACCTGAGAGGTATAATGCACATCAAAGTGTCAACAGCTGAGCGGACTCCCCACTGCAGGGGGGTTTTGTCTATCAGCCTGTTTGTCCCTTTTGTCTGTGGTGGCTCGGACAGGTGAATAGCCCTTCCTGCACAGGGAGAGGTGGATGTATAGGTGCACTCAGCTGGTACTTAGGAACAATGTCATCACTCCAATTCACTCTCATGTAATGCTAGCTCCCCCCGCAAACCATGAAACCAAGATCCCCCCCTCCCTCCTTTCTCCTTTCATTCTCTTTCTGCTCATCGCCGTGTGGAGACGCAATATCACTCTTCAGCCAGGCATGCGGTTGCCACAGAGGCTGCCAGAAGTACACTGTTTTTTCCATTTAGGCTGGAGGAGTAACTCCTGAAAAATCAACATTTTTGGGAAGTTTCATAAGTTTTGCCCCGAAATATGAGTACATGCACAATACTGCCTTGAAAGTGCGCACTGTGTCGGAAAACGTTGTCCACACACACACACACACACACACACACACACACAGCCCCAACACAGATGCAGCAGGGTCAGATGCAGTGCAGCACCCCCGGAGCAGTTACAGGCAGAGCACTTTCATCTAAAGTGCCAACATACATCCCTCCGGTGTCTCATCTTTAACTTCAGGTCAAACAGATTACCCAGATGCAGTTACAGCAGTTTAGCCCTCTTTGATCTCCACTAATCCCAGTGATGATTTGTAGTTGGGATTTGAAGGAGTCGTTTAAAAGGGCCTGAGCTGCCGGAGGCCGCAGTAACCGAGAGGGTCGACAAGTGACGTCTGCAGAAAAACAAACATTAAACTTTAACAGGCTCTAACTCTCTCCCGCGCTGTTGCTTTGGTAACCTGAATCTGTTGTGAGCAGTTAAACAAACACATACGGTGCACGCTCAAAAAACTCAAGAGGTTGTGTGTACACAACTGACACACACACGTTCATGCTTTGTGTCTCCAACACAGGAGCATGCCAGGGATCAGAGAGTTGGTTATCAAAGCAGAGGGCTCTCTGAAGCAGCAGGGTTGTAATACAGCTCGCTGCTGACAGGAAATTATCTCCAGACTTAACTAGCCTTTCAAAGGAAATGGAGCAACACAGCTTTCATGAACAACTGCACAGCAGCTCCTCTGCAAGTGGAGCAGACAGCCAAACTGTGCTGCAGCTGTAGAGATCATATTGTTCTTCAAAGTTATTTCAAGGTGTCTCTTCCCTGAAGTTGTAGCTGCATGAGCTAAAACAGAAGCAAGAGGGGCAGGAGACACGACTCAAACCCAGGTAACCCGCATTAAAGAAGGCCTAATGTGCTTCTTTTTTTCTTTTCTTTTTTCCTTTTCTTTGTTTTATATAGGTTCTTGAGAGTTGAAAGGGTCAAAGTCTGCACCAGCAGAGGCATTTGCATAACTTACAGCATTGCATCTAGTTTGGCATGTAAGAATTAATTTAGTAAAGCTGCTCTGTTGCAAGCAGTGCTGGCTCAGGCATGCACAAGCTGACCTATCAGAGCAGACTGGGCGTTCGGGAGGAGGGGCCTGAAGGAGAGCTGAAACAAGATGTTTCAGACAGAGGGGGAATACAGGGCTGCAGCACTGGACAGAATGAGAAAACTGATGTGGTTTTTAGCACTAAAGCATGTAAACCTGTACTAGTAGTAACCCAAAATAAAATGATGAACCTGAAAATGAGTATATGTCTCCTTTAATGACTGGACACATGAGCAAGTCTTAACCACAGCATAAAAACCTGAGTGAGAGTGTAAAGTCAACAAAAAGCAAAGCCTTGGATTGTATACAAATTTTATTCTTGTTTGTTTTAAAAAGCACAATATTTGATAGGAATAAGGGCTACATTTCATCCAATTTGGTACATTTACAGGAATTTGAAACTTCATTCTTGATTTTTTAAGTTGATTGCTTCACGAATCAAAATTTAACAAAAACAAAAAATAGCTTATGAACTGTACAATCAAATCTCAAGGTAGGTAAGGTGAGAGGTGACTTGAGAGTAGATGATGCTTTTCCAGAAACACTTTTTTTTCATCCTGCTTGGAAAAGTGGTCCAAAGACACACATCGTGTAACTGTAATGTCAGTCCCCGCTCTCTTTCCTTATGTTTCCTGTCGACCTCTACTGTGCTGTCTAATAAAGGCATGAAAGAAAAAAATCTGAAAAATGAAAAACATTTGAGCTTATGTTTCTGTAAAGCATATGGTTAGCATATGTCTTTTTTCCAGCAGGACACCAGCAAAGGAATTTCATCAAACATTTCAATAATTGGGTTAAAGCTTGCTATGAAAGAAAAGAGAAGAAAAAAAAGCCTTTGACAGCATATATCTTCTGTTTGAACTCAAAGAACCACAAGGGCAAAAAAGTAGATTGTATGGGCGGGCAATGACCAAAGAAAAAAAAAAAAGATATGATCTCTAGCTACAAATAAATACCACAGATAGAAAATATAACAAAATATTTTGCTTAAAGTCAGGTGTAATTACAAACATAAATACTTGATTATTTGTTCTAGTGATTATAAAGGCAGTACAGTGAATAACAAAGACGCTATGGTGCCTACCGGTGACTCTGAGGCCAGAGGAACAAACATTGAAGTCTGGAGGACTCTAACTAATTCAAAAGCAGTCATGCAAACAGTCATATCCAACCACACACACCGCTGTATAAAGGCATCGACACACACACTCTCACACAAAGCCACGCGCTCAGTCTCCAGACTCCACTGTGTCTCCCTTTCAGGCCGAGCGAGTCCCGATTCTCTCTTCTCTTTCCATTCACTAGCATATTCACAAATAATGTACAATTTGGAGGCGGGTATGGCTTCACTCTGTGGGCGTTTCTGTGGATGACAAGAACACAGGACACACTTTCATTGTAAGATCAGCTCGGACACAGTCAAAACCTCTCTCACAGAACTATAGATATCTGTAGTCAGAACCTGTTGAGAAACTATGTAATATAACTGCAGGAAACTGTTAAACCTATTATGCCTTTTCCTTTTTGTCCTTACCTTCATAGATAGATTCCTGTGCATGCAAATGTCGTGAAAGTAAAAATGGTCACAGTCAGCACCAAGAGAAGCTCCTCCCTCCCACAGAAAACACCCTCCCTGAAACGCCTTGTCAGCCGTCCTAAAACTCTGTATTAAATGACCATTTCTGACCTAATGATATACTGTAGCTGTTACAACGGCAGGTTAAACCTCTGTTTATGTTTTACAATTCACTCCTTTCATCATCACCAAGTCCAAAGAAAGGACTGAGTGATAGGTACTGTAGGGGATTCTTCACTATAATGAACATGGGCACTGTAGTTTAATCTGAGTTAAACCCACATACATCTTCATGAGGCTGTAAACACTCACTAGAGAGCCAACTGTGTATTCATCCGCTTCAGAAGATAGTTCCCAACAAATGCCCTATTTACTCCTGCTTGGGTGATGTTAGTTGGACTCTGTAAGGACACTCCCACACAGAGTTCAAAAGCCTGAAACTCCCCTCCAGCTAGTTAGAACTGGAGAAGCCTCTTGGATGAGAAACACGTCCAGTTGCCTTTGATACAGCACTGGATGCACTGGGTGACTGAGAATCCAGGTCGTTAAATCTATAAAGTTCACATTTCCCACTTCAGTGTCCTAAGTGCATCCTCTTCATGAAGGATATTTTTGGTCATAATCAAGATTAAAATCAAATCAAAATTTAAAATTAAAAGAGATCAAATTAAAAAGATTCTTAGTTTACTACACTACAAGAATAAAGGGCCATATTTGAACTTCCAAAAAGTTTTCGCTTACAGTGTAAAATGATTATTTAAAGTGTAAAATGATCATTTCAAGTGTAAAAGTAAGTCAATGAAAAACGGAAAGTGAAATCTAAAATGCAAACGATTAAATGGAGATGCCATGCAGTGTTAGTTTTGCTTCTCTGTGGGATTTGTGGACAGAAAGAAATATACAACCCTAACCCTCAAATTACACCAGCAGTATCCATTAAGCTCCAAGCAAAACACACTAGAAACATGGCAGAGATCCATAAACCCCAAGTCTGATTGAAAATAAAGTCAATACGTAACAAGCAAAAGCATGACGGAGCCATTCATACCATCGCTCAGGGGTGTTTTTTGTGTCCAATGTGGGTAGCTGGGTATCTGCTGGCAGGAGCCCCATCTGGTCTACATCCCCTCCACCTTCAGGAAGGTGGAAATGGTCCCCTCCGTCTGCATCTGCGAGGAAAGGCTCGGAATCTGGGTCGTATTCATAGGAGTAGTAGGACACCTCTGCCATGGACCCCTGCTCCTCTTCACCTGGGGAGATACATTAACACACATAAGGGCTGATGGAGACAAGACCTTGACTAGGTACCATTGGCCCGGGGATCACAATATTTGATATACAGCAAAGACACTTTTGATTTAGGAGCTGCATATGAAAGAACATGGTCTTATGGAGACAGGCTTAGACTTAGAAAATTTGAAATGGGGTTGAACCTTAAAGGTACCCTGTGGAGTTTTTGACCACTAGTAGTGTTGATGTGTTGGAGCAACATGCAGAGAAACAGTAAAGCCTTTACTGGCAGGGAAGAAGAAGAAAGTTGACAGTAAAAATGCTAAACTAGCAGGGTTAAACCTTTTAATAAAAATGGTCTTTGCAAAAGAAAACGCTTTCAACACATTTGATACCCACAATGCTTTTTGGTGAGAAACACTGAAAGGGAAACATACATTTTGCTGGTTGACTCTACAGGGCACCTTTGATATCCTCTACATCTGAAACTCATGCAGCAGTACCCCAGTCACAGACAGTAGGGGTCCCTCCCTGCTTAAAATGTTGCACTCTCATATACCATGCTACTTTAAAATCACACTTTTTGAATAAGAGTACAGCAAAGCTACATGTGTATTTTACTATGAGTACCCATCAGTCCACTGTGGCTAGTTCTTTTAATCTTATAATCCTTGTGGCACACGTTGGGCTTGAATCTAAACAAACAAGCACACAAAAACATATTGTTAAGGTAAGTGAGATATTAAAACTTCACATGAAGGAAAATGTTCTCTCAAATGAAGCGTGCAAGTGTGTATCCATTATACTGTATGTACGCTGTCCTCTGGTACAAGTTCACTAATAAGACAAGTCTGCACAAGGAAGCTAATTCCAGAGCTTCAGCTTCCTCCGCTGTTCCAGTGGAAACTGTCATTTCCTTGGCACAGCGCGCCTTCACCTATTACACTCTGGGTGCACTTAGCGGGCATGTCGTCAACATTCTAATGGTTTACAATGACTGTGTTTTTACAGTACTTGTTCAATCTTATCAGCCCAGGGTTATCATATTATAGCTGTGTGAGTGTGCGCGCGGGAGAATATGCCTGTATGAACGTGCAATACATGTATGTGTGCGTGCATGTATAGATATATGTGTGTGTGTGTGTGTGTGTACATAACAGCATTCCTGTGGTGAGTGTGAAGCGTTAGCTTTTGTACTAAGGAGGCTTTGACTGAGAGAAGCTTTGTGGGGCTGCAGCTACCTACCTGGAGCTGCAGGCTGGGAAACAAGTCGGTGCAGGCTGTGCCACATCACACACATGCACACACGCACACACACACACACACACACGCACACACACACACACACACACACACACACACACACACACAACTCAAACATTCATCCGAGAGGACCTTCAAATGTTACACACACGTAGCACCACATGCAATCCATGCACACACAGTACGCACACTTCTGCAACTTGTGAATGACTGCGGTTCGTTTTTAATGTTCTTCCTGCCAAGTGTAACACAGCTACATCCTCCCTCCGCACGCAGCCAAACATCCTATCAGGAATTCTCTGGCTGCCTCTCTGGAAGTGGCAGCTGATCTAAGCTCATGGCAGAGCAACAATCAAGCCCGCAGTGTGAAACCTATCCACCTATTTATCCCGCCGATTGTAGACATGATGTGGTGGAAGCGGAATGCGCTGCCACTTACTCCACCTACGTATCTACTTTCTTCTTCTCCACCTTTCTCCCCTTCTGCCCTGCTCTTTCTCCCTTTTCCTCTTTCATCTCGTCTCCTGTTCATCCCTCTCTGACTATGTTTCTCCCCTTTCTTTTCTCAGTTGCACACCCTTTCATCTCTTTGTTCCTCACTCCTTCTTCCTCCCATTCTCCACAGTACAAAAGAAAACACACGCAATTCACAAACGGATGCAGAATCTGAATAAAGAAAGCTGTAGCATTCAGACAGCAGATGTAAATGCAGCTTACTCTCAGAACATGTGTATAAGTATATGAATAACAAGCATAATCAAGAGGACTGAGGAGAAATTGAGAGGAGAGTGTACGGGGGGCAGACGGGAGGTGATGCAAAGCCAAGCAGGGAAAAGGTGTGGTTGATGAAGTTACCTGTTTGTACAGGCACCGAGGGCTGCTCAGTTTCCTGGCTTGCTATTGGTTGCCTGTCCTCCACCGTGGTCTCCACTGGAAATAGAAACAAATACAAACACACACACACATCAGATTATTCACATTTATGTGGCTGCCACAGCACCCTGAAAAAAAAAACAAAAAAAACAAACTAGTAATGATTTCAACAGAGTTTCAGTGTTGCATAATCTAAATACTGCCCAGAAGCATTATCCACCCCACTGAGCAACACTTCTTGGCAAAACAATGATGTACACTCAGTCTCAACAGAGGCCGGCATTAAAATCTTTCCAAAAATAGCAGGGACCAAATCATAGCCAGAGGGGCTATGTGTGGAAACAAATTGTATCTTTTTCCTTTTCAAAACAGGGAAACGGAGGCACGAATGTCCCCAACACAAGCATACACAAACAAACAAGGCCGGGGAGCTTGAAACAAAAATACGACTCTTTTGATAATCTACAGCATGACCACTTGGCACAAACCGAGGTCTTTTCCCACCAAAGTTTTGTCTATGCCTTTTCCCCAATCTGCTTCGCAACATGAAGGCTCCTTTGTTGTTGGGCTGTGCGTCGGAAAGGAATGTGACAAGGATTTCAAAGGGCTGGACAAAAGCACTCTGTCATTTGGAGAGAGCCCTGTAATACAGCAGAGAGTGAGAGAGGGGGGGCGGGGGGGTGCGACGGGGAGCTCTCCTCCGAAAACTCATCCAGTAATCAGCTCGACACCTGAACAGCTGTTTCTACAGCGCAGATCCTGGCACACACACACACACACACACACACACACAGAAGCATCGACACACTTTCACGTGCATGCGTACAGACGCGCACACAGTGGACATGCGGATGATTACAAACTCACGAGTTTTAGCAAATCCATCCAACTGTATCCTGTGAGGAACACGAGCGCCACAAGCGCTCCTGTGAACACACTAATACAAACGCATACGTCGTTCCTCTTCAGGGAGGAAAACTTCTGTGAGAGTTGCAGTCGCAAATGACGTCTGTCGCGCCTCCAATGTCATCTCCAGTTGACCCAGAAACATGTTGATTGAAGCCCTGTCTCTGTACAGCTGTGTCACTCTCATTCACGCTTGACACTGTTTTGGATGAATATAGCTAGGACGTTAGCAAACTATGAAACGGTTCTGTTTTCGGTTTTTGAACCAAATTTTGAATGTTGACTTTACTTTAAAAAGGCCAGGAAACCAGTTACTTCAGAATTACCAAAGTAAGGTAGAATTAATTGAGGTTGTGCAAGCTAAACTTATTTAATTTTGAGGGGGGCAGGTTCCTTGATTTTGTTAAGCAAAGTCACTTTGTCAGACTTTACAGTGTTTGAAGAATTTGAAAAATAAATTGGTTAGCAATCCGAAAAAGTTGTGAACCCAAAAAGCAGGTTTCTCTTGACGTAAAGTGTTTATGTCATGTTCTGCTGGTCCTTGTGCATTGTGCAATGCCCTCTGTTGATGATGCGTCCTTGTTTACCATGGTTCTGCTCAAAACTACTCGGAAACGGTTCAAGAAGCGTAGCTAATCCGGTGGGGAACTGGGTAATGTGGGTCTGGAACCAGGTGACAGCAGAGGTTCAGAAGAAGTTCAGAGGATGTGCGATGAGGGCTCTCTTACCATGAGGACACTGGGACAGAGGAACCTGCTTGATGCGTGTCCCGTTTCGACAGGCGAACACCTCCATCTGACACTGGTTCTGGTACAGCTGCCCGTCCGACCCACAAACTGGCTCCCCGTCGTAACCGCAGTCCCTGTAGCACGTGCAGCGCTCGAACTGCTCCTCCTCCAGGCAGCCAAACACATTGTTGCAGTGGTTCGTCTGCACAAAACCTACAGGGGAAAAATGTGTTGTTTTTTTTCTAGACTAGAGGATGTGGGGTGTCTGTAAATCACTAAGGATATAGCATGAGTCTCACCTATCCACTGATTGGTCGAACTTTCCACCTCATTGCAAGTGGGTCCATCACACAGCTCCCGTGCTAGCGGGCTGCTCTCGCTAACATTGTAGAACCGGGTGGCCTCAAAGGCTGCATGAAAGGCACAGACCCACACCGGCACGTTCACACATCCACACACACAAAACAATGATGACGTTCACCATAACTAGGTCATAAACTTTCTATGAAAAAGAAGCCACTTCATAAATCATGGTGAATTATACGGTTTTCCTGCTCTGTAACTCTTTCAAGAGCAGTACTTAAAATATTCATCAGAGGCACACCTGGTTCGTAGTAGTCATAGATCTTGACCGGAACAGGCGCTGTCTTGCCCACAATGTATTCCCTCACAGCTTGAAAGGCCACACACGTCATACACTGGTTGGGGATCTAAGAGGGGGTGACAAACACGGGAAAAAAATATGTACAGGAACACCCAGAAAAACATACCAACACAGAGAAATAAAACACACTTTGCACTCACAAAATGTTCCTAATCCTGTGCAAACACTGATGAGGAACCCTCTCCTCATCCAGCATTACCACACATACAGTACTCTTCAGGCCCTGACGGACACAACAAACTCACCTCATCAAAGTAGAACAACACTTTTCTCCCATTCAGCTCGTATCTCTTCAGACCCACACGTTTGTCCATCAGCAGCTGTAGAGGTAGACACGTGAAAAAGCTCAGTTTATAAACAAACACACAATTTGGCTGAAGCAAATCTGTGCAAACACAGTCTTAAAGAGGCTGGCCTGGGTATGTGTGCATGTGTGTGTTGTTGATGTCCTCGTCAAGCACTGCAGTGGGAAATTGTATTTGAAATAATATTTGAAAATAGTTGTGATGCCTCTCAGTTGTTTCTGGCACTGAAACCTAGTGCTGGGAACCAGCTCAACATGTGAAATGTTCAAACTTTAAAATGAACCAATGAACCTCATATCTCTCTCTCATGCACTATATCTGTCTGGATTAAGTAAACGCTGTAGCTGATCTTGATGAAAATTAATTTAGACTGAAGGCTTTAACTGATTAGTTGGACAAAATGCACATTCATGGACAGTTAGACATTACATTAAACTTGAGCATTGATATGCAGCTTGTAGTCTCGGACACAGAAATAGACATGAATAGTAATCAGCACCACAGCAGACTGGACAGCTCCGTCATATGCAAACAAGGGTTTAATATTCACTTCATTCAAGATAAAAAATTAAGGCGTTAAATACGTAACGAGGTCTTGGGTTGACTCGAATGGGCCTGGGATGACATAATAACAGAATAGTCCTACAAGCCATTTGGACATGTTGATACTAGTGAGTCCTTTCACAATCCTGAATCTGAGCTGTCATAAATCACTGTCAGTTCAGCTGCGATACACCACATTACCTTCTTGTCAAAGGCTAATTAGAGGCAATGAAAACAATAGTGATGTGATAAATGTTGCAAACATGTGACAGGTGGTTTTGTACTAAACTAAACGTTAACACCTTGAACGAGCAGCAGACCGAGCTCACTAATGTTACTCAACTGAAGTCAGTCAGAATCCATGCTGAACTGGCAATGGTAGATGGTAGAATGATGATGCGTTCACTTACAGTTGTACGTACTAATGTGAATATGAACAGAGGTGCAATAGCTTAGTTCAGACACAAAGTGAACAAACTGCAGAGTCAGAGAAAGGGGTGGAAATCACAGAGCAACTCGTAACACGATACTATCACAATATGTTGCCGACGGATGCAACGGTATGACGATAATTTGTCCTACCCCTGATCAGTGACTACAAGTCTTTAAACTGAATTTAACGAACCAATTCAAATCAGCAAGGTGATTCACTTTTCATACCTCTAGTACAGTGCCCTTACCATCCTACTGTCAGAGGCCACATGGCCTACATTTGAATGTGCTCTGTGGGCCACAGCTGGAGTGCAAACTACATGCACCCTACAGTGACATGACAGTATTGGTGGAAAATGTACAGGTCACTAATCGTAGACTCAACTAGTTCCACATTAGTGAAAATCAACAAGGGGCCAATCATAGCTCTCCTCTGGGATCGTATTATCAGTGTTTTATACTTAAGAGAGAGTCTCTGGTATTTGGCGAACCTTGTGCACAAATGTATGATTGGATCAGATATGCATGACCATATCAAGTAAATATGAGCGTATGAATGAGTAATGGAGAAGCTGTTTACTGCAAATTTGAGTGCGTATGTAAAGAGCCAGCAGAGTTTATTCCCCCCACGGGGGGATTTTTCATTCTGTCAAAGGTGGCAGCCTGTGGACAGCAGGGGTTTATGAGGTTCTCAGCCTGAGCTGGCGCCACCGAGGCACGCACGCACGCGCGCACACACACACACACACACACACACACACACACACACACACACACACACACACACACACACACACACACACACGCACACACACACACACAGGTCTCTCTGTTTACAAAAGCATTGTTTGTCTATCTAGCACCTTACATTGCCAATGAACTCCCATAGCTCGAAGTTCCGAGTTGTTAAACAAACCTCATTATATTGGGTGATAAGAGGCCGTGGCTGTGGTAGCTCCCAGTCAGTCACTGGACTAATCATTCATGACTGCAGCTTCCATGAAAGCAACTAGACATGACTGTAGAAGCCAAGCTTGCCACCATAAATTGAGGAATGTAAGTGGCAGTCGCGCAGGCAGCAGTAAAACTCCAAGAGAGGCCAGCGGGGGTGTAAACTGAGCTTGTTAGCCACTACAACTCGGGTCAGCCTCAGCTGACACACTCGTAGCAGTATGTGTGTGCGTGTTCAACATCTCCCCAGGTAGCCAGAGAGGTGGCTCTCTTAGAGGTGGAAGCCTGCAGACTAAGGCCCTATAACTGTCCAGTAATGAGGGACAGGCTTCTGATGGGTGGCTGGGGAGCTGACCCGGAACCAGCTCTTAAATTTACCATTAATTTCTCTCACTCTCCATCAGTACTAACGATTCCTCGATTCACCCATCCATTCTACATCTGTTACTCCTTTAATCCAGTCCTCTCTAGCTTTTTACAGTATATCTGTGTCTGTCCTCTGTCCTTTGCAAACTATCTTTTCTTGAACTCTAAGGCCCAGTGAGGTGTGTGTGCTTGGTTTGTAGGCCCAGAGAGGCACAGTGACCTCTGACCTGGAGACATTGTAAGCTCACAGTGCCTGAGCTGGCTGGTCTTTCTCTTATCATACCTGAAAATAACACTATAAAAAAGGACCCTTGCCTTAATGACCATTCCTGTGACTATGAAACATACAAATACTTGTACGTTACAGGACCTGTCTCATTTGAAAGGAAGTCTTCAGGAGTTCTTCGGTCGAACAACTTCTTACAACAATGACGAGAATAACAGTTAAACACTTGACTCCTACTGCAGGATCAACATCCATATGTGTGTGTTTGTTGATGCGGGTGCATTAAGGGATGTATCCTGCGTGGGTGTGAATGTGTACACGTGAGCCTGGAGTTTGCAAAGGAGTCTTCAGAGGAAACAGGAGGAGTCTGATGAATTCCATGACATACCGCTCTTTGTCAAATGGCCTCCAGATGTGGGCGCATCTGTCTTTCATTCTACCTGCCTTTGAGTTTCGGGCGCTTACCTGACTACTCGCCCTGCCTGTCGAGCAATCGCTGAGCCACTGCGAGCAACAATAATATCCAGTGGGTGCATATGGGTCTGTATATGTACAGGTCGATGTACAATCTCTAACCCTTTGGCAAAAGTGTGTGCATGTGAATTAATGTGATTACGTACCCTCTCAAGACTTTCAACATCTGCTCTGAAACCAGAAATCATGGGAACTTCTATGACGGCCATGTTGGATGAGCCTGAATGCAGCCACCTAGATAGAGAGTCGGGGTCAGGGGGGAAATTGCTACAAGCAGAACTATGCACCATCTTTATTTGCACTTGTTTTTTTGTTTTTTTTTTTACCTGGCACAGACTTCTAAGGAGATGTGGAAGTCCATCTTGTCCTGGTGGGCTGCCGGGTCATCGTCATCTATGGGTGCCCGTCGCTTCCGGTTAAGCTCAGAGCGGTTGTCAGCGCGACTCCGGGAGCGCGAGGAAGGATGGCGGGAAGAGGAGGAGGGGGTCTGCAGGTGTCGCTCCTGAAAAGGCTCTTTCAGGTCCACCTTGAGCTGGAAGGCTGGCTTGGAGACTGGGTCGGGTAGGTTGTAAGACACATCAATCTACAGAGAGGGCAGTATTTAGGAATGACCTCCGTAACTCTGGCCGATAACCGCACCAACACCAATGTTTTTTGTCATTGTTTTTCATTATTGTTTTAATCTATCTTCATTATAAACAATAACTTAACTATTTTAACAATCGCTCTTCATCACACAAGGCCCCATCATTAACAGAGCAAAAAGTCAAATCTATGAAACTACATTTGATATTACCTCCTTTCACATGAAAATCATGTTCATTATTATTTTGCTTACTAGCCTGAATATAGCCTTTTTAACCCGCATTGCAACTACTCAGAATTGATAACACAACAGATAAACATCGGCTACTTAATGTAATCTAAGGCAAATTTCAGCCATTACAAATGCTCGGGTGAAAATCAAATCAGTGCATCCCAGGCTAATTAGCGCATATGGCTTCACAGAGCTGCTAGGATGGCTGTAGTCTGTATATTTGTGTTTTATACTGTTCCCAAGTCCATCTTATTTTGGCTTCAGCTTGACTTTCTTATATAAGGATATGACCAACAACAAGCACAGACTTTGTGTAGTCCTGATATAGAGACATTAATTTGTTTGCCAAGTGTTCGGTATGTGTTTGAGGCATATTTTTGTATGAAGAAACTAAAATTAATACGTTTTGGCATCGGGGACTGAAAACAAACTAGTTAGAGTTCAAATATTTAGGACCTCCGGCCTTGAAAAGACTAGACAGTCAGGGGAAAAAAACCGACTCAGGCAGCACTTTAAAGCATAAACCACAAATCATATTCACTGGACACAAGACATGCATTCAGAGAGCTACTATTTCAGCCCGAGGACAACTCACTGCTTTGATGCTCTTTTTAATTTCACAGAAGATTATTATTCCCAGAACTGTACACATTCTAAAATCTACTTAGAATAGCAAAGCTACTAAATAATAATCCTGGGGCGCAGGACGTATACTCATCACATACAGTGTCTACAAATACACACACATACACGCACACACAGGCAAGATTCTCTTTGATTGCCCCGCTCTTGTATTTCATGAGAGCCCAGGTGCCGCTGGCCTGAGGGGCTGTCAGAGGGGTGTGTGTTGATGCATTGGAGAGGTGTGGATGGAGAGAAAGTAGAGCAGGAGAGAGGTGTGGGGAAAGAAACGGCGTGTTTTTGAGTGAGAAACCTGTCGAGGAGAACGAGCTGGAAGAACGTTTGAGGCACCACATGGCAGAGCACAGCATCCGCTGCCGTAGCTGGCTCTGCCTCAGTCGAACCGAGTCATAGCTCACATACAGGCTTTTCCAAAACCGGGATTTAAAAAAACATCCCTCATCACACACGCTTCAAAATAGATGTCATTCAGTTCAACTCCAATCCACTGAAAACAAATATATTAATTCAACAATAGTTCAAGTGGTATTTTAGTGTAAATTTTACTTTTTTGTGAGTATATCAATATATCAGTATATTACAATATTATATAAGTATTTAGTATATGATTATACTCAATTGCAAATACTTGTGTAGTAAGTTAAAGTTTAAAAAAAGTATATTATTTTCATAGCCTTTGTTTAATACACTGTCAGCATGCTTTACTAAAGTGTACTTTAAATTAATTTAATTATACACATGTTTTAGATTTACAAATGGTGCACTTCAGTGTTGATTTAATTAAAGTTTTACTTCTGTGTCCTTAAAAAAAATTGTATTTACAAACAGTTTTCAGTACGAAATGTATGTATGTACATTTTCCGGCTGCTTCATTATTGTTAGATTTAATTTACTTAGTATATCTTTTTCACAAGGGTTCATTTTATTCCTTGTTTGGTTTTAGAGCAAGGCAAAAATAACTCTTACTGTTTATGATACAGGTTTCTGTTTATCTGTGACAAGGTAGGGCGTAAACAGCGCCCAGGGGATAACCTCTGGGAATAAACAGGAATGATCAACACATTCCAAAACATCTGGCTAAACTCTAACTATAATCTACAGTGAGGAATTTGGGCGATTGATAAAGAAAGCACACAAATTCCTTCTCAGGCAATATTCAAGACTTTAAATGTGTCTGTTTTATGTGACCAGTACAATACCTGCATGAGACAGCAGCCTTCACCTTTTGCGCTCACAAAAAGGCCAGTGGGGATACTGGGGATCTGAAAAAACAGAAATAAGAGAAACAAAGGGAGTCAGAGGGGGCAGGGAGAGGTGAATGAGTCATTTATCAAGTGAATGAATGCTGTAGGCTGCTGCACTGCCACTAGTGCTTCCCTGGCTACTAACCAGCAGGCCTTAATTGCCCTCAATTAAGCTGACACCACTAATCACAGCAGAGGAACATGCCCGGCAGAGAGAACGACTGCACACTCACCTGAACTACTCGGGCTGTCTGATGGAGTTTTACACACACACACACACACACACACACACACACACACACACACACACACACACACACACACACACACACACACACACACACACACACAAGCACGCATGCACGCACACACACAGCAGCAGCAGCAGCAGCACTGACCTGACGCCACAGTGCCCTGGCCAAGGTAGTTCGTGCCCACACTGTCAAGATTGTAATGTGTAGGCAAATGGGCCAATAAAACAGAGTTATTAAATCAACAGAACAACAAGGTGCTTTTGGGAAATCCAGCCCAGCTAAGCCTAGTTTGGTTTGGCACAGTGAAAAGGTCCTGGCTACTAAACAACCGGACATAGAGACCTGGAGATTAATGTTTAATACCAGAGTGTGGCTCTGGTGCATAGATGTTCATCAATCACTGTAATAAAGAAGGGAAACATTTCTGAATGGCATTAAATTACTGAGGTTTCTGTGAAGTGACATTTCTCAGGCCATCAGTGGACTTTGATGTTGATGAGGCAGCAGCGTGTCAATTCACTTGTTGTGCACAAAACATTTCTATCAAACACAGACGTGATTACCTTGGCACTCTGGAGGAGTTTCTTGTTTTCCCTATTGAGTTCGAAGGTCTCCTGGAAGTCGAGGTTGGTGGAGGCCAGCGAGATGGTGAGGTTGACGCCTCCTACATAGGACAGGATGGCGTACTCCGACAGAGCCTGCAGAGCTACACACGTGTCCTGCACAGGGGATTCAGAAAAATCTGCTTTGCTTTTGAATTTTTTATTTCTATTTTCTATTTTTATGTTACGTAGTACTAGCTTATGACTTTTACAAAAGACGGAGAAGAGAGGAGACAGGGAAGAACTTTAAAAACTACTGTTTTTTTTTTCTTTGTTTAATTTGATTTGATCATGGAAAGATGGTGCTACGGAGCAAAAGACAAGAGATGCCGGACACAAAAGGGCTACCTGTGTGGAGGAGAAGCCACCCAAGGCATTCCTCTGCTGGGAGAGCCATTTGACCACAGGCAGGGCAGAGGCCACATCTCCAAGAAGGGTATAGGTCAGAAGACCGTAGGCTGTCATCTCCACCTCTGCTGATACCACTGGGAAACAAACAAAGTGAATTACAATTATTGTTTTGTTTTTGTTGCATTATACTTTCAGACAGGAAGCAGCTAATACTCATATGACTGACAGATCTGCACTGGTTCCTCCTATGCTCCAACAGGTCATTTAATAGTTGTAGAGTATACCTGACTGAGAGAGGCCATCGCTGAAGCCCATGAACGTGTCCTCATCTGTCATGGTGCTGCCGGTCAGACTCCAGTGAGTGAGTCCATCTACAAAGACACACAAAGTGAGAAAAATAGAGACAGGGAGGTCACCCTGTGTCGTCTGACTCATTGTATCAATATCCTAATTGTGCAAATCAATCAGTGACCAAGCCCTGTGTCTGTGATGCACTTTGGGAATAAAATTTTAAAGTGCGAACATCGTTGTGCTCTCCAGCTTATGCTCTGCCACGTCTGCCAAAACATGCAAAAAACTGAGTTGAAAGGAAGAGAAGGAAACGGTCAAAGGAAACCAACAGTGAGATAAGAGACAGAGGGGGAAAAGGAGGAGTGGATGGAGCTACTGCTGAGGACTACAGCAGCTCCTTTCACAGTCATTTTCATCTTGTTATCGTAGCAGCCTTCGGACAGGAGGGTTTAGCTTTAAATCCCTAATAGATCTGACCAAGAAATATAAGCCACAGTTTTCCACAAATCAATAAAATCTTGTGTTTTTCTTGTGGTGCAATCTGGTCTTTGTCTGTCACCTGGTTAAACATCTGCTGTCCAGCTTACTTAGCTCTGAATGAATGAACCTCCGGTGACTTGCTGATCATGTTGCTCACAGTGATGAGTGTGGCGGTACCTTGCGTAATGGCCATGTGGTTGAGGCGGCGCAGGGCCAGCGGGGCGTAGGGGCTGCGTAGCAGAGCCAAGGCGTACGCAGACAGGGCCGTTGTGTAAGGGTCGTCAGCAGAATAGGTGTTGCTCTCCAGGAAATCCTTGGCTTTGGCCACCGCCACCTTCTCTTCCTGAACCAGAGAGGAGAGCAATGTGCGGGAAACATTTATGTATATTTAATATGTGTATTCAAGGCTTTATTATGGAGGTGCCAAAAAATATAAATGCATGTAACCTTATAGTTTTTATTTAAAGCAACTGTCTGTAACTTTTTACATTACAAATCCGACATCATCAGATATGCCTCTTAAGCCCTATTTGCAAAGGACTAGAATAACCTGGGGACCTCCAGTAATTTGCAATAATTGCGGAGGTCGTCTTTGATCTTTTTTCCCGTGCGAATCTGCCATGTCCGTTATTTGTAAAGTAAAAATTCCACCGCAAATTACCTACCATATTTCACCAAACACAGAGGTCATGTGATAATATTAGTCCCGTGCGAATCGGCATCTCTGTGATTTGGGGTCTTTTTTTGTTTTTCTTAAGGTTTTTTGAGTTTTCCACACCTTTTTTTTGCCTTTTCCCCAGTCGAGAATTATGGAGGCTGCGTTGACAATTATAAATGAAAGTTTTGACAGCATTTTGGGTGCAAATTCAGGAGGCTCACCGAGGTACACAGTATGGAGACGAATAGGGCTTTATATGACATGACCTTTGGCATACATTTAACACACACAGACGCATACACAGATGCACACACGCCACCAACGTCTCTTTCAGTATTGAACTGTTAAGCCCCGATCAAACCCACAACCAGTGCCTCTGCTCGCTCACTTGCAGTTATTGAATAAACTTTCATTTTGGCCATTAAAAAGTTGAGAGTTGACTTTCATCTCACGCAGATGTGACCTTCCCTCTCATCCCTGAGATGATAGGCCTCCCGAGCCACTCACTGTAATTGCAGTAGTCATCTTTTAATTAAGTGAAATTGGAGGGGGGCTGAAGTTCTGCTTTGATGTGAAGGATACCTTTTCAGTTTTTATCAGTTGTAAAAAGGACAGACTCTCAGAAGAAGCCTTCGGGATAGATAGCACAAGGGGGCTTGATGATGATTTCACCAGAATTATACAGTAACTCCGTCCTTTCCCCACATCTTGATTGAACAGCACATATGATGCGGATGTTTAATCATGGAGGGAAGCTATCACTGACAGAAAACAGAGAGAAAAGTAAAGCAACAAGGGAAAAGGCAGAAAGGATATAGGGAGGAATGCAACCAAAGGTGTCTTTCACAGAGCTTAATTGTCTCTGCACGTCAGTCTGACTCTTTTGATGTGGCCAGAAATGTGATTAGATATTAGATTAGCAGCACTGGGGCATAACAAATATGAGTAGGCCGACTGCCAGCACATCCATCTTCACAACCATTAGGAATGCAGCGATATGTCCACACACGACCTGCTGGTGGGACGGGCTGAGGGAGTAAGTGGTTCAGGTGGGACAAGTATCACACTATGTGTTGCCCTGGAATTAATCTGTGAACCACTGCATCTGCTGTGTCTTTAATGGGGTTGTAATAGTTCCCTCACTTTAAACACTGTTTAGCTCAACAGTGCACACTGATGCCACTTTGTTGGATTGCTTACCTCAGTGGTTATCCCTGTCTCCAAGAGGGCTGCAACCACATAAGCTGTAAGTGAGATCTTCCCATGGATTCCTCCCTGTGGACAAAATCACAAATTAATTAACTTCACATTGTAGAAGTGCATTAAGTCTCTTTTTCCAAACAGGCAAAAAAAAAAAAAAATGGGCGCGAAGTCAACTTTTTCTGATGCCATAATTCAAAAATGCTCAAAAAGTATGTTGAAAATATGGCTACTGTCTGAAGGAGTTAACAGCATCTTCATCAAGACTGCTGCTTTATGACATATAGTGTACTTTTTAAAATAATGGCACATCTGGGGTTTAGGTTAGCAAACAGCAGTAGCACATGTTGTTGTCTGCCAGATGAAGATTAGAGCCCGGCCAATAAATTGGCTCCTAAAGAAATGGATGACGCGTTAACAGCCAAAGAGAAAAAGAGGGAAAACATTTCAACTGGGCAGCCGAACAATCATTTTCCTTTGGTATTATTCACCTTGAGTGCATCCTCTCTCGCACTTCCCGTCCCGATTTTCACTTTCTACTTCCTGCTCACCTGTGTTCCCAGTGTTCTGTTTCCCTCCTGTGTTCCTGTGTTCCTGCCCGGTCTGATTTCCCCCCCACACCACTCTCGCTCATATATGTGACAGAAACAGCTTTTGGACTCATAAAAGTTAAAGTATTCCCAACTTTTGCGCAAAAGTCAGGGATCACCCCTGCTCGTCAATGTCACACTCGGCCCAGGCAAGTTGCGCCATCCAGCCCTGTTCCACAGGACGGAACAGACAAAATGATCTGCACTGTTTGTGAGAGGGCAGGTGGGACAAATGATAGTGTTCCTGTTCTTCATCCGACCCCCATATCCCACATCCACAAGGACACAAGCCTACCTGCAAATCTTTGTTGAGGATGCGGCCCATGGCGGGGAACGAGCCATCATCGCGCTGGTGTTTGATGAGCCAGGACTTGGCTGCACGAAGCTCCTCCGGGTCAATGAAGATGAAACCCCGAGACTGAGCAAAGGACTTCAGAACAAATGCTGTCAACCTGGAGGGAGGAAGATGGAGGGGGGGGGGGGACAGGGATTCTTTTCTAACATGTGCTGGCAAAATCCTACAAAAATACTTAACGAAGGAGAGTTTGACAGCAATCACTTTTTCAGTTTCCCAACGAGTCACACTCATTCAATCTGTCAACAGAGGGGGAGAGTGGCTGATAGAGAAGTACGTAGATGGAGGGATGTTTTTGTCAGAGATAGAGGGAGGAAGGGTGGATGGTATGTATGGAGGGATCTGAGGAAATGGAAAAAAGAAAGGAAGTGAGCAGGGGAGCAGATGGGGTGCGGTGGGGTTTGATCACGGCTACAGGATGTGGCAGCTGTGCCATTGAGAATGTGAAATATCACCCAGGCCAATCATCTATCTTTCTGCATGTATGCTGGAGATTCCCCAAAAGCATTCCGCAACTTATACAAACAAGGATCCCAGGGACAGAGGTTGTGAATCTGGCTGGCCTGGGAGTGCAACTGAAAGTTTATGAGCCACGGTTTTAGTGGGCCACGGTGGAGAAGGACCAGGGGAACCGCGCAGAGAGGCCAAGGTCAGCCCTGGGGGGACACGGCTGAGCTAATAAACACACACTCATCCATAAACAAAAGACCTCCCGGTAGTGGCCAAAGCTGCAGTCTTTGGCCGACAACTCCACAGTGACTGCGAGACATTCCATTACAGCACCCCGTATAGAATGAGGCAAGCTGTTTACCATATAAAGAACGAAACACAAGATGGGGATGAGGAAATAAACAAACAGGTCGTGCTCTAGTTTCTCAACACAGCTCGTAAGCGAGCGCACAATCCAAGAAAGAGCACTGGGGGAGATGAGTAGGAAAAAAAAAAAAAGACCTTGCTCTCGTAAAGCGAAACATTAAATCTTCTCTGGCTGGAACCTGGATGTTATTCCTCCCTGGAGACAAAACTGGGGATGGAGGCGCAAGCCTGTTGGAATTTTTATAATGTTAAGTAATATCATGTCACTGGCTTTAAATGTTGGGCCCCAGGGAAAGACACTGGAGAGTGTAAATATGATTTAGTTCGGGGAAGGAAGGAAGCACTAGACAGGCTCACTTCCACCACTCGGCCCTTGGCTTGAATCAACCTCTCCGGATTCTCCCCCTTCCCTGTTCCTTCTCCTGTTCTGCGGCTTTCCACTTGCAGATCTCTCTGAGCTACTCTTATCCAGCTCTGTGCTTCAAAGGGTACATCTGAAGCATATTTTTTTTGAGACAATACATGGGTGTGCTCCATCATAAAGCTTAGTTTGACAAGCTTACAAAAGGGGGATTATGTGCACTGAACTCACATTCACTAAAGTGTCACCCAGTGCTGTTTAAGTGTTGAGATGTTGCTGCTGTGTTGTTTGGGAAAGCATAAATGGGCCTATCACCAAACGTACATTAACTGGCTAATGCCAACATATTACTAACAAGCGGTCAGGATTAGGTGTAGCTGCCATGAAGCTGCTGAAGCTGAAATGACGGATTAGGTGCTACTGCTGCTACTAAGCTAGGAAATTAAATCAAGAGATGATAAAATGTTAGCAAATGTCTGGCTGTGGCTGATACTTTCTTTAATATTTGGTGGATTTGTCTGTAATTTCAAACCGCAGTCGGCTGCAGGCTGTCCGTGAATGATAGATTTCTAAAAAGGCCTGCATGCCCCAGATCATAGAGGGCTTTATTTTGACAAATACACATCTCTTCAATGGCTTTACAGCCAGAAAGAAAACTGACTTGCCAGTTTGGCACAGGACTGCAAATAGCTATTAGGATAATACAGCAACAGATATCAGTTCTTTCGATCTCTGCTGGTATTCAGCCCCCCAACCCTGCTAATGCTGTCAGATCAGTCTTTGGGCAGACACAAATGCCATGCCAGCCTCAACATGTAGAGCAATGGACTGCAACTATGAGAAAAAGAAGAA
This sequence comes from Diplodus puntazzo, assembly GCA_963678695.2. NCBI lineage: Eukaryota > Metazoa > Chordata > Actinopteri > Spariformes > Sparidae > Diplodus > Diplodus puntazzo. The sequence continues at coordinate 13,399,757 of OZ023163.1, read as the reverse complement.
AAAAAATATTAGATTAACTTTGACCTGAGCATTATCTGTTAGCTAAAATGTAAAAACATATGTAAACTTGAGGGTTTCCTTTAGAAGATGAATTAGATAAACTGTCTTTTTTCACTAGGTGTGTGTGACAGTTGTGGTTTATGCACTGTTACACTGGTCTGGTATTATAAAATAAGATACATTGGCACATGTGATATGAGGACACAGCCGCTGTACATGTTTTACTGCATACGACAAGTGGCCCTTTGCTGCAGGTCATCCCCAATCTTTTTACCCCCTTTTCTGTCATCTCTTCAGCCCAAATAAATAAATAAACAAATACATTCGGGTATGAAGCTTACAAGTAATGTCTGAAGGGGCCAATTTTAATTTTAATGTTTAGGTTTAATGGTTAATATTAGGGTTAACAGTTACGCATGTAGTTAAAAGGGCTACAATTGGGGTCAGTTGTAAGGGAATAGTGAATGTAGACACTGCATAGGTGCACATGACATTTGTATTGTTGATCTACCAGAATGCACATGTGCACAAATCAACAACCAACAATGTTACAATACATCTGTATTTCTGTATTTGCAACATAGTGGGTACTTCTCATTCAACTCAACATGCCAGGGGTTAAAAACTCTTTTACCCTATAAATCCTCGCCAGTGTCCTCTTTTCAGTGAACTTTCAACCCTCTCTGTGCAGTGTTAACAGCCTTGGCAGCAGAGATAGCCAGTGCTGCACACCAAACATCTACTGCCAGCCCCATGTCATTACGTTCAATCTTTTCATTAGATCCTGTCAATTTCCACTCAGATACATTTTACAAGCTGGAATACATTAACACGGAATTACAGGCGCTTTTAAGTATGCAGTAAATAAGCTGCTCCACTCCTGAACTCTGGAACTAAAAACAAAAGCCGGGCTTGTTTTGGATGCAAACATGTTGTTGATGGATTCATAAAGTGTCTGATGCAGGTTTACTGAAGGTTCACCATCTCAGCTGTGCCCACAACCCACACTCGTGGCCCTGGGCGCCAAGGAAAACTCCAAACCACTGCTTGTTACATCCTCATATCCTCTCACAGTCTTCACGGGGAGACTTTCCATAGCAGCTTAATGTTACCGATTACACCCAGGTAGTGAGTCATTAAGAGGCATGCTCCACTTCTATTTTCTAGAGAGCAATTTGGTGCGGTGGCTCCAGACAACTTACAACACTGGCTCCAATAGTGGCATTAAGAGCCTCGTCTGTGGGGCCAAAGCAGCATGGGTCCACTCAGTGCCACGGATATGAACCCTGATTAACTGCAAATAAATCTTGACAGCTTTGCCTACCTCGGGGATCCAATTATGCAGTTTGTTTATGATTCTCTGTCGTTTATGTAACCTGCTGTTTCACAGTGTTAGCTCTATTAAATATCATAATACCCACCTCAGCTCGTAAATCAACCAGAGGTATGCGCACTGAGCATGGGGCTCGAAATGCAAGCAGTGGAGCTCCCCACTGAGAGCATTGATTTCAGTTTCACAAATATCCTGAGATGGTTCTGTCTGCCTGCCTGCCCCCGGGGAGTGTAAACATTAAACAGGCACTCACCGGTGATTTAAGCACATCAACAGGAATAGATTAATTTGAGCGCAGTGGGCGGAGGTGCTGATAAAAAAAACTTCATTGCTTTGGCCAGCAACCTATGTCCCAGGCCAGGCTGAAGAATGTGGCTACAGCGTAGTTTGACTGGTATGAGTTGTGTTAACAGCTACACCCTCGACCACTTACCACATACTGCCGGAGGAATCCCTCTCTCCGAAGGCACTGTAGGATCCATCCTGACGTTTGTAGGTCAGTTGTCGCTGGTAGCCTGGATGAGAATAAAGAATGGGAGAGGTGACGGTAGAGCACTTTCAATAAGAACAGAATCCTCTACATACCTCTCCAGGTTGTACAGAGCCTTTCAAGACTGTATGAGCTGCAACTGAACATTTTCTGCAGACACTGATACCGCTACCCCTGCTCAAAAAAACATTCCACAGGATCCTCACATACTGCGTGAAATGAGATTCATGCACACTGACTGCAAGAGGCGAGTCAACAGAATTTTAAAGCAAATTGTATTTAATGTTCTGGAGAAGTGTCAAGGTGTTGAGTGAGGGCTCTTCTTTCATCTTGAAGTTACGGCAGGAAGCGAGAAGCAACAAGGTGACACTGAACTCTGGGCTGTATATCACACAGGTGGTGCTAGGACTGGCAAATGCAGCAATTTTCACATGTCAAATTTTCCTGACCTTGAAATCCTCTCTGGCAATTCATTTGGTGTTTTTTATGCAGCGACCAATGGACATGGTGCAAAGTCGGATAGGGAGGTGCGACAAGCTACACACAAATGATGTGCAAGATGCAAATGCATTTTGCGACGACACGCAGTTGTTCTTGCACACATGACAATGCGCTTTGCACCGGTCATTGCAAATGTGCAAGTTTAATAGAGCAACCGTGCGAGTTGTCCGAATGGTTCATGCTGTGACGCGAAAAGTTGATTCTACCACACACCTTAGAGACTGATTCAAAAACAAAATGATGCAAAACCTCTACGACTTTAATCAATTGATTCGTTATCAACTACGAAATGATTCTGCAATCCTTTTGACGCTGTATATTGGTTTTGAGGACTTTTTTTGGTCAAAATGTTCTGATTACAGCTTCTAATGGTGAATATTTTCTTCTTTTTTTACTCCTCGATGATAGTGAACTGAATATCTTTGGGTTGTTGACAAGAAATTTGAAGATGTTGTCATGGACTTTGGGAAACATCGATCGACATTTAAATAATCATAAATGAAAACAATCGCTAGTCGCAGCACTAATATTCATCCTGAGCCACACACTTCTTAAGTCTCTGCAGCAAAGATTTGTGCAAGAAGGCTGTTTTTTCTCCCCGGCTACTTTTGAGGCAGTCCATTGTCTGCATCTCCAATGCCATGATGGTGTGAATGACTCTTGAACTTTGCCACCTGTCCACAACTCTTTTATATCAATCTGCAGGATGAACTGTCCCTCGTATAGCATAGCGAGAGTTAGTGACTCCTTTCACACTGGACAAAAAAAAACACAACTGACACTAACTAAGTCTCTAAGTAGTAAGTGGTCATGGGTATTTATTGGCTTTAGCTGTGATCAGCAGCTATGGAAACGCAACAACACCTGGAGGAACACAATATGTTTTGCTCCTTTCCCTGCATGATTCATGCGGCACTAAAAAATCCTCCAGTTGGTGTTGAGTTTGAAGAGAGACAATAAGATATAAAAAAAACTAAAAAACATATGAACTCCGTACTTTCTACTGATCCATATTTTCTGGTACATTTGTGACAAACGTGACACATGCATTTAAAAACCTGCATTTACACTCTTAATTTTGGTGTAAAAATGGTAAATTTGGAGAAAGCAGTGGAAACAGCGAGAAGATTGGTCCGGTTAACTAAGAGAAACAACATCCAGCTTCATGTTCCAATCCATGAGCCAAAGTATTAAGTGCCAGCCAGGCCAAGGCTCCTCTGTCAAGAAATCAACAGTTCCACAAACAAAAAACTATATCCAAGATAAACTTCACCCCAAAAGTTTCCAGAAAACCCAACAACAACAACGTACGACTTGCCAATTCGGAAACATTCCTTCCGCTCAGCATCGAGCCACTTTGCTCACTGTCGGGCCAGAAGGGATGTGACTTGCTGAGATTCTTGGCACACTCTGAGAGCTTAATTGATGCTTTTGTTTTTTTCTCTGCTTAAACAGCTGCTAGGTAATTGGAGGTAGGTCACCAGGATTTGGGGAATGCAGCACATCTTCGGATAAACATGTCATCAGTTATCTGACCAGTAATCCAGACAGGTGGAATCTGTGGTACCAACGTTGATCCTTCATCTCAAGGTCTGTTGAATGAGTATTAAGCCCACAGATAACAGTTTGTATGAATTAAGAGCTCTTGGTACTCCTGACACTCAGCATGTATTTTACAACATTCCACTGGACATTATATCAAAACCACTATACAAGGGCACAAATCACTAACGATGACATGAAATCAATACTGAAGTGTTAAATACACAAAACCCACACAGTGTTTGAGAAACTGGTTCTTCAGCACATCAAAGACAACATCCCGGCGGGCCTGGACCCTCACCAGGATGCTTTCAGAACCAACAGATCCACAGAGGATGTCATATCCCCTTCCCTCGACTCAGTCTTCACACACACAATAGTTCGTTGTTGTTTCCTTTTCTGTGACGTAGCAAAGAAGGACTCAGATTCAATTTCATTTTGTAACCGTGGCATTGTTAAACCCTAAAGTATTTCCCTTTTTAAAAAAGTTTTTAAAGCTCCGCCTTGGTCATTCTTAAGGATTCAAAAATTTGGTCTCAGGATGAAAAATGTGATGGAAACCAGTATGTGGTTGGGCTGCTGTTTCTTTACCTTGCAGCAAGTAGTCAGTTGCTTCATTCTCGACCTCAGGGCTGAGCTGCCTGGTCTTCTGCAGGTACTTCAGAACAAAGACGTTGGGGGCAAAGTGGATCATGTTCTGCTCCCCACATCCAAAGGGCAGTCGCAGCAGCTTGTCCAGGTTATTAAGAGTTGGCCCCATTACATCACCTGATATAGGTCCACACACACACACACACACACCACACGCATACAGAGAGAATATTCCATCACATTGCGAAACATGTTTCTTTGTTCCATTCAAATATGCAAACTTCAATGAGCTACAGCTTTTAACACGCATGAGAAAAAGGTTTACCAATCATGTATGCGGTGGCCCTCTCAGATCCAGGCACCATGTTGTGCGGGACCCCCAGAGTGAAGGCCTCATTGTGGTTCTCATCAGAGTCTTCCTTCCTCCAGATCTTAAACTCCCCAACTGAGCCCCAGCCTGTTGAGAAGCCTATGTGACGCACCTGAGTGAACAAACACGTTATTTTTCAAATGCTCTCTGATGATACCGAACTGCAACGAGCATATAAGTGCCATAAAAAAGTCAAACCTGTCCAGGGAATTGCCCATTGCCCACTGCCCAATGGAGGATCACTGACTCGTTGGATGGATGTAAACCATGGCCAACCTGGAGAGAATAATTCAAAAACAGGCTGGATGAAAACAGTTCTGGAGGAACACAATAGCCCCTGTAATCATAACCCATCTGTTGTACTGCATTTGTTTGTGTTCTTTGGTCGTAGTACAACTGCTCCCTGCACACACACACACAAATAGAATAGTATGCAAATCACAGTCAACAAGAAAACATCACAAGTTCATTGAACCCATTTTAGAAAGTAACTTTTTTTTTGGTCTCCCTCACACTGAGCACTAACAAAGTCCTTCTGCCAAGTGTCGGTGATGCCAGTGTGATTCACTCACCTCCCACACACAAACACACAAACAGACCCACGTAGAGCACATTTCCTCTCTGTGACTACAGCTTCATTGCATGATCACATTAAACCAAAGACCACGCAATTCCGAGGCCCCACAGCCCAGCAGCCCAAAATGCCATCACCCCTCTCACCCCCCCGACAAAATAAATGAAACTTTTAGTCCTGTTACATGCAGCCTTTTAACTGCTGCCTCTGGTGAACTGTGCTGGGACTGGGGAGCAGTGTGCCAGCCAGAGAGTGCCATGCGAGCACCAGGCCATGGATCAGTGAGTGTCCTCAGTGACATCAGCCCGTTAAGCGTGACCTTACGGGAAGGCACGCTAGTAAAAGTGGCGCCAGTCCTCGTAACACACAGACCCCATGGCCTGCTGAGTCTTTTTTCACTCTCTTGTCTTTGTGTCGGGAGCATCCACTCATGATCCTAACACAAATCTGACTCACTAAACTGATACATCCATCCGACCACTGTTGCATATCAGATGCATTAAACGTTGTATTGATATATATCATTTTTCTTTGAAATTCCTTTATCTCCTCACCTGTACCACGCCTCCCTTCCAACTGATCCAGAAGCTGCGGAACTCATCCCAGGAGAGGACACCAGGCGTGGCAGCACTGACGAGGGGCTCACCCATCTTGCCCAAGGAGATCCAGGAGCGAGTGTTTTGTCTGCCCCCGAGTACGATCTCTAGCATCTCTGCAGTGTCATGAGGGCTGGCAGAGAGGGCGAAGTGGGCGTCATTGTGGGTCTTGACCGCCACCTGGAACTGGTTCATCCTGGCCGGCTTCTTCACATACTGATACTCGTACTTGTTGGGGGTGGAAATGTGGATTCTCTCTGGGAATAGAAATATTTAATATATTGAGGACCGTTTTTAGTGAAATTGACAGAAGCGGGATACAGAGGGAATCAATCTCCCTTTGGAAAAATTGTTAAAAATTGATGCCCGCACTGACCATTGGGACAGAAAAAGACGCTGTATGTGTATTCTCTGGGCAGGCCTTCTGGCTACAGGGGAGAGTAACAGGAAAAGAAACAGAGCTGGATTATCTCACCAAACCTAATGTTGACTCAGTACAAAATATAAAGCAAGTCTTCTTTATTAACTCTCTTACCTCAACCTGGACAGTCCTGCGGACATAGTCCAGACCGATTGGGGTCCTTCTTTCGTCCACGTCGTTGCCTGTTTTGCCTGTATGGAGTCCATCTGAACAGCAGCTTGGTTCACTGTAGGCAATAGCACGGGCTATTGGGGCAAAGGAGAACTGAATTAGCTTTCCATCTTTGAATTACCTCACGGCACAATATCAGCCACCTTGGTTGACTAGCAAGTCTGTGGGGTGTTGCAATTGGACGATATTGTTTTGAACTTTTCCAATCTCAACATTGAGGTTAATCCTTTTGAAGTATTTATACATAACTCTTTATAAGGAGAACTAAAAGAAAATATATATCTTTCATATCAGGGTTGGCAAATTGTCAAGGGCTGTGGGGAAAACCCCTCTACAGCCCAGAGAACACCGCATCCCTAATGTCAACTGTGGACATCAACATACGTTGCACAGGACAAACATGTCTGTAAGAGGACTCCAAGTTCTCTTGCTCGGGGAACACATTGTAAATGTGGCCCTGTGCCAGTGTCGTCTCTTTGTGTGTGTGTACTGAGAGGGAAACACAAGGGGCCAGGGGACTAGGAGTGGGGCCATGGGGGGCCCATTGACCGCCAGTGACCTGCAAACTCATCAACATGCCACTGAGTGTCACAGCACAGCTCTGGTTGCTCCCCCACTGCTGGCCTGCTTTGTTCTCACATGCGTTCTGGAGGGGACTGTTTGTAACTGTGGGTGGGTGACCAGATCACACACAGCTCAGTTCCCCGGCCAGCCGAGCTCTCCTGAGCCAAAGGCTTGCCTTTTTGTGAGGCATCACACTGAGGGCGCTGACGTCCTCATGCCACTTAAGAACTCAAATAACACTATTTCCATGATCCAGCACAATCTAATCTGTATTGTTTACATGAGCATTAAAACTCTGGGGCGCACCTTCAAAACAAAGGCTGAGCCACCCTCCTTTCTGCTCATGTAACAGAGACTGTGGGACATAAGAGTAATTTAAGATTACTTATTGTCTTGGTAACACTTTACATTTGGGTGCACATGTTAACCATCAACTAGTTGGCTATTATCATGCATGTTGGCTTTTAATTAGTCATTATGAAGCACTTACCAATGCTTTATACAGCAAGACCATATTCTACAAGTACTCAGCCAAACGTAGAGTTTTCCTTCAATAGCCTCCTAATTGCTGTTTATTGATATTAAGTAAGGAAGTTGTTGTACATGAGTCATATCAATATGCTTTTCTCAGTACTGGTCTTTTAAGGTAATAATACCACAACAATAGTCAGTCATTCTCCCTTACACAAACTGAGTTGAGATGAAAAGAGTTGAGAAGTTTTTCTACCATAAAATATGTTCCCAATTTCAGACTTAATGTTGATTGATTACAGTTAATGAATAGCAGTTGTACTACGTTGTCCTGTAGAATAAGTTTAACATTAAGAGCTTTTTAATGACAAAAAATTCTATTAATATGCTAATAACCAACAAGTTAATGGTTAATATTTCCTAATATAAAGTGTTACAAATGTCTTTACGTAAATATGAAGATGCTTTGTTGCTATTTGTGTTACAGTATCACAACTGCTCATTTTTTATGTATTATACTGACCCATATTGAAAATTAATTCAAATTCATTTCTCAAGTTTTGCAAGTGTGAATGTCTTAAATCTGTCCAGCTTACCTGAATTTGCAATATAATGTATTCAAATGGCAGCCATTTTCCTATGTTAACGTGCTCAGGGCAGTAAGCTTGAATGCTGGAATAGCTTTATGCTGCTCGGTTCTAGCGTGCTAGGGATTACATAGGGATTCTGACAAACTGTTATCATTTCACAACTTCCTGACTGACCAGCAACTGAAAAGATGACGGACAGTGGATATCTGAAGGGACATTAGACCATATTTCAAGGTAAAACAGCATACAGAAAACCAACATTAGCATTGAACCACCTGCTAGCTAGCGTTACTGTTTAACTACATCCTGTGCATGTTACACCCAGGCTTAAATAAATGTGTCCAAGATGTGTGTTGATATTTTAGAATGAATTCTTGCTTTTCCTATCCTATCGTGTAACAATATCTAATGGGAATGTTAGCTAGAAAGTGGTTCAATGCTCATGTTAGCTGTTGTCTAACGGAAGCTAATGGGTTATCAAATATATCCTCCAGATTTTCACTGTCTACTGTCAATCAGGAAGTAGTAAAATGATAACAATTTGTCACCTGGAACACAGCGGTATGACACTAGAGCTTCCCGGCCTGAGCTTAAAGTCGGAGGAAAATGGCCACCAAGTGAATGTAGGCTATGGTTAAGGTAATATTAAAACCCTATCATGGGAGAAAAAAATCTAGGAGGCTCCACAGCATAAGATTTTGTATGTGCCCTGTATAAAGGTTAGGAGACCAGGCCAGATAATGTATGGATGAGGGCACAGCGACCTCTTGATCTATGACTTTATATTTTGCATGGTCTATGCAGACTTAGCAGTTTGAAGCAGCTGTAGATATGCTTACAAAACAGATCTCTGACAAACCAAGGCTGTTGTTCATGTAAACTCATAGGATGGCCTCCGACCTTTCTGCTGCAGCAGACTGACCGTCTCCCACCTTCCTGAGCTGAGACGATATAACCTGAAACTAGCGAAGGTTCGAGGGGAATTGACTTAGCATGAAGCTGTGCGCACAGTTAAGTTGTTGCGTTGTTCCTTGATCAAGTTTGTATAAAACTACTTCAACTTAGGTCATCGGTGTCTCTGAGTTTTCTTCAACTTGAGCCGAAATTCCACAACACCTACAAGCCAAGTTTTTCTTTTGGTTATTCCATAGTACCTGTGATGTTTGCTGACCCCAGTTCGGTGAAAGACAACACAATGGATGTTGGTGTAGCCTCTCCAGGAGCAACACACTTCTTCCTGGTAAGGTGGTGCTTTCCAGGGTGGCCGACAAACTTGATGCCTTTCGGAACGGAGACTTTAACATGAACCTGTGAGAGGAGAGGAGCGGCGAGAGAAAGGGGACAAATCATGGGCAATTGATCTTCTCTGACAGGCCACAATGACATCATTTCTGCAGGCACGCCCCTCCCTCTTATAGCGTGTTCTCCTCAAAGCTCCGAAAGCGAGGGAGAATTTTTTAAATCACATTGTGAATTTTCCATGCCGACTGACTCATGCTTCTCGAGCTCCCCTAAGGATTACGTTCTACTCATCGTCCAATTTTCTCAGAGGGTTCAGTAATGGAGATCTTTTTAACTCTTCTTTATCCACACGCCACGAGTCGTAAATAACAGAGCAGAAAATATAGGAATCACATGTTGCCGGGGTGGACATCAAAGGGAGGGCTACACTGGTTTGCATATTCACCTAACATGACATCAGGGCAGAACACGCACAGGCCATTTAACGGGCTCATCTGCAAACATCATGATGTCATCGGTGTGGAGCACAGGATGGACTCATTTAAGGCCAACACAGAGCTTAGAGAGCTATTCGAAGTGAGCACTATAACATACTTCTGGGCTAATCTCATATCCACACATTACAAACCTGTGCTTCCTTTGGCCACATTTCCAATCCCTCAGTACCCCAGGGCCTACCTGCCCGTTGTTATTCCAGAAACAAGCCTTGTTTATCACATATTGTTTTGACATCAGACCAGTCCTTGGAAAAAAAAACACAACTTTAAGGACCATAACAGGGGTCTGTATGTTTTGAACACCTGTGAAGCACATCATGTTTGTTACATTGGGGCTGTATAAAACAATGGACTTGACTTTCCTACGTTCCAGACAGCCTGTGTTATCTACTCATGTCAACACACTATGAAATTCAACTTACTGAGGCTTTGTTTGTTAGGCAGTTTGGCCCTTTTTGAGTAGTTTTCAGGTGATTTGTCATCTCTGGTGGTTAATCCTGTTCCATCGCTGTATGGGAGTGTGTGTAATACTGTGTTGTATCGTGGGGTGCTTTGGTTCGAAAGTGTGTGCACCATCCGTGTATGAACATGTGTAATCTGAGTAATTAAGGTAAATGGGATGGTAGTACAGATGCTCTGAATAGCAAGTGAAAATAAGAATTTAGACAGATTATCTGAGCAAAATAATTTTGGTCAGAACTGGATCACAACAGCTTTTTTTGTCTTTTAGAATTTTTGCCTCTCAGGGCTTCTGTACAGCATCATTTTGCATCTTAACAATACAGAACAATACAGCAGGCGCTTGCTCTTGGCCCGTGGTCCATCGTTAAGTTCAGTTTTGGCCCTCTAAGTGAAAACGTTCGGAACTTCTGACCTAAAATGAATAATTATGAAATTCCATTTGTTTCAGTTTTTCCAAGCAGTATATAACATTAGTATTAGTATGATATTATAATGAGATAATCATTGAATTAATTGTGCAGCCTTAGATAAGATAAAGAGTGTAAAGTTTGTGCTGTGTGAAGACAGCTGCTGTTTAGTGTTTAGTGTCTGCTCCATCTGCCCTCTCATTCATCACCTTACCTCAGCGCAGGTTGGCAGGTAGTTGTAGACAGTGAGGGGAACTTTGGTCTGCTCCCCTCTGATAAGGCTGTAGGGCAACGTGAAGTCGACAAAGAAGGGCTTGAAGGTACGAAGCTCAGCTCTGTTTGCCAAGCCCAGCCCCTTGTCCTGTGACAGGCTGACAGCTTCTGTCACCCACGTGGTGATCGAGTCCGGCACATCCAGTCTCAGCTCAGCCTCCCCGGTTTCAGAGCTGTAAGCATGTCGAGATACGACTTTAAACGTAATTGCACAGTGCAATAAAAAGACAGATTTTAGCATCCTTTTCATGTTTTATGTTAGTTTCAGCTGTGTCAACACCAACACCTGCACCAAAGTTACTACAGCAAACACTCTGAACTGGATAGTTGTAAGGTACAGTCAGGTGTTGACCCGATCTGTTTGTCTGAATGAAATGGGCTGAGATCATTACTGGCAACACATATTTAAAGTTGGTCTTGGCAAACTGTCACAGGTCATAATAAACTTGAAAACCTGCATGAACGCCCTTCCTTTTGATCAATGTTGCCCAAACTTCATTTTAATAGACTTTTAAGGGGAAATCAGAGCTTTGGACTTCACAGGAAATTAGGCAGAGCTGAAGTCCTATCCAAAGGAATCAAGCATATGGAAATCTATGGGCATTTCATTTGTATTGGCTGAAAATAAATGGAAGGAGCTGTTGAGAAAGTGACGGTCTGTTCCAAGATTGCCCAATTTAAACGAGGCACATTCACACCCAACGGAGGGAAATGCTGGACGCTGCTCGGCGCGACTCGCACCTTTCCTTCCCAGCACCCCTTTCTTATCCTTAAGTCCCATCTTCTTTTTCTCCTGCAGACCAATGATCTTCCCCTCACACCTCATTGTCTGTCCCTGTTCCGTCCTACTCTTATCAACTCATCCCCACTATGAATGTCTCTCCTTTTGTTTTTTATGTTTTCGCTCCTCTCTTCTCCATTTCTCTGCTCCCCTCCACGCTTTAGATTGTGTCTAAATCCCATGTGAGTACAGACAGTCAGCTGCACCTGATATATCTAGCCACAGGCATGTAACACACACACACACACGCACGCACGCACGCATGCACGCACACATGCACGCACGCACGCACACACACTGACACACACACACACACACACACACACACACACACACAGTGAAATATTTATATAAAGATTTAAATACCTGACATTGAGGCAGTGCCACACCCAAGTCTCTGGGAAAAATGTTCGCCTCCTCTTCTCTGCTCTGCAAACAAAACACAGGCTGACATCAATAAAAGGCTTCAGCTGCTCACAATAAAACAATACCATAATTGGAGAATGTATCCTCCTTCTGACGTCCTCCGAGTCACGTCATGTGTTTAATGTTCATCGCTAGAATGAGAAGTATTGGACAAACTAACAATATTAATTTACTTTGTCATGTTTTTCCCGGCTCGTCTATTACTCATCTGGAGACCTTGCTCAACCCATGCACGACACACAGTGTGAAGTGTGCATCACCAGAATCATTGCTCTCACATGGGTCTTCTTTCAAAAGAACTGCATATTTATCTGTGCTTGACCGGGTCACGGTATCAATAACACATCGATAACTCCTGACATCCAGCAGAAAGACCCTAACCCTAACCCTTCATGGTTAGAGAGATGGCCCTTAAACATAAAAGTTTGTCCTTACAGGGAGAAGATATAGTTTTAAAAGATAAAGGCTGGGTTACACCAACAAGGATTCATTAAAGCACAGTTTAAAGGTGTACTATGTGGGTCTTGGAAGAAATGTAATCGTAATTGATTGACTTTCATGCTTAAACAAATAAACGCAATTCTACTGTCTGCCAAACTGTCAGCAGAGTGAGAAATTAGAGCTTCTCTGTCGACATCATGAGAGATAGGATGACAGATAGCTAGGATATCAGAATGTTGTACTCCCTAATTTTGGTATATACATGAGCCCAAACATTGAGTATCTGTCATGTTTGAGTTTTTTAAAGGGGTTTGCTCACGTTAGTTTTGCTAAACTCTGATTCCAACGAATCTCAGATTAAATGAATATTTGTTGTGAAACCCAGTTCTAAATGCTATTATGTTCAGCTGACTCTCTGGTGACACCTATTAACTTTTAGATAAATCATTACAGACATTGTAGATTGTTTTATCTGTTAAGAAGACAGTTGGAACAGGACAACACTTGAATAGGACTCAACCGGTCTTTGACCTCTCTGCAGTGGGTCCTTTACCTGGTCGTGGGTCGAGAGTGCATGGCGGCCACTAAGGTGGAGGTGTGCGGCTGGAAGGCGGGAACGGCCTCGTCTGTGTACATGCCTCCAGTCTGCCGGTGGTTTAAACTCACCATATCTGTCATCACAACCAGCCCTGTTTCCTGAGTTAAACATACAGAGAAAATAAAAACAAACACATGCATTAAAGATTACTGTCTGTTTTTTTTTTTTCATCCCTGTACAATCGCTGTAGGCTCCTTGACTACATGTGTGTTCTCACTGTGAAGGCAAAGCGTGCGTCCTTGGTGATATCCCAGTGCCACGGGAACACAGAGGACCGCCTGCGTCTCTTTGACGACAGCCCCGGCCACCAGAAGTGCCCGTCATCTTTGGGAATGCCGAAAGCGTCCGAAACGTCAAAATCTGCCAGCTCTTTAAACACCTGCGCAGAGGAAACACATTGATGTAACTTTTTTAGGCTTTATCCGGATAGACAATGACATTTTTTGATAAATAATCTTTAGCAATGTGAATAAAGTGACTAAGTTGGCAAAGGCAAGTATGAGGACAAGCAGAACACTCCAGTATGTTCATAAAATGACATCGCTTAATGTAATACAGCCTTTAAAACAGGGAAAAGACAACACTTGTGCCATATCACCACATAACAATGTTCAAAATCTAAGATGATGTACGGTCTTATGTCATAATAACGTTATATTATCGATATATTGCTGTACCACAGACGCAGTCATACACATAAATGCAGCTTTAACTTCTATGAATCTTGTGAAGTAAGAAAAGGCTGTCTGAATTAGGTTAAAGTCCAAAGCAGTGGCTCTTCCCTTTAGATCCCCTTCTCTTACATCTAAATTCCACGTCAAATAAATATGTTTATATTTCTTTAGACTAAGCAAAGTCATAGTGACATGAGACAAATACAGATGAAAGGAAACTACATCACTTGAATGCCAGATGTTTGTTTTTACAACAGACGGTGAATGAAAAATATCACAGTAAATTCCGGACCAACCTTGTCTGGACTGAGCTGGAAGTCGGGCTTTAACAGATAAAGGCTCTTATCGACAGTGGCCACACACACACAGGAGCCTTTTTCTCCTCGGACGTGCAGGGTCACGGGGTCCCCTGGCATGGACTCATTAGCTGACAGAGAAACAGACACCTGCGAAAAACAACCGACACATTTCAACAGCCATAAAATGAGCCCTTCTGTGTTCTTTCTATGGACCAGAGTGCATTTGTACAACAACTCTTTAAAAATAAATATTGTACATGAAAGCTTAACAAATATTTGGCAGAAGAGATGCAGCTGACCATTTTTTAAGTGAGTGATTAATCAGCTGATTTGATTTTAAAATTTGCTGATTTATCTCTAAGTCTGTAATATGTCAGAAAAATTAGGGAAATTCAATCTTCTTCTAATTCCAAAATCCACACAATACAAAGATGAAAAGCAAAATGTAAATTGTTCTTGAGTCCTTTTTCAGTCGATGTATAAATCAGTGGATTGAGTAAATGTTTCGGCACTAGTTGGCAGTGTTGCCTGACAGTTCCTCGGCAGCAACGTCTGCATCACACACAGTAGAGCATCAATCCTGACGTGTTAAGGCGGTCAGATGTGGTGGGAGACGCGAGGACAGAGTGGAAAAGTACAGGCCTTGATAGGAGGAGGGATGGTGAGAGTCGGTCATAAACTTTCACACATCAAAAACAATTTTTTCAACAGCGCGCAGTCACAAATTAGCCCTGTTAATCGGTTCCGCTGCCCTCCTTTCACCACTCTGTAACCTGTCATCCTCTCCTGTCACGACCCCACTCATCTGCCTGCGGCCTGCGTGGCCTCTGTCTAGTCATGCCCTCACAACCCCCTCCTCCGACACACACACAAACACACACACACGCACATAGAGTGTTGTAATGGCATACCAGGGAGCTGTAAATACTTCAGGGAGTTAACTCCACCTAATGCAGGCAGGAACTGGGGAGCTCTCCCAGGCCAACACAGCTGTTTGTTTACAGACGTTAGACTGTGGACAGAGCTGGTGCATGGATACTCGGGCTCAGCTCCAAAACGTATACACAGACCGCTCCGTGTTTGTTCCACGTTTTTATTAATCGTTACATAATAAAAAACGATTTTTATAAAAACTCATTTATATACAATGTCAATGTTTGGGCGAGAAACATGCTCTCTCATAAGTTTAATGTGTGTTGATAAAGGGTGTTTACAGATAAAAGCACTTCTATGTGGAGAAAACCAAAAAAATGAGTAGAAATACGGCTTTGCGCTACTTTTTTACGTGACGAGGCAAACCTGGTTTTCAAAGTCGGGCTGGATGGGGATTTGCAGACTGTCGGTGACACCTTCGCCGTTGTCCCTCACGTAGTACACCAGCAGACGGCTGAGGGGTGCCATGCTGTGGCTAACTGGGAAATGTAGGTAGGAGACGCAGCTGTCCATCTCGGCCTGGGCGGAGGAGCCCACAGCACCTGGCAGGGACACGGCAAAGTGGGTCGATTCAAGTGTTAAAGAGGCTTTTCTGATGAAGTGATGTTCGAGACATCTGTGATAAAGATGCTGGGACGCTGTGTCATACTTATTCAGAAGAGCAGGGAATGTTTAGGGAATAGGGACATGATGCTCGGAACAGGCCTGTCACCATAGTCACGTTATCAAACATACTTGTTTGTTTACAAAATAATGTTACCAACACTTTAGCTAACATAATCCAGACTGAGGCTTTTATCTGACATTGTAAGACACGGATGCAGCACTTCAGTGTTTTTTCTTTTCTTTTTTTTTATTGTTCTGGTTGTCTTGTTTTTTTAAAAATACTTTGTTTAGATTCACCTGGAGTGCTGTCACGATAAGTACTCTGTCTGACAACTCACTTTCATACTGTTTTACTTTGTTTATATTCGGCGGACCCTGCCACCTTCCTAGCTTCAAACAGTGCACCCATAAGTTGTACCTTTAGAGTAAAGAATCGCTGTAAGCATTTCATTGGTTGTTTACAGCGGCATAACTATCCAATAACCTTGAATTAACTATAAATGTACCATTCATTAATAATGGTTATTTTAGAGTGTTGACCTTTGTGGCATATAAAAGTCTTAATATGACAAAAATATTGTTTTTTGCAATTATTTATCGGACAATATACTATCCAGCAAAAGGACTGAAGTACACTCTATGCAGAGATTTTTCTGTTCATCCTTAATCTATTAAAATTAAATCAGGGGATAAAAACATACTTACCCGAGGCAGAGGGAGGCAGGTTGGTAGTGTGGATGTTCTTGTCAAAGGTGACTGTCGCCCTTTTTCCTCTGTGCGATGCCGTCAGGTTGGCTGATTGTTGGCCTGACTGGATGATGTTCCCCCTGGATGTCACCTCGTAGTGCAAGGTGAAGTTACAGGGGCAGGTGGATTTGAGGGCGACTTCTGCTTCTTGGCCAACCTACACACACGCACACACAGACACAGGGATGAAATCATGCTGACATTATATTGGTTACTGAGGACACTGTGATCGTCCAAAATGGACATTTAGGCAGTACTTACCTTGAGTGGGGTGCTGGGGCTCTGAATCTGGATGTGACACCTACTGGGGGAGTACCAGCTGCTGATAGACAGGTAGCTGGGCAGGTACTGGTCTCCTACTGTCTTGCCGTCAATGGATGTCACCTTTGTCTATGTGAAACAAAAAAATAAAATGTTTTAAGTTCCCATTAGATTTGCCTGAAAGGACCTTCTTGCTCGAGCTACTAGAGCCACTGACCTCCAACCAGACATACTGGGCAGCAGTAGGGATGGAGGGGATCTCAAAGGTGGCCTGGCCGTCCTTGGAGATCAGTTCGCTGGTGTAGACGTTGTCCTTGGGGGTCAGCTCTGCTTTGACACGCACCCTCACCCCATCAGCCGGACTCCCGTCAGGGTAGCTCACCTCAATCTGCAGGGAGAGGGTTTGACAAACAGCGGATGAGGAAATTACAAAAAGTAGACCATAGTGTAAATATGAATGAACAACACCTGTCAGATGATAAATGTAACAGCATGTAGTATTACATACAGCTACATTTTCCTTCCTCACCTTCCCTTTGTATGGCAGACCAGGCTTGAACTGCTTGCGTGTGTCCTTGGAGTACTTGATGTCGATGAGCTGCTTATGGACGGGTGTTGAATCGTCAAATGTGGTTTGCCTGCTCCCGTCTACACTCGTCAAGGACGCCCAAATGCTCACAGAGCCCCTGAAGTGATCGGCTACGTCCAACGGCATCATGTCCTTCACACACAGGCTGAAGTTTGCGGAGCCTTTGATCTGAGAGCAGCAGAGGAGAGATCTGGTACTCTGAGCGGGCGGAACATAATTCTAGTGCCAGGGTAGCACCCATAATAATAATTATGCGCAATGTATGTATGATAATGATAGTACTTAAGAGACGGTTCGATTCAAATTCAAACAATTCAAATGAGGCAATCAACCATTTCAGCTCAACGCACGCCTTAATCGTCAGCTGCTAAAGTCACACACAGGAGCGCAGCAGCAAGGAATAAACAGACTGACCTCCATGGTTTTAATCACAGGATGGCCCATCTCGTGACGGTAGTAGCCCACTCCATTCACCGTCATATTCACCATCAGCTTCCCCGCCACTGGCTTCCCAAAGGTATACCTGTACAACATCAACACGTCAGGCCTCTACAAGGCAGCCCAGGTCAGCGAATCAAGAAGATAAAAGACATTTAGATGTTTTCCACGCTGAATTTCAGGGGACTTACTTGGCCCTTACAGTCGCCTGCTCGCATGAGTTCAGATCACGAACGTACCGCGGTGGATCGATCACCAACTCAAACTTGGGCATCACTGTGAGGAAGGTAGCGCAAGATTACGAGCTTTTTCTACTTTTTGGTGAATTTTCAGTCATATTTGTGCTCCGTATTAGTAGCTGTCTGGTGCATTAAATAATTCACTGGCTCCTCTACGTGCCTCTAAAGCAGCTCAACCAGTCACAACCCCCTCAAAAAAATCAGGTTGGTCGATGAGTAAGAAAAAAAATTGATACCAATACCGACACCTTGACTTCAAAAACGCCAACCACAGTGAGCTGTCACCTCTAGTGATATGCTGGCCCCTATTTTTTTTAAGTATGACAACAACTACTGGCCAGTTCTCACACACTGCCAATTCTTAACCAGCTTAAATATGAGAATAAAATAAGATATACTGGATAACAAATATTATCCTGTTGTGCCGAAACTCCTTTGTCATGTATGTGCATGGCCTCACCATATTTCTGGACTTCAAACGACACGTTATAGGTGTGGCCCTGCGCCTCCACGAAGATAAACCACTCTCCAAACACTGGCTGGTCCGACAGAGGGAAGCTCATGTTCACGACGCCTAAAGGGCAGAAAAAGTAGTGTAGTTTCACCTTCGATGCCTGTCTGTTTGACGTGACTAACATGGTACAATCCTGATATGACAATTACAGAAAACCAAATGAACGCAGCAGGCGTATAATAACAGCACATGTGCAACTTTATAAACTCAGTAAAACTCTGAATCTACAGGCTGCACAGTGATGATGCAAATACAGAAGACGTGGCTCACCACAGCAGATGGATTCAAGAGCTTTCCACTGGACCATCCTGGATCCTCGTGGATCCTGAGGGATCAAATTTCAGAAACCACTGTTAAGATTACACATTCTACATGTAAAGGGTCAATCCGCCAGTCCACCAAATGTGTTTATGGGTCTTGGGGAATACTACTGTACATATGGAAAAATCCTTGTATGGCTCCAGAGGAAGCTGCATGTAATCTGATAAACTGTCTCCAGTGACTTTGCATTGTGGGTAGTGTAGGCACCAGGTTTTGAGAAGCAAGCTTGCATTGTTGAACTCATTATGGCCAAATGATCAAAAGTGATACAGCAGAATCAGAGATACCGCCTCTTTTATTCCACACATTCTTCAAAACCTGGTGCCTACATTGCCCACAATGCAACTCAGCCACCGAATGACATCACTGGAGGCAATCTATGAGATCTACATTTCCAAATATGAAGCAGAACTGCCCAAGACCTGTAAACACACTTCAATGTGTAAAACTGGTGGAGTTGCCCTTTAAGTTTCAAACTACTGTGTGTTCAAAGGGAATCTCATATACGGCAATTGTTAAGACAGGTCTAACAGTTCTTGAACTGAACTTGACCCAGAGACCTGGCTCCTCGCTCAGACAGCTGTCAAAATACTTTTACAGCTTTTTCCCAGGTGATTCGTTGGCTGCAGGTTAAACAAAAAAAGTAGTAAACTAAAAGGGTGTAGATCTCCGCCAGGTGTGTCTGTGGGCATGTGGGTGGGGAGAGATCAGCGCAGGGCGAGCTGTGTGCAACACTGATGTGCCTTACATCCACTACAAGTCATGTATGGGCTTCCCTAAGCCTCTTATGAAGAGGTAATTGGGTTGTTTTTGACCTAGAAACGTCTCGAGAACTGCGAGAAGAGAAGAGAGGAGAAGAGAAGAGAAGAGAAGAGAAGAGAAGAGAAGAGAAGAGAAGAGAAGAGAAGAGAAGAGAAGAAAAGAGAAGAGAAGAGAAGAAAAAAGAGGAGAAGAGAAGAGAAGAGAAGAGAAGAGAAGAGAAGAGAAGAGAAGAGAAGAGAAGAGGTTCCTATTATGTTGTTTATCCTTCTACTGTTCCAAAGAGCACCCTGTTATCTAGGTGAGCTGCCCTGACTTCTGCTCTGTAATCTCCGACCGGGCTGGGAACTAAAATTGCCACCGTCCCCCTGGGTGGTCCCGGCAGCTTCCACTCACCAAAACATACGCCTCGATCTGCAAAAAAAAAAAAAAAAAAAAAACATAAAGAAGCACAAGATGTAATGAATCAGACACAGACTGTAAAGCCCAGAGATGATCCTCTCCCTCTCTTCCCAGCGCTTCTCCCCGCTCCTTCCTTATCCAACAATCATCCATCTGTGAAAGTGAGTACTGCCGTTTTACCAGCGGCGGACCTTTATAGCTGCAAACATCAATAAACCGTCTGTCTGCACAGTTTCACAGTATATTTGGAGCCATTGCTGGCATTCCAAAGAGAAATCACTGGAGCCTGGCTTCTGTAAATAGGTAACTGTACATTACTCTGCACTCACGGGGAGGCTGGGCTTCTCCTCCTAATCCCAGCAATTAGAGATGGAAAAGTATGTTCGTGCCAAATATTATGTTGTTCTGTTGCAGAGGTGACACGGAAGACAGGTGGATGTATCTTTTTAACATTACAACACGAGATACATTTTGATTTACCTTGTCATTTACCGGCCTCAAGTCGGGGGTCACTGTGTAGACATTGATGAGCACTAAAAGCAGAGAAAGAAACACAGCATTGTTAAATACAGCAGCTTTAATGTGACATTCTTCGAGCATATAAACGACATCCAGTGTTCCAGAGAGTTCTTCTCAGATTAATCCATTTCTGGCCAATCATGGACCAATTTCTTTAAAAAAAAACAAAAAACGAATTGGCCGATTTGAACAAATTGACTGCCTGAATTCATCTGATGAATTTAAAAATACTGCCAGGATCAAATCACATAATCACAGCAATTATTATCATCTTTGGTTTTCGGCATCAACATCTTTTGGCTCATCGGTCACATTTCATAAACCTCAATTCTCTGCATCTCTGTGCAGGAAATGCCGAGAATTGAGGTTTAACTGTTTAACTACCAGGCGCACTATGAGGGAACCTTTATGTTGGGGTTTGTAGACGGGCTTGTCGGTCTGGATGTAGACGGCCGTGCCCTTGCTCTCCACTGTGACGGTGGTGTAGTTGTGGAAGATGTAGCCTCCCTCCGTGAGGTGACGGTTCCCCCACACCTTCAGATGTGCCTGGCCTCTTAGCCCGGAGGGAACCTAGTGGCAAACGCGCAAACACAAAGAGGATCAGCGCTGGATTTACTGGAAAGAAAATTAGGTCACACGGGGAAGGCTCTTGAAAATGTTCTACACAACTCGAAGTCGTTCACCTTGATCGGGCTTTCTCAGGGAACAAAATTTTACAGCATGAGAAAGAAGAACCGCAGGAGGAAGATGCCGAGCTATAACACATCACGCTACACATGACTGTATTTCACGAGAATGAGGGTGGAGGGTTACAAGGGAGGGGAGAGACAGAGGGGAAGATTCGAGTTGTGTACACTAGATTGATCTATTCCAGCCTTCGGGGGCGGCGGACCATACATGCATGTCAACAGCTGTTGCATATTACATTGAGGGCTGTTACCTTATTCCCAATGAATGAGCAGAGACAGATGTTGCATTACAAATACCGTTAGTGTTGATTTGCATGTTGCCTAAGGAATGTGCACACAGCGGACAAGAGGCTCTCACTACTGTGCAGCTGTCACCGCTAAACAGAAAGCGGCGTCCGCACACTGTAAGAAACCGAACGCAAACAAACACACACACACACACACACACACACACACACACACACACACACACACACACACACACACACAGTCGCAGACTCACCTTCAGTTTGATGGTGCCTTTGTCTGAAACAGAAACAGAGAGATGCAATAAGTGTGATTAAATCTTTATCAACATCTGTATAATGCGGCTAATATCCAGCAAGGGCTGCTACACTGTGGCTGAGTTCACCCTGGGTTAGCAGGAAATCCAGCTGCAGCTTGTCTTGGTGCCACTGTGAGGTAGAGCGAGCACCATCTATTAACGGTGCTGTCAAACAAATCACACACTGTATACACTAAGTGGCTGGCGGGGGTTGGGCCGAGCTGATGCCTCCAATCAAAGATGATGCCTATGAAAAGCAGGAGCTGGTCAGGAGCTCACAGTGAGGGCGGCAGGAGCATCGTCACGTTATGTGTGTACTTAAATCTACGTGTGATCTCAACGTCCTTTGAATAAATCCCACACGAGGGAGGAGGGGGGGTGTCTCATAGCTCAACTTGTCAGTGCAGGTAAAAAAGATGCACCGTGCCAATGTAACCTTAGCGTCAGAACGTGTTCTCACCGAGCACCGAGCCGTGGCTGTGGGCGACCGTCTGCCCCTTCACCGACAGCTGCACCTGGACACGCGTCTCTGCCCTCGCATTGAAGATGGTCACGCTCACGCTCTCCTCCACGCCTGCTCGGAACACGGAGGGTGCGGCGACCAGGTAACCCCTGAGAGGAGAGAGAGCAGGGGGGAGGTGGGTGAGAGTGCACAGGAAAAGCAGAGGTGGCAAAGCAGAAGGAGAGGTGGTGACAGGAGAAAAAGTAAAGGTCAAAGGTCAGAGAACAAAGAGACACAAGGAGGACAGAGGCCAACATATGCAATAACATGAAGGGGCATCACTGCTACCACTTCGCACTCCTGGTCCTGAGGTAGAAGTCGTGCTTCTCCCTGACCCCGTGTGTGCAGGCCCACGCAACAACATACAAACAGGGGCCAGATGGATCTGCGCAGAGAGATCAGGTTTAATTGGCAATGGTTACCAGGGACACAGCTACCTGTCAGCCAATGAGCTTTCCGCTCGCTGGGTGGTCCTGGCACCTCTGACAGAACCTTGGCGTCTGTTTTTTGGAGAAAAAAAAAGTAACTGAGATTCCATGTAGTCGCTCTGACATTTAATTGAGGGAAGGGGCCTGTCGCTGAGGTCACAGAGCAAAGGTCGTCCTTTGATGCTTATCAACAGCGTGGAAAAAGAAGAGCCCCAATTTAAAGTTTCATCAGGATGAAATAATATGCCATCTGGCGCAGAGGGCGGCTCCATCAGGTGACAAAGATAGAATAATAAGTGCTCATGTTTTAACTTAAGCAAAAGAGCGCTGATGTACCCAGACCAGAACCTGACCCAGTCATTCCGACTCTAATTTCTAAGGCAAACACGCCGACCCACTCCCCTGAATACTTAACCGAAGATCACACAAATTAGGAGTGAGCAAAGCCTTGAGCACAAACCCAATTGCATGCCTGAGAGAAGGATCAGGTGGTTGGCATTACAGTACTACAGCATTACAGCCGGAGGCATCCGCAGTTCCTGAGAGAGAAAGTCATGAGAAAATCCCCTGGAAAATAAGGCTTCGGGAGAAGGAAGATAATACGAGGAAATTGACTCCGCGCGTTTGATCTACAGTGAGTTTAACCAGCTCTTGGATGAGCCCGGATCAGGTGGTGGAGACCATGCTTATTTCAGTCACATGGCTCGATGTACTCAAGTTCTCATTGTTTTCACCCCAACTTTTCCTCCTCAGCTGAGAGCTGCTCAGTGCCTGATTAGGAATTTTTTTTAAACAGTCTTTTAACAGTCAGTTCTTTTTTAGTCCAGTCACATGATTTGATGCTCTTAGCCTTTTACTTTTTTTTTCTCCCCAAATTTCACTCTGAGTGATTTACAACTTAATGACAGACTTAACCTCTCTTTTGTGAATCAGTTTCTGCTAGAGCTGCGTCCAATCCCCTCCTCCCTGGACAACTCCTTACTATAAAAACAAAACTCTTAAGGTCAGGATGAAGCTCTGAAGCAGCTGACCGATGGCATCACAGAGGCAGGATTCCAATTCAACCTCTAAATCCCCTGGTGAAAAAAAAGTAGAAAATCTTTAAATTGACCTCACTGTTATTAGAAAAGAAAAAAAACCCTCTCTGGCAGCTTGCAAAGTGGGTTATCTCTCAACATATCACAAACATCAGTGGATGATCAACTCAGTGAGGTGTCATCACCTGTAATGACACATATATTCACACACAATCTGAAAAAACAAACAAAAAAGATATAAAATATGATTGATGCTTTGCCGTAAATAAAAGGCTACTTTGCACACAAACTTGACTTCAGTGTTTTTAAAATGACCACATTCTCCACAGTGAGCCTCGGAGGTGCGTGCAGTGAGGGTTAAAGCACCTCCACTCCACTCCACTCCAGAGACAACGCATGCAAACACAGGCTACTTACAGTCTCTCTTGTGCATAAGCTCTGCTCACGTTGCAGATGAACAAAGTCCATGAAAGACTCAAAGCTGTCAGAGACAACCGCAACATTTTGGCCCTCAGTAACCGAGATAATGCTGGATTATCAGCTCTCCCCTTCCTCCTCCTCCTCCTCCTCCTCGTCTCTCTCTCTCTTGAAGGAGGCCGGAATCTTCCAACTCTGATGAAAAAGTTAAATGAATCTTGAGCAGTCTGAGTCTGCAGCACCCTCTCAAGTCTGTCTATCTATCCATTGAGGCTGCTTTGGCGTGGTAGGCTGCGCAGAGCTTCGTCCGGAACCAAAGATCAACTTTTTTTTGTAATCATCCCACTTCGTCAAATCCTGTTCCAAGCAAATCGTGTGTGTGTGTGTGTGTGTGTGTGTGTTTTCTTTCTTTCTTTTTTTTTTTTTTCTCTTAGAGCCCAGAGTACACGGACAGTCCTCTCCCATGTGCCTTCACCCGCCCCGGTTCCGTTCTCTCATATTTCAGCATTACAAATTGTGAGCGTCCTCCCACTTCAAGCTCGCAAATGTCACTGTAAAAAGCAATGTTTGACATGGGAGGGAGAAGAAAAAGGGGGGGGAAAAAATCTCCTGCAACTTCTCGCTTCTTCCCCGATTGTTTCCTGGTGATTCTCTGTCAAGTCGGTGGATCTGTTTTTTTTTTCCCCTCTCTTCTTTCCGGGAGTCGATCGGCGTCAGCCTGCGCTCCATTCACTTCAATACCTCCTCTCACTCCTGTGCTGCGAGAGCATGACTAACCCCAGTGTGTGTGCGTGTGTGTGTAGCCTGCTGCAGCTCAGACCTTTTTTTTTTTTTTTTTTTTTTTAAATAACCTGCACATTTCACATACTTGTGCTTCAGCTGACCTCTCCACACATCTACCAGCTACAATCCTTCGGGTTTGAAGACAACATAAGATTGCCAAACTAAGAAAGCACAGTGTCAATTTAACACAAAATAAAACACTTTATACAGGATTATCTCAATTTTATTCACTTCCTTTTCTTCCTACTGGTTGCAGTGCGTTGAGGAGGAGGTTCCCCCTTTACAGATATCTGCTGCCCTCTAGTGGCAAATTAGTTTAAATGCAGCAAAGATGAGATGAACCAAAACACTTCAGGTAGAAAAGTTTATTGAAATGATTCTGAGGTACAGCACTGATAAAAAAACGATTGAACACTGTTTCACGGCAGATTTTTCAAACAGTTTTCTGACATTTGAACAACATTTGGCCAGTGATAAGGTAACATATTATTCACATCTTAAAGTAAATCAGGCAGCAAGTGCATGAGGATGAACAGAACA
Source organism: Diplodus puntazzo (assembly GCA_963678695.2). Classification (NCBI taxonomy): domain Eukaryota; kingdom Metazoa; phylum Chordata; class Actinopteri; order Spariformes; family Sparidae; genus Diplodus; species Diplodus puntazzo. Next base: position 13,374,175 of record OZ023163.1, on the reverse strand, counting down.
CATCCACAGCCAAGAGGGGAGATGAGCACGGCAGACCTTTAGCTTAACAACAACCCGACCCTCGTGTTGAAGATGTATAATCTGAAGAATTTCATGGGAAAACGTACTGGCTGTTGGGCATCCCTGAAGGAAGCCATGAGGCTCAAATACAAAATACAAAACAAAGATTAAATCACATGGCAGAACAGTAACAAAACGTCATGATCATTTCCTTTACAATACAAATACAGCCTCACATTAGCTGTATCACTGATTTGCTCTTTACATTTGTCTCAAGCACAACCGTGAATAATGCTCTCGATAGTGAGGTCTCTTTGTTTCTCAGCCACTATGTTGTGATACAGATTGCAGTGCAGGTCTCCTTGAATAGGCTCTGTGAACCCAGCTTTGGAGAAAACCACTTGGTTCTCCTGGTTCACCTCCAGTCCGTACGCCCGACAGAGTTGGGCTGCGGGCGATGTGTCTAAAGACAAGAGCTGCGCAAGTGTGTCAAGAGGAAAGCGACAGTTGCGGCTGTTGTGTCCGTGGCTGTATATTAGCAGCAAATCTCTGCGGCAGGCCATCAGGTGACGGTGTAAAGCACAGCTCTGCATAAAGTTCAACCTCCGAGCCAATCGGAGCAAACGTACAGGGTTTCTCTCCAGGAAAGCTCTGTTGATGGACAGAGCGAGTGTGACAGTAGGGGAGCTGCGGAGCCGCTCAGGGAGCTCCATGATGTGCTGCGAGGCACGAGCTGAACCTGCGGGAAACGAAGGAGAGGAAAGCAAGCATGAAGAATTATCCTAATCATGTTGGATGAACACAATTCAAGTGACCACCCATTAAAATATATACTTTTTAAAAAAATCTTCATATGACTCAGACTCCAGTTCACCTGCCTTAAAGGGGCACTATGTAGATTTGAGGAATACATTTTATTCAGAAGAGAACGGCTCTTCATTTAAACAGGCTCAATTAAATATCTTTCTATAATCTACATAATGCCTAGACATGAATGGAAATACATAAAAGCTAAATGTTTCTCAAGTCTTAAGCTATTATCAAACATGGAAACCAACCCAAGTTGTATAGGAGACCAAGAGCCTGGAACTCTTCCTGGTTGGGATGGGATCCTGTTCCGGTTGCGTAGCAATCCAGCAGCCAGCTCAGGTTCTCTTGTAGGTGTGTGTCGTTGATTCGTGGGTCGTACAGCCGCAGGGGCTCACCACAAAGTCGATAAGAGGCATAGATGAGGAACCGCACCGACCGCTCCAAAATGGCCACACAGTGCAACCCAGACACCCTCTGGATGATCATGTCCTGCTTCACTCCACGCAGTCGATCAAAGACGAAGCTGTACACCTGGAAGACAAGTTACTCTTTAAGAAAAAGATACACATTGTATAGAGTTTTATGTCTGTGTATTCATGATTGCAGCTTCAATGTGACAGTGATCTTAGTTCTTAGTAACTAATCAGTCATATCAGGATCAATTTTACTACACTTCATCCTAGATCCATAAATTCTTATTTTCACTTCAGTGTCTCTGGTATTTATGCAAATTCTATTGCCACTGAAAGTTCTGTCAGTTTGTTAGGCACCGTAACAAACAGCTAGTTTTATGTAAAAGAATTGTTCTTAGGTTTAACAATTTCACTGCGCATCCAAAAACCTACTATTTGCCCACTGCTGTATGTTCATGTTATGCCCTTTAGCTTCTGGGCATGAGGCTGATCTGGTGTGAAGTGATGTCTCAACTGCTATTAAAAAGGTGTGTGACTGGGAAAATGATACGTAAATACAACTAGCCTCAGTCCAAGGATGCAGGTGAGGGGAGGCAGCGATGTCATCAATGAGGTAACACACAGTTTTCAGTAACACAGCAGGTGGACGGAGGTCATTGGGGTTCGTCGAGTCTTTCCCTGCTGCTGGCCTGGAATACTCTTTTACTGCACGTAAGGGGTCTCCCCTGGGCCGTCGAACTTTTTCCATGCCCGCGACGATCTCGAAACGGTGAAGGCGGTTCTGTGCCTCACGGTCCCGCAGCTCGTGAGCAGGGCACATGGTCTGGCAGGCCCCACGTGGCACCGTCTCTTTCGCTTGCTGCTGACGTCTCTCATCCTCCTCCACCTCTCTCACCTGTGCTTTGTCTTGGCCTCGCCATTGCTCTTGACTCCTCTGCCTACAGTATCCTCCTGCTGGTGCATCTCTCCTCTGAGAATGAGAGCTGCTTGAGGGAAACATGTATTGGGTATTAGTGAAAAATGAATTCTGTTGTGGATCAGATACAATAATCATTCAGCAGAACTGCTTCTTCTCTTGTGTGATGGCCCTCCTTGACAGCTGACAACCTGTACCAGCTAACTCATGACTGCTTTTACATACTTAGATACCTTTATCTTAATTTACAGAATGGTAATTCTTCCAGTAGATCACTGTTTGACACATAAAGCGACATGACATTAAAAGGGCCACTATGGAGTTTGGGGAGGAATTTTTAATCAAAAGACAAAAAGCTTAATTGACTGATTTTTTAAATGCCTAAACAAACTAAATAAACACACTTTGTCTTCATGACTGAAAACATAAACTGACATGAAAGGACAATCCACTTTTATACTGTTTTTACTCTGTTTATATGTGGCGGACCCTGCCACCTTTCTGGCTTCAAACAGTGTTCTGGGGAGCTTATTTTCTTCTGAAAAAAGCTTGGTTATTCAGTTAGGTAAAAAACAAATATAGGTTGCATTATTACTGTATTAAGATCGTAAATATCAAAATTCTGAGTTTAATTTATTCTCCAAACTACATAGTGCCCATTTAAGCATGTACCTTTGAACCTCTGTAAGCTTTTGTTTTGAAATTCAAAAATAAGTGTCTGTCGCTAAAAACCATCATAACCCACTACTTGAACTTCAAGCTACCTTGCACTCTGTATTCTATTTATTCATTATTCACATTAATCAAATATATACATGCATACAGTACATCCCTCATATTTGCACTGTGCAGTTTCCTTTTTGCTTCCTCTGCAATCTGATGTCTCTGTGCAATTATATTTATTCTTATAGACTTTATTTAGCATGCAACTACACCTAGTGTTTGTAGTCCTATTTCTTGGTTATACAAAGTACAATAAGTAATCAATAAAGTTATATCGTATCTCATATGGATGTTAAGCCAATATTAGGATAGTCCATGTCTTCCATAAACAAAGCTGAATCTGAAAAACAGTGTGATAGGTGTCAGGCGAACGTTAGCGGTCTGATGTCTTTGATTTGTTTGCTGTGGTTTCTGAAGTGATTAAACAGAGGACACGATACCAACTTTTAACCTGGTGTTAGTTTGTAGCTGGTATCCGCTATAACCTGGGTGTTAGAAGCATGTAGTGGTGGTGTGTTCACTGCCAGGCTATTGTCTAGTAGTGATAAACATAGAGGTGTGTATGGTCACAGCTAGCTACGACAGTTAGCTAGCTACCAACGACAGCTAACGTGCGAATAGCGTTTCTGTAATCGACCAATACTCAAGTTACACAGAGAAAAAACACTACATAAGATAAAACAACTAACTCCGGAAGCCATTTTTCTACGAAAACACTAGAAATATGTTAAATAAAGCCCGTGTCCTTACATGCGTCGAGGCGCTCTCCTCCGGTTCATTGGTCCTTCAGCACAGACCGATCGTCATTTTCCAGTGTCGTCCAATAAAAATGCGTCATTGTTGTTTTGGAGCAACGTCACATCCGGAACAGGCCGCGACGGTTTACAACAGTTGAAGACATAATCTTTACATTTTGTCTCCAAAATCTCCAAACTTTAAACTATCCTCAGTTTGTGTCTGTCCTGTTATATTTTATTGTCATATATAAACACAAAAATAAGGGGACATAAGAAAACTCAGAACTAGGCTCAACACTGCCTCTGTATTAGATCATTAAATGTATTACTCTGCTAGGGATGGTAAGATTTCACCCATCTGTTTTTGTTGGTTGGTTTGTCAACAGGATTACACAAAAACTACTGAATGAATATCCATGAAACTTAAATGGAGGATGAGTCCAAGTCCAGAAAACCACCCTATTAACTTTTGGTGTGGACCCGGATGAAGGGACAGATCCAGGGAGTTACTTTCTTTAAAGGGGAACTTTGTAGTTTTGGGGAAGAAATTTTAATTGGTAGATCTTCATTGACTGATATTTTTAATGCCTAAACAAACTAAATAAACAAACTCTTTGTTCTCACAACTGAATAAACAAACTGCTATTTAAGGACAACACACTTTTATTCTGTTTAACTTTGTTTATGTGTGGCAGACCCTGCCACTGTTCTAGTTTCAAACAGTGTTCTGGGGACCTTACTTTCCCCTGAGAACAGCTTGTGTATTCAGTTATGGAAAAAACAAATGCATTTGAGTTTGTATCATTACCCCGTTAATATTGTGAATAATACAATTCTTAGTTTGAATTTCTCTAAGCTGACATATTGCCCCTTTAACACTGTATTTTTGGACATTTTTGTTAATTTCTCAGGGGATAATACATGGATCTGGATGCAAACATTAGGAATATTCAGATAACAACAAACTTGTTCATGACCACTAACTCTTAAAACTGTTCACATAAATTAAGTAAAATCCATTCAGATCGAGGTGTTTTTTTGCAGGTGTTTAACGCAACGTTGCATATTGCTGCTTCTCATTAAAATGCCCATGTTGACGGTTCATTTGCATTTTCATTATTTTTTATTGTATTTTATTAACAATGTTGCATCTACAAAATAGTATCAGTCATTGTTCAACATTTGCAATATTTCATAATAGAGACGCTGAAAACAATTCACACAGAATACATAAAAAAACAACAAAAATGGCACAAATAAATCCAAACTGGGGGAACTCTGGGGTGGAGGGGAACGGAAAGTGCATGTACTATGTATCCCATGCTGTATGATAATCTGTTACTGTTTGGGGCAATAGAGCTCTTGGGTTCTGGCAGCACCAAGCCGTTCTTCCTCTGCGGACTGCTGGACTTGGATTGTGTGGCGGCAGACCAACGATGACATCTCCAGCAGCTCTGAAAATGCCCTAAGAAAAGGGAAATGCCACTTTTTAAGCACAAGTCCAGCCTGGTCACTCAGGATGCATTTTAGGTGCCACTGAATACTTGCAGGGCATCATTATAATCATAATTAATTAAAAAGTCATGCAGTGAAGTGCAGAGCAGATAATGTATTCACAGCTTTCATTATATGTGTGCCTACCCTGATACTTGCTGACTGATGTCCTTTGATGTCATTTTCATGTCCCTTAGGCACTCGAGAGAGGTGCTGTTGTCTTTATAATCGCCCTCTGTGCACTCCACCAGCAACTTCTCACTCTCCCTCAGGCAAGCCTCAGCTTTATCTAAAATGGATGGAGACAGGTGGCTACGGTTAACAAAACATTTATCATCAGTTCCAGCAAAATGCATAAAACATGTGTCATTTGGTGTGTACAAGAGTGACACTGGTACAATAATAATGCAATAATTAAAAGAGACAAATCCTCAAAATCCTGGTGCACACACCAAAGTCTGCCATCATCTGGAAAATGCTGGCCATCTACATTAGGGATTTGCATATTTGTTTACTGGTTTGAAGGGGACAGGACTGTGTTGAGAAAAGGTAATATCAGATATTTTTCATCCACTAATAAGAATGAGATCATTTTTTTCCCATTGTTATCTTATGTTGGCAGCGACAAGCAGTCATGATGACTTTTTCAGTGTTCAATTATGTGTAACTTTAACTTTCCAATGAAACTTTTAAAAATTGTAATAACAACCTAGAAATTCCCTTCTGTCCCCGTCAATGTAGAAATTCTTGACAGGCAGCTCGTGTCGGGTGGTGTCAACAGCTGTGGCAAAACACTTGTAGTCCTTTGTGAACTGCTTGGCAGCTTCAGCCACAGGGGTCAGTGCCGCAATCTGATAAAAAATATAAATATTAGTCAATATAGCCGTTTGATCGGACATTATTATCAAATTAGAAAAACAAAATTCGTAGCTCTTTCCAAATGCACAAAGTGTTTTAAAAAGTTCTACAAAGAAGGCTGATTCCTGACCTGCAAATCCAGCATCTCATTCACTAGCCTTTCCTTCTCCATGAGGAGGTACTGGCGCTTCTTCTCCTGAACCTCATCATGCAACGCCTCTTCTTCCCCCATCTCCTGCAGGATCCTTGCCTCAGCTTCGGCCTTGAGCTTCATAGTATTGCTCTCCATCTTAAATCAATCATTAAAAAGGTGGTGTCAGATCAATCACAGCATGAAGACATGCTGTGAATGATCAGATACACTGAAAGACTTACTTTAGCTGTGAGGTAGGCCAGAAGGAATGTATGCATCTCAATTTGCCTCTTGTCATTTTCTGGATTTCTCTCAGGTTCACCTGCTTTTTCAATCACTGTTTTTTCTGAGAGATAGATAGATTTTTTTTAAAGTTAGCTGTTAAAGGACAACCACATTAGTAGATAACAGCTATCATCGCAGGGCTTTAAATCAGTTGTTTACCTTTAATAACTGAAATATCAAAATCTGGTCGATGGAAGTGTCCATCTGAGAAAGTGGACTGTAGAATACTTCTCCCAAGCAGTGAAGGTTCAGTGTCACTTGACATCCTTGCTGTGAGAAAGATAATAGCTATAATCATACATAATCAAAGTATCAACCATAAACTGTGGCCATTACAAAAATACAGCCCTTTAAATGAAGTTCAGTACTTGGAATATAATTGCTGGTAGATTATACAACTCATTTGATTTAAATTTACATTATCAAAGTGAAAAATGCAGTTTCCTATCATAAACAATTGTGAGAATGCACATTCACAATGAACACCATGAGAAATACTCACATGCTGCCAGAGCCTGTGGGGCCATTGAGCGCCTTGGTGGAGTGCCCACCTTTGGTTTGACACCACTGGGTTTAGGTGAGGAAGGCCGCGGCGGCGCAGCAATAGACTCATTTGTCAGCGAGTTACTCTGTTAGATAAAGGAGTGCAATGAGATACAAATGTGTGACAGCAAAAGTGTTACAACGAAAAAACAAAGACGACATTACAGGTGTAATTTTTAAAATATGGAAGCAGGAAAGGAGTGTGACATCAGCAGTGGGCAAAAGCAGCGTGGAGCGCCGGAATATTTTAACATATTACTCTGTAAATGAGGATTTGTTTTGACCAAGACAGATGTGATTGTGGAGAGACAACCAAGACCGTTTAAGCGAGCTTTCTTTAGTTTCCATGCAATTTGAATGAAGTGTGTTTAACGTGTTGGTTTGGAGGCAATTAAGCTCTTCTTAGGTAAAAGTGAGAAACTTGAATTCAGACAGGTTCATGGTTGTGTTTTTTTCAGTTTTAAATAGAAGTAAGAATGTTTAGCTGCACAAGCAAAAGATCATTATTATCATTATTTAAATACGCATTTAGTACTTGTATTGATGTATGTTAGGAGAAAACAGAAAAACACAAGAAATAGCATTACCTTTGAAAGAGATGTCTTCTCAGCAGCCTGCATATATCGAGACTTGACAATAGTCCCAGATGCTAAAGATTGATTAAGAGATATTAATAAAGAAACAAATTACAATGATTCAAATTAGTTAACCCTAATCCAACACATCTCCAGAGTAAATATCAGTCCAATATCCTTACTTAAACTTAAACCAACTTCACCTCGGTAGTATAAAGTTCAAAATGTAGTCGAATTAAAGTATAAAGTACAGCACTTAAGTAAATGTACTTAGTTACATTCCACCACTGCCAAAAGGTCATCCTGTAGATGAACTTCTGAGAGACAGGTGTGATGTTCTCATGTCTGATAAGTGACAGCACAACGAACATTATGTGTTCATTACGTTCAGACTAGTTTCGTAAACATATACGAGTACTTACGTTTTACACTTTTCTTCCCAGCTCCACTGTTGTTCGCTTTATTAGCATTGCTCCCACTTTTCGAGCTGAAAACAAACAAAAATGAGCCATCAACTTAAATAATGTAAAAACTAAACCGTTGTTTTATTCAGAGGAGCGGAACCCTGAAGCTAAGCTACACAGTTAGCTTAGCTACTGTTAAGATGTCAAAAATCACAGGAACACAAGAGGCGTGTACATTTACTTGCTTTCACAACATACTTATTTACATTACGGCTAGTCTAGCTGTGTGAAAAGATGAAGCTAACGTTACTGCTAAATAAAAGATAATATTGCGTGTTAACTAAAACAACTGATCGGGTCTTCTCTTCATCTAGTTCTGATGAAAATCAAACTGGACAAACATTTGAGAAATACACAACAGTCGCGTTAAAGATGGACAAAAATACAATGAGCACTACCTTTTAGCGTCAGAGGAGACACTTTTTAAAGTACTTAGCACTGTTGTTTTCCGTCTCGACGCCATAATGTTTCGAAGCAAACCGCCTGCACGCCCTATTTTGTAGACCGGTGAAAACAAGAACTGACACTTCCGTTCCGCTTCCTCGACATGATTGCAACGCCTACGGAAGCCCGCATGCTGACATCTGCTGTACCGGAGTGCGATCAGTCACAGTGATTGTAGTAAATGGTAGCACCAGAGGACTTGCTTGACTTGACACTGTAAAGGTCCATGGCGGACCTCACAGACATATAAAGAGTAGACGCTGCATTGGCTGCTGGGGCGCAAGAAATGCGGCCGCCATCTTGAACCGGTCATTCTACTCAGAGTTGAGCAGCGGAAGCAACAAGATGCCAGAGCATTGTGCAGCATATTCCTGCTCTAATAGACGGACGATCGAAAACAGGGCTCGAGGGATTACTTTTCACAAGTAGGATTGAACATTAATATTGGTTGTATTTTGTGAATCGAATATTACTGTACTGTATTTATGTCCACCAGCGAAATCGTAGCCAGCTAAACGTTAGCTAGGCTATGTTTGTTGCCGGTGTTCACCCGGCTATGAACCGAGACTCTATAAGTCATATTCCATAGCACTGACTTTGATTACCACTGACACAAGAATGCTGTTGTAGAATTAAAACAAATATTACTGATATTACATTGACCAGCGAATTTTACACAGGTGGCAAAGACTGTATTATTTACATGTAATTGACCCTAACAAAAGTGAGATAACGTTACATCTCATGTCTCATAACTGTGGAGGACTAAACCTGACTTAAGTATAAATAAATAAATAAATGCGTAAATAAATAAATGCTGAAATAAATGAATGAATACATAAATGCATGAATAAATATATAAATAAATACAGGAATAAATAAATGCATAAATAAATGAATACATAAATAAATGCTGAAATAAATGTATAAATAAACAAAAGTATAAATAAAAGAATAAATGCTTTATATTTATTTCTACATTTCTGATCACCTACACTTATTTATTTCTGTATTTCTGTGTCCATATGTTAATGAGGAGGTAGGAGGTCCTAACCTCAGTCAAGAGCATGATTGGTCAAATCGGAGAGCCAGACAAAAGCAAACGATTCATGATCCCAAGCCTCGCTCTCTGTAACGTTGTAAACCAGCTCCAGTTAGCTTAATGGCCTCGACCGGTGTGACAGGTTAACTGCCGTTCATTTTAACTTGCGAGGGTCCCAGATGTCCTCGGCCAAATCAAAGAGTGCAAGAATTTTTTCTCCCACCTAAGTGGCCTCGCAGCCTTTTTCACAAGGTCAGCCAAACGCACGAAACTCCTGGATGAAATATGCCAGCGAAGACTGCCCTGAGTGATTCCAACACGGTGTAACCTCTCATCACGTTTGGTTTGCACTGTGTATGAGCGGAGAGAAGAACTCTTGAAGCTCTTTGAATTCATTGTTGACAACCACAATGATTTTGATGATGATGCTGTACACAGCGCTGATGGATACACTGCACTGCTGACGGACTTCGAGTTCTGCTTTCTCCATCTGCATTTTGACCTCCCCAGGCTCAAGACTGAACTGACGGTCATGTACAACATGGGAAACTTTGAGGCAAGGAGCCCACCAGACCTGCTGAACGTTCTGACCCTCAAAGAGCTGACTGAGAGCATGCCGCAGCTGTATCTCCTCACCTGCCTGGTGCTGACCATCCCCGTGTCCACCTCCTCCGTGGAGCGGTCTTTCTCGGCTCTGAAGCCTGGGAGCTTTGGCACTGATGTCCATAGAGAAAGGACTTCTTTTGGAGCTCAAATCAAAGGACAAACTTTATGACGCCGCCATCGCCCACTTCACAAAGAAAGATCGGCGAATGGACTTTGTGTTCATGTAAGGTAGGCCTACGTTATAATACACCTTGATTATTATTTCAAGGGATTAAGATTACTGGCCAAGTGGACATTCAGGAATTTGTATTTATTGCGGAGGTTGTCCCAGCGCAAATTGCCTTGAATTCAATTTGTAATCAATGCATCAGAAGTGTGTGATTGGATTTTTGTTTTCAGAGGGTTTTTATTCCCCTCATGTTCACTTGTCTGTCCCTTTCCCCGTGGAGAATTAAGGAGGTATAGTAGTAAAAAGTGTGACTTTTTATTTGACATAGGTATTCATTGCGCCATACGTAATTGTGCATGGAAAGTCATTTGCACTTCATTGCAACTTCATGCTCATGAATTTATTTGTCAATGTGTGAATGATTTGTAATGCGCCGTGATTTCATAGCGCTGTCCATAGTGATGAAATGAGCCTCGGTGTCTGTGTCTGCAGCGTCAGGGGGTGAAATTCTGGGTGACCTAATTTTATATTTCCAGATTTTCCGAAGTTAATGTTGAGAATGTTTCTTGTTGTGGAGAATGTTATTGACGTTATGGTCTATTTGTTTACATCCTTGTCATCGTTAATCAAATTTGCACTTGTTAAACCCTTTTAATTCATTGTAGTGTTGCTTTTTTCCGCGATGATTTCTTTTCTCGGCGGTGAGGTGAAGGCCCAGCTGTAGTGCTTACGGTTCGCCACTGGTTTTCCTTATGTTTGTCTGTCATCTTGCAGGTTCCTGGTGGGCGGAATTATAATCAACACCCCTGTTGAGCACCTGATCAGTCCTCCCAGGAGTATTTAAGACCTGGCTGTTTTGAGATGCCCTCTTTTTTTCATCTTTTGGCTCCCTTCTTTTTGAGCTCTTCTGTTTAAGAGCACCATGTGTTTGTTTAGTTGGCCTCGGCCTGTTTATGTTAGGTCCGGACTTTAAGGTTCAATTTTTGTATCAGGGGAGAAGTTAGAAGTGGTTTCCAGTTTTAAATATCTTGGTGTCATCATAGACTCAACTCTCAGCTTTAAAAAACAAGTTAAACAAGTTGTTGCAAAAACAACATTTCACCTAAATAATTTTAGATTCATTTGCAAATATCTAACACCAGAAGCTGCTAAAATTAATTTTCATGCTATGATTTTCTCATATATAACATACTGCTTAACCACTTGGTCTCTTACCACTGATACAACAATACAGTCTGCACAATCTGTATACAAACAAGCTCTCAAGGTCCTGGACAATAAACCTAAAAGCTACCATCACTAATATAATATACTCCCTAGATATGGTCTCCTTTGCTGGGAAAATCTTATTAAATTTCACAATGCTTGTCTAATATTCAAAATTCTTAATGGATTAGCACCTCCCCCATTTACCAGATTCATCTGTCAAAAAAATTCTGGGGAAAGATTAACTAGATCAAGTGTAAGAGGAGACATTGTTGTCCCCAGACAGCTTCACAGAAAGAGCTTCCCAGTTTTGGAACACCCTTCCATTAAATATACGTCAAAGTGACTCTTACTGTTCCTTTGCATATAATCTTAAAACTTGGTTAAAAAGCAATCAGACCTGCCATCATACCTAGCCATCGCGTGCTCACCCTGTCTGCCCTCATCTGCTTGCCTTCTGTCTGTCAGATTGTGTTCCTTCTGGTTTTATCCCTGTCTTCTGTAACATGATTCATGTTGTCATGTTTAATTGTCCGTGTTGACTATCGGCCTATCATTGTTTTGTATTACTCTTCTGCTTTGTGTGTGTCCTATTTTGCATGATGGAGCCATATTCCTTCCTGTCTTTTGTATTATGGTCGACGTTGTAACTGTCTGCACTGATTGTCTGTCTAGCATTGTGGGGCCTTTTTGTTTTCTAAATAATAAATACATTTTCTAAATAAATAAAAAATAAGTATTGTTTGGTTATTTGGTTAATAATTTTTCATTTTTGCAGTTTACACCTTGTCTCTCTCGTTTTGTTTACGGCCCAAGAGCCGGGCCATAACACAGTCCTTCCAGAAAAAAAGAGGGTTTTTTTGGTGATTATTGCAGGCAAAAATCCTTGATTATGCTGCAGGTTTTCTTAAAAAATGCGATGGAATATGCAGGATATGTATGCAATTTACAAAAATTGCGGGAACTTGCTAAAACTAGCATATATAACTAAGTATCACTGGGCTGTATTATGTGCACACACACACACCACAAGGAGTTTTGTTGAAGAAAGGTTTTAAGAAATTTGAAGGAAAAAAATAAGCTTGCCCTCTTTTTGTAAAATGTCTTTGTGTAGACTCTCCCAAATCTCCTGTTTTTATTTTGAAGGTTTCCCAAAGACAAAGATGTGAGGAAGAAGTGGGAAGTGGCTTTGAGGAGGGAAGGATTCACTGCAAGTGATTCATCGGTGCTTTGCTGTGAGCACTTTAAGCAGGGCGACTTTGATAGGACAGGTCAGATCGTCCGACTCAGAGATGGTGTTTTTCCATCCGTCTTCAGCTTCCCGGTTCACCTCCAAATAGTAGGTGTATCATCATAAGGCTATTAGCATTCATAAATGTAAATATTCTATTATCAATCACAGGGCAGGATGAGATACTTATCCCTGTATATTGTTTTCAAGTATAATGTACACCAGAAGCTGCTAAAATTATTTTAAAATAATAATAATAATACATAATACTTTTTATTACATTACATTACAGTATTATTATTATCATTTTAGCCGGAAAAGGGCAGGACTACATCTACCTCCAGAAGAGCTGAGGAAAGCCTGTCCATGGCCTTTCAGGATGCCCCACAAATGGCAACGTCACACCCACAACCTCAGCCTAATGATGTGAGTATTTCTACTTTAAACATCATATTATAATGGTCCTGGACATATTAAAATCTCACTTGTTTGCTGCCACTCATATTAAACACACTCTCAAATAAACCCACACACACACACACAATTGAAGACATGTTGAACGTGCATTCCTGACACACACACACACACACACACTGCTGCCCCGTCTAATGTACAGTAAGTCATGTTCAGACAGGCACCTGGAAACAGGAGATGGGAGGAACGTATAGACACACACACACACACACACACACACACACACACACACACACACACACACACACACACACGGTGCTGGCAGTGGTTTTGACAGGTGATGACTATAAGAAAGAATGTGGGCCATACACTAGTGGTGTCAAAGTGGTGTGTGTGTGTGTGTGTGTGTGTGTGTGAGAGAAGTGAAACATTACTCAAACCATGTTCATCCCTCTTTCTACTAGGATCATGGCTATGCCTTGCCCGCTTCTTCCACTCTTAAGACCAGACTTAATGAAGCCTTGGCAAGAGTGGAAAGTCTGGAGCGAGAGAAGAAGAATGCCATGGCCAGAGAAAAGAGGGCAAAGACCACAGTGAAGAGTCTTTTGGGAGATTTGAGGGAAAAGAACCTCATTAATAAGGAGCTCAAAGAGAGGCTTGAGTTCTACTCGGGTAAGACAAAATTAGCACTCTGAAATTTATGTACATGTTATTCTTACAGTCTTTATTTAACTCCTTAGTTGTTATCTGTATCAGACTTATGTGTTTGTTAACTAATTTTTGCTCATAAAATTTCAGATCTTCAGGTAGAATCCATGGAAAAACAGGGTCATGAGTACACAAAGGACTATAGAGAGTTTGCGCTCACACTCCATCTACGTGGTCCAAAGGCATACAAATACCTTAGAGAGTCTCAACGTTTTCCCCTCCCACATCCACATACATTACAAAGGTAGTCTTAATGTTGTCCGCTTGAATTTTCGGAAATTACTGATGCAAACACATTAAAAATAAAAAAATAAATGGCTTCTTCTCTTTTTTTCTTTTTTTTTTTTTTTTTTTTTTTTTACAGATGGCTGCGTTCGGTGGATGACAAGCCTGGCCTGAACAAGATGTCTGTGGTGGACCTTACAGAACTTCTATGTGGAGGACAGAAGCTGCCAAAATTAGAAATAAATCAATACATAAATAAAAGTGAATAAATTATTAAATCAAAAGGGCAAATTGAATGAGAATGTAAATACATAGCTAAAAAGAAAGAATATAGAGGTAAATAAATATCAAGAGAAATTAACAAAAAAAATAGTTATTTTCATAAATTAATTAATGCCAACATTTATTTTATTATTGCATTTTTTGTCACATTTACTGGAATATCTATTTATTTATTTAATTACTTCTCTTATTTTGATAAACAAGCGAAAGTATTCTGCTTTTCGTTTTTTTGGGACTGATGTTTTGTATTTGGCAACGCTTCCTTAATTTTGTTTGATTTCCCTGGATTCCACCCATGCTTTCTTACTCAGGACGTTTGAGGGCCCAGGGCGAAAAAAGATGATAAGCCACCAGCTGTATGTGGTGGGGCACCATCCCGCAGAAAGTCATGACATGTTTACAGTCACAAAATGCATTTCACCACATTTCGTCCATTGCTGGGGCACCTTAGAAGGCACTTTATCATCTATACCATAATTTGCCATCTGGGCATCCATGGGGGCACTAGGACAGACTTGCTGCTCCTGATCCACCTGTGCCTCCACATTTTTGTTTGGTTGGACGTCACTGACTATTCACAGACACAGCACTATTGTTAACTGGGTAAACTTCCAATTTACCTCTGTTCTCCTCTGATTTAGAGTTACCAGCTACGCTCCTTCAAGTGGTTGATTCTTAATTTACACCTGGTTTGAACAGATTTGGGGAAAACTGTATTTTCATACTATGCACCTGGATCATGGAGTAACTCACCAAGAGATCTAAAATTAAACCCGTTAGCATAAGCCAATGAATTTTAAAGGGCATCATTAGGAATGTGGTGAAGGAGGCATATTCTTCATGGGGAAACTGTTTGAACAACTGTTCTGTATCATTGTGTTTTATATGTAGCATTTTAATGTGTTGTCACTTTGTACTGATCTAACCCTAACCTTCTTGTAAAAGAGATTTCTGATCTCAATAGGACTTGCTGGTAAAAGTGCTATTGCTACGAATAAATACTATTGCTTTATATTGTACAGGTTTTCAAACTATTGTGTCCAGACTCTACAGGGGCACCAGTCAGAAATATGTATCTAAGAAAGAATGAATCATCTGCTTTGCATTGACTTTAGGGGGAGACTACAGTTGTTCCTTTAACCACTAGATGGGTGTAAGGGTCTGTATTCACTGCCAGTGGAAGAACACACTCAGCGACAGTGCTATCAAGTTAATATACTTTCAACATGTACAAACTACCTGAAAGATTATGTCTCTCTCTCATATGTCGACTGAATATAAAACAAATAGACATTTCTGCATCAATTTGTATTGCTTACCATTTATTCCCTTATCAGTGTCGTGGCCCGAGTGGAGCTAATCTTGGCTAACAATGGACGGTTTAAAGGCTGTGTGAACACCGAGCAGGTAACCAGACTATCATAGGTATGAGAGCATCCAGTCCTCTTAAGTTACATATCTGTCAAATGCATAAAATTGGAGCATAACGAAGAAACCCACATAGGAGAACATGCAGACTTAAATCTTTTTCATTTGGTCTTGTAAGGCAGTGGGGAGGATAACCACTTGTGTGCTTCTGACTGCATATGTGTGCGTCTTCATCCAGTTGTGTGGGTATCTGCTTAGCGAGCTCTCTTACCTGCAGACGAATGTTCTTTTGTGTGTGTGCAGAAGTCTTAAAGAACATAATGGGTGCTGATCCCACCTGTCTGAGCCGGACTCGGACAACAGCGGGAACAATGAGGAGGCAGCGGGTGTGGGACTGGGTGGTAAACACTGCAACTTCTGCCCTTAAGTCTCTTCAGCAGACATGGCTTGGGTAAGGGGACAAAACATGTTGGATATTCTACAGTGAGTTTGATATTGGCTTTAACATCTGCGTGGGGATTTTTTGACTCAGTATCTCAATGATTAATATTCGATGATAGCCTAGTTTTTTTTAAATATGAGATTTTCAAGTCAAAAATGTGTTTTTCTTCTTGTTCCTCCAGATGAATGTTTGAGCTTCACTGTGAAGCATACATGCAGAATTCTAAAAGGGCTGTTTTCACATGAAATGCTAAAAGAGTACATTTTGACTCCTCATCTCCTCACTTTGACATATTTACAAACTTTACAAATCCATAGACATGGTTGATTGGATGAAGCCTGCTGTTTTTAAAAAAATGTGTTTAGTAATAACAACCTCTGTCCTTTAATAAATGTTAATGCCTTCAG
The DNA here is from genome assembly GCA_963678695.2 of Diplodus puntazzo. Lineage (NCBI taxonomy): Eukaryota > Metazoa > Chordata > Actinopteri > Spariformes > Sparidae > Diplodus > Diplodus puntazzo. The sequence continues at coordinate 13,357,680 of OZ023163.1, read as the reverse complement.
TGGTGCTCTTAGTTGAGTGGGTAGAGTACAGGTCACAAAATAACACACTCTCACTTGTTAGAACTGCCAGCCAAGTGGTTTAAATAATGTTACTGTTAAGGTTTTCTCAAAAAGCTTTTGCATACCAAGCACAGATTAGATCTTTTTGCAAGTTAAAATTAACACAGAAATTCACGAAAACTGATTTTATGGGTTCTCATTAACATGTACTCCAGAAAATTTGTGCTGGGGGAAAAACTATTCAGATGCAGCTTGATGTCAGCAGTTTTCCACCTGCAGAAAAATAAATTTGACCAATGTAATCCTTTGTTTTTGCCGTTTTCCAGGTCAAAACCTTATCAGGTTGGTCTCACAGCATCCAACACTGTATGACAAACACCACAAGGACTACCTAAACAACCAAATCAAAGACAGTATTTGGCTAGAGATCGCCCAGCCGCTCAGATACTATTATGTTATATGTCAGTCACAGAAAGAGGCTTTTGGCAGGATCGGGAACTTATTGGGCCTCATTCACGAAACTCTAAGGACCAAAACCGATCATGAAATGTACTTAATAATGTTTTAAATGTGGGTTAGAGCCCACAAGTGGTTAGAGCATAGAGCTTAGGTCTGTATACTGAAAGATCTCCAATTAAAACCCCGACAGTTGGTAAGACTGTGAAATCAAAGCAATTTTAGCATTCACGCCGAATTTTCAGGGGGAAAGCATTTTCTAGTTGAAGGTCAGATTTCAAGAGGTGGCCTTTGAGTGTTATTTGTGACATCACAAGTAGTTCGGAAACCAACACTGGTCCAATATTTAACATACACAAGTATGATGTGGGGAACTTGAATCCTCCAGTGCACATATAGCCTGCTGATCATAAACTTCACGGTGAAGTAGAAGACCTCTTCTGGCCAGCAGTTAATGAAAAATGTTTGCACGCTCACATATTCTGGAATTTCTGAAGAAGACGAAGGAGTAGTTTCCACTTTAAGGATTTTAGTGTGGTAATTATTTTTTTCCCCAGCAAAATCAATGTCAGACACACACTTTTATCTTTTCATCTATACATGTGTAGGGGGATCTTTAATATCATCCTCTAAGCTGGTGGATAGCTATTGGAACTAGTTTTATTCTGACCTTTCTGCTTTAATGAATTTTCCTGATAAAGGTTGAACATTTAGTCTTGGCACTCAAACAAATCTCTCACAAATACATGCTTGTATTTGTGTGTGTGTGTGTGTGTGTGTGTGTGTGTGGTGTGTGTGTGTGTGTGGTGTGTGTGTGTGTGTGTGTGTGTGTGTGTGTGTGTGTGTGTGTGTGTGTGTGTGTGTGTGCCCCCTACTCTATCAGTCTGTAAAGGCCGGGTCTTATCATTGCTCTCCACTCTCTCTCAGTGTAATAAAGCTCTGAGGCCGGCTGCTGTGTGTCTGCTGCGTGCTGGCTGTCCATCTCTCACCACCAAGCAATGCTAGGACCAGTGGCTGCTTTGAGGTGGACAACAAGTGCCGTTGATGATGCTGACACGAGCATCTGCCAACTCTTTTGTACCCAGTAATACTTGCTAAGAATAATATGAATGTTTTATGGTAAGTCGCCTTTACGTTTCTCTGAAGTAAGGGACAAGATCCAGTCAAAAGCAAGCCGGGGAGCTGAGGAGAAAGAGCGAGGAGTGCACGTTGAAAGACGGCACTGCAGGGACACACGGAGTCGCTGAATGAGAGTCCTTGTCTCATTTTCTGAGCCCTCCTCTCTCTGCTCCGAAACTCTGACGTCTAACCGAGGACTCGTCTATGTCACTGTGACCTCAATGATACTCTGCTGTGCTGCTCGAGGACACACTTCAGGGCGATGGAAATGCTAGAAGGAACAGCTGTAATTTCACAATCTGAACGACGTGAAAAAATTGTCAGCTATTCATGATTAGACACACACACACACACACACACAGACGACACCACCCATGCAGCCCCACACACCAGCCCCTCGTTCTCCTTTGCGGTAAGCTGTTACTCATCACGACCCAGTCTGCCAGTCTGGTCCACATAGCCTTCCAGGAATGCCTCAAACACACAGTGCCTCATATAGTAAAGCCAACAGGCAGTGTTTGCAGCCTTCAGTTAACTATCTGAACTGAATCACACCGCTCAAATATGATTATATATATGTATATTTTTTTTGCATCTGATTTTACAAGGTGTTTATTCAGTCAAAGTTGTAATTGAATTTGGTTATCTGACCATGTACTGAATCAGTTATTGTTTGTCTTTTAATATAAGATCACAATAGGTGGATATGTTTTTCTGATTAAAGTATTTCCTTTTCATGAGACAAGCGTCCGCCACCGCGTCTCTCCAGAGCAGACAGGTGTATGATTTCCGCCACTTGCTCTTGTCTTGGTGGCTCTCGTTGAACTTTAGAATGGACCTCACCAGTCCACCAGAGCACCCAGTATTAAAGGGGGAAGAAAAACAAACTCAACAATTTTTATCTTTTCCACAGCTGAACAAAAAAAGCTGTTCTCAGAGGAAAAATAAGCTCCAGAACACTGTTTGAATCTAGAAAGGTGGCAGGGTCCGCCAAATACAGTATGAAATTGTGTTAAGGTATAAATATCAGTCAGTGAAGATCTTATTTTTTTGATTAAAATTTCTTCCCCAAAACTACATAGTGCACATTTAAAAGTAGTTAAGTGTCTTCCTGTTGGCTGACCCTGGTACACAGTGGAGTATGAGCTCAGGGATCACATCTTACATCTACTGTCACAGTATCCAGGCAGCTCTGCAGGCCATTTTGTCCCTTTAAATTCACAAACTTCAAACACATATTTGAGCTTCTCACCCTGAGTAATACATTAGACAGTAATACTAAAATGGACGCTGCGTTAATATGGTCTATGCCATGGCAGCACTTTGATGTGGGCAAGGCTATGCAAATCTAGTCCATAGAGATAGATTAGAATGTGTTTAATAAGTGCAATTTAGGGGTGACTTTTTTAACCTGTACACTTGCTTCAAGCTAAGCTAATCGTCTCTTGGCTCTAGCATCATATTTGACAAACACAAGATTACAGCACCAATATTTTTTTCTAACTCTCGCAAACAAGCGAATACATCCAAAATTTCAAATTATTCCGATGATGATGGTGCCATTCGTTGCCATTTTGTTGACCTGCAGTTCAGCTGTCACAGATAAGAGGTACATGGAGGTGGACTACAGCCAAGATAGTCATCTTTTTATCCACAATAACCCGCAGTTTTGTAACTAGGAACAGCGTGGTCTCAAGGCAACGCCACAGACCCCATCAAATGACCTCGAGCTTTGGGTTTCTCTCCTCCTAACTGTTTAATTATGGCGCTTATCTCCGCAGGACGTGACCTCAGCTCGGTGTTCACTCTTGTGGATGAACCCTGCAACATCCCTGGCTGCAGCGCTGGAGGCCGGGGGGGATTTCCTGTAGGTGTCTTGAGGGCAGTGGGATGTTTTTTCAGGCAGAAACATTAAGAACAGTATATCCTCAGTCACATCATTACAGGTCAGTGGTTCATGTTCTTCAATACTGTGCAATTGCAGGAGACTTAAAGGGGCCCCATGTAACAAATTGGAATTTACAGGTGTGAATTACATCAAATTATCATTATAATGGATTCCTTGATCATTTTTGATTAAGACTTTTACAGTAATGCCAATTTAAAAACTTGAAAACTTTTATCATAAAAAACGATGCTCTGTTAACGAATGAAAAGCGCATTTCTATCATTTTGATTAATGCTGAATATGCAAAAATGCGTTTTAACCCAAACTTTTCATGTCGATTTGTCCATTTTCTTTTTTTTTTTGTTCAATATTATCAATCAACCTATGTCTGAAGTTGTCCAAAGGTACTCAGATTAAATTGCATGGATTACGTTACTGGCCACACAAATTATCATGTAAACTTGTATTCAGTAACTGACTACATTTCAAAGTAATCGCACCCAACTCTTTGCATCATGTACACCAAGTGGAGTCTGTTTCTCTACGGCTCATCTTCACTGTAACGTTTGCAAACAAACTGAGGCCGAAAATGACACGTTAAGGTGCAAAACAACATATAGATTTAAAGACCAATAGAGCTTTGTAACACCCTGTGTGTGTGTGTGTGTGTGTGTGTGTGTGTGTGTGAGAGAGAGAGAGAGAGAGTCTGCCTTTGTGTATCCATGTGTTATGCATCCATGTGAACGTTTTTGCGAGTGAGAAATGAGAACCATAGATCAAGCATGACTGGTTGTGTGTGTGTGTGTGTGTGTGTGTGTGTGTGTGTGTGTGTGTGTGTGTGTGTGTGTGTGTGTGTGAGAACCATGTGCAGTGCTTTAGCAGGGCAGTGTAGCGTGCAGTGCAGGAGTGAGCAGAGGCGGCCCAGGCCAGGACAGCCCCAGTACCCTGGTAATCCCTGCGTTTTCAGGAGCCCTGGCCCGTACTTGATGAGCTTGAGCAAGAAAAAGGTTGCGCTCTCTCGTGTGTGTGTGTGTCTCTCTCGCTGTCTCCCTCTCTTTCTCTTTCTGTCTCTCACTCTTTTTATTCCCCCTCTTTTTCTCATGCCTCCCCCTCCTCCTCCTCCTCCTCCTCCCCGTCCCCTGGAGCCACTTTGCGAGTGAATGGATTCCAAGTGTTTACTCAGCAACTCTGCCTGTCCCTCGATGTTTCTCTGGATTTCATCTAAAAGAGGAACAGAACCTGCAGATCGACTACCGTCAGAGACCACCTTAGACTCATCCGACAGATGTTAGGGGATGTAATGCTGATCCCGGCAAATGCACACACATAGACTCACTCATTCTACAATTTGGAAATTCATGTTGTGATGAGCATGTGTCTCCAAAGAGTTATTTAAGTTTAACTTAAATGCATTCAGGGACATTTTTGATTTGTACATATGCAACATCTGTCTTTTACAACTTTATTAATATACTTACCAATAAAAAAAAACCTTCTGCTCTACAAAACACATATATTTGCATATTAACTTTTTAGTTTTCTGTATGACAGCAAGTCTGAGGTGAAATACATGAAGGATTAAACCCAAGAACAAACTGTGCCTTATAGACCATATTCCTACAGCAACCATTCTCCTCAGACATCCCTCTCAGGGCCGGAAGCTTGAATACTTGGATAATGTAATGCATTTGTGTTCCACGTTGCAAATTGTATAAACATAGCGAAACAGACTAACTGTTTTCATGTCATCACTCACCTGATTGATCAGCAACTCAAACGCTGATGGATAGAGAAAATCCAGAAGGCCAGCGGGCCACATTTCAAGGTAAAACAACATATTTGACAATCCAATAGCTAAGGTTAGCATTCAACCACTTCCTTGCTAAAACTGCCTAAAACTTTGATTAAATCAAGCGCATTTCATTTCCACTTCACTCAAACAAACAAACTGACGAACAAATGTGTCAAACGTTTGCGTTAATATTTTAGAAATAACTTTCACCTTTCCAACCGTATTGCGTAACACCACCAAACAGTTAGCTGCTAGCTAGGAAGTGGTTGAATGCTGGAAGTTTATGAATTACCAGATATGTTATACTACCTGAAATATGGCTTGATGTCCCCCTGCATTGTCACTATCCGTTGTCTTTTCAGTCAGTTGATAACAATAATACCATAATTCGAGGTGAAACAACATATTTGGTCACCCATTAGCTAACATTAGCATTTTACCACTCCCTTGCTAATGTTACTGTTTGATTGCATCCAGTACATTTCACTTCCAGGCTCAATGTGACCAAGATGTGTGTATATATGTTCAAAATTCATTCAAGCCTTCAATCAAATAGTGATTTTAGCGAGGAAGTGGTTGAATGCTAACATTAGTTGTTGTCTGCTAAATGCTAATGGGATATATTATTATCAGACATGTTGTTTCACCCTGACATATGGCTATATCCATTGTCAACGAACTGTTGAATGCCCTAATCCAAGTATCAGACTAGCTGCGTCTGCTGAATGTTCATGATGATTTGTTATTTAATTTCAAAATTCAATCTTCTAGATACTCTGTTTTTTTTACCGTAATACTTTTGAGTCATACCTTATACTTCCACTCCACTACAGGCAAATATTTTACTTTTTACTCCACTAAAATAATTTGACACCTTGAGTTAGTAATCACTTTACAGTTTCACCTCTGTCAGAGCCAAAGTAGCAGACATTTCACAATGTCTATTTGATTTGCAATTTGAAAAACAAAACAAAACATTGATTCTGATAATCAGAAAAATGTTCATGCTAGAAGCTGTTGCATAAGACGATGCTGACCAGGCCAGAATTAATTGAAAGTGAAATAACAGAAATATGGCATTTTTCGATCCTCTTTACTTTTCATTTATAGATCTTAATGTGGTCCACGATGCTGCAGGTTGACAGCATCATTCTGATATTGGGTGAGGTCATTTTGCCATCATAGTAACACAGGTTTTCAACGCACACAAAAAATGCATGTGCAAATTGGCTTGTGTGTGTACAGGGACTAAAATCGTAAGTGCATTATCTGACCACAGTCCGGGGCAAATGACAGGGATTGTGGAGGTGAGCAGAGAGGTACAGGGAGGCTCTGGCGGGGCGGTGGGCTGGTTTAGGAGGAGAAGGGATTAGCAAGAGGCCGCAGGCCCTGAGGCAGAGGGCCCGTTTCCTGGCCTGAGCCCCTGTTTGTCCTGCCTGACCTGGCAGCTCTGGGGGCAGATCCTGCTTGGATACAGCCGCGCTCCCACGCCTGTCTGAAGCTGTTAGCCACTGGCTGTGAGTAGCTAGCTGGGCTTAGTGTTGTCTGAGCTGCGGCTGGGGCGGGAGGGGTCCAATCATCTGTGGAGGGGGGGGGATGCCAGCTACTTTGTGTTGGCGGGCTGAGGGTGACGGGGAAACAGGCATCCAGTAAGGCAGTGGGCGGTTATGATTAATCACTCTGGTTTGCTCATTGCTGCCATATTTTCTCATGCTGGGCTAGTTAGAGGGACAACTAGCCATGTTGTCCTAAGTATTGCTTTCATCACCTCTCCTCTCTTCACAACAGGGTGACAAATTAAAAGGAAAATCATATAACATTTTTTCACAAGGTGTTTGACCGTAATATTGGACAGAACAGCTTGAGTGCACTTTGGTATAGATTCTATACCAGGGGCGCCCAAAATGTTTCACTTGGAGGGCCAAACTTAATGATGGGCCACAAGCTAAAAGCAAACACCTATTGTAATAGGTAAACAGGTAATAGGTATAGCTAATAAGATATAAAATGGTACTAGAATCCAAACTTTTCTTATTTGACTGACCTTCGGAGAAGTATCACCGCCCACCATGTTCAGATTATGAAAAATAATTTTGTTAATTGTGGATCCTTCTTATCTAAAGAGCACTTTTATTTCATTAAACAGCATAAACATTTTTTATTATTATTATTATTCTATTAAATTTTTTTCCTACACTATTCTTCCAAAAGTTATTTCCTCATTTGGTGCTTTGCTGATGGGAAACACCGTCTTACAATCTGCTCCAGAATCTCCAAAAAGGTGTTCGGTTAAGATGAGATCTTGTGGTTGTGAGAATCATCACGTGTGATTCACATCTTTCTTTTTTACACTAAACCTGCAATGGTGGAATAACTGTTCAGATCCTTGTCTACAGGATTTATTCAAGTATCAAGTATTACTCACACACTGTGGAAGCACCAGTACAAGTAAAAGCCCAGCATTCAAAACCTGATTTCTGTTAAGATATGTAGGTATAATCAACAAACGTAGCCGTGTTAACGGTGCAATATGTCAGAAGTTTGATTAAAAATATCAACAAACTTGGAAGACACTACGAAGTCTATATTAAATTTTGTTTTGAAGTTAGCATGCTGGCCAGCTAACTCCAGCCCGTCCTGGCCCAAAGCTGCTGTGCTAGCTGCACGGCTAACTGAGCTAGCTAGCTAATGGCAGCAACAGTTAGCGGTTACTCTGGTGATATGCAGCCCCACATTGATTTCAGTATGAATTCAGCAGGTGGCAGTTTCAAAGAACAGCCTGTTTTCAGCTCTGTGACGATGCATTCTCCTGCTAACACCAGAGGCTTCTCGCTGATCTATTAAGATCGTGAACCCAGAATGGAACATTTAATCCTTCAGCTTCACAAACATTAAAAATCAGCCCATTTGGAGATACTTGGTTTTTGATTGAGAGGCAGGGACAAATTGTGTCATATGAAAAGTAACTAAAGCTGTCAGATAAATGTAGTGGAGTAAAAAAGAACCAGTAAAAATCCGCTCTTCTGCTCCTTTCTTCAGCTTTGCTCTTGAGTTTGTTACGTCTCTGTGAGTCGTCAGGTTATTAAATGTGCAAGGGACGTGGTGACATTCTCGGTCCGCCTCGCCAGGCTCAGTCCAGACGTCGTTTCGTCCGCACGCCTCTCCCAATGTCGTGAAAAGTGATGCCAGCGGGTCGCCCTCCCTGTGTGACTTCCCCTTTTGTAATCAACTCCGACCCCCCTATTTGCCTAAACAATCAATTAGAAGCACTGCGACATGCTTGTGTTTAAAAGGGTGTTGTCTGCATACCGACTGTGTGCAGAACGGTGTTTTGACTTAAAAATCCATAAGATAACACCTCTCCTCTCGGGGCCAGGGGACTGTTTGATTATCACTCTCCAAAAATGAAAATGAAATGAGGGGGATATTTACTTTTCTTCCCCAAAAGCTTTGATAGCTCAATTGCTTGTTTTCAGTGGCTTGTTATTATTTTTCAATTGGTGGATTGGCTGTTGGGTTTGGAGTAGCGCGGAGCAGCTCTGCGAGTGTTGTTTCTGCCCTGGATATACACAGAGCTGTCAGTGAAAGCAGAGAGAGAACAGAGAAACAGAGAAACAGAGAGAGAGAGAGAGAGAGAGAGAGAGAGAGAGAGAGAGAGAGAGAGAGAGAGAGAGAGAGAGAGGGACAGAGAGAGAGAGGGACAGAGAGAGAGAGAGAGAGAGAGAGGGAGAGGGGTCATCAGTAAATCTCAAACATCTTGTTCCAGTGAGGCTTCGGTGCATTAAAGGAAGAAAATTAAATCAGAAGAGAAATATCTTCATTGACTGATTCATTCTTTTTTGGGCCTATACAAACTAAATGAACAAGCATATCTTTGTTGTTATGACTGAATAAACTGAATAAACAAACTGACCTTAAAAGACAACACGATTTCACACTGTTTGACTTTGTTTATATGTGGCGGACCCTGCCACCGATCTAGCACAACACAGTATTCCGGGGACCCTATTTTCCCCTGAGAGCAGCTTGTTTACTCACTTATGGAAACAAATAAATATGTCTGACCTCATTGATAATGTAAATATTAACATTCAGAGTTGGATCTCTTCTCCAGAACTACATAATGCCCATTTAATTCAGCTTTGATGTGTAATTATAGTCTGTTTAGCCTACCCCAGTGTTTTTTTTCTGGGATTCCACCCTATACCCTGGACACTGAGCTGATAAAAAAGGCCCTTTCAAAATAAAGCATGTTTATCCCCCAAAATACTTCTAAGGGCATAAAAACAAACTGTTGGATCACGTGATTCCACTGTCAGACAGGGTGTGATGGGTCCGAGCAATATTAAAAATTCCCTCCTGGGTTTTCGTCCTCCTGCCTCCATCGTCACCAGCGAGCAAGTGGCGTCACTCCTGCCCTGCTTTATAAAACTGTCAGCGCCTTTCTCTCACCTGGACTGACACACCAACCAGCAGACACCACCAGGGCAGGACGGGGGCTATTTCTGGCCAAGAGCAAAGTGGATCAGAAGACGCGGTCTCCCTTTTGGGTCTCTCACTGGGATTTCTTCCCGGGTGATTATATATTTTTTCCCACTAGAAAGAAGACCATCACTTTGTTTCTTTTATGAATCTGGCAAATTACTCTTACTTCTCTGGCATGTGCAACATGACCGCCGAGACGCAGCACTCGCCCGCCGAGGCGAGTCCTGTCGTCATGTCTCCAAACGTGAGCCTGGACTCGCCGCTGCCGCAGCCGCCGCCCCTCATGCTGCAGGCCCGGTCCAAGGACAATGTTCTGATCAAGTCCGAGCCCCGGGGGAGCAGTCCCAACACGGAGGACGGGGCCGCTCTGGGGCAGACCGAGGAGCACCTGCCCACCGGGAGCCGCCGCAGGAAGAGGCCCGTCCAGAGGGGGAAGCCTCCCTACAGCTACATCGCCCTCATCGCCATGGCCATCGCCAACTCTCCCGAGAGGAAGCTCACCCTGGGGGGCATTTATAAGTTTATCATGGAGCGCTTTCCTTTCTACAGGGAGAACTCCAAGAAGTGGCAGAACTCCATCCGCCACAACCTCACCCTCAACGACTGCTTCGTGAAGATCCCGCGGGAGCCCGGCAGACCAGGTAAAGGCAACTACTGGACCCTGGACCCCGCCGCCGAGGACATGTTCGACAACGGGAGCTTCCTGAGGAGGAGGAAGAGGTTCAAGCGCACAGACGTGAGCACCTACCCCGGCTACATGCAGAGCTCCAGCGCGTTCACCCCGACCCCCATGGGCAGGCCCTCGTACCCCAACACCCTGTACGCAGGGATAGGCTCCGGGTACGGCTCCCAGCTGACCGCCACATCCCCGCATCCGGCCATGCTGCATCACTACCAGACCTCCGCCGGGGTCGGCCAAGGACAGCCGCGCATGTTCAGCATCGACAACATCATCAGCCAGCAGACGGTGGTGCAAGGAGGCCCGGGGGGAGAGCTCAACTCCCAGGCGCTGGGGCTGGGCGGAGGCGACCTGGGCACGATGACCTCCAGCTGCTCGGTCGCCGGCACCGACCCGTCTGCGTGCTTCCAGAGCCAGACTGTGAACCCTTCAGCGAACATGCTGAGCAGGAGCAGCGGGAACCTGTCATCCAACCTTGCCGCCGGGTACCCGTACTCGTCCTCGGCCTCTCCTCCGAACCTGCCCGCCATGACCCAGTCCGGGTTCTCTCCGGGGAGCTCGCAGGTGTACTGCTCCGGAAACCGGCTGTCCCTGCCGGCGCTGCGCCCGGGCTCCTGCGCCGAGCACACGGAGCAGCTGCTGGGCCTCTCCGGCCCCATGAACTCCTACAACAACACCTACATGAGACAAGCCAACTTTGCGTCAGGACTGGAGCGGTATATGTGAAATATTACTCGCCAGAAAGAAACAAATCTGACTAATTACGGGCTACTAAACGAGTCCATGGACATAAAGGTCCCCATGAGAGTTTACTGATACTATTATGACCTTATAAATATGAGGACTATATTCCAGAATGTCACCACTAAACGAAAGATTCATTCCTGTCAAAGAAATTCGGTGATTAATGACACAAAATGACCGAGCCTCACCATAAAACATTCCTATTTTTAAAAGGTGCAAAGCCATTTCAGATCCGTTTGACACATTCCATGACTGTTTCTCAGAGTCTCTTCTTGTGCCACATTTCTGTTTTACACTTTTTATTTTTAAAGTTTACATGTGTTTGTTTTTTTCATTCAAGTCTGCTAATTTTCATGTAAATAGTTTGTTAATGTGTAAAAAAAAAAATGTTAAAGGGTGTTATCATTGCTTACGACAGGTCGTTTGAAATAAATTCTTTTTTTTTTTTACAGTAAAATAAATGTGGTCTTTCTTCACGACATTTATCACGACAGTCGATCAGAGGAAGTGACTGTGGCTTGTTCACTTTGGTTTTTAGTCTAACAGCAGGCTGTACGTACATGTACGTGAACAATGAGGGGAAACAAATTACTGAATGTGAGTCTCTTCTATTTATAATAGCCTAATAATAATAGGCTAATTTTAGTTATTATTAATATAATAAAATACGTGCTGATGCATTCCGTCATAATCTATCTTGAGATTTGAGCAGGTTTAATGTTCCCTATTCGGTTCGAAAAAGAAAAAGAAAAACTAGCTGATGATTTTCATTAAATCGCATTGGGCCACATTTTCTGATCGGTGGAGGATCATAGCTCATCTTCCACTGACACAAAGTAAACACACAACTACAACTTTGTTTGTTGAGCACATTAAAAAGCGCAGTTGCTAAGTTAAATTAGCAGCATTGATTTGATAGACTTCATTTAAAGCTTGCGTGTGTTTTTTTAATCCGAAAATATATTAATAATAATACATTTGTTCCATCATCGATGTCCCACATGAGCTGAGGCAACAGACAGTAAATTAAATACAAGTGAAATTAAGGTTAGGATTTACCAATCTCTTTTATCGTAATTTAAATGCTTCATTGTTATTTGCTATATATATATATATATATATATATATATATATATATATATATATATATATATATATATATATATATATATGTTTTTTGTTTTTTTGTTTTTTTTTTCTGAGTGACAGAAAGAACAAATCAACTCATTGTTCACATGTAACGATCAATGACTTCAACAACTGTTACTGCTACTCAGATTTGTATTTTTATTTCAGTTTGACTTTCTTCTATTAGTCTTCTGTTACAAAATGAAAACATTCACTGAAGAATCCCAGAGGAGCATTATCATAACTAAAATAGTGAAAAATGCCTTCTTAGCCATCTGAGGAGACGTAAGAGGAAGCACCCAGCTTCATCATTATTCTGTAACTGTGGTTAGACTTTGGTGTTCTTAGAATTTGTTCAAAAACACAAGTCACAAAAACGACTTAAAAGAAATATGGAGATAATTATAGATAGATACACACAAGAATATCATGAAAATATTTTATTCAAGAATGAAAATGTCAAGCTTGCAGCTATGAATAATGTGGATTTACAGACCAGATGGAGGTTACATGGAAGGACTTTGGATAGTTAAGGCTGATCTCTTGGTCTGACACTGAGGCCCTCACTGCGTCATTCAAACTACTGATGCATCAAAGTAGATGTGTGTGCTGCTACATCCTCTGTGGGGCCAATGATACACTCAGTACTTTTAAAGGTGCGTTATGTAGTTTTAGGGATGAAATCTTGATCAGAAAAGAAAGATTTTAATTGACTGATTTTTCTGATTTTGTTTTTATGCCAAAACAAACTAGATAAATAAACTATCTTTGTTTTCATGACTGAATAAACAAACTGTCCTTAAAGGACAACACAGTTTCATACTGTTTTACTTTGTTTATATGTGGCGGACCCTGCCACCTTTCTAGCTCCAAACAGTGTCCTGGGACCTCATTTTCCCCCGAGAACAGCTTGTTTATTCAGTTATGGAAAAAATAATTTTGTCTGACTTTGTATTATGACATCATTAATCTTGTAAATACAAAAATTCTGAATTTGAACTTCTTCTCCAAAACTACACAGTGCCTGTTCAAAAATGATATTATATTCAAACTCTTTTACAGTGCAGCTCAGCAGGTCCATTTGCCTTTGAGCACTGGCCGGGCAGGACTACAGATATTCTGAAGCAGTCAGTCCACATGACTAAACTTCAGAACTCTGGTCTCATAAGTAACCGGGTGAACAAATTGTTGTTGTATTTGACAATATCTGTTTGTTTCCTGAAGGTGGTTTCCCACCACTAGATGGAAGCAAAAGCAAAGTGTTCAACCTGTGGGATTGTTTTCAGTCTCTTCGTGCAGTTACTTTCTGTGATTATGATCAGTTACACTGACAGTCAGCACTGAAATCATGTCTGAGGTAAGAGTATAAATGATTTCACTTGTTCAAAATCTCAAATCAGGCTGGTTGTAGAAGTCTTAATCGGGCATGATCTGATATCAAAGTCTTCAGACAGTTTTTATTCTGTGAGGAAGCTTTGTCTGTTCTCAGTCTGTGACTTTCTTACTATTCTCGGAATTGATTTGTGATTTGATTTGTTTGTCGCCATAGGGATAGGTGCGAGTTTTCTGCACTAAGCTGAGATAGACCTGCTGATTACATGTGACTATTGATGCAAGGAGGAAGTTTGTACACAACAAGATAAGTGGTTGGCTCCCTCAGCTCTTGATAATGAAATGACAATAAAGTCCTCTTTTTATGTGCACAACCTGGCCTCATGAATCTGAACGACTTGAGGAGCAAGTGGCATTAAAGTACCTGAAAAGGTTTGTGCAGCAAAACTCACTGTGTCTGAAAAGTCACGTCTGTCCAGTTGTCTGAAAAACAACAGACATAAATGCAAAACTGTGTGCTTTGTTTTGTAGACAATGAAAACATTCAGGTGTCCCTGTAGCTTGTATCAATAATTGGCTTCATACACTGTATGTCATAAGAGCTTTTGAACATTGTGCTGCACTTGTCATTTCTTACCTTAAGGTTTCGGCTGATATATATATTCTTATGCCAGAGAAGTGGACTCGAGTCATTGTGACCTGAGCTTGAGTCTACTCAAGTCACTATTCTGACGACTTTCAACTTGGACCTGGAAGTTAAAGACTTATGATTTGACTTGGAACATGATGACTAAAATGACTTGTCTGTGTTCATTTTATGTTTTCATTGTAGTTTTTCAGTGTGGCTGTCAGTATTTCACTCACTGAAAAGTGGTGGGGAGGGAATATCTTTTGATTGAAAATTTACTTTCACTGGAAAACATTTTTGTTTGATCATATTTATTTCACTGAATATCAATGAAGAAATTCAAGTCATTGTTCTACTTTATGAACAGGTTGGATAAATTGGTGAGCGATATGATTATTTGACAGGAACTCGTCTTTTCTCAGTAAAAAGATTGCATACTGAAGGTCAGACTTCAGGTTCTTCTGTAGGGAAAAAGTGGCCTGATTTGGGACTTTATTTGACTTTTAACACGACCTTTGACTTGACTTGTTCAGCAAAAAAGACCTCGGACTCACTTTAGACTTGAACTCACTGATTTGAGCCACATGGCTGTCTCAAACTTACTGCTAAACTGTGATGGATTTAAAACTTGGAGACACACACTCACAGTGCAGTCTGCTCTTCTCACTTGAAGCTAATCTTGAAGCTAATTCCTGATCCTCTGTTAGACTCTACTTTGGGCAAATTGCTTCATTTAACCTCCAAGTGTTGCAAGATGCTTCGCCATGCTGATTTCACAATCTGTCCAAAATGCAAATCTAATATTGCTCTTAAGTACTGTGATTAAATGAATACACTTGTACACATAGTTACCATACCACATCGGCCTTCCTTATACTTTTAAGGGTTAACTTTTTTTTTCCATACTACAGGGCTTCTATTTTTTTCTTAAAAAAAAAAAAGTATTTAGTTTTGGAGAAAAAAATATCACACTCATTGTATAATATTAATGAGCTAATAATTATACAAACTCATAATATATTCATTCATTTAAAGGGGCACTATGTAGTTATGGAGAAGAGATTCAAACTCAACTGTAATATCTATAATATTAACGAGGTATTAAAACAAACTCAGAAATATTTATTTTGTGCAATGACTGAATAAACAAGTTGCTCTCAGAGGAAAATAAGTTCCCCAGAACACTGTTTGGAGCTAGCCACATATAAACAAAGTAAAGCAGTATGAAACTGTGTTGTCCCTTAAGGTCAATTTGTTTATTCAAATATTCAGTTGTGAAAGGGGTTTTCTCTTCTAATGAACATTCCTTCCCTGAAACGTGCACCTGTAATAAAGACTTATTTCCATATCGACAGGCTGCTGCTGCGTTTTAATGCAATTCACTTCACTTTGAATTTAATTTGCACCGTTCTCAAAATCTCAGAAGACCTCAGGAGCCTTCAGTTGAGTGGGAACTTTTTCAGTGTTGCTATTTGCACCATGTCATCAGGACACAACACTGGAGCGAACTGTCCACAGTTGTGGAGTTTCATTTTCCACAAAGCAACAGCAGGGGGCGCTTCAGCACCACAAACTTCGACCACCGGAAACCTCTCCATCCGGCCAGAATCACAGATCACGAGAATCAGAACCCCACTCGACCTCTAGAAACTTGAAGAACCAGAAATAATCCACTAATGCGCGCTTTGTTGTTAAATTCTAATTAATTACAAATTAACTTGAATTAAATTAAATAAAAAATGGCTATTAGTGTAACTATATAATGTGACAGAATGCGCAAGTACACTGAAGATGCTTCATAGCAAAAAGAGTTGTAAATGAAAAGAGGCCTCCTGTGGCACAGAAATACGCGTTTTTAAGCGGCTCGTGTGGACGCTGATTTATGTATTGATTGTCACGTACAATATTAAAAAAAGATGTCCCAACACCGTGTAAGCCAATCAAGTCTGAGTAGGCTGGTGATCAGGTCCAAGTCAACAATTAAGTCCAGGTTTTGGAGGTCAGTGTGAGAGGTCAGATAAATAAACACATACATGAATGTAACGTGGACAGTTATTTCATTCCATCGCGTCAGAAACATCAGCGCATCTATGGATGACAAAGAGAAACATGTGATGATAAATCAGGCCGCTTGCTGTGTGATGAGTGTCTGTTTCAGATTTAACAGGCTTGTGACAGACGGGTCAAACAGGAGGACTCGCGGCTCAATCAGGGCTGTTTGACAAGTTGCATGCTCGACTTGCGCTCTGCTCCTCAGTGGAGAAGTCGTTTCCTTCAATCAGAGTGAGAAAAAAAAAGGACGAACGCAAACTTAAAGCGGCAAAACGCACGATGTAGATATACAAAACACAAGACAGGTGACAGTGTGTGTGTGTGTGTGTGTGTGTGTGTGTGTGTGTGTGTGTGTGTGTGTGTGTGTGTGCTGTACCTGTGCTGATGTGGTGGATTAGGACGACGCATCACACGCTGTCCCTCTGCTGGCCCTCCTGCGTCGACGGAGACGAGCTGGAGCAGGTTGCAGCTCACCGTGTGCTGCCCTGGGAACTGTGCAGGAAAATGCACGATGGGTTCATGTTGTAACTTCTTGACGAGGAAAAACAGACACACAAAAAACCCCCGTGAGAAGTGATGAGGGAAGTAGGCTGCTGGCCAAAAAAACCCTCTGAGCGAGGGAGGGGGAGGATCAAATCCGGAAAAATCGGACAGATTATTAGTGAAGACACCAGACGAGCAGCTCCGCTTCTGTTGGAGAGATTTCACGTATTGAATAATAATATTGAAATAGAAATAATGAAAACGAACTGAAAATTAAAAAAAACAAACAACTCATTAAACGTCACACGATAGCAGTAATGAAAGAGTCACTGAAGTGAATTTGACATTTTTAAAATCAATTATAAATGTTTAGCCATTTTTTATCTTCAGTATTGTTCACTTTATTTCTGATTACACATATATAGTGTTTGAAGAATAGCGACATAATAATAATAATAATAATAATAATAATAATAATAATAATAATGATAATAATAATAATAATAATCAGAATAATGTCTCATTATCATTTTCTTCGATGAGCAATCTGAAATTTCGCAATAGCTCCGTAAACAAATACAGTATTTGAAATGAGCAAAATGTTAATATATATCGATACATGTCTGTGTTTTGCTTTGCTTGTGTTTGTGTGGGTTATTTCATAAAGACCACAGTAACAGTCATCAGAGCACACCTTCTACTCCTCTCACCTCACACTGCAAAAAAAAAAAAAAAAAAAAAGGAAAAGGAAAAAAGTAAATTTAATTGAGTCTCGCAACCTCCTGTTCAAAAAACCAACTCACATTTTTTTTTAAATGGAAATGTGAAATTTCTTCCTTGATTTGTCAGCGAGACTATTTTTGTTTTTAATGCATTTTATTTGACATTGTCTACATTTTCGCAGTCAACTGTCAATATATTGATATGAACAGAATACGGTCGATCTCCAGCTATATTCTGATATATATAATCTCATTCTTAATCGAGTCCATGTGCGCAGGAACAGCTGATATCATCCCTCTTTATAACCCACATGTTTACCTTATTCTGATTTTAATTCGTAAACGAAATATGAAATGTGGTTTTAAAGGTTTAAGAGCACATCCGAATATTACTTTTTGCAGGGTAATTTCGTCCAGTTCCTGGTAACAGTGACTCAAAGACCACGTGACCAGCGTGCTCCTATAAATACCTTTTGAGAGCTAAGGAGGAGAGTGTCAGAGTCTGGCTGGATACCTACCCAAACCCGTGCGTAAAAGATATTTTGGACAGACTCTTGGATATCCAAAAGTAGCTTCTTCTTCTTCTTTTTTTCTTTTTTTCTTTTTTTTTTTAAAGAATGACCTCGACCATAAACTGATCGCGGACAGAAACAATCGCACCTCAAGACCACACAAAGTCCAGACCGGTTCGTGATCGATGATCTTTGACTGTTTTGTTTCGAACCAGAAGTTTTTTCTGCTCGAGGAGAACCGCGCACGGCCCCGCTTGACCAGCCTCGGACGCCCAGGAGTCGCCGAATCCACAGGTCAAAGAGTTCTTTATCTTTTCAATAGATTCTAGCCATGTGTGCATTCAGTAGTTGGAGATAAAGCTGCAGCAAAAAAAAAGGAAAAAAAAGTCTGGTGTGGTTGTGAGGGAGATAGAGAGAGGGAGAGGGAGAGGGAGTGTGTGTGTGCGCTCTCGCTCGGTAGCCTCACCGGACCAGAAGAGGAGGAAATCTGGGAGAGAGGGGGAAGAGAAGCGGCGTCTCCAAGGATGACTTTAGGGACGGATATGTCCGACAGCTCTGCATTGTCCGAAGATGTGGACATCGATGTGGTTGGGGGTGACATATCCGTCGGAAAGGACGGGAAGTACATTCGCCACGAGTTCAACTTGGACAATGACTCGGACGATAATTACTCCCAGAACGCGGCCGAGAGGGTCTCCTCCCCGGGGCTCAGCAGCTCCGACTGCCCGTCAGACCAGATGGGCTCCGGCGCAGAGGTCGGCAGCGTGATCGGGGACAAACCCAGAAAAAGTGCACTGGTGAAGCCGCCGTACTCTTACATCGCCCTGATCACCATGGCCATCCTGCAGAGCCCCAAGAAACGCCTCACCCTCAGCGAGATCTGCGAGTTCATCAGCAACAGATTCCCCTACTACCGGGAGAAATTCCCCGCCTGGCAGAACTCCATCCGCCACAACCTGTCCTTAAACGACTGCTTCGTGAAAATCCCACGAGAGCCGGGCAACCCCGGGAAGGGCAACTACTGGACCCTCGACCCGGACTCCGCAGACATGTTCGACAACGGGAGCTTCTTGCGCAGGAGGAAGCGCTTCAAGAGGCACCAGGCGAACGAAATCCTTAGGGACTCCGGTGGCTTTCTGCCCGGGTTTGGATACGGCCCGTACGGATACAACTATGGACTCCAGCTGCAAGGCTTCCACGCAGCGCACAACCCGTATCACCCGCACCACACAGGTGGTTCCTTCCCCTTCCCTAACGCGCCCTGCACCTTGCCCCCATCAGCCTCCATATTCCCCGCGCCGCACCCCCTGCCCTCACTTTTAGGGGCCGATTTAAGAAAGCCCTTTTACCCCCAACTAAGCCCGTCTCTGCCGCCTCTCAAGACGGACTCCAGCGCCCCGAGCCGGCCTTCATTCTCCATTGACAATATCATTGGTGGCGCCAACTCCACCGCCTCTTCCTACAGCGCACAGCCGGGCAGCCAGGCGCAGATCCTGGCCATGTTGACCCCAGCACTGGCCTCTGCTTCCAGCCATTTGGACATATTACAACCCGGGCCACCGGGTCAGACTTTTTCCAGCAAAACCCCGACTATAAACACTTGTCCTTTCTAGAAAAACAAAAAACAAAAAAATAAATGGCGAGACTGCCCCGAAAAAGAACTTTTAATAAAAAGCCAATCGTGCTGTGTGAAGGAAGGCTGAACCTGCTCGGTGAAATAAGACTGTTTTCTGGCTCCTCTCTGTTTCCTAACAATGTACGAGGAGAGAAAGGTTTATTTATGGTTTGTAAATATGTGTATAATATTGACGGAAAAGCAAGAGAAACTCGGAGTAGGAGCTTTTTAAAATACAACGTTGGCCTGCAATCTGGCGTGTGGCCTTCACGTGCCGGTGGGAGAAGAAAAAAAAAGAAATCCTGCGATTTTAACTTAACTTGTCACCCGATTTTTTTTTTTAATATAATTGAGAATTTTATCATGATTTATATTTTGTTTTTATCTTGTGCGTCGTGAGAAAAAAAATGGCACTGTTCTTGTTGTTGTTGACATAGGCTGACAGAGATACGGCAAACTCAGGTTTTTACTTAGAAAGCACATGGAGACGAAAGGAGGGTTTCTGACTCAAACAAACAAACAAACAGACAACAAAAAATCAAAACATTTCCCATCAACCCTCCTTGAATCTCCTCCAAATGGTGATTTTGTGACAACATCATTTCATGTCTGTGGACACGTAGGCTATATGTGTTTCTTTTTTTTTTCTTGGGTATAAAAGAGCGCATTACCTCTCTCAATCTTTTTTCATTGTTGTTCGTTCCTTATCTATTTTACAATTGAATCTGTGAGACATACAGTATGTCATGTGTTGCCAATAGAGACAGACAGAGAGAGAGAGAGAGAGACACCTAAATGTTCATAGGTCATTTTTTTTTGGTTGTAACGACAAGAATAATAAATGTTTGTGAATTTGAAAAAAAAGGGTTATTTATTTTTAATTGCATTGAAAGTTTTTTCTCTCCATAAAAAACAGACTAAACGACTTCAGGGTGATTCAACGAATTAAATCAGGCTAAATGAATTGAAATACAAGTTGGTTTTAAATCTATTATTATGTATTCACCTTTTTACTTTGCCTTCATCAAAATCAAATCCTAATATTCACACTTGTTGAGATCAGACCCCCTCTGATATTCGGGGCCTGAGGGGTCCGGGTGTAGACACGGCGATCGGATGAAACAGCCTCCCAGTAATGCAGTTAATTAAGACTCTGTCTAGGTGTGAGAAAAACCGCTCACAATCCGGCTTTAAACATGTCAGACACGACTCGACGTGTACAACAGTCATGAATATCACGCAACAGTGCGCAAGTATTCCTCTTGTGTGGCTCTCGCTCGCTTGTAAAGGACCATTTTCCTGCGCGTTACAAAGCCCCCCCTCTAAATGAATGGGGGCCACGCTAGCGGGCCTCGGCGCTCTGTAATTGAAAGTGAACAAGGATATACCCACGGTCTTTTGGGGTTTTCGTTGCTAATTTGTAGCAGCATTTTTCATCAGGCTCCTAATCCACCATAATGCGGCTTTTCGGGCCGTTTGTTGATGTTGTCAGTGCGGACCCCTGGCCCAGGGCGAGTGAATGTGCGCGCAGCGAGCGGTCTCCCCCTGTGTGTGAGAGAGAGAGAGACGCAGCCACACACATTTAGAGCCCCTGAAAAGCAATCTTCTCTAAAGGCCCTCGGTTTGCTCCTGCTTTCATGTCGTCTGTGTTGTCTCGAGGTCCGTATAAAAGAAAAAGCAGTGGGACTCGTCCGGCTACAGAAAACAGGCCCATTGGTCTTTTTCAGAGTTGTTGGAGCACATGTTTCCAGACAGAAGGGTGGTGTAAAGCCTGCTTTATTTACCCGATCTGTGTGCAAATGGTTAAATTAGTTTGCGGGTGTTTTGACAGATGATTATTAAGGATGAAGGGTGGGAGGGCTGACTCTTCTGTTTCCCTTCAGCGCAGCTCGCTGGAAGCCTTTGAAAAAAAAAACCAAACGAAAAACCAACACATGACTACTTTCTTTATCCACACCCAGCCTTTTCTCTCCCCTCCTCTCTCTCTCTCTCTCTCTCTCTCTCTCTCTCTCTCTCTCTCTCTCTCTCTCCCTCTCTCTCTCTTTAAATTGGACGATCGATAAATATCGCTCAACAGTTTTCGGGGAAACAGTTTGTATCGCAGTTTTCTTCGCGCTGTTAATTGATATCCTGCACGTGTAATTTGCAGAGTAAATGAAGGGGGGGCGGAAAAAAACATTAGCGAGACTATTGAAGTTTTGCGCGCACGCTCGCCCTGACAGGGAGTCATTACTCACCGCATCAGTCCATTAAAATCCACATGAAGCGTTTGCAGGGGTGGTAAAAAAACAAAAAAAAACAGTTAGAAAACAGCAGAGACGAGAAGGAAACCAGTAAAAAAAAATCACGCACAGCACTCCACGCGCGCGCACGCACGAACACACACACACACACACACACACACACACACACACACACACACACACACACACACACACAGACAGAGGGTTTGAAAATGGACGATTTGCGCTTGAACCCATTTTTACGCATCTTCAGCTCAAACTGTCCGTCTCTGCTGTAAGATTACAGGCTCTGTGACCAGAATAGAACTCGCTTCTTCCTCAAAACACCGCAAACACCGAACACATTGGACATCCGGGAGGGGGGCATCTTTCAACACAGCCTTTAATTATTTTATGGAAGTCCTAATGGGAGATCATCGCCGCTGTTTGACGCGTGAATACTTGAGGAAGAGAAAAACAGATTCCCAGGACCACCCACAGCTTCAGCAACGGGCGACGGGCTTCGCGGAGGCGACGACAGTCGTCGTGTTTCGTGACGTTTTCCTTAACGACGTGATATGTGAGTGATATGTGAAGTGACAGCCAAATGACTCAAGAGTCACAGAAAACACATTTATACATTTCGAGGCAGTCCCCCTCTCTGTCTAACCGCTGCCACATGCTGTGATCAGGAGTAATCAGGATTAAACACGGATTTCGTCCCGGTTTAATTTATTTATAGACTGTCAACAGAAATTATTTAAGAATATTTCTTCAGTTCGCTCGGAACATGTTCCTCTGTTTGAAAGAAAGGAAAGTGAGACTGTATTATTATTATTATTATTATTATTATTATTATTATTATTATTATTATTATTATTATTATTATTGTTGTAACATCTAAATCAGTTTCAGCAGCAAGGGGATTAGATGAGATCGCCTTTGCTTAAATCTTTCACTGCCCTGCCAATAACGTCACGTCCCTGATCGATGCATCCTGTGATGCTGCTGCGTCTTGAAGGACGCGAGGACGGCGGCTGTGCTGACACGACGAGGAAATCGTGTGTGTGTGTGTGTGTGTGTGTGTGTGTGTGTGTGTGTGTGTGTGTGTGTGTGTTGTTGTTGTTGGGACAGCCTCCTCTCCAAGGTCACACACGTCACAACCCCACACCGTTGAAAGACATTCTTCACTGTGTGGATTTAGAACTCAAATATATTTTAATATATTATGATGAATTAATGAAGCTTCGGGCGTTAATTAAAGACACATTGGCCGCCATTCATTTAATCTATAAGGGTAAATAGTGATGCAACTGCAACAACCTACAGAAGACGAAGGGTTAAATCCCTATGAAATTAACCATATTAATTATGTGTTCTTTTAACGCGCTGATTTATCATGCGAAGAAATAAAGAAGTAAGATTTTGCTTCGTAATACGACCCCGACACAAGGCAAGGACAGGTGCAATACACCTATATGCAAGATTTCTTTTTATTATACCTTGCAGTTATATCGTCTGTTGATCATTTAACAAAGGACAAAGGCAGGTTTTGGTCTTTGAAATTGTTTCACCTGCACCTTAAATGAGACTCTCCTCACTTTAAGGATAAACGCACCAAAAATACAGACACTTGTTCGATTGGTTTTTTTTTTCCTCTTCACCCGGGAGTGCTGTAGCTGGGATATATTTTTGGGATTTGCAACAGACCTAATCAAAACAAACCACTCACATTTGACTTTTTGGGACGTCTTGGAAACTCACTCACTCACTCACTCACTCACTCACTCACGTACGCTTGTCCAACTTGCGGTCCCCGCGCGGCTTTGGAAAGCCGTTGGGGACACGCAGCAAACTTTAGATGCTGCACGCTTGTCCACTTCCTCCGCAAATATAACTACACTTAATATCCTACATTGCACCCACCCTCGCCCTCCTTCCTCCGTGTGTGGCTGTGCGCGCGGCAGGCGAGCCTCCTCGCCCCCGCGGAGGAATGTTGGCCCGGTCCGCGGCTCCCCGGGCCCGCAGGAGAGGCGAGCCGCGCGGCCCTGAGCTGCACAGCCGCTATAAATCACAGCCTCCTCCTTCGCGGCTCCCTCCAGCCTCCGTGTTTTTGCAACAGACAGAGGAATCCTTCGCTTAATTAATTTAGAATGTGTAAATAAAGCGAGGACAGTGAACTCCCCATCATCTCTGGAAACACAATATTAACTTTGGAAGATCCTCGCCCCGCCGACTCTGACACACTGAAGGAACACCTGCTGCAGGGGAGGGAGGGGGGGGGGGGCAGAGAGAGACGAGGGCTCGGGGGTCAGAGGTATTAATGACTGCAGATATTATCCTGCTGCAAAGATCACCGGAATATGATAGCAGGTGATACAGGCCTGTTTTAGACGAGAGAATGTGTGTTTACTGTAAAGTCTGCTCGGTGTGTTTCTTAAAAATATTGTCAAATGATGGTTTCAGATCAGATTTGTATCCTTAAAACATTTTTTTTTGGACCTGTTCAAATTAAAACACAGATTTTGGAGGCTTTCGTGCGCGAAATCTTGGCGTTATCCCGCGCTGAGCGACGCCTGATCCGGCTCCAAATTACGCGCCTAACCTACATAACAACACATAAAACCACACGGGGCACCTCCTGATCCACTGGTCGGGCGGCTGTGCACAAATGTCAGGAGATAATTAAAGTGAGCGCACGGAGCCGCACGCACATTCGAAGCTGACCAATGAGATTGAGGAGCGACAATAAAAGCGAAACAAAGAGACCATTGAGCGGCGGTAAACAATTTAAAGCCTCCCTGTGAACACAGAGCGCCGAACGAACACTTGCGGAGAGTTTGTTTTCTTGGCACAGGCAGCATCTCAGTTGGCTGTCAGGTTCATCACCTGACGAAATCACATCATTTCAAAACTCTGAGCTCTTCCAAATAATTATAGAACGAGGAAGAAGAGTTAGATTCAATTTCGGATTAAGATGTCCATCTCTCAGTGCGTTTGGTGATGAGATCTTGCACAAAAATAGTCTTTTTAATCTTTTTTTCTTCTCCACACATTCACTTGCTTTTCCAACTATTCCATTAAAGAGGCACTCGTTTTGGAGAAGAAATTCAAGCTCAGAATTTACCGATATTTACTAGTTTTTAATATAATCTTAAGAAACAAATCCTCTCCACACCGTTAACCCATTAAGTCCCAAACTGCTCTTAATTGTCATGAAAAAGCAGGATTTTTTTGGCCTGCCAAATTTCGTTTTCTCACCTCATTTAAAAAATATTCAAAACAAACTGAAAACATTCCTATTTAAACTTGCCAAACAAGCGAAACTGCATTGGATAAATTGTTGCTTTACCAGACTTTTAGCTTTAAACGCAGAAATATTTACAATATTAACGAGGTAATCACTCAGACTCAGGAATAATTTGTTTGTCCATAAATGAATAAACAAGTTGTTCTCAGAGGAAAATAAGGTCCCCGGTACACTGTGCGAATCTACAAAGGTGGCAGGGTCCGCCACATACGAACAAAGTAAAACAGTATGAAATTGTGTCATCCTATTACATCAGATCCCTGGTTTATTTAGTTTATTTAGGCATTTTTTTAAAAAAAATCAGCAAACAAAGATCTTTCTCTTCTGGTTAAAATTAATTCCCCCAAAACCACATGGTGCACCTTTGAATTGATGAGGATGAGGACCTACTGGGTGCTATTCAACGTCCCCTTAGTGGTCCTGCGACCTCACGTTGGACAACACGAGTCCTCTCCATATAAACTCATCCTCGTCCTCGGCTTGGCTTCAGCAGGGCGCATTAAAGAAAAGGGCCGAGTGTGCAGCACTTTTCTGTATTGCTCTGACAGAGAGGCGCAGCTGTTGTTTGCTCCCACACACACACACACACACACACACACACACACACACACACACACACACACACACACACACACACACACACACACACACACACACACACACACACACATCAGCAGCAGCAGTGTGTCATGCGGGCGCTTCTGCAGCCTTCTTCCCATTTGACCTTTGACGAGGATCCACCGCGATTAATTAATCCGGCCCAGTATGTAGGCCTACCTGTAATTATTACTTCAGGACTTTTAACATGCTTTTATGGATTAGATTATATTCTCCACTGAGGCAAAAAGCATGAAGTTGATGTTTCGCTGTTTGAACTGATCGAATAAACCGTTGGACTCGCCCTTTAATTTTATTCTCCAAATAAAATCGTTTTTAGATTTCTGTGCCAACTTCAGGGCATCAAAAATAACTAGAAAAAAATGAAAAAGAATAAAATCATCCTATTCCGATCATGCTACACGAGCCAACATCAGTCGTATTAATAAAGCTGAATTGACATTTAGTGATTTCGTCAGCAGGCCTGTTCATACGAGACTAAGTGTTTCAGGCACTGGGATCCCCGGATGGGGTTTTGAGTGTAACGATTATACTTCAGGCGTGGAGGTTTGAGTCAGTGAAGTAAAACCGAAATCAGCTCTGGGTGTGATATGAGAAGCACCGAGGACACTGCAGCCTCGTGTGTCCCCGTGCGCGCAGTCGCGCACACAAAAAAAGGTGAAAATGAAACTTTGTTTATCTAATCTTGCTCAGCGTGAAAGTGTGTTTTCCAAAAGTAAGGGGGAAAACCTCGCGATAAAATTGAAGTTTACTATCCAGAGTGAAATGCGATCAGGCTGAGGTCGTGGGGCCAAACTTTTTAAGACTAATGTTTATTTAGAGAAGTGAGCGCTGTCTATGGGACTCCCCGTTCTCCCAGAATGCCGCACTAATGTCTTTAGCAGGCCCGAGCAGACCACCAGCAGGACTGCATGCGGCTCCCCGCTGCAGCATGTTGTGGTCTTTTTTTTTTTTTTTTTAAAGACAGGACTGCATTTAGAGCAGGAGACTGAGTCACATTAACCCAACATTAAGACCAGCAGGAATGTAAGCACGTGAGCCACTCTGGATGAGCTGCATTTTGAATAACAACACTAATGCAATGCAAAGGTGACACTCCTCTCCTCACAGTCGGCCTGTTGAGTCTCCAACTGATTTTTTTTTATTGTCATGAAAAACAATATTTCTCACTAGCTTGTAAAATATTGACGCAAACTACAAATATTCCTTGTTCAACTGGCCAACTAAGAGAAAAATGCATTGGAAAAAGTTCCATTATTCCACCAGACCTTTTGACTATTTTAAAGGGGCACTATGT
Source organism: Diplodus puntazzo (assembly GCA_963678695.2). NCBI lineage: Eukaryota > Metazoa > Chordata > Actinopteri > Spariformes > Sparidae > Diplodus > Diplodus puntazzo. The sequence continues at coordinate 13,330,598 of OZ023163.1, read as the reverse complement.
ACTACGAAAAAACATTTTTAAGGAGGTAATAATACAAACCAGGAAATATATACATACACACACACACACACACACACACACACACACACACACACACACATATATATATATATATAAATTATTTTTTTTTAAATGAATAAACAAGCTGTTCTTAAAGGAAAACAAGGTCCCCAGAACACTGTGGAAAGGTGGCAGGGTCCGCCACATATAAACAAAGTCAAACAGTATGAAATTGTGTTGTCCTTTAAGGTCAGTTTGTTTATTCAGTCATGAGAACGAAGAGAGCTTGTGTCAATGAAGATCTTTTTCTTCCGATTAAATAAAATGTCCTCCCACTATGTAGTGCCCCTTTAAAGATGCTGACAAGTTTCATCATGAAGTGTGAGAGCGCACATATTTGCAGTGCATTTCCCCCGTGCTTGGAAAGCAGCAGCGTGTTTTCTTACAGTTTGTAAAATTGAATTAGATACGGTGGGGAATCTGACCTCCCGCCAGACCCGCATATTTTTCACCCCTCAGGTTTTAGTGTTCCTCGGGTATTTTTGTTTTCTCAGCTGGAACTGCCATTAGACATTGTGTCCGCGCCGTCCATTTCTATCTTTACCATCTCTCCTCTCCCCCTCACCCGAACCACCTCCGCAACAGGGTCCCCCCCCAAAAAAACACCTCACTTTCTCCTCCCCTGGGCAGCTAACACCCCGCCACCTACGTCGATCTAAGACTGGACAAGACTGCAACACAGACGGCTCTGCAGACCACGGGCATGCGTACTGCACTCACAGTGTGCCCAGAGGAAAGCACATGTATACACAGAGGAAAGTATGCAGGCCCAGGGCCTTCTGTCAAGTGACAGCACTAATCACAAGAGCAACTTTGTTTCTGTATGGGCATTTTCTGACAGATTAGAGGGGAGGGTTTAACGGTGCACCGTGTAGTTTGGGGGGAAGACATTTTAATCAGTGGAGAAAGATCTTCATTGACTGATTTTGTTCTTATGCCTTAACAAACCAAAAACACCCAACACACTCTTTTTGTTTTCATGAATGAATACATTAAATAAACAAACAGCACAGTTTCATACTGTTTTACTTTGTTTATATGTGGCGGACCCTGCCACCTTTCTAACTTCCAACAGTGTTCCTCGGACCTTATTTTCCTCTGAGAACAGCTTGTTTATTCAGTTATGGAAAATAGTTTGTGTGATTTCCTCATTAATATTGTAAATATTAAAATTCCGTTGAATTTCTTCTCCAAAAATACAAAGTGCTCCTTTAACTTTTGGTTCCCCTCAGAAAAGGTTTTTTTCGGTATGAAATGAGCCAGAACTCATGTCTGTGTGGGTCAACAGTAAAAATATTAACTCAAATTCTTCATTCACAGTTTTATTTATATCATTTGTGTGCTGCCGTTCTAGGGTTAAAAGTGACCTTCCACAGGTAAGAATCCATTTTTTTTCATTTGATTTCATGTTTGAATTGTCACTGGTGATTTAAAAATGTCCCCTGTGTGAAACAAAAACAATTATGTGTTCTGACATTGTGTAATGATGGGTATTTTGCTCAAATTTTATTGGAGTATAGGAAGATCTTCAGTCTCCGAAGATGGACGCCTTTCTCTCTACGTGGGTTATTGAGCCAGAGTGCCTGTACAATTGCACACAATATAGCCCCATATGATTCTTCAGCGTGTAAGAGCCCTGAGGAGCCACAACAGCAGTTACAGAGTCAGCAGCATCACAGCCTGCAAGCAGCCACTTCACTGGAGAGGCAGAGTGTACAGGAAGAGTCAAGGGATGGGCGGCAAACACGGGGAGAGACGCATGAAGAGAGATCAAGAACGAGTTATCTTATTATTGTATCTATTATTTTCTATAGCTGAAGTTGGCACAGAGGAGACTTATTTCCATCTGCGAGGGAAGTCACTGCACACACACACACACACACACACACACACACACACACATGGATGGTATACTCAAGTCAGTTTGCGTCAGGAGGTTTTAATTCAAAAACCTTTTACGTATCAGTTCACGTTGGACTTGCTCAGCTTTTATGTGGGTTAAGTGTAACCATGCGTACATGCAGGTAGACAAAACATAATAAAAGTCTTATGAATGGCAGCCTGTACAAAGAGCTGCCCCTCAAACGCCACACACATGTTGACTCAGGGCCCACATGCAGCATGAATCTGACGTCAAGCCGGGCCTCCGAAGCATTGGATAGCCTTTATATGCATTTATTTTCTTTATCCCCGTCATTAATCCGAGTCTATTCATGACTGAAATCCGATGAGTGCTGATGGATCACAAATGGAGTGCATTTTATACATCTGCGAGTACGTCTGTGCGTGACCGTGTGCAAGTGCACAAAATGCCCAGGTTCAAAGGCGAAGTGAATAAAAAGGCCAGAGATGATAAGGCCACTCGGAGGCTCCTTGTGGAGGAGCGATGTCACACATGAAGAAAAGGAGAGCGGAGCAGAGAAAACAACAGGCTCCACAGTGAGAGGCTGATGCTGGGCTCAAGTAGCCCGAGATTGCACCCTGAGTAGAGGTAAAGGGGCATCTGATCACATGTATGTATGTATGTATGTGTGTGTGTGTGTGTGTGTGTGTGTGTTTGTGTGTATGTGCGTGTGCATTTGGATGGGGGGGAGGTTAATGTTGTTCATGACTAGTAGAGTCATTTCAAAGGGCTAGAGGCGCGGCTGGATGATGGATTGGAAGCTGAAGGGGCGAGCAGATGGGTAAGTAGAGAAAGTGAGGTTAAGTGGCAGTTAGATGTTGCAGATCTAAGCAGATCAAGAGCTGGGGAGTGTGTGTGTGTGTGTGTGACAGAGAGAGAGACAGAGACAGAGAAAGAGGGAGAAACAGACCTCACTATATTTCAGAGTGCCACCAAGACGTGATTGGGGCGTGAATATCGTGTTTGTGACAGATTTAAAACTTTTGAAAGCAATATATTTGACTTCAGCTACAGCTCGTCCTCCTTTCTATTATCATAGTGGAAGAGAGTGGCAATCGCAAGCCATGTGTAATCTTTTCCCATACGTTGGCCTTCTGTAGCTTTAAAAAAACAAGTCTGCACTCTCTGGTATTATGTCTTGTGTCTGTTTGATGAACAATGATTCCACCTGGCAAAATGGAAGAGAAATTGGCTGTAATGATTCAGAGCTTTTCCAGTCACCAATTATGTTTGATTGCTCGGGTCTGAAGTCAATATACTGACTTTTTCTTTCTCGGCTGATTTGCCATGATTTAAACTTGGCAACTGAAATTTGCCAACCCCCGTCAGATAAAAATCAAGCCCAATAAATTAAAGGAAAGGTTCACCCAAAAATGAAAATGTAGCCATTATCTACTCGTCCCCATGGAGAATAAAAGTTGGGTGAAGTTTCGTTGTCCACAAAACATTTTTCTGGAGCTTCACAGCAAAAAACAGCACTGTAGCATTCTGCTAAACAACTGAGTAGATGGAGACTTAACGGGGACTTTACAACTCAACCTAACGAAAAAATTAATAAAATGGCTCCATACAGCTCAACCGGTGTGATTCAAGTCTCCAGAAGCTGCGAGAAGACATCATTCACACCCTTGACGCGGGGTCGAGCTCGTGCACCCACGTCAGACGGGGTGCGCTACTGCTTTTAGCTTAGCGGCTACAGTGAAAGAGTTCCGCTACATGAAAGGAGGAATATTCAAATAAATTTGAGATCTCAGGGCATCAAGAGACTTGGATTTTGCGCGATGAGCTGCACAGAGCCGTCATACTTTTTCTTTTAGTTGTTTTCTAACATTCTAAGACAAGTCCCCATCCATTTCTACTGCCTCTTCTACATCTACTGGGATAAAGCTGCAGAACTGTTTTGCTATGAAGCTCCAGAAATGTTTTTTTGGACTGCAAAAATTCACTTAACTTCCCGTTGACATGAAGCTAAGTAAATAATGACTGAATTTTCCTTCATGGGTGAGCTTATCCTTCGAAGCCCAACTATGATTACATGTTAAAGTGAACAAAAAGTATGGGAACACCATGTTCTGCCAACACAAACTCTTTTTTTGGTACCGATACCACTATTCCGCAATGTCACTGCATTGTCTTCTAATGCTAAATCTAACTGCAGAAAGAATCCATGCACCCTGATGAAAGGGTAAAGTCATGTTTAGAATGACAACGTTATGGTTTGGCAGAAAAAATGCTTAAAAACCTTAACTGCGCATTAAAGGTTAACCGAGAGCAGAAGACCTCGTGTTCTGAACTGTGAGACAAGTCAATTGGATATCCAGGCATCACTCAACGCCACAAGAGAAAAACAGCCTTAATAAGCACTTGCCACCCAGCTAATATTAGCTCGCTGCAATAATTCAGTATTATGAGAGGCAACATCCAAATGGGAATCTGGTCAAAACCCTGCAGTTTCATGGGGACCACTGGATACAATGATACCATAACCAAAGAGTCTACGGCCACACTATTGGTGCAATTTACTCATATGAACGGAGCTTCTGGATCTGAACGGTAAAGCTTCATACCTGCATTCTCTCTTATGGCCATCAGAGGGTGGCTCCACTGGTTTCGAACAGAAGTCTGATTGTATGTAAGGTTATGAGAAAATGACCCTATTTCTCACTTGATTTATTACCTCAGTCAAAGGTTTCCTCATGAGTTTATTGTCTCTGTTGTCTTCGTTAATGCAGCATGGTGTTTATTTTGGTAAAGCTACCTTAAAGAACTTTGATATTTTGTCCCCCTGTGTACAAAAGTGGTCGTGCTTCCATCGGCGAAACCACAAAATATAATGTCAAAAACAAAAGTATCTCGAGAAAAATCTCCCTGCTTCATTTCAACCGGCTGTTGTACCACTCACTTTAACTTTGCCTACACAGGCATGCATACAGACCCGGCTTCAGCCGTTAAAAAGAACAAAGTAGAAAATAGTCGAACTTCTTGCTGATGGTTTGGTTTTAGGCATCAGTATTACATAGAGTCTGTTTCAAAACAAGTCAAAAGCTCCTTGTAGCAGCTTTAATTATGGTTCCATTTAGAGTGAAATAAAGGATAAAGCAGGGTACGCTTTGAGACACGGCTTCCATGGCTTGTCTCAGTCAGATCCAATCAGAATATCCTCCCCAGCTCCACCCTTTTGTCCAAATATTATTCTAGCTCTCTTCTAGCTCCAAAAATGCCAATACTCATGTTTGAGATGTTTCAGTCCGGACCGACCAACAGGCCGACATTGCCATCGCTGAAGCCACAGTATTACGGGAAGGATGTGATCCAGGTAAGCAGGCAGTGGCTCCAGAGACGGAGGCTCTAAAGGGTGGGGAGGGTCGGGCCACGCAGCCAGGCGCCAACAAGGTTCGGGGAGGAGGGAAGTGAGTTGTGCAGGTCTGTTTGCCTTCTATATTGTAGGCTGCCTCGCCGGGACACGTCGTCTGGGTGGCAGGCCTGTCACGGGCCTGTCAGTGTGCTGTCACACACCATTGTGGCAGCACGGGATTGATGAGGAGCAGCAACAGGATGACGAAGGGCTGCCGGGAAACAGGAACAGGAAGAGGAGGAGATGAGAAGAGGAAGACGAGAAGGAGGAGAACTCTAACTGGCGGTAGAGGTTTTGTGAGGGTTTGCAGGATATCAGATGGAAACGAAGCCGTGACAGATTGACTGTTGATAACTGAAAATGTTTAGGAAAACGTCATAAAAGCTGGAACGACGTGCAGTTTCTCCGAGCTTTCCAGCGCTTTGTTGAATATTAGAGTCTGCTGGACATTGATAAAATGAGACAATTACTTTGCACTTGGACGGCGGCTCTTCCCCCACGCACTCCCTCATCTTCTTCTTCATGCGTTATCAGGAAATTCCAGACAAAGTGTCTTTCTGAGTCAACTCCCATTTATTAACCTGTGTGGCTGCTGTTGATTCCCATCTGGTCTGATGTGAAAAAAAAAGAAGAAAAATAAATCAGACTTTGGCCGGATACTTTTTCAAAAAGTTAAAAACAAAATGATTCAAACCCTTTTTTATAATATTTAGACCACAGTGACACAGCTGTGATGATGTCATAAGGCGACTTCCTGAAAATGATTATGTGACAAACGCCTCCGCGGACCACCATTACGGAACGTGGGCACCATGTCAAGAGCTCTGACACAATAAATATCTATAATCTCTGGCATGTTCCAGGGACCCTGCCTGGCTCTCTGCCCCCTAAAATCACTCAGCAGCCCCCCCACCCTCCAGAAGTGCTCCCAACTCAACCCACCTGCTTAAAACAAACAGTATTTGCAAATAAAGTCTGGTCTTAACCTCTCTTTCCGCTGAATCTGCTCTCCCTTTCTTACTCCTTTCCAATTATCCTAATCCTTCCATCCACTCTGTGATGTGTCAAGCCCCCACCTCCGCCAGCCGCCAGGGGATGTAACGGCTGATGTACGAGGGGTAATGGTCCTCCTCTTCCTCCTTGCACCCCTGCTTTCCTCTCCTGTTGCTGTGCTCGGTGGCTCTCCCTCCCCTAATTCAATTCTACATGCTTTTCTTGGCTTGACCGGCTCCTGTCTTGATTCGACAGTTTTTCTCTCTTGGCCCTCTTTTTCTTCTCTGACCTCCCCGCTTTCTGCATTAAATCCTTCTTCACTTGTTTTTGAAACCCCAGTTTTGGTCTCTTCTTCAACTCCCGGCATGCTCAGCCTCTTCCCCCTCTCCCCTCTTTTCGGGTTGCTGTGTTTTTAGTGCTGCCTCTGATTTGCAACCTCTGGATGTACCCCGTCTTGCTCTCACTCTCCGGGCCGTCTGCCTGCCTCAGAGGGAGCTGCTCGCTGGGGCTGAGAGGGGTCACGCCTGGGTGAGGGATATCACTTCTCCCCTATCTCCTTTTATCTTCACTTTCCTTATTCACCGTTTAACTCCCTTTTTCTTCTCTAGATCACTTTCTCTTGCTCCTTGTCTCCTTGTTCTCCTCTCCTTCTCCTCTTCTCCTTCTCTCCTCTCTTCTCCCCCTCCTCTTCAGGTGACATAATTGATTTGCCGAATACCTCCAGGAGTAGGTCAAGCCAAAATCCCGCTCCAAGCCTACCTTTAAAAATGTCATTTCACTATGAAAGGCATGCATTTGCAAATACATTGATATTTATGATTTTAACATCTCCCATATACTGCATAGGTTATATTTAAAGGCACATACATATACGTATATCTCTTGTATGTGCAGCAGTGGAATGATACAGGCAAGAAAGTGGAAGTGTAGGAGTGTGTCGGGGTGCTGATGAATGATTGTACATGTGTGAAGGAGATGCTGTTGAAGGGCTTTGTGTACACAGATGTAGAAAGGGAAAGAAAGCACCATGAAGAGAGTGATGAGGAGGATAAGGAGACAAAAGGGAGAAGATGGAAGATGGAGATAGAAAGAGAGAAGAAAAAGAGAGTCCTGCGTTCTTGTGGGGGGCAACTGCGGGGATCGTCTTCCCCCCTCAGCCCCTCCCTGGCCCCAGCCAGAAGCCTCCGGGGGTCCCTGGGTTCCCGAGGAAAAACATCTCGGCCCCCATCACCCCTGAACCCAAAGCTGGGCTGTTTACCTTGGCCTGGCCGCCTGACAGCTTTACTGATGTTACATACAGGCACACAGGGACCCTGAGTCAGAGAGGGAGCAGGAGCATAGAGAGGAGGAGGAGGACGCATGAGGAATGGAGGAGTAAGGAGGATGGAGGACGAGTGACGAGAATGGAGGGGAGGAAAAATGGCACAAGTTGAGGCGAAAAGGAGAGAAGACAGAGGAGTAGAGCGAAAGGTGTGAGGGAGCGAGAGTGTTCGCTTACTCTGATCTTAATCGCCACGACCAGATCCGTTCGGGGAGATCGCCAGAGGAGCGAGCTGTTCGGAGGGGCAACAGAGTGCACGCTGAGTACACACCGGGAAGAAATATTGCCGGCGAAAAGTCGGCGCTAGAAATACAGGCATTAATTTTCATCAGCTTTCTAAGTAGATCACTGTGTATATAAAGCAATATTTTGTTTTTAGGATCATTGCTCGGTGTAGTATGTGAGATTTGAAAAGCAAATGTGGAACGGAGACTCAATATTTTTACAGGAGGTAACGTTACTCATTACAGTGCGGTGCAGAAATGTATACACACTTTCCATACTGTTCATGGAGAGAGAATGGGGCCGGGCGGGGGCCACTGCCACTCACTGAGCAAATGTTGACACAAGCACACCATATCTGCTTTAAAATAAATGAACATTATCAAATTAGAAACAAAACTTTTCATGACGGGAACCCCTGTATTCACTCGACCAGAGCTCATATGAATCACGAGCAGTGTTGCACGAAACACACACTTGAGTAAAGGTAAAGATATGTTCAAATTTTAAAGTCACCCATTTGAATTGTACTTGAGTAAAAGTCTTAAAGTATCTGATATGACATAGACCTAGGTATTATAAGTAATTTACTGGCAAGAAATGTACTAAAATGTCAAAACAAATAGTAAAACTAAATTAAAGACACATTTATATGTATCTTTTAACTGTATACTTGGTGTTGACTTTGCGATGGCATTATCGGTGTGCCGCTTTGGCTCTGAAGCAGCTTGTACTCTGCAAAGTAACTAGTAACTAAAGTTATCAAATAAATGTAGTGGAGAAAAAAAGTGCAATATTTGCCTGCGAATGTGGTGGAGTAGTAGTATAAAGTTGCAGAAAATTGAAGCACCTCCGAGTTCTACCTAAGTGCAGTGCTTGAGTGAATGTACTCAGCTAAATTCCGTCTCTGATCATGAGTCGGGGAGGCACAGTCAGTGGAAGAACACAAAAATGGTTTCAATTTGCAGTCCTCCTTCATCCTTTCCGGACAAAACTTCCCCTCCAGCCTGGCAGTTTGTCTATTTGTGGGCGTTTGTTTGTCCATCTCTGAGCCACAATGCTGGGCTGGGCCGGGCCGCAGGGGTTTCAGCGATGGGGTGGGAGGTCTGTGTTTTGCAGCTCAGGGCTCTAAGTCTTGTTTGTCTGTCCTGAGCAGCTGGACAAGCTGTAATAATACAAACGGGCCTTTGAACAGGCTGCTGTGTTGTGCCGCTCAGGCTTGGGTTACATCCCACACACGCACACTTGCTAGCTTAGAACCGTCCACTTGTGACGGGGCAGACTGGCAGCCGCATGCACGAAAAATTCATACCAAAACCACGTGTTAACTCGTGAGTGAGTGCAGGTGGATGTCCAGATATGCATGCAAGACGCGCAAAACAATGCACCCCCGATCGCAGCTGAATAATCAGCTTGCCCTGATTCCTGCCTAACTGTGATTGATTATCTAAAACTCTGCCATCACTCTTCCTGTCAGTCTGTTTGTCCGTCTCCTCTGTTGGTTTGTTTGTTTGTTTGTTTGTGTGGACAGACGGCTGGCTTGCTTGTTGTTTGTTTACGGCTGATCATTTGTCACAATAAATCATTAGTCAGGACACACACACACACACACACACACACACACACACACACACACACACACACACACACACACACACACACACACCTTTGAGCCCCATGGATTGTTTCCACCCCTCTCATACTGATTTAGGCTTACACAAACACTCCAGGCTCACTGCGCCGTCACCCTCAAATGCTGGAAGCACCTAAAAAAAAAACAAAAAAACAGAAAAGGACATAGTTGAGTGCCACCCCACTCCACTACACTGACGGATGACTTCCTCTGTCGTTATGTAATGGAGTTCAGGGCTTCACCTGCCCTGGCCGGCGGGGCCAGTGGCCTCTGTGCACACACCAGGATATGAGAGGACGGGGAATAGGCCTGTAGGTTGCTGGGTCACTACTCTGGGGATCTACATCGATACCAGCAGAGAAGAGGCCGGAGGGGGTTTGGGGTGTCCACTTGTACAGTATGTCATTACAGAGTTCCCTTGTACAAAACCCCTGAGAACATTTCCTCACTTGCTTCTTGTATTGTTTCCGAGTATGACCCCTGCTGTAAAAGGTGTTTTGTGTCATATCCGACCGCAGCTGTTTGTACATTTTTTTACAATTTTTGGATAAATTCCAGGAGGTATACAGTCAGAGTTGGAATGGATTACTGGTTCACCCCAACAGAACAAAGCCATCATTAATGTTATTAGCTGCACCTGTGCTTTAACTGCTATAGCAAGCCAACATGTTTATTGTGAGTACAAGTGCACTGGCAAACTCTCTGGGTTTTATTAGCGCTTTATGAAATACAGCTGCACTGGGCTGGCCACTTAACCAGTACACTGTACTGTATTAAAAACATTGCTGGCACCATGTGTTGGATAAATACATCTAGGAACATTTCCATTAACCCCACATAAATGTACGTCCTGTTGTAACAAGAATTTCCAAGGAGACATATTCTGCTCATTTTCAGGTTCATAACTTTATTTCGGGTCACTACTAGAATAGGTTTACATGCTTTAACGTTCAAAAAAACACATCAGTTTCCTCCCCATTTGTCTGAATCACATCATTTTAGCTACTATCCCTTTAAGGCCCGCCTCTCAAATATCGAGTCTGCTCTGATTGGTCAGCTCACACACGCCTGAGCCAGCACCGCTGACTGTGTCTCTGGCAGGCTCTGTTGTTTTTTTCAGCGTCCAGTTGGTATTGCCATGTCTAATGCTTGGTTCTGTTCAAAAATCCCAGTAAACCATGACAGTGTGACAGTGAACTGACATTTACAGCACAGCAGCTGGACCCTGAAACTGAAGAAGCTAAATGGAGTTCAGCCATAATTGATTTCATTATTTACACCTGTGCTTTTCTCACTCTGACATGTCCAAATCTCCTCAGTTAAAAAGGCCCATCTGCAAATATCAGCGTTGCTGTATTTCCAAAAATAATTTGCAAATGATCCATTACTGCCATTGTTGTCTCCCCCCTTAGGTGAGGTTTAGAACAGCAGGAGTAAAGCTCAAAAGACTAAAGACTTTGTGTGTGGAGTGTGAAGGCCTGTAGCTGGGTTCGGTCAGTTCTTGTGTTCTGATATGATTTATAACATCCAGGAGGAGGATGTGACGGTGCCAGTGGAGAGAGAGTCGAGGAGGGACGCTGTGATCTGTCTGGATTATCGAGCCATGGGTCACACAGAGTTGAGCTTCTGGTCACAAAGAAAGCACAGATAGAGTTACTCATCCCTAGCAGCCAGAGAGAGACAGACAAGACAAGACAGAGATGAGTAGCCAGACAAAACTTTTTTTTTGCCAATTATTTACGAGTTAGAAAGGATGTGAAGAGAGACTCGGGCTTAGGGTTGCTAGTGTCGTTAATCCCACTGAGAGACAACATTAGGACAAATGAGCCATATATGCATCTGCAGAATTGTTCAACCAAATCAACACTAATATTAGAGAGTAGTTCCAATTACATGTGATGGATGGGGAGAGAGCTGAATTCAGTGGGATGTTCATGAAGCTCTAGCTGTGTCTGCTGAACATGTAGCTTCGGCCACATGCACCTGGCGAACTACAAGTCCCCTGAAATTTTGAGTAAAATGATTAGTGAGTGCAAACAAGCCTGCCATCTTCATGATGTATTTCCGCTGTCAGATGTGTTGATGAGCCAGTCCCCACTGTGTTTTGTGGCCTGTAGAGCGTGTGTAACTAGAGACTTGACTTGAATAGAAAATAATTAAATCATGCGGCTCTTCTAGACAGTTTATTGGGCTGATGGCTCAAATTATGAAACTGAAACGAGTCATTTCCTTGGGGATGTGACTCTCAAAAAAAGTTTATCCACTGTTCTACAGCCACTTCTCTTACAATGTAAGCTTATGAGAAAAAGTCTTTCTGGGCCCCAGTGCATCATGTGATGATGTAATTACATGGTTTGGCCACTAAGAAAATTTGCCTTTCAAGTCTGGCGCTCTTCCTGGGGGCTTTACCCCGACTTACAGCACATGTTTCACTTAGTACTGTGGCTGAAATGTCTTTGCTCTGATTGGTTGTAAGCCTTTCTCATTGCAGAGGCATTTTGATCTCATTGAAAGTTTGGAAACCGAAAATGAAAGGGGCCGGACTAACGTGCATGTGCAAATTAATCTGGGCGACACCCGGCTAGGTTGAGGGCACTGTGGCTGAGGATGTGCATTCAGCCATCATACCAGCCATCTCTAATATTAACCTAAGCCCCGTGCCCATTTGCAGCTTTTATGTTTAGTCTGAAGCTTATGTCTTACCATTTCTGATTTAAAGTCACCATAGTGCTTTAATCAGTAAAACTGGGGGGATTCATTATCTTTACTGCTTTTAGTTTTCGCGATGGGCACCACTGTACGCACATGATGTTTTGTGCACCGAAAGAAAAAGTGCAAATCTGCACAACAATTGACCCAAAACATGAACTACTTTACTACAATTCCTTTAGCTATTCATGACAAATAATTCCACTGGCAAAAAATGACACAGACCTCCAAACACACAATGAGAGTGGAGAAAACGAAAGGAAGGAATGGGAGAAAAACGAAAAACAGAAGGACAACAGGACGACATTGTAAAAACAAAAGTGCGTCTCGGTCCTGTCCTCCCCTCCTGACCCGGAGGCCCCGGGGTGAGTTTGTAAACTGCTTCTCAGTGACCCCAACATCTGACCACCCTGTCCTCTACCTGCAATAAAACACAGACGGAGGCACCGTGAACACAAGCCAGCCCCATCAGCAAAGACCAACCGGTGGGCCTCACAGTGTCCGCAGATCAGCAGAGAGAGAGAGAAACCCTTTCCCAAACACAAGAGTATGTTATCACGCTGTTCGTTTTTCTTCCGCTGTTTGGACTTCCTCATTTTTATGTTGTATTTCCTGTTATATGGAGATCAGTGTTTGTGCTTAGGTGCACATGTAGGCAAGTTCTCGCTCCATTTATCAACCTCATATTTACTTTTGAACTTTTGATCGAGTGCACATGACACGGGTCATTTCTTTCCCGCCTCGCTCTCTCTCGCACCGCGTCTTGTTTTTACATGACGCGCTGGGATTTGTTGTTGTGTTTGGTTTGTGACTCCTCAGCCGCGGTCTTCATTAGATAGCGAAGGGGACGAGTATTTGTGGTGGGAAGGTTGAGGTCAGCATGGTGTTTGGAGTACACGCGCATGACTGATCGCGCGGCCATGTCGAACTATGCAGACTCTGATGAGTCAGCCAAAACTGCCAGCAAGATTTAAGCTTCTCGTTTTTTCGGTAAATGTAATGTTTTGTATTTGACTTGAGTTCTGGGTTAAAGTCTATGTTGATGTTTCCCTTACAGTGTTTCTCAAATTCACAAGCGAAGTTCTGAAATTTCTCTAAAGTAGTGTGAATGACAACTGTTTTGATGAGAACATACAGGAGGATTTAACAAGATTACATAATTAATCGAGCGTAAGTGACTCCGATCGTGGCTTTTAATTGCTACTATTACAGCTATGTACATCTCCATGTAGCTCTACCGCAGAAAGAAGACATTAAAGCAATTTATTTCAAGATTTTTCAGCAAAAACAGACATGTGAGACAGTGAAAGTCTCTGTCTTACTGAAAATGCAATGTTTTAAAATGCTAAATGCTTAGCTGCAGGCTCGAAATCAAGTGTTACATTACTGGAAGCATGAGCGCGCAGTAGTTTTAAAATTGAGCTGTTGTTGCTATCAGATGAGCAAACCAGATACCAGTGTGAGCACGGCCCTGATGTTGGTGACCGGGTGAGCTGTGAGTTGCCTGATGAAGACACCTGATGGGCTGTTGAGATGATACAAGGCAGCAGCCTTAATGTCTGGAAAAGCCCTTTCGCGCCTCTGACAGAGATTTCAAACGCCACTGTAAGCTGCTGCTCTTCTTCTCTCAGACAAAGCTGTCTCACCAGGACTGAAACAGAACTGCGAGTTTAAAATTTCAGTTTGATTGAAGAGGATGATAGAAGACTACTCCATCCACTTTTTGTGCTCCTTTCATCACCAGGCCCAGCCTTTGCAGGGGCCTGATTTGGGGGTTCTACTCCTTGATCCATTTCAAATTAGTACAATTACTTTTATATTGACAAAGAGGTTGCCAGAAAATTATTTTTCATTTGATGACATTGTCTGGGGTCATTTAAAAGATGATTCACTGTCTTATTGTCAGCCATGTTAAATTAAAACTTCATGGTGGCTAACATGCATGCCACGGTGAGGAAATGTTCGCACTGGTTAATAAACAACATGGGTGTTACCAATTGGGAAAGATATTCGTTGATGCCGCTAATTAGGCTATCTCTAGAACGCTTACTTTGATATCTAATGTTGAATCTTTAAATCCTCGCCTCACTTTGAACAAAACAAAGGGTTAGGCCAAGTCCACGCGTACTAACATGATCTCTTTTTTCCTCCGTCTTCATTGGCATAGTTTCAAGAATATTTGCGTCCAAACAGATCCACTGAAAACGACTCAAAATGCTGTAGTTCATATTCCAGGTCTATAGGTGGCGCTTGAAATTCAACAAAAACGGAGAAGAAGATACGAAGCATGGGCATAAAGCTTGCGCGCTGTAAACAAACAGACAGTAGACGGAGAAACCGAACACAACAAGAAGGCTAGTGCGAGGAAACCACAATCGTTTCTGTGGACCGATAATGAGGTCGAACTGCCGCTGCGACTCACACTCAACTACAAGGCGAGTAAGTTGCAAGAAACACGAACACAAGCAGTAGTCTGCTATTGTTGTTGTTGTTATGAGACGTCACAGGGTTCAGAGGTCGAAGGCTAGAGGTCGAGGGGTGGGGCGATGGCGTCATCGATAAGGAAAGTATGCGGATTCCCTGTCTACACGAGAACACAAGGGCTGCGTTTTTGGATTTTTCCACCCTGAGACCAGGTTTCAAAAAAGTGCGTTTTCAGGCGCTGCGTTTACAGGATCCATGTCGACAATCGACCAAAACCATGCAAAACATGTTCGTTTACACAGAAAAGCGTTTCCGTGTGGATGGCGCCTTAGAAGGTTGGTCCATTACTAAGCGTCAAGTTACCAGGTCTGGCAAACACCCCCCATACTGACCCCGACAACTGTAGCTGATGTTCACAGATGGGTTGTAAAGTGACAAAAAACGTTAAGATAGCCAAAACGTCTTTATGACAATGTATTAACAACTCATGTTTATGTCTAGCCACACTGCTGTAGTGAGCCTGGTAGCTACCTTGAAATACGAACCCAAAAACTCCAAATGTTCTAATCTAAACTCAATCAATAGTCTTATATCTGAGCTTTTTCTACCCGCCAGCATTTTTCCATGGCAGCATGATATGAATGCATTATCACAAGGAGATGCAACAGCTCATACCAAGGTCCATAACAATCTTTATCTCTTTTTCAGTATGCTAACTTTTCCAACTTGGCCAATCGTAAAAAGAAAAAACTGTGTGTCCATAGGATAGCAGCTAGGATGGATTTGTATCCGCAAGTGTGTGTTACTTTATATAGTCTGAGTTTGCTTTACTTCACTCTTTAGACCTCCCATGGTTCCCTGTGGTGTTGGGCTGGCGTCGGTAGCATCACGCAGAGACGTAACTCATATCACAGCCATGCCTTCTCTCTGCCTCTTCCAGTCCCGTTGGCCACCCCTGCTGTTTGTTTAGTGTTTGTCAAGTTTTAGGACCGCCATGTCTAATGCTCTGCAATAACGTGTGTTTCACATTGGGGGGGGGATCCACCTCAGAGAACAGGAGACTGATAGAGGAGTATATATATGACAAATGGACAGAGAGACAGAGGGAGGTTTGCTGAGCTTAGGCCTCGTAGCGGAGTGACAGACGATACAAGGGAGAGAAAACAGATCAAGAGGTGGTGCGGAGATGAAACCGGGAAAATGACTAAGGAAAGAAGAGCCATGTGGTGGAAAGAGGAGGGTAAGTCGGGGGGAAAGAGCAAGAGGGCATGCGGAGGCCACGCGAACCACCAAAAATGGGTTGAAAGGAAAAAGCTGACGAACCCCTGCCGGCTAGCGGGGGCCAGATTGAGCGGACGGGAGGGAGGGATGGGTGGGTGGGTGGGTGGCGACGGGGCTTTAGCGGGGCTATCGGGAGCAGCACATCTGCAGAAGTCATTAAGGAGTGTGTGTATGTATGCGGCGTGACACTGTGTTTTCTCTGCCCGGCCCGGCTTGGGCCTGCGCGGCAAAACTGGGATCGGGTTTCGTCAGCGTGCAGTGGGGGGCCGTCTCCAGTTGACGTGTGATGATTTAGTCAGGTGTGAGCGTGCACTTTCCAATTTGGAGGGAAATAAATTAGAAGTGATTTTTTATGAGACCTCTGTCCCAGGCTGTCTTAATGCTCTCTCTCCCTCCCGCCGCGCACTGTCAGCCCAACTGATGTGTTTATAAAGAGCGTTGCACTGGGAGCTGCCCCACATAAACACACACACACACACACACACTTACACTTACACAGACAGAACCACACATGTGTACGTCCAGACATGAGCAATGCAAACAGTTGCCATGCATTTAAAGCATACATGCGTGAACATAGTTGCGACTGTCTTTGAATAGTAAGATAATTCTACAAGCTGCTCGCTCACATTTTTTATGCTTTTCATACAAGTTCACCAAGCAGGGAAAACAAAATGATACTCCAAGTGTCCTCTTTCCCGTCCACTTTACAGCCGAGCCCTCTGACTGGACAGTGTGTTTCAGTGGCAGCATTTTGTCAGCGTCTCTTCCAGGTGCTGTAGCAGCTCTGGTGAGTATTTAAAGAAAAAGCAGAGGAACACAGGTGTGTTAGTGGTAGAGGATGCAGAGCAGAACAGATCCAGGCGGGAGAGATGATGGTTTTCTGAGGGAGACATGTTTGAGCCCCACTGGGGTCTAGAAGCCGGAAACCCAAATCCCACCTGACCTCTGACCTCTGTTTGGTTCCCCTGCTACTGCTCCCACACATGGCTCTGGCTGCCTTTTACTAAATGACTGCCTGACTTGTCTTGTCCGGTCGACTTTCTTCATGCCTGTTTTTTCCCCCCGGTCGCCTCTCTGCCTGTCTGTCTTATTGACTACTTGTCTGTTGGCCTGCTTGCCCTGTAGACACTTTGTTGGACCATTTACATTGCAGATTACAGGTAACTGCAAAATAAATCACCTCTTAAAGTGTTCCAAACGAGAACTTTTAACAAATCACACCAACAACTAATTCATAATTCGAGTAAGAAATCGTGAAAATACCACTGTTTGTCATTTAGACGTCCTCATATAAAAATCAGTAATTGATGCATTTTAATGAAATTTATAATCGTACAAGATGCTGTACATGTGAAGGAAATAATACAGATGCTGTGGCTGAAAAGAAAAAACTGTCCACTGCACTGAGGACCTATATGGACACACATCTATGGGAATACAACAGGTCAAAGTTGAATATTTGAGATAATGTTGCTTTTAGCATTTTAGCGACAGTTTAACTGAACATGTGTCGGTGAGATACATTCAGATCTAGTTGATTTTACAGGAAAGGCACCTCAGTTTGTGACCTAGGCACAGCAGATAAGACGCAGAGGTCAAGGCTTTACGGCCTGAAGGCGAGTTTATCTGATAGTCATGTTAAAGGTGGCACACCTCAGTCAAACGCTGATAACTGCAGCAGCATCAGGAATGCATGATCACACATATTCACTTGGATGTTGAATAGTAAAATAATGAGAAAAACATACGGATTCAGAAAATGTCTAATGTTTATTCAGTTTGGACAGTATGAAAGGCAGCTACATCGTCCTGCTCCCCCCCTAGAGCGCTCCACCTCCAATATTTGAATGACTCCCTTCCCTTCTTCATCGCTTTCCTTCCTTCTCTCATTAGTTCCTTCTTTGTTTCTCTTTTTCTTTCTTTCTTCCTTCCTTCCTTACTTCCTTCTTTTTATATTTCCTTTTTTTCCTCTGGCAATTCCATCATTGTTTCCTTCTTTCTGTGCCCTTTTCCTTCCTACTTCATTCCCTCTTTCCTTATTTCCTTCACTACTCACTTCCCTCCTTCCTCGTTTCCTGTCCACCTTACTTAATTTCTTCCTCCTGAGGGAAACAAGGAGACAAGGAAGGAAGTGATGAAGGAAAGACGTAAGCAGAGATAGAAAGAAGAACACTATAATGGAAGAAATTAAAATGAAATCATTTTTCACAACCTTCTGTAGCTGTTTCCTTCCTTCTTCCGACACTTGTTTCCTTTCAAATCTGTTTCGTCTACCCTTCCTTCCGTTCATTCGATATTTCCTTTCTTTCCTCCTTTATTTCCATCATTGCTTTCTCCCCTCTGTAGTCTGTAGTAAGCAGAGATATAAAGAAGAAGATTATGATGGAGGAAATGAAAATAGGTGGGCAAGAAACAAGGAATTCAGGAGGGAAGGAAGGAAGGGCAGAAAGAAAGGAAAAGGAAAGGAAAAGGCAGGAAGAATGAGAGAAGGAAGGAAGGAAAGAAGGAGCTGCACAATCCTTCAGGAGAAGGGTTTTGACACTGGGGTTGTGGCTGAAGCTGGATGTGCTCCATCAGATCTTCTTTGTTCATGGGCAGCTGATGGCGACCACTTTGGGTTTTGTGTTTCGTTCACCATGGGCTGAAGAACGAAATCTCCTCCCATCAGCGCACCGCAAGGACTCAAACTGAAAACACAACGCCTCATCCAATACCCCACTGTAAAACATAAAGTTTGAATATCAAAGCAGTGGTATTTCGACTTGAGAGTACGTGCACGTCAATCGACTGAACAGTAGAATGCAATATCCATCATGGTCAGTCATAAAGTTTATGATATGTTGCACTAGAATGTCAGAATAAACTTGTTACTACATCACATCAAAAAGAAGATTCATTTGGCAGTGATGTTGGTAGGTTTTATTTGCTTCAACATTGAATCACTCTAAAATCAGTCCTGAGCCTTTGCAAAAGGGTCTAACACAAGTCAGTAGCTTATTTTTTCTTAAAGCACTTTTAGCAGCTGGACACTTACACTAGAACTTTGAACAGGAAGTCGGCATACAGCCGTCATCTCCAGGCAAGTCGCTCTGAATTTACCTAACCCTCCTACACAGAGAAGATGAACGAAAGAGATTGGGAACTTTTAACCGAGGGGGTCAAAGTCTCCTTCCTTTACGAGTTGTTACAACATGAATGAGAGCGCTGAGAGAGAGAGAGAGAGAGAGAGAGAGAGAGAGAAAGAGAGAGAGAGGGAGGGAGGGAGGGAGGAACTAGGTATGGGGGGAGGAAAAGCGAGGGAGGGAGGGAGGGAGGGAAGGAAGTGAATGGTGTAGTTTTTCTCAGCTATAGCGCCCCTGAGCGAGGTGAGAGGTGGGGGCCAGGGGGCACTGGCTGGGTGGTCAGCATGATCGGCGACCTGTGTGTGTGTTTATGTGTGTGTTAATGGCCATGTGTGCATGTAAGAAAGTCGGAAAGAGAAAAGAGTTCCGTATGCCGAAAATCTCACCATGGGAATAATCAAAAGCATCTCATATTTCCCTCCAGGCGGTTTGATCCCTTTTTTTTTCTGTCCTTGTCTTGAATCAGTTTTCTTTTCCTCAGACTACTACTTCTATTCTTGTGTCATTGTTATTCCACGCAGAGCTTACACATGCACATTCTCTGAGGTTTTGCCCTTTATGGGCTGCAGAATGAGGTGTAGACCAAAATGACTACTCTAATCGAGTAGCCGCATGGGCCCTAAAACAACAGGCTGCATTTAGCCAATATAATTCATTCCTCTTGACCATAAAACATCCAGGGTTAATAAAAAAGGCATCAAGTATTGAAAGCTTAAGTGTTTCACTTCATACAGACTCTTGCTAAGAAAAACACAGCAGGCGGGGAGCTATGTTCACTTTTGGGATGTGGGATGATGCCAGTTGAGGAATAGTTGATGATTATTTGCTTTCTTGCCAAGAGTTAGATGAGAAGATTGATACTACTCTCTTATCTCTATGATAAGCTACAGCCGGAAGATGGTAAGCTTAGCACAAGGACTGGACATGCGATGAAACCTTCAGCCTGGTTCCAACCAAAAGTGCTTACCAGTACTTGTAAAGCTCGCTAACTAACAGTAGCCGTGTTTATATATGTAACTGTCAAGCGAATCTGACGTGAACGTTTGTTTTACGGCCCAATAAAGATCACGCGAAAAGGTTTGTTTCAATCAACTGGCCTGGAGCAAATGGCAACACAAAGCGTAGTTTTGTCCAAAGTTGGCGGTCTCTGCTACGTTATCCATGGTTGTAATGAAGAGAGTAGAACAAGTAGTTGTGAACTGGAAACAGAACTAGCTTGTTTGTCAGCTATACCTAGAAGAAGAAGAGTGACAACAACGAAACAAGAACAAGTCGCTTTGGCCACCAACCAAAGAAATATGGATAGAGGTCTTCTGAGAGTGTCAAATGGGTAATGGGTAATGCCTTGAAGCGACTTAAGCCTCCCCTTCCACATGGTAAATGATAAATGGACTGTACTATATAGCTCAAGTCTTAGCGACCACTCGAAGTGCTTTACAACACAAGTCAGCATTAACCCATTCACTCACACGTTCATTCACTGGTAGTACAAACTACCGTGCGAGGCGCCACCTGCCCATCAGGAGCAGTGACCATTCATACACTTACACACTGATGGAAGAGCCACCGCAAGACTTCAGCGGCTGGGCATCGAACCACCGCCTTTCTGACCGGTGGCTGACCCTTCTACCTCCTGAGCCACAAATATTTCTGTTATAAATTTCTGTATATAACCTGCAGAGATACAAAAATGCTACATTATGGTATCTGGCTGATTTCTGGAAGCAGGCTTAACTAGTGGCTAACGTTAGCAAACCAGCTCAGAACAGACAACTTATACTGTAAATACAACAACTTTGGAGGCACTGCTAAAAGTGTCGCTGGGTAAAGTGAATGCTGTTATATCTTGTATCTAGTACAAAGTTTCCAGTCTTTATGCTTAGCTTTGGCTTATATTTGCCAAAAAGACATGAAACTGGAATCTCAGATTCTTTTAGGATTAATTTCACCCTCATTTAAAGCTAACTGATAGACTTATCGACGCCCTGGCTAACTTTATTTACAGCATTCATAAAATAACATTGCCACACTCATGATCCATCCATCCAGTCAGTTGTCAGTCACACTGTAACACTCAGTGATCCTGCAGTCTCTGGAGTTCTTTGGTAATTCTCGTTCAGGCTGTAGCAGCAGTGTGGGCAGCGCGTAGCCACATTCAAGAGCGGCTAGCTGTCATCAGACGTTGCTAAACCTAAACAACGAGCGGCCACAGACCCTATTCCCTCTCACCCTGTTACTACACTCCTATCGGCTTCCCACACCATCATTAAACAAGCACACATGTTCTCGCTCCCTTTCGATATTACTCTCAGAAATATTTTTTCTCATCTTCCCACCCGGCTCGTTCTCTCATGCCGTCCGCACCCGCCATCTTTTATCCCCTGACTCCTTCACTTCTCGTGCTGTCTCTCAAGCGGATATCTCTGTCAAATGCACACATGGCAAGAAGGCAAACATAAGTCAAACACATTCAAAAGTGAAGCATTGTAAATTTATGATGTAGGCTTTGATCCAGAGAGCTCATGTGTGACAAAATGTGTTTGTGAGCGTGGGGAAAATCCAAACCTGGCAGGAGTAAGGGGATGGATCAACAAGATCAAGCGATGTGGGGCGAGAACATTCATTTCAGATGGCCCGAGCCGTGACAGAATTGTTCCTGCATGCTGTTTTCCACCGAGCACCGGTGTCATGTTCGCAGGTTCCATGTGTTGTAAAGTCAGAGTGGTTTTGGCACAGGGGGCGAAGCCAGCTCCTGTTCTGAGGGTGAACCCCATCCTGCCCGATGCGCGGTGGGCCACAGAGTGACGCAAAGTCAGGCGAAAGGAGCGAAAGTGTTGACAAGGCTGAAGCTGGAAATCCAACCCAGCCCTGACACTGAATACTCAGACTGCCACTTCATGTTCCCCTTCACAAACATCAACCCCCACCGTAGCTGTCTGTCTTCCCCTCTCACTCTTTGTCTCTGTGTCTCTCAAGCTATGTTCTTTTTATTGGATCAGGTTTCCAGTTTTTATAGATAATGATGGCGTTTGGCTAGAGGAAAAGAAATGCCAAAATCCAGTCAGAGCTCTGTAAACGTCTCTTTTCCTTCCATGTAGCAGATCCTTCTCCTCATTTTCTTGTCGTCTGGCTGCTCCTGTTGCTCTCCTTCTTCTGTCGTTGTCGAACTATTAACAGTATACACAAAGCAAACTGTGAAAAGTGAACAATTTTAATAACAGACAGTGCTGTTTGTAAAGTGGATTTATGTCACGCCCACGCTTTGCAAGTGGGGATTAACCTTGAATCTCTTAATAAAAGTGGCAGAAAAGTGCTGATAGTGTTGGACAAATTCATGTGTATCCCTGAAGTTGAATGTGTCCATTTGAAGACCATGCTGGCCAGACAAACAGACAGACAGACAGACAGACAGACAGACAGACAGACAGACAGACAGACAGACAGACAGAGAGAGATTCCACTGTGACTGGGAAGGGAAAGATGACTCCGCAGCCATCACTTCGGATGCTCCTCATTCCTGTCCATGCAGAATTATTGTCCCTCGGAGGGAAAGAAGACAGGTGGTCGCATTGATATGACACCCATCCAGAAACTCATTCCTACAGTGTAATGGAAAAGGCAGCAGGATGGAGCAGAGAGCCAAAAGAAAAGCCCTTAAAAATGACTGACGGGGATGAAGACAGTGGATCCTGACCAGCTGCAGTGGGCGCTGTTCTGTCACAGACAATCACCTCGTACGTCCCTGTATGACACCTTCACACAGTTGGCTATAACAATGGCTGATGGTGATGGTGATGATGATGATGGTTGTGAAGGTGGAAATGCTGGCAGGGATTTATGCTTACTGGCATTGTAAACAGCTGATAAGGGGCAGCCAGACGTAGCTGGCATGTTATTCTGCAGTAGCAGCAGATTACTGCTGTTAACAGTATCAAAATCTGATAAGGTTTGAAATATAACACTTCAGGTTGTGGTAAAACGAAGAGGAGAGTGATGGGGATAAAGTAGTCAGAGATAAATAAATGAGCAGGGAGAGGCAAAGAAATGAGGACAGCAGGAGGAGGTCAGAAGGAGGGAGGTGTGGGTATATGAAGAGGATCACAGGCAGACAAAAGAAACTTAAGTGCCTTTTTGAAGCTGGTTTATGAAAGCAAAGCGCTGGGGACACGAGTTAATGTTTAATATAAAGCAGTCAGAGACGTGTTGTTTCTTATAGGTTTCCTCATCACTTTAGCACCCAGAGACAATCAAACCACCACACGCAGCACAAACATCCTGTGTAACATTTACTTTTCTCACAGCGAACTGTGACTTTGCTCTCCCAGTCAAAGTGATGATATAATCAATACTGTTCACTGCTCCCTGAAATAACCCTGTCCTCCTCACGCGTGGTTCCGAACTGTTATGACTCACGTCATATCTAAAAAACTCTGATACAAACACTTGAGCCCCTCCATTATGTGACTGTACTTTCATGCTTTAACACACAAGTGGATGAAACATTGGTCATTAATGTGCAGCAGCCCTCTAAAATCCATAACCGTAACAGAGTCGACCCCTGACACACTCCATCAACATGTCTCTGCTTTTCCATTCGCTCAGACTTGGCAAGCTGTTTCCTATATGCCTCAGTGTAATTCAAAATCATAAATTAAAATGCACAAAAAAAGAGATGTAGCATTGCTGTCTCTGCCGGGGATTTTCTGCTGGTTTCTCTTATGGTAAATCAACTTTAAAGGTGCTCTACGTAGTTTTGGGGAAGAAAGAGAAAGATCTTCATCGACTGATTTTTTTATGCCTGAACAAACTAAATAAACAAATCTTCATTTTCATGATACTGTTTTACTTACATTTTATATTTGTATATTCATATATTTATATTTGGTGGACCCTGACACCTTTCTACCTTCAGACAGTGTTCTTATTTTCCTCTGAGAACAGCTTGTTTATTCAATCATGGTAAATAAAAAAAAAAAACATTTCTGAGGTTCTGTATTACTACTAAAACTCTGAATTTAAATTTATTCTTCAGAAGTATACAGTGCCCCTTTAAAACAGGGTCAACGGCTTTCCGTAAATAAGTGCTGGGAAAAAAATGAACGCACACCGCTGATTTAGGCATTAACGTTTCTATAAATGACTTCCAAATCAGAACTCCGTGACCTTCAGCAAATGAGCGCACGAGACACTTTTATAAATGAGGATCCCGAATTCTCCAGATGATGCCGGGCACAACAGGAAAAAAAAAAAGACATAACCGCACAGCAGTTTTAGATAATCCCCAAGATGGCTCTCCCCTCATCTTATCGCCTCCTCGTCTGCTTAATGAGACATCTCTTCTCGCATGTCTGAGACTCCGGTTTGATTAGCTAATGAGGCCACGCTCAATCGCACTCGTGGATAATGATTTGGTGTCATGCATAAACACTCAGGCAGCTGAGGAAAAGCTAGTTAGTCCTTCGTTTTTGTTTTTTCTGAAAAAAAAAAGAAAAATCAGTTTAATTAGTGTTTATGTGCATGAGGAAGCCAGGAGAGAGATTTCAAATAACAATGAAAAAACATAATGGCGAGCAACAATTATCGTACTGCTTGTAAGCAGTTAGTCATATTAAGCTGCGCTATGTGAAAAGAATACACACTGTATTTACACAGACAGGTGTGAGCGACAGAGAAATACCACAGGCTCTAGCAGTGGGGTCATTCAACTCAGCGGCACCTTGCTCAAAGCAGTGATTATCTGTGATAGGAGGCCCCTTTTCTCTCTATCGCAGTGTTGATCTCAGCTGTGGGCTGAGCTGAGAGCGGGTCAAGATCTCTGTGCTACGGGAGGCTTCATTCACGGCAGGCTCAATGACTCCCTTTTCTGGAATGCCATTCACTCCAAAAGCCTGTGGTCCGCTACAGCGACACATACAACATAATATCATATACTGTTCAGTTGTTCAGTGCCACCTTGACTTCCTTTGGCACAGAAACTGAAGAATATTACACCTGTTACACCCGATTACCTGCAAATAGGGAAGTATCACACACTTATTTGAAAATTGTCCTATTCACACTACTTCATTATTCACACAATAACTATTTTTTATTGGAACATATAATGTTCAATAAACTATATTTTGTGCCACTGATGTTATGATGATATAAAAGCAACAATGATGCAACTACAGCCTTTCTACCCGCATCTCTTTTGCTAACAATCTCCTCTCTTCTGACCCTTCACATGTTCTGAACCAAGGACAACTTATTCAGAGATCCCTACATTTATATTGCAACAGGCTGAAGGATTCTTTTATACATCGGTCTATATTGTGGCTGAACAAAAATCAAGCTACGGCTAAATAAAATTGGATGGATCTCAGGATACTATGGGATGTGTTTTATGGTCATGACTGTTTGATGTGGTTTTAGGAATACGCGCCATATGTGTAACTGCGTGTCTAATCTGTGTGTGTAAACCTTGTGAGCGGTTAAACAGATAATAGCGTTGTATCTTATTGTCTCGCTTTGTATCATATGGTATCCTCTCATACCGTTTTGTCTCGTATGATATATTATCATATCGTAGCGATGAACTGGAACGTGTCAAAATCATCAAACATCCTGAAATAGAACAAAAACAATAAATAAAATGTGAAAAAAAAGTGTTGCGCCAAGTGCTTATAATGGCAGGGAAAGCCTCACTGTTTATTCTGGAATCCTGTTGGCTAAAATGCTGGTGACATTCTGATATATGGTATACAAACAGGGAACACTGTAGTCAGCAAAAATGATCAAGGTCCCATACATACATTGATAAGTTGATAAGATAGGAGCAGTAAGATAAGATAAATAGGTTTTGTATGCAAGCCTCATCCAACCAAGTGTCTTACTTCATATTGTGGTGACTCAAATAATAAATGTTAATTTACCTCGTCTTCCCCTTTGCTCTGAATCTTTTTTGCATACTTAAAAATATAATATGTAATACTTCTGTATCAAAATCTCTAGAAACGACTGTTGTATATTTTGTTGAGTTGTGTACTTACGATCCCAGATGTTTCCATCAATGTTAAAGCCCAGACAAACACGCACCTTTATTCCAGGTAATGATGCGTTTCATTTGGTTGCTTGTTGCTTGTCGCTAAAACCTTTCGGGGAAACATTAGGTTATGTGTCAAACGGTGAGGAATGAAGTCGGCGAATGTGAGGAAACGTAACGCGAAATACATCTGATAGATCTTCATCAATGTCTGCAGCTGTTTAACAACGAAGGCAAACGCACACCTACAGTGTTGTTTCGGAACTTGTGAGTTTTGACATGTGAAGTACAAAAGAAGCATGTCACTGTGGTTAACTTTTGAAAGCACTGTTGGAAAAGGCAACCGGCGGACATAAAAGGAAAAAAACCCAAACAGCTCTCCTGGTTCTTTTTTTCAAAGCCTTTGTAAAGAGGACAGGACCAGTTTTTCTGCCCTTTGATCAACATAAGAACTGTAAATGAACAAGTATAAAGGAGCATGCTGACAGGAGACAGTACACATGAGCCAGCAGATGAAGACAGACAAAGGAAAAAGAGGAACAGACGGAAAGAGACAGATTTTTAGGAGGTTTGGTAGAGGAGCAAAAATGTGAGTGATTTGCAAACATTACAAGAAGATGGATCGGGCACTAGATTATTGGGATATCTCAACAGCCTACGTCTCAAATGTATGAGACTGGTTGCGACACACTTGAAAAAGATGAAGAATTAATGTTTTCCCTTTTTTTGATTGTGCAACACAAATATTTATCTTAATTTTCACCTTTGACTTTTGGGAAAGTAAAGGGAAAAAAAAAAACTCCTGCACAATGCACTTCAATTGCAATTAAATTGAATGACAATACCGTTTCAGTACGAAGAATAAAGTAACATAAAAATAAAGAATATGGAAAAAAAACAAATATACTCTGAAAATCTCAAGTAGCTGTGACCTCCACCTTGAGTTTCTGTGCTTCCCCTTGTGGTCTCAGCACACACACACACACACACGCACACACACACTTGTACAGTTACAGAACAAGAACAACAGCTTACGGTGGAAGTAGGTTGGCAGGGGGAAGGACAGGGTTTTACTGCTCTGACTAAAATAAAACATGAGGACTTTGTGGTCCACAGTGCAGTTGGAAAGACAAATATTATTTTTTTTACGAGCGAGAGAAGTCCGGGGACAGGCCGTATAAAACGCCTTAATGATTGAATGGCTGAAGTATTAAGCCTTGTAACTCTGTGGCTGTGGGGTCCTGACCTGGATGAGTGGGAGGCCAAGGAAGAGGGACGAGTCCTGTCAGAGCAGCTTGGTGGGGTAAAATTCTCACACACACTCATCGACAAGCAAATATAGCGACACACACACCCCTTTACTCTTAGCTTGGCAGGGTATTGCTCAGTAAATCTTTATGTTGGAGAGAATATTGCAGTTTAATAATCGGTTCTGAATGAAGACTTCTGTTTATTTTCGTTTTAAGACCTTCTATTTTGCTTTTTATCCAGCCAAAAATCCCTGAGATTCTTGCATTTGCTGACATCCTGACAGAGGTTAAAAGGACATCTATTTAGCACATACTGGATGACCTTTTAGGGTTGTGTCTGCATCGAAAGAAAAGTCCATAATCATTTTTTAAAAGTATATTATCCTTCTGATGGAGCTTTGAAGCATAGCCACTGTGGGGCACCACCAGGTTCTCTGATCCCATTACATTCAAACCCGAGATTTCCTCCAGCATTCAAGCACTTTGAACTCAGTATGCTAATGTTGACATACCACACCGACAGCTCTCCATCATAAAGCTCATTATCCGTCTGCTACTCTGTGGGATGATCACCGTCATTACCCTGACGGAGCCCGACACAATCATCCATGGTGCTGGTCAGAATTTCAGGAAGGGCTCAGATTCCAGGCGGGCTTTTTTTCTCACGCGTCCCCCGGGGGGGCAATGGATTGGATGGATGGAGCAATGGATGGAGGAATGGATGGTAGAAAGGGGCAGGAGGCAGATGAGCCTGCAGGCATGTAAGATATGCCAGGACTGTGAAATGTAAGCGCATACACAGATAAAGGCATGAGCAAGGTATGTGTGAGAACAATCTCTGACTGTCTTCGTCTCCCTTTCTCTCTCTCTCTTTTGCACACACACACACACACACACACACACACACACACACACACACACACACACACACACACACACACACACACACACACACACAAACACACACACACACATGCAACCTTGGTCCTTTGCACCAAAGGGGAGGAAGAGCTACAGGTGGACATGGCAGACGCACATCTATAAAACATTAATAGAGATGCAAATGTTCCAAACTGTCTTAATAAAACAGATGAAATCAAAGACATTTTCTGCCACACGTGTGTCTGACATTTGAATGAAAGACTGCACATGCGCCCGACTTCAATGTGTGTCACTCTAGCTGCGTGCACGTGTGTGTGTGTGTATGTATGTGTGTGTGTCCCTCTCCCTTTCCAGCTGCAGCTCTCATGCTGAGGCCTCCTCCTGGTAGCCATTATGGGTGTGTGTATGTGTGTGTGTGTGTGTGTGTGTGTATGTGTGTTTGGGTGGTCTAGTCCCGTCTCCCTCTTTCTAATAGTTTAATACTGTTCTGCCCTGGCGGTGCCCGAGGGCAGGGGCGGGTTGGGAGGGGTGGGGTAGGGTGGCGGGTGTTGCATGGGGGTGTGAGCGGCCCCGTTGAGAAGAGCAGACGACAGGCCTAATAAAGCTTCACAGGGTCTAGGCCCATCGCTCTCAGCACTTCCTCCGCGCTGCCCTCTCTGCTCCCTCCTGCCCCCTCCGTCCGCCACTACCCCCCCTGCAGGCACATGTGGTCCGGCCCTAATGGGACCCAGCTGGACTCCCACCTTTCTTCGCTTACGGACCCCAGCTCAGGCTCTCCTCTCTCTGTTCTCCTTTCAGTGTTCAGCCCCAGATGGCACTCCTTCAGGCAGGATATTCACTGCTGGGGGATGTGTTCAGTATCCCTTTCTTCTTCCACTTCCTTGCCTCCGCATCTCTCTCACTTCGTCTTCTTCTACTGTCACAATGTTTGGCGGCTGTGTGATGTGGCTAAAGTCAGGATTCAACTTCCCAAGGAGGAGCCGTGGCACTAGACGAGGGAGAAGAGATGGAGCTGTCCTGTCATGCCGCAGACCCTCAGCAATGCTCGGGATCCCCAGTCTCTCCTCCAGTCCCACCACAGCCAGTCGTTCACACGTCAGGCTCCCCACGGCCGCCCTAATCTCTGCCCCTCTGCGGTGAGGCAGCGTGGGGAAACATTTGTTCCCCAGACCTACTCTGCTTCATCTCTCCGGAGTCGCAGCCTCGGCATGTAAACAGGGCGGTGCCAATTGCCAGTCCCCAAGTTTTATGGTACCGAGGCAGAGCAAACAAACAAACTGGAGAATTTTACGCAACAGCCTGCGAAACATTCTCACAGTGCTGCGGGGGACAAGTGCTGCCAAGTCCCCTCAGCTGTAACTCAAGCACGTACACATGGAAGCACGCTGACATGAAAGCAAATGTGCATGTATTTTGCGCATGCATAGCCTGTGCTCACTGCAGCATATGCCAGAAGTTAATGATAGAAGTCTCTTGTCATCCATCGCTTAACGCTTGTGGTTGTTCCAAAGTGCCCCTTTTTGGCTTTTAAAGATTGTTTTTGTCAGTAAATATTTAAAACTTCAGAAAAAGCAAGACCGTGACAACTGGGAGGTAATATCTCTGTGGCTGGGAAACAGTAAATTTTTGACACACTTCCTCTTTTCAGCAGTACGTGCAGCTGAAGGAGTGGGACTTTTATCGTGATCGCGCTGGGGACAGACAGGCCCCATAGTGCGCAGTTTACCATAACATCTTATCATTCTCAGACCATAACGAGATGTTCACGCTGATGAATGGTTGAGCTCCTGCTGTGTGGTCCCTCCCTGGTCCCTCGCAGATGGTGTCATAGCGGTTCCCCTCCATGTCACAGATGAGAGGGAGCTGGGTGCGGCGACACTGGGCTTTTGCTCTTGAATTCATTATCTCTGACCAAATCCGCCCCTGTGATCAGAGCAGGAGTCAGCAGGGTGGCGGAGCAGGACAGGGAAGTCGTTTCTCCTCGTTCATGTTTTAGAACTCATGCACACACACACGCACAAACACTATTACTGAATGTATACATTAATCTTGTGCTGGTTTCTGAAGACAAACAGGTGAAACAGTCCATCTGGATCCATGCAAGTGTCAAATGAAAGGGAGCTTTCTGACACCTGCACATTTTCACGCTATTCTACTAATCGACAATTGGGGGTTGTATTTCAGGAGAGGAAATGCATCAAAGAGAAGAAGAGAATGACTATATCCAACTGTCTATAAAAATGTATGGGTTTCAAGAAATTGGTTGAAATTGCTACCTGTTAAAGCAGCAGAATATAACTCACTGGAGAAAGATAATTGATCGATGAGTCTCGTTTAAATTGCAAACACATTGTGTGAAAACCCCAAACCCAATACTATATAAGTCCTTCTCTAAACGCCTTCTGTCGTATCGTATAAAATCAAATCGTATATTGTATCATATCGTATCATATTGTATCATATCGTATCGTGTTGTATCATAGCCTTTCAAAGGGAAATGAACATGTTTTTTTTAAAGAATTTGATTGTTGTTAGCGAAGACAAATGCTTAAAAATAAATGTTCAACATTAATGACAGCCTACCCATGGTTCCTCCCACAATCATGTGAGCAAGCTTACCAAACTGTACATAAAATCACTGCGCTGCACTTATCAATAAAGTTGAATTAGCTACGTAACTACATTGTAGAGTCCCAGCTTTGTCTCTCCATAAGATAAGATTGGCCCAAAAAATGTTGCAGACCCCTGAATTGACAAACAATGAAGGCAAAATCGATTTGGACTCAGTTTACTGAGGTAGTAAATCAAGTTAGAAGTAGGGTAATTTTCCCATAAGCTTCCATACAATCCGACTCCTTTATAAACCAGTGGAGTTGCCTCCTACTAGCCGTTAGAACAAATGCAGGTTAAGGCGCTTGCTCAGTGGCTTCACCTTTCAGACCCGTCCATATTTCAAACAGTCATGGGTGTGGCAACAACGGTGGAGCATGGCAGAGTGAAAACACTACCTGATAGTTTAATTAGATAGATAGATTTTAATTTAATTGCATCATTTAATTTTTTTCTTTTTTGTTGACTGCAAGAAAAATTCAGACTATAGTTCGACTTATCCCTTGTTCCTCAAGGATGCATGCAATGTGTTCGGTGAGAAACACTGAATGTAAACATGCCCTAACTGTGTTTATTTATGAGGAAGTTCCATAGGGTATCTTAAGGCACAGAGGAAAAGGCGAGTTTAGTTTTGGGGCAAGTTTCGGTTTAGGATCATCCTTCCACAATGCCCCCTCCAGTCAAGCCTGTACACTGGCCTTCTCTGAGGTGGCTTTCCAAGGGGATTGAAACCATGACTCTTGCCCCCCCTCACCTCCATACGTCCACATATCCTGGAGCACAGGAGGCCCCTAAGTGTTTATGTGCGGCAGACGCCCAGGCTAAACAGGAAGGGACAGGAGACTGTCACTGGGGACTCCGAACGCAGACCCACGTCAGCAGGCCCTCTCAGTGTGGATCAGGTTTGCCATTGCTCTTTTAAATGAATATCGCAAACATTACCGTGGCCAAACGCCTGTAAGAGACCACATGTAGCCCAGAGCACTGTGGGTGGCAAACGTGCATGTGAAGGGATATGTGTTCACACCTGCAGCACGAGTTGGCTTGAGTCGTGAATACTGATGTGTGTAAGAAATACTTGTGACAACCCAGGCAGAAGGCAGACGCTCACACTGTCCATGTCGGCCTTCATGAGAGTTGTTCAGACAGAAAAATAAATACTGCCAGAGGAGGAGAGGAGTGGAAACCGTGTCTGTTTGAAGTCAGGGAGCTACGGAGGCGAGCTGAGAGACAGATGAACCATCCCGTTTCAGTAAACTGAACGCGCCCTTGTTAAGGCCCAGTAATATGTGTTTGTGTGTGGCAGCAATAACACAGTTCCAATACTTGGCTCTGTGTGCACACATGAGCCTGTGTAACCCTACACACCTCTCTGATGATGTCAGATTAGCATTAAGCGTGAGCTCGGAGCCTGTGTTTATATGCGTGTCAATGTGTGTGTGTATTCAATGTGGCGAACGAAATGTCTGGTATTGTTTTTTGGGCAGTAAAGGGAAATGTAAACAGCGGAAGGTAGCGGCTAAGGGAGAGTGGAAGAGCGTGGGCGTGCATGTGTGTGTGCGGTGGAGGGAGGATGACATCAGCGGCTGGGCAGAGAGCAGGCGAATGGGCTCTGGTCAGTGTGAAAGTCGAGTCTGTCACACAGACGTCGTCTGAATGCACGCCACGCTCACAACAGAGCACTCAGGCACTGGCAGAGGCTTTGAGGACTGGCTGACGGTGGTCTGCCAAAGCCTGTCAGCTCCGTGGCAGCTTAAATGTTTCAGGGACACAGTCTGGAAGGAGAGAAGTAACAGTCGCAGCGGCAAACGCTGGCATTGGATTTCTACAATCAAAAGGTTTCCATCTCAACGTCATGGGCGCACTGAAAGTAAATGGTGTGTACTTTTCTACGCTAAATTGAACATTTTAAGGTCAATTAGAAACGGAGTTGATTAGGGTTTTCTCTTTTTTAAGTAGTTCAATTTCAAACAGCCCCGCTCCCTAAAGGAAACCAAAGGAAAACAGAAATATAGTTGAGTGTTTAATCCCTGTAATCTGCAGCGAAGTTCTGCGTCGAGAGCAGCAGCATGCACGTGGCTCCGTGCCAGGCTGCTGTGGATGCTGCCAATTCCGGCAGTGAGCACATGCGGAAATGCCCACCTGTTTCCTTTCCTTCAGTTTTTTATTCATTCATTAATACCAGACGCTACCGCGATGAGTGCTCATTTTGCACGCGTATCATTTTTGGGGGAATAAAAATTCTCCCGTTTCTGTAACCTGTCATTTAAATCACAGCCCAGACAGTCATCCTTTCTCTTCGCTGCCAAGTTCCCCCCCCCCGCTTATGTAGCATTTGCAGCATCTGCAGGGTGGCCGAAAAAAGTTAGAGGTCAACCTCAGGAGGAAGCATCCATATCAGCCCAGGAGGTGCAGCGCTGCAGCTGAAGCAGTACCCTGACCCTGGCAAGTGTAAGTAATATTCCCAACAGGGATCAATGAAGTATCCCTTTTACAGTAAGTGTTTTATTAAGTATTTTAGTTGGGACCACCGGTGAGGGACGGGCTCCAAATGCAGACTGAGGAATGATGAAACTTCTCTCACTCAAGGCTCATCGGTTCTCTTTCTCCCTCCATCAGAGGAGGTGGTCCTTGCTTTTTCTGTAGTCCCAGTCTTTGATCCCCTTCTCTCTTCTCTTTCCTACGATTCATCCTCCTGGCGCGGACAAAGACTTCCCTTCCAACAAACGCAGCCGCTGCCTTTCAGGGCCAAGCGTCAGGCTGTTGAGGAAAGGAGACAACAGGAGAGGAGCATGGACGCTGGGAGGACAGAGAGGAGAGCAGAGGAGAGCATGTGGTTTCACCCACCCCGGAGGTCTCCGGCAGCCCCCGGCTCTCAGTACCCTACCTCCAGAAGACCTTATTCAGAGACTCACCTAATGAACACTCCTGCCCTCATTCAGCCCCACAATGGAGCCCTCCACCGCCATTGAGCCTGCTCACAATGGAGAACATCGCTCCAATTAAACCCCAGAGACAATGAGCCGGGGTAGGTGAAGGGGTGGAGGTGTGCGTGTAATATGTGTGCGTATGAGGGGTCGAGCTGGGGGGTCAGCGGGGTAATGAACAGGCCCAACCTAGCGGATCTCTTCGGAGGTCCACTGAAGTGCCGTTGCTTCTGATGTGCTATTTGGATCAGTAAGAAGCAATTAGGTGCCCATTCCCAGCACATCCCAAACCCTCATCCTCCCCCAGGAACATCTAGGGTGTGTGTCTGTGTGTGTGAGTGTGTGCTTGAAGGACGAATCGGAAAAAGAAAAGGGAAAGGCAGTGACCAAATGCGGTTATGAGCCTCGGTTTGGCATCTGAAGCAGACAAGAAATCCTGAGGTGTCTTGACCACATTTGAATGCTAAAGTGAAACAAAAAAAGACAAGGACAAGGTGCAAAAAAAGAAACCAACAAAGGAGGAACACAAAGAAAAGGATCGGGTCAACAAAGGAGGAGGAAGAGAAAGGGGAATAAAATACAAAAAAGGGATTTAAATAACAAATATGTATCAAAAATCCCTCTAAATAAAAGCAGCCGTTTGAAAAACCCCACGGCAATTTACGTGGATATGAGAGAAATGCGGGGAAGGTAGAAACAAAGTGCAAAACCACACATATAAAAAAAATATATCAATGTGTCTGTGAGCAAAGGGTCCACAGGCTTCCATAACGTTGGACGTCTCATTATTGACACTGATGCTCAAAATACAGAGTCTGCAGAGACGTGACATTTGATGGCGGCAGAGGCAGGAAGGAGAGCCAACAAAGGCCAGAACAAAGGCAGGGTCTGGGCCATGATAATGCAGCTCGGCGCAGATCCCACTCATGAATATGGCAAATGTGGTGGTGACAGTCACGACAGTGCGAGCTGGTGTGTGCGACGCATGCGTATACTGTATCTTACCACATGTTGTTTGCTCGTGCGCCGGTATCATTTGACCCACAAATTATGCACGTCCTCAGTGCTTGCTCACCAACATGTGCATGTATTACTAGATTGAGCCTGCTGGTGTTAAGGCATTTATGTGTCTCTATCTGCCCGTGGCTGGCTCCCAGCAGGGCCAAAAAAGTCAATCAACTAGTCTGTCAGGGGAGCAGGACACACACTCTGCCCAGGGATCAATGCCCTTCACTCCTGGGACTCTAGCTTAGCCGGGGGGGGGGGGGGGCATCCAGAGACCCGCAAAGCTCCTTAAATCCCTCGTAGCGGTCTGGCAGCTGACTGCAGGGGACACCTCTTTATATGAGCGTGTAGGAGTGTGTGCTTATAGTTTTCGTGTGTACGTGCAGGTGTCCTTTCGCATGTTTGATGAAGCAAATTAGGTTCAGTGCCACTTTAATTTGGTCTTAGTGTGTCAGCTGTATGTGACTGCATGTTTTGGCCTATATGCACGTATATAGGCCTGTCATAATAATTATTTCATTGACTCATTGCACATGTCTCTGTAAATATATTGTCTTAGCGTACATATTTTTATCCTACTGACTCACATGACTCAACAAAGACTGGCAAAAACTTGACTGGCAGTACATGTTAAGAAATAATTTTAGCCTTGTATCAAATATTTAATATTTACGTATTTAAAGGAGACCTATTATGCTTTTTAATTTTTTCCTTCCCCTTAGTTTGTTATGTACTGTAGGTTACTGTGCATTAAAGTTAAAAGGCCATAGTCCACGCCAACGGGAGCTCCTCTCTCCCACAGAAAATACTGCTTCTGGAATGCTTCCTCAGTCACCTCGCCTTTAATTCTCTGACTTCCATTTCACACATTTGCATGATTCATTCTTTTAATCACGGTAGAAGTGAAGCGGAAAAAACAACAGAGATGACCGAAGACATATTGAGCGCTGCTGGGTCGGGCATGTGTGAGCTGACCAATCAGAGCAGACTGGGTATTCAGGAGAGGGGGCCTTAAAGAGACAGGAGCTAAAACAGAGCGTTTCAGACAGAAGGGGAATACAGAGCTGAGTATTTTTATTTATTGTTTTGGTTGTGTGTTTTTTGTTTTTATTTCGTCTTTTTTTTGTCTTATTTAGTTACAATATTTAATCTTATTTTCACATTCTAATTTCCGTCTCTCAATATTAGGAACCATTATTTCACTGGTCTCTCAGTTTAAACATTCTATTATCATTATATCAGTGGAATAAAATGGTCTTTCAATGGCAATAATATTGTTTATAGCAATTATTTCTGGGACAGTACTGTATATCATCCAACGAAAGTAGTTATTGTGACAGGCCGATGTATATGTTTATTTGTAACAGTGTATTGGATATGTGCGTATGTGTATGTGTGCATCATATCTTTTACAGCACAACATGTACCAATGATTGTATTTCTTCTCCAGTAGAAACATGGCTTTGTCTTGGATGTATTGTATGAGATCCTCTTCTCTCATGCAGAAGACCAATAGCTTTGTGTCTCTGTGTGCACAGCCTCCCTCCAAGATGTTCAGGAGCAACGGCCTCCATTCTCCACTCGAGCAGTTTTTGTAGGCGCTAGGCTAGCTTTGTTCAGGATCTCATCTGCCCTCAATTTACTCTCCCCATGACCTCACAACCCTGACCTGTCTGTCCAGCGTTCCTTTCTTTATTACTGAAAGCCGTATTGTTTTCAAATGAAAAAGGACATAAATACTCGTTGATATTCTAGAGCCTTGCTCGAGTGGAACTGAGAGTTGCAGTAAATCAAAGGCCAAGAAGAGGAGTCCCACCACCGTGTCCATGTGTCTGTGCAGTGCGTGTGTGTGTGTGTGTGTGTGCATGTATGTGTAAGCGCTCTCTGTTTTTGTTTGACTGACTGACTGTGCATATCTCTACTGAGCGTGGGAGGGTGTTCTCGCCTTCTTTTTCTTAATCTCGGTCGTCGTCCTCGCTGGTGTTGCCACAGACCTCCTTCTCTCTTCCTCTCCGGTTCCTGTGGCCTCCCAAGGCTTCCTCTAGCCGTCAAACGTAGGACTGCTGAGGGACTTGGACGACGGTGGTGGGGGTGGAAGTTTGGAGGAGTAGGGTGGGTATCATGTTCTTTCTCTCTCCCCTACTACAGATTTATGGGGGCTCAGTCCTTCTCTAAATATTTGCCTTTCCCCCTGTACTGTGGGAGATTGATGGCCTTTGATGTGGGTGGGGGGGGGTGGGGGGGGTTATGGAGGATGGAGGTGCAGAGGCTCAGGGTGTTGGGATGGAGGATGGGAGGAGTGTATGGATAGGTAAAGACCAGGTTTAGGGCCACTCTGGGGCCCAGAGGTGCACATGGTTTCTCCATGTTAAGGTTAGAGTATAGAATCCTCATTTACCTCGTTTACTCCCGTTTTGGGTCGATATGCTTCATACATTTGTACAGTCTAGTACATGATGGAACCAATGAACCGATTATTTTAACATAAATGTTTTGGAGTAATGGAACAAGGTCTGCCAATTACCTGCTCCGCGGAGGATTATGCTGGAAAAACCTGAGTGGAGCTGCTAATAATAATCCTATCCAGAGTCAATCACGAGTTACAAAAACATCTGTTATAAAGCTAACTCTCAATCTCTCCCAATCTCCTTTGTAAATAATTGGTTTCAGATTCCCAAATCTATTTCCAGATCCAACAAAAGTTGCATCATCTGGAGTTAAATTTGTCGACGTCTGTTTTCTTTTTGAATACAGCCCCCTCGCCCTCGCTCCCCCCAAAGCTAATTGCGCGCTCCCCACAGCAAAGGCCAGCTTATCCCCAGACAATGATGTTTATGTATATGTAATTGTCGTAACTGTGCAGCACGGCGGCCCGGTTCTCTCAGTGCCTTGTTGTCTAATCAATCCAAATAAATCTTATATAGACACGCAGCCAAAGTAGCAACTGTGCTGTGAAAGCAAATAATTGCTCCGGTTATTAGAGCTGAAGGGAACATAAACAAGTAATTTCAGCTATCATGGCAGTGGTGGTGGTGGTGACACAAACTTTTTCTCTCTCTTGGTTGCCTCCCCGTCGCTGCACATCTCAACTTCCACACAAACACACACACACACACACACACACACACACCCTCTGCCCACTCCACCCTGCACATCTCCTTTTCTACTTTTCCCAGTTAACAGCTCAGTGTCAGGGGGTAAGTACTGGGGCCCTACCTCTGCATCCCGCTGAGTGGGGTAGCTTCCACCTTGTACGCACACATGCACACACACACACGCAGATGTACACACGAGCGTTTATATTTAGACTTTCATGCACGCACACACATGCACAAACAATTTGGCACAGAACTGCAACAACAAACACAGTCATATAAATACAGAAAACATAAAAATGATGTTGTGTACATGCAGGCACGCACGCACGCACGCACGCACACACACACACACACACACACACACACACACACACACACACAATCCGTTCAGCTCTGGTTCCTATTTAGCTCCCTCCTCCCCAGGCAGCCATTGCTCCATAGCAGCACTGTGCTAGTGACACGGAAGGGAAAGGGGAGGAACAGAGAGGTCATTCGGATGACTAATGGTAGAATTCACAGGAAACTCCGGGAACATTCTTCCTCAAATTATGCTATTAGCTGCTTGGGGGAGCGAAGAGAGGGAGAGAGATGGAGGGAGAGAGAGGGGAGGAAAAAAAAAACAAGCGAGGATAGTGTGTAGGAGGAGGGGGGAGGCCTTAAAACAACAGAAACAGAAAGAGAAAGGAACTTGTAGCCGTTCGGCCTCCTGTTCTTTAGCGGAATGCAGTGCAGTGGCATTTACACGTTCGCAGTGATTTATCAGCGCTGGTGTCCCCCCCTCGTCTCTGTCAATACAGGCCTCTCAGAGTCAGGAAAAGGCCCTAAGCCCAAGGAGACAGTGGGCCTGAACTATTCTCCCTGTCCCCCTGCACCTGTTCCTTCGGCGGGGGGAAATGAGAGCCTGTAATTATGTGTGAAAGGGGCTCTGCCGGATAGCCGGTGTGATAGTGTCAATCCGCTAATGTTTGTATGAGGGAGACGATATGATCCTTTGAGCACAGGGGGGCTCTTTGAGGAGTTGTCTGAGTGTTGTGTCACACGACAGGCATTTAAGTGTGTGTGTGTGTGTGGGTGTGTGTGTGAGCACAATATTGTCAGTTGCATTCATCTTGGTTAAGACATTTTTGCCTGCCAGAGTAACTTCTTACTGCTGCTCACTTCATATACTCTTTGCTCTAACTATATTTGGTTGAAGCGACCCAGATAGCACATATATGTCATGGTCTTGTCATTTCAGTTTCACTTAATTTGTGTTAAATCTGTTTTCTGTTTCCCTACCGTGTACTTTCCCATTAGCCCAGCCCTGTTCCCTGTGTTTCTCCATTCATTCCCCTCACTTCTGTTTCTCCACCTCACTCCACCTGCACCTCATCCCCTTGTTACATTACTTTGTATTGAACTCCAGTTTTTATTTCAGTCTTTGTCGAGTCATTTGTTGTGTTTGCCTCTTCCTGTTCTGAATAAGTTCATCTGTTGATATTCCTGCCTGCTGTCTCCTGCATTTGTGTCCACCATCTCTACTGCAGTGCGACACATACAGGTACGTATGTGCACTATTGAAGGACTAGCTGCCATTAGTTTAGCTGCTCTTAGCTAGCATTAGCATGCAGCTAACTGGCACTATCTTGCTGAGTTTACCTGGACAGTGACCTCGCATCACGGGGGATTCAACGCAGCCATCAGTTCTCAGCCACCAAGTGAGCATGGCTGGACACCAGACCGGGACTGAACATCCAGGGTGAGGACTATGACAGTGGGGACGAGGAGACAAAAGCAGGCTGGGATAGGAGAGGTGTGCGACGATACAAGTAAGGCGCACAGTATGTCATAATGGTAGATTAATATTGTTGGACAGACCAAAGGAAACAAAAGTAAAATTCATTTACATTAGTCAGTGCACAACCCAGGATAATGTTAGAGGTTGTGTTGCACTTCAAGGATCTTTTTGTGCGCCAAGATGTTTTGACCTGAGATACTCATATGAATGTTAATTAGAAGATGCTGATTACAGTAACTTCCAAATCCCAGCTTTTTTTTTTTTTTTTAAATCCTGTGGAGTTTTGACTCTTGACAGGATTGAACATGGGAAGCAAGAGACGGGCAAGACATGCATCAAAGGTCTGTGGCCAGAACTGAACCTGGACCATTGTGGCTAAATGATACATGTCCCAAACACCAGTGCGTCAGAAAGCCCAGTATAGTCTAACTTTTGATCCAAAATGTATGCTTTACATCATAAAATTGGAAAAACAACATTATTTAACAGATTCCCCCAGTGGAAATATTGGATTATGTCTGCGGAAACAAATGGTTTACTGCTTCCAGCAATGCTAGATAATTTAATAACCGGTTAAATCTGTGTGAATTTTTCAGCTGTAATGTCGGTTTTACCTCTGGGTCGGGTTTCCTAGTCTGAGTATGACTTAAGTTGAAAATGGCTGCAGAGGGAATAAGGGCAGTTATTAAATACCAATTTATGTCCTCCAGGTAGCAGCCTCCGTATTCAGTGGTCTGAGGCAGACTGTGCTAACTATAGAAGCTCTGATGTCTTTGCTTGGGAAAACACAAGGCAGGAGAAAGAAAAGACGAGGAAGAAGTTAGAAGTGTATCAGACGTTAACTGTGGCAGGCGCAGGATACAACTGCATTCTCTTTCTCGTCATCCATGAGTGAGACAAGGAGGCAGAAAAAGCTTATTTCAGTGTTTCCAGGAAATGTGTGTATTGTGTATACAAGTGTGTATGTGTGCCAGTGTATGTGTGTGTGTCTCTACAGCAGTCAGTATATACAGGAAACCACAGAAAGCTAACATTTATCTCCATAAAATGAGGGAAAGGTTTTGCTCCACCTGACTGATGCAGAGAAAATCACAAAGCACAGTGGTCAGACAAAATAACCAATGATTTCTACAGCCACCACTAACTTTATAAACCATCTGACCCTGTGTGTGTGTGTGTGTGTGTGTGTGTGCAGCAGCAGCGCTGTGTGAGTCATAGCAAGGCTGCAGGTGATTGGTAAGGAAGTGGTCATGTTATTATCTCTAATTGAGGGGTAATTGTAGAGCTGAGTGTACCGTACTGTATGTGTGTGTGAATGTGTATGTGTATCTTTCTATGTGTCTGTGTTTGTGTTTAGGTGTATGCAGAGTGGAAAATTACATCTAGAGTTTAGGCTTGCTGTGATTAAAAACAAAGCAGAGTAAACACTGGGCTTCGGTGGGCAGCAGTGGGAATGGCTGGATGTTCTGCATCCTGTGTGTGTGTGTGTCTGTGTGTGTGTGCGTGCGTGCCTGTGTGATAGTTAGCAGCTATTGTCGGCCTGCAGGGAAAACAAATCGAGCACACAGGCAGCCAACTGGCCTACTGAATTTACCGACAACAGTGAGTCTTCAAGCTTTCTTGTTGTTATTTTAACATGCTTTATATTATTTTCAGCGATACTATCTGTATATCAGAGCTGCAATGATTAGTTGACAAACGTATTAATCAATGTGCAGAAAAATATTTGCCAACTATTTTGACAACCGATTAGTCTTGCAAGTAATTTTTCAAGCAAAATTGGCAGAAATTGCTGTTTTCAGCCTCTCCAATTTGGCAATCTCCTGCTTTTCTCTGTTTCATATCAAACTGAATATCCTTTGGGTTTGGACTATTATGACATAACCTCTGACTTTGAGAAACTGGGGTGGACATTGTTTGAAATACTTTCCGATTTTTTTCCGGAGGTGTAATCATGCTATTCAGGCAGGTACAATCAACAAAGAAACAGACCAACTAGCCTACAAACAAGCTTGTTCAGATCTTTTGGCAACTCACCGATTTAGCATCTGAGTGTTTCAGTTTCCAAATCCAACATAAGCTGTCTTCTCTTATTCCCAAATGCCCAGTAGATCCAATTTAGTAAAAATATTTAGTTCAAAACACTGTATTCAGTACATGATTGGTGACAAAATAGCAACTAACTACTTTTTCTCTGTCAAAAACTCCACAATTTGACCAGTTTGGAGCTTCTATGCCTGCCCTGTGGCTTACAACGGTCAATGGGTAATTTCATAGACTGGATACTTTGTGTTTGATGAGGATAATATTGCATAATTTTTAAAGAATGGTAAAATCAATAAACTAAACTAATTGTAGATAATTAAGTTAATTATTAGTTGCAGCCCTGATAAACATAATATTTAGGACACAGGCTTGTCTGTACTGGCATCATCATGACAGCCTGTGTTTGTTCAAAGCTTTTCATGCGCTCGTAAGGTAACTTCAAGAGGAATATTTTTATTAACAGAACAAATTGGTTGGATCTACATATTTTTACTATATGTGTGTGTATATACAGAATCATCATAACAATCGCTGGAGTAAGTTGCTTCCCTCTGCCTGCTCCAGTTGGCCCTCCCTTTTTCTCTTCCCTCGGCGTGAAGAGGAGGAGGAGGAAGCGTTTCCCTCACTGTCTGGCTTCCCATCTCTCTCTTCGTGCCATCTACTGGTTTGAACCCCCAAACCCTCCCCTCTCCAGATAGCTGTCTGTTCTCACCTACTCTGAGCAGGGATCTAATTGAGGGCAATCATTCAGATAAAAAGCCCCCTACAATGACGCCGCTGTGCTTGCGTGTTTGTGTATGTACATGTTTGTGTGTGTGTGTGTGTGTGTGTGTGTGTGTGTGTGTGAGAAGAGAGAGAGGATGGGAGGGAGGGGGGGGAGGGCAGGTTCCTCTCTGCTTCTACCACCATCCAACCCCTACACCTCCTCTACTCTCTCACTCTCTCCACCACCATTAAAATGCCATGTCGCTCTCTCGACCCATCTACCCTGCTATCCCCCCCCCCCAATGAGCCTTTTGTGCGCCACAGAGAAGAGGAGCTGAGGCTGGGAGAGAGTGGCGCGGGGGGGGGGGGGGGGGGGGGGGGGGGGGGCAGCGCCTGTTGTTGACTGGTTGTCTCGGACCTCTAGGAGCACCTCCTTAACATCAGGAGAGCCGGGGGTGCTTCCAAAAGCGCTCCACTTTTCACTCTACTTTCCTGTCCTCTTAGCCCCCAAACCAGCACCCTGACCCCACCCCAATTCCAACCCATATCAATGACATGTGCTTTTTTTTTTTTCTTTTTGCTTCCTGTTATTTGTTGATTTGGAGCTATTTCTGGCATCTATTTTAGTGAATCTCTAGATTGTGATTTTCAATATTTCTTACATGTTGCTATCACTAAAAGTTATGAGTTGCGTATGCAATGCATTCTGGCACTGGAGTTGTTGCCTCTGCCTCTTCTGCAACACTCTCCTCCCAATGTGGTTGTTGAATGCTGGTACTTTCTATCAAAGAGGCCCCTCACTTTTTGATCCTCATGGCGGGGAAGTGAAACACAGCGTTTGCACCGGATTTTTTATAGAGAGCTGAAAATGCTTCTGCCACAAATTCCACTTAGCTGGAGCTCAGTGTTAGTCCTGTGAGTCCAGTCAGAGAGAA
This sequence comes from Diplodus puntazzo, assembly GCA_963678695.2. Lineage (NCBI taxonomy): Eukaryota > Metazoa > Chordata > Actinopteri > Spariformes > Sparidae > Diplodus > Diplodus puntazzo. The sequence continues at coordinate 13,287,313 of OZ023163.1, read as the reverse complement.
AAACACCCAAGAAATGCCATGCGACATTTAATAAACCCACAGACGTCTGCTACCCCATAAAATATGCGGAGTGATTGCGAAGCCCTCCAGGTGAAGAGCACCCCGCCATCCCCTCTTTCTCTAGTTCCCTCTGTCTCTCTCTCCATTCACCCAGTAAGAGCCGGCGATGGTGTCATTGTAGTGGGACTGGTGGTGTGACCCTACAGAGCAGGGGGACACGGTGGTGGCGGTGGGGAGGTTCGGAGAGGGTAGAGGTGGGGGAGCTCGGAGGGTAATAGGGTGGGACAGGCTGTTGTCGAGTGATCCAACCCCACTTGGCACCACTCGGCTCCCCATAGTGTCCGTATCCCACTCAGGGTTCTTCTCATTCCTCTGACGCTCCTTCTCAATTCACTTTCAGTTTTATTCAAGAAGTTTTGTCGGCATGAGATCATTGTAACATCTCTCCAATTTGTTCCGCCGTGTCGGAGTTTCTTCATCACTTCACCACTATGACACATTATTATATAACTGATGAGGAGCTATAGATCAGCTATTACCTGAAATGCAAACATCACTTGTGGAAAACAGAAAGCTAGCTCTCAGCTAATGAGAACCAGCAGATTTATCACATTTATTTTATCATTCATCCACTGAAAGTGATATCTCACCCAAATTTAGGCCCTGCAATCAGAGACGATGTCATTTTTTTGTAACAGTCTCTCCTTCTCAATCTTAGTTTTCTGCCATCTATAAAGTTATTGTCTCCACAAAAAATTAACTTAGACTGCCATTTAATTAAAACTGCTGTTAAGCATTATTTTCTTATTAAAATGCATGTTAATTATCCCTGCCTACTTCATCCAATCAGACATTCCTGTCTGCTCGTCAACTTCCTCCTTTTAACTTGCAATGGCGGAGCAGAGTAAGCTACAAAGTCCAGCACTCCCAGTGATGGCTTATAATACTAAACACGGCAAGAGAAGAAAAAAGCTTGTGACCTGCCTTGAATAAAAGAAAGTAATCGTGCAAGTGTTGCGATGTAGAGAGGAGGGAGGGGATTACTAACTGATAAACAGACGGGAAGTTAGCTAAAATGTGCATATTTCTGCAAAAGCCATTGAGTTTACTCACATAAAAATATTTCTCTATATAAGAGTTTTTATTGTGAGTGGCAGAGTCTGCCATTCCCGGACTGGAATCAAATTGCTTTCACACGCGGAGGGGATTTACAGAAAATGAAACAGCATATAACCGAGCATTGCTAATGTTATCTCATTCATATGAACAACTTAACCTTCAGTCTCCCCTGATACTGCTGATAATTTGCATTCAAAGATTTCAACTGAGGGACAATGAGGTAGATTTTTTTGTGAAGCAGTCACAGGAATCAGAGTATGTAACATACTTAGTTGGTAATCAAAAATTAATCTATGGAACAAGAACAAGATGTTAATTTGTCAATTGTATCAATGGATCACTTTGAAATATTGCAGAGAAAACTGGAAGAAGGATCACAGCCAGCTGTAGCTAGAAGCTGCTCAAGACATGCTGGCTATTGTATTAAAATAGCACCTGCTGATACAAACAGTAACCACAAGTGTTGCTAAATCAACTAGAACTAATAGTCCACTATCACTCCCTGCCAATATTTCCACTTCTTTAAAGGTCCTGCTGATGTTTAGTGTCTCTCAGAGGTCTTGCGACATTCCCCTCCAACTCTCTCCTCTGAGCTCCTCGCACCCTAGACATTACTGAGAGTTCAAAGGCCATCTCCTGACCCTGGATCTTCGAACTTAGTGTCTTCCTGTGCTCCATCAGTCCTCCGCCAAAGTTACTCCCTGGCGACTATTACGCTCACTTTGTTTTGCGTGTTTTTGTGTGCCTCATGTGCCCCCCAAGTCACGTGCAAGTGAGGGAAAAGGGAGGAATGTTTGTCAAACTGAGGTAAAGGGCCACTTTGGGAGTCTTGTTCTACATTTACTTACATTATAGTTGGCAAATGAAAGAGCCACTAAGTCGAGCTGAATGAAACTTCTGCTTCGGCACTAATGTGATTTGGAGCTCTGGCTTGTATGTGCCTTCTGTGGGCAGCTACTGTACTCGTTGTAATATGGTTTTGTGTGAGTGTGTTTGGCACCTTGGGCTGGTTGAGCGATCCAGCGAGAAGACCCCTCTCCAGTATCAATTTAAGTCACCAGCTCACTCCACTTGCTTCTGTCACCCAGGTTTACCCAGCTCTCTACTGCAGCCAACACACCAGCAGGGAAAACATTAACATAAGTAAGCCCTCTACTGACAACTCTCTCCCTCTCTATTTCTCTCTCTTTCTCATATTGCCCTCTTTTCCACGTTTTGCCTTTGCCTTTTTTCTCGTTTGCAATCTCTCCCCTGTCTCTCTCCGACTCTCCAGCCTTCTCTCTCCGTCTCTCCAGCAGGGAAAACATCATTGTCATGGAGAGAGGGATGACAACAATGAAGCGGCTGCAAATCACACTGATTGTTAGTGCTGGACCTGGTGGATGGGGAGTGGGCTAATGTAATTGTCCAGGCCCTTGTCACTGTTGATACAGGCTCTTCAGAAGGCGGGGTGATTTAGCTAAAAGCTATCTCTAGGCCAAGTAATTAGACACACCATTCAGGGTGGCATTAGCTCGGGCTGCTGCTGCTGCTGTCGCTGCCACAGTGTCTCTCGTACACACACACACAGGCACAAACGAACCTCGCTAAGGCCCCATCATGCCACTCTGGGTGTTATTCAAACCATTAGCAGGGAGCATGGTGTTCTAGGCTGGGAACAAGTGTGTGTGAATTTGTGTGTGTTTATATGTGAGTGAGAAATTCATGCACTTCCTGCTTGTGCACACTCGCCTGTTGATGTTTGCCTATATGTATCATGGCTATCGTCTCTTTCTGCCAGCTGATCGAGTTGAGGTAGCGCATCACACTTGACTCCCCTAAAGCATGCTGTGTTCCCCGTCTCCTGCCGTGACTCCATGCTCTCCCATTAAATCAATTAAAGCAATCCAACACTCAGCTCAAAACAGACGGGGCAGAGTAGAGCAGGCACTGTGCCCCCCTGTTCAACGTGTACTTCAGTGGCATTCTAACCTAAAACCCATGGGAATTGGACTGAAGTGTGTTGGATTGTTTAGCTATACTCACTCCAGGATAATGCCTTCTGTAGAGGCCCGTTTTCATTTGAGGCCTTGAGATGAATAACAATATGTCCATTCTGATTTCATTTTTTTTTTTACAGTTGTATGGTCAATCCCCATTATTTGGTGCATGAATGACATATCGTCTGACAGAACACAGGCTCTTACTGCCTGGTTTAAACTATGAATCTGCTGTTCTTGTGTTTCTATCAAAACCGATAGCATATCGAGCATGGGTTTGGGATGAACAGAGATCTTCCCAGAGACACCTCTGGGAACAAGAGATTGCATGGTATGTTTGTATGCATGTATTTATGTTATTGCTTAGCAAATTACATACTGAAACTCGGTGCTGACTACAATAGAGCATGTCTTCTCATGCTGTTATTATAGCTACTATCACTGGCTGACTATGAAGACCTGGACCTATGAAAAATATGACATGGTAAAGTCCCTCAGTGTGTGTGGCTAAGGGAGGAAATCGAGCTAACAGCTAATAGAGCTAAAAAAAGCTAATGGAGCTAAACACACAGCAGGACTGAGAGTTTCTCTTCAGCACTTTTGTTTATGTACATTCATTTAAATTTGCAGGTTTACTTGAGACATATTTAGCATATTGAGTTGGCATCAAACTGTCTTGAGATTATTTATTTTCTATTTTTGATAACAAAAACCCACGTCCTGTGTCTCTTTGCTTGGTCTCTAACAACCCAATTGCCAGAATAAAAGTTGGATGTGGCCACAGATATGTTGAACCATTACATTTCTCTATGTTGTGACTTTACTTTTTTTTTGTTAAATTTCTTGTGACAACGCTGTGCTTATTAAGTTTAGGCAGAATTTACCAATTGGATAAGGTTAGGAAAAGATTGTGTTTTGGCTTAAAATACCTACTTTGGTCAACACAAACATGGCTGGGAATGTTCAGAGGTTGAGTTAAAAACAGCTCTGGGTACGTTGCCTATGTCTGTTACAAATGTGAACTTCTCAGCGGTTTGCAGTTAACCTGACATAAAAGAGATATAGCTTGATCATTCACCCACACTTACACATCAAAACTCATCAGCACTCAAAGTAAAAGATTTGCGATTGGCCTACTTTCAATACTTCTTTTTGAGGAATACATTTATTTCACTGACGTATTGCCACTATACGTTTGCTTATGTGATGTTGCTGAATACTTCTTTCAGCACTGACCACTACACAGCCATATCTAAACATGTATTTTTCAATGATGTCAGCCTGTTAAGATGTCAGCCATGAAGACTTTCGCATATTTGGCCGTCTCGGGTGTCAACGGACAGTAAAACAGTGACAAGCACTTTGTAATTCTAACAGCCATAAAAAAGACTGGTAGCATTGCTGGCGAGTTAGCTTTACCCTGCAAGCATCCGGATGGCCTGAGGGGAGGTTTGTGTTTAAGTTAAGACCAAATGGAAAGTACTAAAAACCCCCTCCTAAAAATCATTCCCTCTCTCTATATTTTCCATTTTTCGCCCCTCTCTCCTCTCTCCCCTCCTGCTCTGCTCCCTCTTTTATGGGGACACCGGACTCCCTGACAGTTTGTTTTAAATTTGACCGTGCAGATGTTTCTCTGGGTGACTGACTTTTATAGTTTAGAAAAGATTATATCAGCTTTCCCTAAGATTGTGTTACTGTATTTAAAAATGGCTGGAGATCGAAATGGGAGGGTGGGGTAAGTGGAGGTGGGGGGGTTGTGCAGCGGGAAAGCCAGGGGAGGAGAAGGACGTTTGTACTGGAGGTCTCTAAATCCTCGGTCTCCCTCTCGGTCTTAGCATTGCAGACTGGACAGGGAGTTGCTTGGGGAGGAGGGAGGATAAAGGGGGGAGATGGAAATCAGGGGGAAGGAGGTTAGAGTTCACAGCAGCCAGGTTTGGCTTATTGCATTAGACACAGATTCTTTCTAATTTCAAAGGACAACACCAGCGTTAAATTTGAGGATATTAGTTTTTGATAGGCAGCTGGGGCAAAGCACACAGTAAGGGGCGGCTAAGGGTGAGGAGGACAGGGTGAGCCCTACTTTTCACATTACTGGCCACAGAGCCAGACGGTCACTCCTCTTTCGTTCTTTGGTTCCTTTAACATTTAATAATCATCTTTCTGTAGGGTCTGTCTACAGAGATCCCTCTCTATATTCCTGTAAAATGTCCTTTTGTCCTTTATGACAGATAGCGAGCAACTTGTGAAGTGACGGGAGGGGCAAAGCATTTTTATCTGTCAGCTGTAATTCAAATGTTTCACTGTAGTTTAAAGTAAGCTACTGTCACTTTTAGAGAAAGGTCACAAACCTCTGACATCCTCATCTTTTCTACAAGGAAACAGGTTGAACTTTCTCCAATTTGCCCAGCAGAAAAGACGAGGGTTAAAGGGAGAGAGCAGACAGACGATAAAGTGGAAAAAATGCCCATAATGTATCCCCAATCTTTACATCAGACAGTCCTCTCCGTCTGTATTGATGTCACGATGAATCTGTTCCGTCATTCATCCACATTCTCACAAAGGGCAAAACCCATCAGCAGCAACTTCTAACGTTTCCTTATGAAAATATGCAGAATAGTAACAGTAACTGTAATTGAAAGATTAAAGAAATGGATGGCGGCCATTGAGTCTGGCTCGTTCTGTGGGTCCAAACGATTTTAATGAGAGATGAAGAACGAGTAATGTGGAGGTTCTCTTCACAGGTTCGGCCTGTTTGTTTAACAGGGAGCTCGGGTTACGTTCATTAAACCACAGGCTGCTGCTCCACTGTAAGGGTGTAATGCATATGTTATCAGACTGCGTGGCAGGAACAGTTTTGTCCTGTCTGACTCCTTGCTTGCTGGTTGACTGATTATCTGATGAGCTCGAGTGGATAACTAACAGATCAAAAGACGGGATTTGTTAAAAATAAAATCTCTTTTAAGGGTTTAACCTTCATCAGAATGACGAACAAAGGACTACAATTCTTATTCTCCAACGATGGCTCAGTGGCAGTGCAGTCTGGGGTTAATTACAGTTAATTGTCCATCAGTTCCAGTTGTGGTTCTGGTGCATGTGGCAGCATCAAAACAGCTCCTACCATTGGCCCTATACTTACTTGCCATATGAGAAGAAATTGGGCTTAGCGCTGGTAATTTTGTTGCTGCGGTGGCCCACCACTGTTGAGGAAATGCAAAGGTAATGCTGCAGGATGAGACAATGACTACACAGGCTGTGGTTGACTCACTGGCTCCCTGACTAACCTAAAGACTCACTGACTGGTGGGCAGTTGCTGAATCACCACTGTATCCTTTCTCTCTGCCTGTGGTGGCTAATGATGGTTGAAAGAGTGAGGATTACTTCACAATGCTTGAAGTGAGATATGATATGTACACAAGCATGATACCAAATGGCAAATAAATAAAAACGCCAATGTCTTGAGTCATCTTGCATGTTTTCATAATGCATCCTTTCGTTTCTGTGTCAACACTGTCCGCATTCATCTTTCGCATGTCACTTTACGTGCAAATGTCAGAGGAAAAAACACAATAAAGCCAAAGGCTAATCGATTGTTGTCCTCTTGTTTAACACAGCAAACAACAAAATAACATCAAAACAACAACAGGACAGCAAGCAAGACAAGACAATGAACACATAAATAGAAATAGCATACTCTTGTTTTTTTCCCGTGAGATGATGAAAGTACAATTGAACTTCATTGTACTCTGTAAGCGTTTCTTTGAAGGGTGGGGAAGTCCAAGTAGGTAAGTGGATATTGTGGATGGATTGGTCAAAACACAAAACTTTGACGCAGGGGAGTGGTGTTCATGTCCGGTTTGAAAGTAAAAGTCATGCTCGACTCATTTTAACTTCTTTTTACAAAAACCATGATCTTCTTCACCAGTTCACCATCTGTTTACCATTACAACGAAGGTCACCTGACTATTATAAGCCTGATGACAAAATCCACCAAACAAAGGTTACCTGCTTGGGCATCCTAAACTAAAACAGTTTAATTAAATGATGTGTAAAAAGCTAAGAATGAGCAGACATGACAATTTCTACAGCAGTTGCCTGAAAAAATGTTAGTCAAGTACCTTTCGGCAAGACCACAGATAAGTTCCCATTCTATGTGTCTTTATGTTGCAACTTAACATTTATTTTGGTTCAGTTTTCAATTTTTTTCTGGTCACAGTACTTTGCATATGCTGTGGTTAGGTTTTGGCACCAAAACCACTTGGCTATGATAAGGAAAACATCATGGTTTGGCTTAAAATACCTGTTTTGGTTGCCACAAAGATGGCTGGAAATGTCCTGACTTCTGCTTAAAAATAAATCCAGTGTTGCCATGCTTATAAATAATGACATTTCTTGGTCTAGTCAATAATGCCCAGTAGTTTGAAACTTGGAAATGCTGAAATGTAGATTCAAATTGAAGTCACCTATTTGGCACCACCATCCCCTTCACCTCCCGATGTGACGTTTTGTACAAATGTCAGTGTGGTACATAGGCTATGGCAAGTACAAACTTGCCACGTATCTGTGGTTTGTAGACACATTAACTGCTAACATTAGGTCCTAGTGACTGGGTTGTGTACGCACACGAAGCGTCCATAAAAGTTGCATACTGTTTACATACCATCCCAGGAGATCCCGTTGCTACACAGGGCTCTGCGGGCCATGAAGTCTGCAAAAAACAAAATAGTTTTTGTTAAAATTACAGGAGGCTCCAAGTTTTCACATCACACTCCAAACAAATCCCCATTTACAAATCTAATTTAAATGTCACTGACTAAATTCAGTTGAATAAAAACACCTAGTGTGTGTGCATGTATTTGTATTTAGTCTGAGTCTCTCTCTAGCTTCCTTTTTCAATACCAGAGAACATGGTTCGCATCCTGAGTCCCTCGTGTGGTTTAGAACTCAAAAGCACTTTGGTTAACATCAGGATAAGACCATGGTTTCATTTAAACGTTAATAAAGTAAACACTTCCTGTCAGATGCTTCAAGCCACTTATGACCATTTCAGTATTCAACCAAGACCACAATCTTTCCTCAACCTTAACAAACGTGGGCCTAAACATAACCATAACGAGAATGATCATGCTTTAGCTACTGCGATTTGATATTGACAGGAAAACAAGTGAAAACCCTCTGTCAGAGCATTTATGTTAAAATATATTTACTGCTGCAGTATTTAAATGAATGTGCAAGACAAGGAGGAAATGACATGACAACAATCTGTCCTTTGACTCATATTTGACTTATTTTTTTCAACAGCCAAAGCCATAGAAGTAAGAAGAGAAAAAGTATTATGTGGGAGTTAGTCATGCCACCACCTCTTCACTCCTTCCTGCCTTTTGCTCCGTCTGGAAGAAGCAAAGATTGGTAGTTTGCAGTAATGTACATGTAGAACCCAACATGATTGTCTTGAAATAGATGAAAGGGCACCCCGTGCCTTGAACTTTGAGTGGCTTCCATCTTTTTATCATCTCCCGTTCTGTTCGCCCCTCCAGGCTACTCAGAGACGAGGAAGATGGCAGGGGAGACAAAGAGCCTGTACCTCCACCACCTCGCCTTGCCTTTGTAGCGCTCTCTCCATCACTGTTAGTCACACATGATTATGCCCTGTCGACTGCCGACCAAGTGTTGCTATTTGCCTGTAATAGCATGACAATCAGTGTCAATCTGTGCTGGGCCGCAAATGTTCACACTGTGTGTCCTTTGGCTATGTGTTTTACATATGGTTAGCATACACAGCTCTCCACTCTGCTGCTCCTGTTTATACATCTATTCAATGTACGAGATGATGCGCCGTACATATACACTGTTAAAAATGATCTACATTTCCCATATAAATACCCACTTGACGCAATACTGTAGCCTACATCTAAAGGGTAAACAATTGACTGTTTGCACTTGTCAAATCGGTTACGTTTCATTGGTGAGGATGTTGTTTTGAGTTGTTTTCCACGATCGACACCAAAGATGAGAAAGAGTAAGGAAAAGGAGACAAGGCAGTGAGGGGGTCAACGTTCACCTCCAGTAAGTGTTTCTGCTTCACCTTTAATCTATGGAAATGTATGGAGCAGATGAAGTATAATTGTAAGGTGGACTTTGACCATTAAAATCTCTCAAGTGCTCGTTGCAGGAGGGGCCAGAGGGAGACTGGGCAGTAATCACTACAGGTTCACTCCGCTGATGATGGGGAGGGAATTAATTTACCCTGGAGAAAAACAAATTAAGGCTCTCCTCAGCCCAGCGCTCCATCACACAATAGCATATATAAATATTTTATCTTGGGCGATCCAGGTTAGCAAAGGTTTAGTACATCTCCATTTTCACAAGGGCCCGCTCTCCACACTGTGGCCTTCGCTCCCCTCCCGGCTCTCCTACTGATGAGTGCCTGCTGTCCTCTCCTTCACCTCCCTGTCTTCCTCCTTTCGCTCTCCATCTTCCAGTACTGTCTTTCTCACTCATGTACGCCGCTCCTCCTCTCGCGCCCTCCTCCACTTGAACTCCCGCAGTCTGTTTTCTACACTTTTCCTCCACCTCCTCCAGTTGTTAAATACAAAAAAAAAAAAAATCCAAATATTCGTTCTGAAGTCTTGCACGGCTCCGATGTCTTAATCCCCACTGACACAGACGTATCACTTGTTGACAGACAGTGTGGAGTACACCGTGAAAAACAGGATTCAGCTGACACAGTTGAAAATGTCACTGTGATTTATGAACCTGTGTATAAATCAAGTTCAGTGCTGCTCTGTGTTATAGAAAAAAAACGTACTTTTCCTATTTAAAATGGAGCAGCGATCCTGTTGGATGTTTTGGATTGCAATAAGTTTGCCCTGGCAAAAAAAAAACACAAGGTTTGTTATTTTAGCTTCCTTTTTCACTCGCTTTTCCAGTCGAACAATAAAAAATAAGAGCGTGTCATACTATATTATGGGAAATAGAATAATACCATAAAATAGCTTTCCACTGAATTGGATCTTACTTAGAAAGCCTCTTGTAAAGAAATACCTTCAGTTATAGGTCCCCTGGATGCGTCTTCTAGCCCACAGTTGGATAGGTACAGTATTTATCAAATTAATAATAATAACTGCTGTGTTGATCTTAGCATACAGGCTTTTTTTCTTGTTTACATCAGTGGAAATTAGAACGTGATAGACTGGTGACCTATCCAGGGTGCTCTCTGTTTCCCCCCCAATGCATGCTGGGATATAATGGTACAGAATTAGATGGTTGGGGCTTTTACAGTGACTATGGGGAGGTCATAATGTTCCCAATCTCTTCATTAAACATTGCTTTACTTTCTGTTACTACTGGTGGATTGTAACTAAGCACATTCAAGTAGTTACATAACTTATGATGAACACATTTAGGTACTGTTACTATTGGCAGGGGTGCCAAAGCGTGACATAAAACAAATGACACCGCAGTGTGTGTACATCAATAATGATTTACTTACAAAGACGAAATACGACTATACAGAGTGTGAATGAAAATATATACAGTGGTGAAGCCTCTGTTCAGGTTGAGCTCAGGCCAAAATAACAAAGTGTTGTAAAAAGTACCCAAAAGTCATACTTGAGTAAAAGTGAAGATATAGTTTTTAAAATATTACTTTGATGAAAATGAGACTCAACCTTATGAATAGCACTTGAATTCCATCACTGTGCGTACTCAGGGATGGAAGTAATTAAATATCAACTGAAATTACTGTATTTATGTCATTTTTGAGTTTTTTTCCCCAAGTCTGTCATTTTTACTTGTACTTAATATGCACTTCACCATGTAATCCACTTAGTTACTTTTTTAAATTGTACAATAAAAGAAAATGACTAAGACTTTCATCTGCATTTTTGTAGCCAATAATATTATCCGATTACAAATGGGCCAATAAAAACCCTGACATACTGACGGAAAAAAACAAAAAACAAACAACAACTCTGCAGCAGGTGCAGGTTTGGAAAGGGTGACCGTGACCACTGAGCAGAACAGAGAAGGAGTTCAGACTGGAGATGTGGAGAAACAGAAACACCTCTGACTGAATGTCTGTTACTGATAAAGCGCAAAACATTGACGGTTAAAAAACGAATACTCTGAGTAGCGTAGGAGAAGAATACTTTGTACTTTTACTTATTTCAATACCAGTAGATTTACTTGTAAGAGAGTAATATTTCACTAATGAATGTAACTGTAATCGTACTTGAGTACAGACTTTCCATTTCCACCCCTCTTTACATTCACTGCATAGGAGGGAAATACTAGAAATATAGCTTTTCACTCTTTGTAAAGTAAGTAAGATTTTACAAAGGAAGTGTATGTAAAGCTTGTAAATGTGTATTATTTTACAGGTTGAACATGAAATATTTAGGTATTAAAATTGTGCACCTGGACAAACTAAGTACCTCTTACTCATAGGTTGACCAGTTTAGGCTAACATGTAGGCCTGTATGCTACTTGTGTAATGTTCAGTGACTGTGCGTTTTTAAAATAATACTCAGTACTTTTACGAAAGAAACATTTCAAGGCATGTAATTGAGAAGTTTTACCGTGTGGGCTACTACTTTTACCTGAGTGAAGGACGTAAGCACTTCCCCTGCTGAAGTCAGTCAGGCGTTGAAACGAGTGCAGTGTGTTGTTGTTGTGTTTGTTGTCAAACAGAACGCAGCAATTAGAGGCGCGGCGCGCGCGAGGGGTAGGGCGACACCCCGGTGTGGGAGTCAGCACGCGCCCCCCCTCCTAGCTCCGCGTCCCGCCTCGCTGCAGTGAGGCTCGTGCTCTAATGAGAGGGATTTAATGGATTTACTGCGGCGGAGGATTCCTGTGTGTCCGCATGCTCTTGGCTCCGCCGACTAGAAAACGTCTGTGATAATTGCTGAGCCGCCTCCACATTAACACGAACCATAGAGAGAGAGAGAGAGAGAGAGAGAGAGAGAGAGAGAGAGAGAGGAAAAAGAAAACTGCATCTCCTCTTCACTGCTTTCCCACGGCCATGATGAAAACAGGTAGCTCAGGCCAACAACAGATGCTGTGCAGTGTGGAGAGGGTTGTGGGAGTTGGGAGAAATCGTAGTGAAGGTAATTTTCTCACATTTTGTCATGTGGACATTAGTTTTTACACAGAAGGTTGTTGTTTGCCGCAGTCTGCCGTGAAGTGACACCACTAGTTTACACAGTAGCCTAGCACAAACATTAGCACGGGCCAGGCAGGTGTAGCCTAGCATAGAGGGGAAGCTACACCTTCTGTTAAAAAATATATCAGGCCTCCAAATATGCTTTGGCTTTACAAGTCGTTTAGGTGACGATTTTTTATTAACCTCCCATAACTAAATGTATTAAATACTTGAATTGTTTTTTTAATTAAATGCCCAAATAACTGATTAATACATCATAATGCAAGTATATATATATATACATATATATATATATATATATATATATATACATACACACATATATTAGTACATTTATATTTAACTTCTATTTATTTATGTAATAAAATACTTAATATGTATCATTTTATAATGAATTGCTTACATATATGGATACTTGTTGTAGTTTTCATAAGCACTGTCTTTTATTATTTTATTTAATTTTCATCTTACAGACCAAACAATGTGGTACAAGTACAAGCCATTGAGCACAACACACATACCCCACATTCAAAAACAAAACAACAACAATAAAAAAAGACTGCGACCACAGAAAGCCAGACCAGACAGAGATATATACACCAAAGGTTCAGCCTAAACAAAACATGTGACAAAGAATGTCCCACTCAAATATCTCATAGCAGGGACTTCCACTGAGATCCCAGAGAATTAAAATGTCAAATCCTGTGTTCACAAGCACTTAAATAAATCTGGATAAAGCAATAAATGGACCTCTTAGAAAATGTATTGGCATTAATTAGATTGATTTTTGTCATTGCTGAATGTTGTTTAATTGCCATGTGAAGGTCAAACTCTTGTTTTATTTGCCACAACATAAGCCTATTCTTCTACCAACAAAGCTTTGAATTGAGAAGCACAGTTCTTGCGTGTAATTCCTCTTTGATCCAACCTTTTCAGACTGGGGCGCTCACCAGCTGTCACAGAGTCACAGTGTCCTCTGCTTTGTCAATCGATAGGTCTGCTAATTTATTGTTAATATGTCCATTGATCAGATGTCCTCTGGGACCAGATAGGGAAACAGCACTTAAGCCTGGTTCAACTCAATCCCTATATAACATTGCATTAAAGTGAAAATTGCCATGGTGGGTCAACTGAATGAATCGTAAAAAGCCTCATTAAGAAATCATCTTGTCACCACTAAATGTTATTTTCTAACTATGTATATAATGATGATTTGATAGCATTGAAGTTATATTAAAAGCAATCAAAATCTATTTTATAATGCTAATGATTTTGTGTTACATTTTTGTGTTACTGTCAAGCTGACATGAGCAGAAAATATGTGATTTTGTGTTTCCACATGTATCCATAATGGATAAGAAAACATGTCAACATTTATATCACATCTGACACAAATATCCTGTCTCACAAACCTCATCTGATTTTAATAAATCACATCAAAATGAAAACATGGGCTGCAAAACCATGAGCACTTATTGAGTTAACAAGTCAAATTCTTTTTCTTTCCTGTCCCAGCTCACCACTTGCAGGACAAAAGAAACATTTAGTGTCTGCTTGTTTATTCCTGTGCTCGCTCCGTATTTATTCACTACTGTCACTCATCTTTTTTTTCCCCCTCTCTCTCGACCTCGCTCTCCCCTGCGGCTTTCTCTCACACACAGGCGGTGCGATGGCGCTGCAGCAGAGAGAGAAGGATCTGGGTGACCATCTGAAACCAATTATGGCGGCGCTGCAGCCACCCAGAAACTCAGTGACGGATGGGGATCTTGTATTTATAGCTGGGGTAATTGGCAACACTCAGACACACACACACGTAACACGCACACACACACACCTACACACACACACACACACACACACACACGTAAGTACAAAGAAATAGACACTTTTAAATGTACACACATAAGGCACAGTTTGTGTTTACACTCAGGGATAGACATCACACACACATACACACACATGCACAGGCCTCACAGGCAGCAGAAAAGGTGCAGTGCGTGTCTTGCTTGCAGTCAAAGTGACGCAGCCAGCATATGAATCAAAGTCCTTTGTCATGGGAAGACAAATAAGGCTCAGGGATGGCCGGAGAGGTATGTTTGTGTTTTCCACGGTCTAATCAGAGCTGATGTTTACAGCCGGTACTGCAGCCGGGGACAGAGGTTGTACATCTCGGCTATCTGTCTCGGCCTGTCAGCGCGTCAAACCTGCATGTGAAAACATATACAAAACACATCTGCCTCTTGTTAGCCTCCATAAATGGCTGCCATGTGGTCTGCTGATAAATAGGCCAGTGTATTTATTGGAGCACAACAAATTGGCTACAAACACTGACAAGGAATTGAAGAACTATAAATATTGCGATGTGATGAAACCTTTAAACGTGCTGCAGGTATTTTATGAGGGGTCCCACTCCTTTGCCTGTTTTATGTAGTTGGAGGTATTTCTTTTGACTGCTTTCTTCTTTCACACACCGCCTTGTTAAATAGGTGGGGGGACAATGGCACTCTCACACTGAGCAGGTTCAGGGCTGAGTGTTTCTGTGTGTGTGTGCGTGTGTGTGTGTGTGTGTGGACGGCTTGGCCGCAACTAAGCTGAGCAGATCCGCCACTTGAGAACGATAAAGAGCCCTGTTACACCCGAAATCTCAGAGAGACGTAACCAGAAATTCCTGAATGAATCGGCAACAGACAAGCCCTAAACCCCGTGTAATTACATATTTGGAGTTTATCAGGGTTTATGCGAAAATGCACAAGTTTCCCTTCCCTGGTGGTCCTTAAACACATCCATATGTTTCCATTTCTGCTCCTCCCTCTGCGCTCTCTCCCTTTCTCTCTCTCTCTGTCTCTCTCTCTTCTCCCTCCTCCCTATTTTTCATCTTCCACCTCCTATTTTCCCTCCCCATGAAAAATGGCTTTGGTGTAAAGATGGATGATATGACCCATTGGAGTGGTGTTTTTCTATTGTTAAGTTGTTGTTGACTCTCTAGACTCACAGTGGGACTGATCCAGTTTGGTGTTTCGGAGTGTGTCGAGGCCATCAGCGCCGGGGCCAGAGCTCTTGGTGGAACTGTGTGCAAACAGAGGAAGCCGCAGCCTGTCCACATCGCACAGACTGGAACACACACACAAATCTAGGGAGGCCTTCTATCGTGTGTGGGCCGGTTTTTTTCATTTCTTTTCCCTCCCTGTCTGCCTCTCTCTCGCCTTCTCTCTCTCTCTCTGCTTCTCCCTGCTTGAGAAAACCGATCTGTTTTAAAACACGTGCTAAATATTACCATATTTACATTTTCCTGTTTCAAGAAGGCAGCAGAGGGGGAGTGTGTGCTGTGGATTTTTCTTTTTTTCTCGCAGTGGAAAGGTCTCGGCTCGGTGTTAGGCTCTGTTTGAAACTTTAAACCTTTTTCATGCTTATTTGTTTTATGATTCTGCAGGGCACCGTGTTTACACTAAGAGTGCAACATCTGGATTAGATAATTTGTTGGGAATTAACTGAGCCCGAATGCTTATCGACCTCATCTGATTACATCTGTTTGATGTTTGGTGCTTTTTTTCAGTGTTCGTTATTTTCCAGCCAGCTCAGTGCTATTTAGTTTTTGCAGTACATTTTTGTTTGATGTGTTTTCAGACGAATGGAGGATTAACATTGTGCAGCATTAACCTTCCCTCTAATCACCAGCAGACCCCCCCCAACATACTCTGTCACATCTCTCCAGTCAGTGACTAGCAGTGCTGGGCCTTCCATAATGGCTAATTCCCAATTAGATCTCACTGGTAATGTTTGGCTTTCCAGTGACGCATGAGACTGCTGGAGTGGACATGTCAGTACAGGGGCTTCCATGTGCATTGCATTAAGGGGACACATTAACTGATTAAATCAAACTTGTAAAAGAATAATCTTAACCCTGGTAGTGTAAATGATATATATAGCTTGTGTATGTATATATATATATATATATATATATATATATATATATATATATATATATGTATATATATATATATATATATTAAGTAGGGGTGGCTGAGTGAGAGCCTTTAGATGATCATAATAATAATTTTGTACTGTAATCGCATTGTAGTCCTCTGAGTTGGACTCTAATGGAGTCATGGGGTGAGATTCCCGCCCCTGAGATTTCTCTTTCGTTCTCGCGGTCTTTCTATTTCTCTCTTCATCACTGTCTTCATGTATATTTTATTAACAGCAACCAGCAGCAAGAATACTTCACTCTGTCGCACAGTTAGTGAGTCGTTTGCTCCAGATAGTTCAACAAACTTGACATATCCATTAGGACTGTTTGAGCCTAATTGCTCTGCCACTTTAAGTTTATTGGGGTTTTGAAGCATCAGGCTGCTGCGTCGGAAATCACAAATCCACAGCGAGTCAGTTTAGCACCAAACTGGTTGCATATTTTTATGTATCTAGTGTTTGATGTAGAGGTGAGTGACATTGACCAGTTGATGGTGGTGAGAACCAGGGTGGCGTTAAGTGACATTTGACCAGCTTTATAGGCGACTACACAGAATGACATCTATCTGACTGAAATGTTCGTAGACAAGGTAATGCTTCAAAGTTTTATTCGTGTTACTTTTAGTCATGTTTACCAGCTTCCTTCCTCACTTTCGACGTGTTGCCTGATGTTTTCCCAGAAGTAATACTGGCAAGTGACCAAATGACATTCATCATTACCCAGGGGCATGTCCAGAAGGGGAGCTGGGCTGACACTGGCCACCCCTAAAGTATGATTTTCCATGCCAAGTGTCACCCCCATCATCCATAATCCATCATCCTTTTTGCGGCTAGGTCCGCAGATTTAGACAGAAGGCGGTATATTGGGGGTCTGTTTTGGTCTGCCAATATGATGCCTCAGAGGGTACGCTTTTTTCCACCTCCATTGCTATGTAAATCCAAGTCGTCGATGTCCGGCAATTTGGTGAGATGGGCGGAGGTGTCTATGATGTGAACTGTTGTGTGACCCACAGCCAGAGAGTTTTAAAACCAGGAAACAGCTGATCATAGCAGTCAATTCATGACTTCATCCGTAGATGTTAAGATGAGCAACTGGAAAGCGAGATCCAGGAGATGCTACCATCTCCTCTGTCTCTGTAGCTGTCTTGGTTGCCTGTTTGTTGTTGCAGCGGCAAGCTACTAACGGTCGCTACTTTCAAATTAAAAGTCACCCCCCAGGACCCAGTTTTAAACTCCAATGTGGTGCAATGTAAAACTCTTATTTTGAAGACAAATTCGACCTGCTTTCTGTTAGCTGTCTGGTGCTTGAAGCAGCTAACAGAGGGAGTGAGGCGCGCACCCATGAGGCAGTGGCCATTCATGATTATGCTGCATCCTGCCAGCCTTGAGCGGGCAGCTGCGTAGCAATTATGACTGACACTGATCTCACGGGGCTAAATATTCTTCCAACGCATATGTTGTACGTCACTCTTCACGCCCAACTTCGTGCTTCACGTCACATCACATGTTTACGCCTACCCCAGTGGCGGCTTTTTTGAAAAGAAGGAATATTACACCTCCCTTTCACATAAACAAGGTGGCAGATTGCAGCCTTTACCTTGCTGAAAATGTGCTGCCTTTATTATCTAAAAGGGGCTGGATACACAACAGAAATCATCAAACTAATTGTTAAACATTTTGCCATACTGTTCACACCATGGTAGCTATCTTTTAATATCTCTGGATGTTGCACAGCAAAATTAGGAATTTGTTTCTAAAATTAGGTTCCAGAAAATTCCCTGTGGTTCAACATACTGAATTGATACAACATGTAAAAACGACATATGATATGACATACGATAGAAGAATTTATCAATATGCCCTACCCCTGTTTTTTTGGTTTATGTGGTCAAGGATGTCTTTAACTTCTTGTGTTGACGTTCTTGTCAAAAATACTATGTGACTTAGATAACGTCTCAATTAACACTTTTAATTCAACAGTAAACCAATGGACACATGACAGGACATTTCCCTCTGGCTCTTATCCATGCTACTGACTTTATCTGACTACAACATGTCCCCCCTGGCCTCTATCGGGCTTTATCTCCACTCTACGATCCATTACAAAGCTGCCTGCTGTCCCCTGGGTGATCTGCCCCGCCCCCTCTAATCTGGCCGAGCTGCTGCGATTCCATCACTCCCGTCGGTCGAACCACACAGAAAGATTAGTCAGACTCTCCGTCCAACAGATGTGTCCAGCGCTTGATTTGTGTGTGTTTTATTGACTCTGGCCATCTGTTAATACAGTTGCTGGTTCCTCCTCTTGTGTTTGTTGATGCACACAGACGGGGGAGCCGAGTGCCAGAAGAAACATTCAGCAAAGGAAGAGATGAGAGATAGAGACAGAAAGATAGAGAGAGAGTGGAGAGTAATATTTTATAAAATGCTGCTGGTTTATATAAGTTTGTATTCCTGCATATAGAACAGAAGAATGTGTTCCTGTTTTTAGTGTAGTTTGAACATTGATTCAGGATAGCACACGGGCAGTTTTAGTTGATGAATGAGTCTCAGATGTTCGGTCCTTTCTGAAAACAGTGAGAGCGTGAATTCCTTCACCAGGAGGAAAGTGAAAGATTGCTTTAGATATCTGAAATTCCTCGCAGTACCATTCCTTACATTCCCTCTCAACACCGAAGGAGCAGTTGCTGTCAGCAGCAGTTGCTGTCAGCATTCTTTGGATTGTCCATTTGTGTGTGCATTTATGTGCCTGTGCATGGTAGGAATTTATGTCCATATAAAAGGATGATAATGCCCAACAGTTGCAGTCACTTGTGCTGGGTTGTTGTATTTTCTTGGACATTCCACTGACTCCTCATCTTCCTCCTCTCTGTGTCACTCCTCCTCACAGCCTTCACTCCCATGGTGTCTTTTTCCCCTCTCCTCCTGTCTCACATAACACTTGTATGAATGCCTTGGAAGCCGCAAAGCTTATGAAAACTTTTGCCTCACATTAATTATCCTCTGTCTCACTAAGATGCCTAAAAGGTGAGATAGATTACATCTTAAAGCTTAACCTACTCACTCAGCAAGAATTACATCATTAAGTCATCACGACCTCAGACTATATTTTTACTCTGATCTGTTTCATCTTGCTGGCTGCCCTCCTTCCCAGCATTCCTATTGTGAAGCTGCCTGTTTACCCACTGAATGGAAAGTTAAAGTCTTCCCTTAGCCGCTTTATCCGCTCTTTTTACGTCAACGGGTGATGTTGCTTCTCGCTGCCCTCTCTGCCGTGTCATGATGATGTGATTTCTTGACACGGGCGTCACTCGGCCAAGCTGAAACCCCAGAACTCCATGTGAACCTGCTGAAAGGGAGGTGGCGCCCAGCCTGGGTAAACACAGTGTGAGGGGGTTGGCCAGGGACACAGACTGTTGGTCCTAAATGTGGAGGAAAAGCGTCCAATAACTGGGCCTGTGGGGAGCAAGCAGGGCCAAGGCTAACCCGAGCACAGACTCGCTGGGAGCAGGGATAGTAGTGAAGTTGGATCACAGCTGCTCCGAGGGACGTATAGGTAACAGATGGGATTTGGACCTGTGTCTTGCAAACAGGAAATCATTTTCCCCTTTGCAAAGCAGCAATTTAAGCAAGTTTAATTCACTTCTAAGTCTACCTAACAAGTGCCTTTTCTTGAGAATAAAAGTTAGAAAATAACCATAAAATTGCACTAACCTTCAAGGAAGTGACTTGTGAATAAGTGTATTTGATCATTTAATGAATTAAAGTTTTGAATTACAGGTTAAACTGAGTAAACTGAGAGCAAATTGACCTCAACTCTACAAGGGAGACATTTGAGCTTTACATGGACATGCACTGCTACTTAGGTATCCGCCCTTCGTCCTGTACGTTAACCCCCTCTGAAGAGGTATGGATATCGCCCTTCAAGTTTTTTTTTCACCTCATTGACTCCCTGTTCCCCCTTCAACTCTGACCGCTGGAGGTTTAAGCACAGGCCGGGCAAGCAGCAGGGGTTCATGGGAGGGAAAAAAAATCACATAGAGGGAACACTGTATTCAGCACAGAGCTAGAGGTGTTAACAGTAGTTGTGTCTATGTGAAGCAGAACACAGCCAGGTTTGGGTCAAATATGAAATAACTCTTACGTGTATTTTAACCTGCATGAAGTGGCAGGTGTGCTGGGTTTACCCAGTCAGAAAAACTCTGATGGTATCACAAAGAAAAGTATGACTTTCAGAGACTTTCCTGTGTTTTTTTTAACGTATTGGCACTGTCTGAGGCGGTAACCTCCATCCACCCAGCCACTGTAGTTTTTAAATACACTTTATATCTACATACCGTAGACACATATATGAGCACCAAGTGGGGTTTATATTTTTATCTGCTACAGGTAGGGAGGACACTAGAATTTCTGGGCCAAAACTGCATTTTTTTGGCATTAGCTGGCTAAAGTTGTATAGGGTGAATCTTATGCCCCTATGTTCACACCACTTTTCGACTCAAACTGCTATATATATTGTATATAGCACATAATATGTACATATATATCTCACAATGTGGTTATCAAACTCTTCTGACAAAAATATGTAATGGAGGCAGGATGTTTTACAAACAATAAACCTTCCATCCATCCATCCATCCATTTTCGTCCGCTTATCCGGGGCCGGGTCGCGGGGGCAGCTGCCTGAGCAGGGACACCCAGACTTCCCTCTCCAATAAACACTTATTGTCTAAAATGACATCAATCAGTTTATCTGAGCGCGCATCGGACCACATATACTAAATAGTGATATATGTCAGGCCAACATTGGCAAATGATTTCTGCTGGCTGATGTATTGGTAAGGCTGTATCCAATACCAACGTCTTCTTTTTGATGTTTTACTCTCCATTTTGTGCAGGAAAACAATTAAATCTTCATTACAAAAATAACTGAACTGTTTAAAAGTATTTTAGCCCTTCATTACTGTGAAGTAGTTAACTTAAACTTTTCGTAGTTAAACAGTTGAGAGACAAGAGCATACTCACTGAATGAGCACATATTAGATCAAAAACATTTATGAAACAATCTTAAATATAACCTTCTTCCAAATGATTAAAAGCTAGAAGGAAAAAAATGCTTAAAAGGCATTTATAGCCAGCTAAACATCTATCTGCTCAATGAGAAGAATGTTTACTTTTTAACATTTTTTATTTTGTACTTACATATTCCATCCTAACTGATGGAGAGGAGCCCTGAAAATACAAATGCTGCATCCGAACACGACACGTAAGTCACACAATAATTGTTCAAAACAGTTGTAATAACATTGACATTATGGCAAGGTAGCTGATTTCCGTTTCATCATTTTCCGATCATTTTCACTTATTTGTATTTATTCTGTGAAAAAATAGGGCAATTTTCATGACATTAATACGGTTATTTACCGGATTCTACTACCCTAAAACAAGTGGGAGTGTTTGTATCACAAAGCTTGTGTTTTCACGTGCTAAAAGGCAGGCATGTCAAGAACCAGTAGCTCATGAATGTGCCAGGCCAAAACTGATAACAAAACAGATAACATACAAAAGACATCGGCCACTGCTATCAGTGACCGTCTTGGTACTATTCAGCCAATAAGTATGTCCGTGCCTGACAGCAGGTGAATAGAAAAATGCTGGTTTAACAATTTTAACGCTGAAGTAATATTCCATAATTAATTATGATACAGCTTTATAACAAAATTCATGCCTTTAAAGATTGAGAATGTCATTGTCAAGTCATAATTGCCAAGGGAATTTGTAAAACACAAAGCACCATTTAATGGTTGGAAGAGATCTGTTTTATATTTTCCGTTACCATGAGGTGACGGCATGCTAATTGTACTGAGGTCTGCACTCTCCCCACAATGACCAACCTTCTGCTTTATCATTGTGTTTTAGGGAATAAAACCCTTTTGAACTTGTTCTGATTCAGCCCCGTGGCCACTTGCATCACGTCCACCCCAAGTGCTACCTCACAACCTCCAGGAGGCAGTTCATGCTTTAATTGGCACTTAATGAGTTAATTGACCCCAGCGTTGTCGGGGGGAGTGGAGGTAACAGGGTGACGGGGGGGCCAGGGGCTTGGGGAGCAGGTGAGGGTGGAGAGGATTGGCCCAAGGTGCTTCCTGTGTCACATCACCAGTGGAGGTACCCATCAACCCCTTTGAACCAGGACACAAACACTGGAAACACTTTCATCGCGCCGATGTGTCATCACAGCCGGGTTCCATGTATATGTATGGGACTGTCTGAAAATATACAAAGTCCAATTTGCCCGGGACAGGCCAACCTCAGGATAATGAATCACATGTGATGTGTATCTGATATGCAGCCTGAGTCATCACCAGATGTTTCGACAGGATTACTTCCAGTTCTGGAGAAGAACAGTGGATTTCCAAAGAGAAACCAACAGCGCTCCATCAAGTAAGACAAAGAAAAGAAGTCAACAAACATTCACCGCCACTATGAGTAGAACAGTGGAGTTTATGAAAATTCTGCACTGGAACGCTCCCAGTGCCTCTGGAAGGCAGACCGAAGTGTTTCTTATGTCTATAATTGGGGGTACACATGCCAAATGAGAGGAGTTTTGAGGTCAAGCACAGAAGAGGAAGTAACTCGGGCACCAGGCCCTTCAGATAAAAGCTTACAGGTGGAAGTAAGTACAGTCCTACACATGTAAGCAAGCTGTGCTGCTTGTTTGTTCTGGTGTCTGTTTGTATGTGGAAAATGCAGCTCCCAGCACATAATATGTTTGCTCAGTTGGAGCATAGCATGCACTCTGGATAACATTGGCTGTCTCTTTCACTTGGCAACAACACATATGAACCTGTGTGAATTTGTGAACCCATGTGCTAAACTCAGCACACTGACATAACCACACAAACACAGAGGGACGCACGCATGCACACCTTTTGTTCTTTCACACATGTGCTTTGTTGTTCCTCCTTTGTAGTTTGTTCAAACTTATGCAAAAATAATTCTCGAGTTGAAAACATCCGTAGTTTTTTTTCAGGGAGGTGCTTCGTCTCTATGTGTGGGTTCCTGCATTTGCCCCTGTGTGTTTGCACCCATGTGTGTGCATCAGAGAGGGACGCCCAGCAGGCAGTGTTGTTGTAGGTGAGGGTGAGGAGCCCCCTGATGGGCAACTGTGGCAGAGAGGCCAGCTTTGATCAAAGGCCCAAGACGAAGAGGAGGAGGAGCAGGAGGAGGAGGGAGGGAAGAGCAGCAGGCCATCCAGAAGAGAGAGGAGGTGAAGCAGGCCTGCAGAATGGGGGACCCGGGAACGATGGAGTCCTTAAGCCCACAGTGGGACCCTTCAAGAGCCAAGAGAAAACACCTGCTTCTCTGCTACCAGCACACTGCGTCAGACGGGCTGGAATATTGTCCCCCTGTGCTGAAATATTTAAATGTTTATAGATGTTGGTGTTTAAAAAATGATGCCATGGGTTGCACTAAGAAGTCAATTTTCTTTTTCTTTTATAACATTTTGGAGCAAAACTGCGGACGGCAAATCTGAGTGTTCATTAGATTTCCTCCTCTGATGAGATGAAAAAAAAGGGGCTGCATGCTGCTGAGTTTTCCAAATAATTGAATCATGTATTTATTCAATAGGCTCTCGGCAGAGTATTGATTGTCGACAGATTGGGTTACGCTGAGAATCTGTGGGAAGTCTCGCAAAAAGAGACGACCTAACCAAGGGCATGTGTGCAGACAAATGTATTCAGACGAAATTCATGTTGCTTAGGTCATTCTGGCTTCACGTTTGCCCTGAGGGAGACGTGTTTAATTAAGGCCTTCAGTTCTTCCAAATAAAACGCCTTCAGTCTGACCTCTTGCTACTTAATCTTTGCCTTTCTAGAGTGGATTTATGTTTGAAATTATTTAACAATATTTTGCCCTCATACATTCCTTATTTTTCAACATAATTTCAAAAAGGCGTATGTTTTTGCTAATGAAATGAAGAAACCAAAGGAGACGCTGCATAACGCTGGTGTGAATTTGAATATTTCACTTATAATAAACATCCTCCTGTAGAGACCGGGATATTTGTCGAATCTGTCGCCACATTGTGGAAATCCTGCCTAGCTCAGGAGCTTAAAAAAATGATTTTAAAAAAGATGAAATAAAAGCAGTCTTTGAAACACAAGGCAGTGCAATGTTGAAACAAGCCAGCTTTTCTTCTGCCAAGCACAACTACAAACATCCCTCCAAACGCAGGCTTCATTGGCCCTGACGCAGTCTGGGAGAAAATTAAATTTGACAAAATAAATTAATGCCAGCGGACCACTTGGACTTCAGCTGTGCTGACATGCAGCTCATACTGTTTGATGTAACATTTGTAAAATGTGTTAGCTGTATGATATTTTTTTTTCCTCTTTGGGTACTGATTTTTTTAATAAAAGTGCCAGAAATAATAGAAAAAATACATTTATGACCAATGTGTTGTGGTTATTATTTTCATATTTAAGCTCTTTTATAAGCTAATTTTTTATTTTTTTTTTAGCACAGTTATAGTGAGTTAATTCTTAACCTTGTAATTTATTTCATTAAAAAATACATGTATTTTAAATAAATATCTTACTCAAACCTTGTGGGTCTGATTTGAACTATTCAAATCTATTATCTCAAGCCAATTATATTAATACAATTAAGATTTTTTTTTTCTGTAGGTGTTATGTAATGGATGATGTTACTTGGTGGCCAAGGAGTTGGTCCATGAATCACGGCAGCATCAGGGACTGTATGGAAATAGAGAACATGTGTTTCAGCTTTGACTGCATGGCGCATCTTTCATGCTGTTGTGCGACTCGGTACAACGACTGAAAATGTGTTTTCTTAACCCCTTCATACACCTGCATAATGTAGGTTCCCCCCCCCGTAACAATATATGATGTGGATAAAGGCGGATTAGGGAAGAAGAAAAAGAATGAAATCCGGCGTGTGTCGGACATTGAAAATGGGCGTTAAATAGTGAGACGAGGCTCTGCTGCCTGGAGAAACAGTGAAGTTGTGATAAATGAGTGAGGGGCGGCTGGTCTGTGCAGCCGCACAGTTAAAGGCTGTCATTTCACCCTGCAGGTCCTCCTGTGGATCAGAATAATGGCAACAAAACCCCCCGAAAGTTTTCACGAGTGAAAATCAAAGTGTGATGATGCTGTCTTCTTGTATGATTCAGTTGTTCTTGTTCTTTTCCTTCTCGTTCATGTCAAGAAAATTGCCCTAATTTTGCGCAAAACAAATTACAGCTCGTCTGTTTGCAGGCGTAAGAACGAAATCAGCTATTTGTACTTTTGCCATCATTTCTGTTTTTTTTTGTTTTTTTTTGTTTTTTTTACAGTACAATCTAGACGATAAATGCGTGACTCAAGCGCCTTGTTCGGATGCATCACGTAGGCTGTATTTTCGGATCTCCTCATTGATGCTAAAACGGACACTGACTTCCGTTATAATTATGGCCGTGTTGATCTCCAGAGAGAGAGAGAGAGCGAGGGAAAGGGAGAGAGAGAGAGAATGATGCTTGTTTGGGGCCGCAAGCCGGAGCCTGCTGCTCTGCATGCAATGGGAAACGGCGGCCCTGCGCTGCGCCGTTTAGTGTGGTTTCCGAGGAGTACCGATGCCACATGCGCTGCCGGTCCTGCATGATGCATGTGCGCCATGTGGGGTACACTGAAAAGGAAAAACAACAATTAGACATGAATGTGTGTGTCCAAACAAACGAATCAAAGGGCCGTTGTGTTTGTGGGAAGATGACTGGTTGCGGGGGGAGAGATCTTCACCCCTCCTCCCTCTCCTCCCTCTCCCTCTCCGGGGCTGACCCCGCCGTTTGAGTCCTGCGGTGCCGGGGCCGAGACACACAGATGGGCTGCAGTCTCTCTTTCACTCGCTCCCCTCGCTCTTTCATTATCTGCCTTTTTACTCCCAATTCAATTCATATCAACCCCAATGCAGTTTCATTCACGGGCTTTGGATGATGCCACACACACACACACACACACACACACACACACACACACACACACACACACACACACACACACACACCCACACAGACAGACACAACAAACAAACAGCAGTCAGTCCCAGACGAGCAAAAAAATAAAAAAAATACCATGTTGTTATGGTTTTTTCCTGCAGGCACGTGAGGATGTGGTCGCCCTCCCATCACATGTAATAACAGGACCAAACAGCAGCTGTCATGCTTAGGTCATCGAGCCCAACAACAATATGATGCGCGGTGATTTACTTGAGATGATGGAAAAATGGTCGCAAGAAGGAAAAATAAACAACAGCGATGACAAATAAGACTGAACACCAGACTTAGATGACATTTTATATCCAACAGTTGTTTTTTTTGTTAGAAAATGACTTCCCCGTCTCTATTGAATGTCTGTTTTGTGTGATTTATAGCCTATACATTTAATTTAAGTAGATTAAATTAAGTATGTTGCTGATTTAAAGTTATTCAAAAGCAATAATCGTGCATTGCGCTTCCAATGCGTGAAATCTCTCGCGCACGCAGCCTGTGTGTGTGTGTGTCTGTGTGTGTGTGTGTGTGTGTGTGTGTGTGTGTGTGTGTGTGTGTGTGTGTGTGGCCCCGCAGCGGTCGTAGTCTGCGTTTAGCTCCTCTGTCCCGACACCAAAACTGTCTGAGCCTCAAACCCCTGCTCGGTTTCTGTCCCTCTCAACCTCCCGAGCCGCTCACAGGCGGTATATAGCTCCAGAAGTGCATCGAGTCTGAATGGACCTGGAGGGCCAACAAAGCGCAGGAGCCGTGGGGCCCCCGGCCGCGCACAAGGCACTCTGCGTTTGCGAGCCTCCGGTGGCCCAGACGAGGCGGTGCATGCGTGGGGCTGCCTGAGGAAGGGGAGGGACGGAGGGTAGTGGTGGTGGTGGTGGGGGGGGCTCCCTGTGCATTAGGCTGTAATAGGTTTGGGATGACTTAAACGATTTGTTGACTGGGACAATAAATCTGTTGTGTGTTTCTTGGCATGCTGAGGGGAGGATTACAAGTTGTCACACAAAGGAATGCAAATTGCAAGCCAAACTCTCCGAGAGGCCTGTGGAGTAGCCAGCTATTTAGAGCATTTGTGCGGATCCCTGCTCCTCTCCCTCACTATTTTATGTTTCTCTATTAGTCCTAATAACCGTGAAGGGCCTGAGAGTAGCCACTGTATTCATCTCAAATCAATGGCTTTCCCGCACCAGGCCCTATAGACCTCCGCATTTGCATCCTATCGAGTGAGATGACCAGCAGGACAATTGGCGTTAAGTCTCTTTCAGGCGGCCAAATGGAAAATCTTGAATCCTAAACGACATTTTCTCCCCCAACACCCCCTCCTCTTTTTCTTTTTATAAAAAAAAATAATAAAATCCACTCTCCATATTTTGCGCGTAGTTTCTCACTGGTTGAACCCTGAAGAGGCCAAAGGTGAGATTCAATTATAATCTTTTCTAATTGAATGCAATAGAAGAATTAAAATATATATATATTTCTACTCCTCCCTCTCTCCCTCTCTCTCTTTCTTTCTAGCTGCCATTTTTTCTCATCCACTCGTTATGTGTCAGTTCTTTTTTGAATCAATGCGCTTATTCATGAGGTCATTTTTCCTTTTCTTTTTTTTTCTCTTCACTTTCGGTTCTCGGTGTAGTCTTTTAATGATTTCGCCGAAGCTGAGTTTGCAGTTCTGGACTCCTCTGTCCTCACTCACACCTCCTCCTAGCGACTGCAGGCTGAAACACCGGGGCAGCAGCAGCCTCCTAAATCAGCTGAGCCGCAGCGGCAGCAGGTCGACCCCGGCTGAATGAGCAGTAGCAGGTTTATTAACATCGGTGCTGTAAGCTTCACTTTAGTGACGATGCTTTGTGCCTTTTTAGTTTTTTATAGTCAGCGGTCCTCAGGTGAAATCGCACCGCGGCCCGTGTGCCAACTTTCTGTCAGGCAGCAGATGCCTGAGGTCGGCCGGACAAAAACCGCAGGACGCGGATCAACACGGAGAGATAGCGGAATGATTCCTCTCAAATCTCAGCAGTAGTCGGTCTGACCGCCGCTGCAGCCGAGCTGAGAGGAAACACACCCGGGTCACGTTACTGCACTGTGAAGCAGCCTCCCACTAAAAAGTCGCCATGAATCCAGACAGATCATGATAATAATGGGATTTAAATTCTATTCTAATGCGATATTTTAGCCATCAACAGCACTTAAAAACCAGTAGATAACAAGCCTGGTCGATTAAAAAATGATTATTAAATTAATTTCTTCAGATTCAGGAACAGATTCGTGTGTATTTACTAAGCAATACATATTTATAGGCTGAATGAAGATTTGTCAGGTAATTTGACAAAAACAATATCAAAAGCTATATTTTGAAATGATGTATTATTATATTTATTATATGTATAATATAATATTTTAAATTAGACTGCATATTTTTTTTATTGTTCTTAGTGAAGCCTACTTGCACAGAAATAGAGATGCAGTAAGGAAAAACTGGATAAATAAGTACAGTGGTAAAAAATAATAATGATAATAATAATAATACTAATAATAAAGCTGTGTGTTACAATAGTTTGTGAAAAGAAATTAGGATTATATGTACTAAAATCCATGCGTGGGAGTAACTAATTACATCAACATAAATTACTGTAATGAAGTCAATAAAGGCTCTTTTTTTTGTATTTATTCAAGTCTGCAATTTTACTCATACTTAAATATGCATTACACCACGTAATCTACTTAGTTACCTAGTACAATTTGAATGAAACCTTTCATCTGCATTTTTGTAGCCAATAAGGCTCTCCGGTCACAAACAGCCCAATGGAAACCCTGATGTATGGATAGAAAAAGAAAACAACCACTCTGCAGCAGGTTTGGAGAGGTGGTCACTGAGCAGAACAGAGAAGGAGTTTTTGGGAGTAATTTAGACTGAAGATCTGGAGAAACACAAACCTCGTTGCTTGGATATCTTCTATTGATAATGTATCAAACACCGTCAGTTGAAAAGTAACTGCTTGGTACTTTTACTTTTATATAAAATTGAACAATATTTCAGTAATGTAACTGTGCTCATACTTAGTAGTCTTTCCACCACTGCTTCAATCACCATAAAAGTATCATGTACACAATACAATCAATACTACTGAACTATTTCTCTTGCTGTAAACTCAGGGATGCTTTAACTTTTTTTAACCCCTCCTTGGGGGGGTGAACACTTAAAACTTGACAATAGGCCACAGACCAAAAGGAAACACTGTTGTGTTGTGTAGATGCAAAATTGGTCAATATACCAAGTTGCCTTATTTGACTGACAGCACGCACAAAGTGTCTGCTATGCTCAGATGAAAAAAATAATGAATAATTACAGTATCCATCCTTCATATTACAGGGAATTTTCACCTCATAAGAAATAAACCAGCATACACACCAAGTAATATAATAACTTGCTGAATAAATGTTTATTTTCTTTCCACTCGAAACATTTGGTGGGCCAAATCAAACTTTGGCCTGCGGGCAGACCTGCTGTAAACAGTACAAGTAGTGCAAAGAAATGAATACTGGTTGATGTCAAAGAAGCTTATTATAACATTGTTTTTGTTGTTCTCAAATGTTTATATTTGCATACAGTAAATCGTTTTAAACAAACGCCTGCACTACGTAACACATTAACTGAAATATCTAATAATCCCTTGTGTATTGGTTTAAGCTTATCTTGATCTCTGCAGCACCCATGCACTCTTTGTTATTTGTCATATAAGACGTCGGTGCTGCGCAATGTTAAATCTTCAGTTCCAGGTTTTAATCTTGTAAGTCGAAGCTGCTTCAGAGGCCGATCACCTGATTCCTGTAATGAGCTCTGATGGTTGATACATAACTGTGATTGCAAGGAGTCAGTTTCATGTTATGACTGAGCCGCGGGTTGTTTTAATTGGCGATCAGTCTGGAAAGTAGACACACACGCGCAAGTTATGAATGCGCGCGTGCGCACACACACACACACACACACACACACACACACACACACACACACACACACTACCACACAAAGAGCCCTAACACTTTGCCTCACAATATTCGACGATGCATTGTTTTTGCACCGTTCGCCCAAGGTTACCATGTATGTGCCTTCTCCCCCGCACCTCTACGTGGCACAGCAGAGATAGTTTAATTAAAGAACAACATTATCTTAGGGCAGCAGAACTCCTTGCAGCGAGGATTGCCTTGTTTTCCGTGCTGCGTCAGGAGAGAAGAGAGAGCATGCCGCCTACGTTGGCTGCTGCTGCTTACCTTCCCCTAGCTAGCTTATATGGCCCATGCTCTCTCAATAGCTTTTAATGGTGCGATTGTAAAACACCTTGTCACATGAAGAAGTTGCAATGATGTTTTACAGCCCCCCCAGCTTTCAAAGATGAGCCATAATACTGCCCTCCGTAACTTTTAAAACAAGCTCGGTGTGTGCAAAGAGTTGCATAACGCTGTGGACCATTATTTTTAAATGCACACTTCAAGATGGGAGTTTGTGTGTTCTGGTGTGTATCATAAAGTGGGTACTTAAGGACAAGGCCGCGGACACAGACATGGATATACACTGGCTACACATGCACAAATGAATGTAGAAAATGAGATCAGAAATCAGAAAAGAGATATAATTGATCTTGATTGAGAAAATATTTGGGTCATCCATCAGCAGAAGAGAATACTATAGCACCTCCACAGCTTACACAGAGGGTTGACAGACAGACGGACATGGCCAAAGGAAAGGAAATAAGCCTCGGTCACCTCTTCTTTTTAAAAAAAAAATCATTTCATCAGGACAAATGTAGTGTTTGCATTCGCTGGTTATTAATTTGCTCTCCATTATCTTCCTGTTTTCACTGAACGCTGGTGTCTGAATGCTGATCTGTTGGCCCCGGCCGGCCACATGATGTCTGAGGCGGGCCGTTTAAACAAGATTTTTTTATATTCCTAATCAACACGATCGTAACCTCCCGCAGAACAAAGGCATGAATATCCATTTCCAAGGAAAAGGGTGAGTGCCCTCTCCATGCCCCGCTCGCCCTCCCCGCCCCTCCGTGTACTGTACTTGTTACCCTGGTAACCCCATGGGCAGAATGCAGATCAGGGGGACCAACGAAGCGGTCCCCTTGTCTCCCCTCACAATTCACCCTGATGATGACTAACACTTTTGTTCATGGAGAGGGCAGGTGGGAGTTACAATACGCTTCAAATCATTGCCCACCCGAGATCTCCCCTTTACTCACCCCCTCCAATCCCCCCCTATATATCTTTTTCTCTTTTCTTCCTTTTCATCTTTCTCACATATTCCCTCTTTCTTTAACATTTGTGAAAAATCCATTTCCCCCCTTTTTTCTGTTCATCCTTCGACTCAGGGATGACGGTGGGTCCCAGCGAGGCTCGCTCACAGCAGATGGCGGTGCTGGTTTGCGAGAGGTCAGTGTTATCTAAACAGACCCATTGGGCTATTTGCTATAGCACCCTCCATCAGGCAGGAAGCTCCGAGGAATCAGCCCATCACTTCAAGCAGCCACGACGGCATACAATGAATTTATAATGGCTTGAGCAGGGCGAGGAATGAAATCAGATGAGAGATGGAAAGAGAGAGCGAGAGAGAGAGGGAGGGGACAAAGAGGGTGAGGAAAAAGATGGAAAAGAGGAGCGTAGTGGAGAGAGAGGAGCCGGTCTGTGTCAATGACCACTATGTGGGAAGAGCGCGTTGTTTGTTTGTGGTGTGAAACAAACAAGCGATTGTGATGTGAGGAGATGGACTGTGACTGTGTTTGACAGTAAACTGCGAGGTTACAGCCAGTCATGTGTACTGTACATGCTTGTACAATGCTTTTATACACACAAATAGACACACAGAAAGCAGCTCATATGGATGCATTTGTGTGGGTGTGTGTGTGTGCGTGCGGTTGTGCACTTTTGTGTTTATTGGCCTGTGTGCAAAGAGAGGTAGTAATCTTATCGCTATGCAGAGGGTAAGTACATGTGACAGTAGAGATATACAAACTCTTGATCAATATCTTGATAGATTGTCAGATAATGACTCTTCAGGCAGATATGGACAATTGCTTCAATATGTATGTTTTCCTGGCTGGTGCGCGGACAGCTTGGCCAAAAGCCACCATCCACAATTTAATGTTCCAAAAGCCGAGTACGGCCCAGTCTCGGCTTGGACTGACTGCAGCCGGCCCCCACGCTCACTCCCCAAGCGCAGCCTCTGCCCTTTGACCACATTAACCGGCGCAGTCCGACTCATCTCCCAGTCTTCTCTTATCACCTGGAATCAAACATTAAAAGAGGGAGGGAGCTGGAGTTACTCATAAAGTCAGAGAAATATGGAGCACCGAAAGGGGGAGAGGCAGAGACAAAGACATTTAGAGGCAGAGAGGGGGATTTAAAATGAAAGAATAACTGTTACCAAAAGATGAAAAGGTGGATAAAGGGAGATAAATATACAGAAGGAGAGGAGTTAGGACCACACCATGTCACCTCGTCCTTTGAGCTGCCACTTCCTGCCTCACTGAGTTTGGCGTCTAAAAACAAGCAGGGCGGAGTTCAGCTGTCGGCAAACAGGCTGTTTTACGAGTACTGTTCCGCAATTACCTGTTACCTTGACTGTCGCGGGTTTTAAGAGCGGCCTGGCCTTGGAGTTACCTGGATACACCTGGAGGAGAGCGATAAAAAAGAAGAGACACAGAGCGGGAATGAGCTCCTATCTGAGCAGCCCCCAAAACTCCATCTGTCTGTCTGCTGTGGCACGACTGCTGGCGCCCACACACACACACCCTGTGTATCTGTCTGTCTGTATGTGAGTCTGACTCCATGTGTGCTATAATAAAGCCAAGTTGTCTCAGTAGTTTCATCATCTCAGCCTATATATGTCCCTCAGCCGCCCTCTTGTACGTGCACACACACATGCACGCACAGCTCAAGATTTCAGGGCAGGTGGTTTGCTGATAGTGATGGGTAGGAAAATATTTGATGTCCCCAGCTTGGCCATTTAACATTCCCACCCTGTTCTCTGACCTTAAAGAGTGCGCATGCATGCATACGGCGTGCATGGGTTTGTGTGGGTGTGTGGGTGTGTGTGTATTCTGTGCTCATGTGGATCAGCACAGTGCATCGCCGGGTGTTTGTTCACTTAGCTTTTAGCCCCAGTTAGCCGGTCAGACCCCCACAACCCTATTCACACACACACAGACACCGTCCTATTAGCGGGACTTCTCAGAGCCCATTTGACCTCCACCTTCTCCCTGACCTCTAGAAGGTGGAGGTCTCCATCCCTTGGGAGAGTGGGTCAGCAAGGCGAAAGTGTGCAAGTGTGTGTGTGTGTGTGTGTGTGTGTTAGACAGGATGGGGGGCTGCTCTGCTGTCTGACTGTGAGCAAACACTGATGGTCAAACACACGGCCTCCTCCACCCCTTGTATTCTCTCCCCCTCTCTCCCTGCTCCTCCTCTGCGACTTCACCTGTTTTCATGTGACAGCTATTCAAGCAAATTCACTTTTCCATTGCAAATTAGATATTTTTAAAGACATAACATGTAACATTTATTAATTAAAATGTCTAAAAATGACCAGACCTTCATTATATATTTTGTTTAGATGATCACTTAACCCCAATGATTCCAACAATGTTAAAATCTGTCTTTTTCTTTAAAGGGGAAATATGTAACAATTGACCACCTGTTGAATTTAAAACATATAGGGGGCAGCATATCACTAGAGTATCTGCTACTAACTGTAGCTGACATTAGCTAGTTAGCTCAGTTAGCTGTGCAGCTAGCAGTGTGCACTAGGACGACTGAGGAAGTGTTGGTGTAATACCACTAGCATAGGAGGTGGACTTGTGATAAGGCTTGAAAAACTGCCCCAAAATCAACATGATTCTGATAAAACCTTGAAGATATTTAATATTATAAAAGTACTGCATACAAAGTACATGACATTGTATGCTTACAATTAGCTACACGTAAATCCACATCATAGCTACTGCCAAGAATACACACATTTCCCATTAAGCAACTTTTCCAATTTAACAAATACTGTGTATGTATTGTGTTGGAGAAATATCGACCAAAGATAGCATGCAAACCCTCTAACCAAGACCTGTTCTTTTTTATAATACCACTCCACGCTCGCACTGTGGATTGCTAGCTGCACGGTTAACTGAGATAACTAACTAACAGCAGCTACCATTAACAGGAGTGAGCAGTTACTCAGGTGATATGCTGCCCCTGTTTATATGAATTCTTACATTTTGCACCATTAATGCCGAGAAATAAATAATGAGATTTCATTCTGCCGGACAAAACTTGGAAAATAAAAGAAGCATTTCATTCTGGCTTTACTTTTTATTATTCACTGTCGCAAAAAAATGTTGTTATTATAACTGAAATTTTGAGGAATGAACACACTCACTCAGGTCATGCTAACTCCTCCCAGCATCCAGTATGATATAGTTTACACTGATGGAGTGAGCTACCAGCCATTCAACGATTTTCACATTTTTCCTCTATGCCATCTCTGCTCCTTCTCCCTGTTTCTCTGGGCTGTACCTCTCCAGATTACTCTCTCATGGGATGTGTGTCTTTACCTGCATAGAGCACCGCAAAATTGTCCCTCATTCATCTCCAACAAACCTACTGCCAAATTTACCATCCATCCAAATCCGCCCCGCTGACCGGCCTCCAGCACAATCACACAGCCATTTCTGTTTTCAAAAAAGGGAACTGACGATACATCACATTGTGTTCGCTCCCTTGTGCACTCTGATTTGTTTCTCTGTGGAATATCTGGCACTGTTGGAGCTTGACTGGAAAATGCAGGCATATCGCTCAAATTTCCATTGTGTAAACTTTAAACATAATACTTTCCTTTTAAAATCTCTTACCTCCCACAATCAAGTTACCAGTTTTTCCACAAATGGGACTTCTGAGGCAGTTCCACAGAGCCGAATGTTTGTGCTGCAGAGTTAGTTTTGCCGTCCAGATTGGGTGAATTTCAAATCTGAAAGAAAATATCTGCTGCTGCGAAGAAAAGGGCCAGAGTTAGAAGAGCAGAACACAGCACATAGAGCACTCTCTTTAGAGGTCTTTTTTCACACTCCTCCATCCTGTGTTCTCCAGCAGACAGGGTCTTTCATTGAAAGGGAACAATAGGGTTCTTAATCAGCAGACCTTTCCCCTTCCCCAGTTCCTGGGTCAACTGATGGCCCACACTGCTTTGTCGAAGGTGAACGGCATAAAATATATGTTTATGAAAAGGAGAATTAATCACAGTGGGTATCTTTGGATAAAGTCATATTTGTTGTTTTTTATACCCTTTCTCCAGCTCTGTCTAGGAGGGCTTTCATGTGACTGTAATTACCATATTTCATTAGCGTGTGGAGTGTCACCGCTGGAGCATCAAAGCGGTTGGCTCTTCGCATGTGCGGCGACCACTGCCAGGGAAGTACACAACTATCTGTTTTTTTCCCAGAATAAATTCGCCCGCGCCTGTTTTTGAGTGCACTCTCTCCCTCAAGCTGCTGTCGATATCAAAGAGAACCCATTCCGCATGTGAAGTGCCCCTTGTGCAGAATAATAAAGCAGTGCATCATGGCAAAAAACTGTGAAACACAACACTCTCACCACCATCCCTTCAATGCGCACACAGGAACACACATGCACATGCACACACGGGCGCACAAGCACACATGGTATTCCTCTCTCCTTTGTACCTACTTTACACTCCTTGGTACACATTCACTCCTTCTACCTCTGCACTCAAAAACAAACTATTTTGGCCTGCTGCATGTTGAAATACAGAACCAGTAGTGCAACATAGCTGTGTTTACTGTTCTGGTACTTCAATTACAATTTTGTTTCCAGCGTAATAATGCCTGCCATTTATATTTTCTTCAATGCATACATTCAATATCCTCATTCACAATATTTTGGGATAAGGCTAAAATGGTCTTTTTTGTTATAGGAAAAAAAATCCCACAACAAAAAAATCCAAATGAAACAGTAATATACTCAGCCACTAAAAATACACATAAAAGAACCATTCTGCTGCATTGGGTGACATATTCCATCAGTACACAATGACCTGCAATGAGACAATGACAATGACCTGCATACTTTTCCATCACCTTGCGAAACTAAGGAAGCGTATAGAGCTAACAGTGACCGCCCACTTTTTGAACAGCTCTCGTTCAGGAAGTGAATTTCCCATTTAAGCCAGCCAACTGCAAGATGAATGGTGTCCATAAAAAGAGTTGAATTGGGGCAAAAACGGATCTATAAGTTCAGGTACATATATAATTCTAGAGTGAAAAACTATTCATCCCATGAACCATTTCAAAGATTCCTTTCTGATTACTTGAAGTTCACAAACACTAGTACATTGCTTGACTTGCAGCAGTCTTGCATAGCCAGACCTATCTCTTCAGTGCTGTGTCGTGCTGGCTGTACCAGTTCCTATTCTGGTTTAGGGGAGAAAAAAAAATGCTTTGGCTTGTTTGTATGTCTTTAAACCAATCATAATCGTCTTGGGCGGGGCTAATGCAGCGAGGGTGCCCCTGCAAAATAGTGTTGGGGGTTAACTTGTTTTGCTAGTAGGGAGGTGAGCCCCCCCCAAAAATCCCCTAAAAAAAAAGGTAATAGTTGTTCACTTGCTGTTTGTTTGTTGTTATGCTTTCTTGCTGTAGGTTGCTCGCTCGGTGGTTGGTGTTGTAGTTGTTTCTCTTTGCGACACAGATAGCAGTGGTTGGAAAAATGCAGCCTGATGAATGCAGGCCTATGACTTGTGGCCTACAGGTTAGAAAAGACAGCTTGTGATTGGAAGGTTGCCTGTTCAATTCTCTGGACTGACAGGATAAATCTATGACAGGCTCTTGCCCCTCCCTCATTACCACCAGCAAGGTGCCCTTGAGCAAGGCCCTTAACCCAGTCTACATCTGTCAGACTAAACTTCAAGTGATTTCGACATATTTCCTCATCTCAAAAAAAAAGGAACATGTAAGGAAGGGAAATCAAACAATTCGATCACAAGGGTTCACAAGTCGTTAAGCGATAAGAGTTGCAATGATAAATACAAATTCATTGTTGGTTTTGGTATCTTCAGGGGATTGATACAAATACAAGAACACAAGCTTTATCCTTCAATTATTAAGTTTTAATCACCAAGAAGAGGCTCAGTGACACAGTGAATGTAACTGATCAAAATCAAAATGCCAAAGTAGAACATGACCCCTTTATTATGAGCAGCGCCTTTTTATATACCTTCACCAGATGCCATCTCTTCTGAGAGACTTGCACCTGACCTGCGTTAAGGCCCTCCAAGGCCACAGGGCCAATCCTACGCCTCAAAGCCGCACATCTTCAAGGGGACTCTGGACAATGAGAGGGAATAATGTCTCAACCAGCACAAACACAGATGAGCTGCGAGTTAGCAGAGCTCACCAAAGAGCACTGCTCTGCCACTCACTATCAGCAGGTTTATCTAAAGGAAGAAGAGCTATCTGCCCCGGGGCTAAACACACTTTTGTTTTCCCAAAGCTTTATGGCTTCCCTCGACTAGACAGGCGGAGAATTAAGGCTTTCAGCCAAATGTGTGGCAACGGTCACCACACAGGACATGGTTAGGCTAGACAGACGTTCCTGGTAATACACAATTACAGATCCAGTGTTCAGAAAAAAAAGTGAGAGAGACAGACATTTTGAAAACATCCTTCGACAACAACCAGACAAAGCTTCTTGCGTGGCTTTCAGTGCATACACATGTTTCAGCAGTAGATCTGATGAGCTTAGAGACAACCGTATGTTGTGTTGGCTTTGCATGATGACAAACTCCTCCGTGCGTTATTGTTGTGATCGCTGTGTGAGCTGCGGTTCAACGATCAAAGCGACACACACTTGAGATGCTCTCAACAGCTCCAGCTACCAGAGATCGATGTTCACCTTGGCTCTGGTGACTTTCACTCTCGGTGAGCTATTGATCAAAGATGAGGCCATGGCACTGAAATGTGAACACTGCAACACTTGTGTCTCTTTCACTATTGTCTTTTTTTTCTGCTATTTATTGAAACGCATGCATCATATACATTGTGATCTATATGTCAATAGAGTTGGCTTCCAGGTCTAAGACCTTGGAGAGAAGCGAACAAATGATCCCTTATCTTACTCCTATTTCTTCCACCCCATCATTCCAGTGACTCGTCGCGAGCACCTTCACATCCTCTCTGGGCACACACTGCAGTTTGATTCTTAATCCTTTTACCAGAGGTGATTTTTAACAACTTCCTGCCCCTCTTTCAGTCAAGTCAATGAGTCTGAAGCCTGATCCACTGCAGAGTCTTCCTCAGGCCCAGTAAGCCTTAACCTTGGAGCCCACCCCCCCCTTACCCTCCCCAAGAGGCCCAGGCCAACAGGGAAGGAGATGGGGTGGGGGAGGTAGGCCAGGGGGTGCCGGAGGTGTGTGGAGAAACCAAGGACCTGCCACATTATATGCTTTAACATGACTGGCAAATCCAGCACGGTTAAACAAACTTAACCTTCATTTGTGAAACGGTGCAAATCAAAGGGCAAAAAACGACTTGTGCAAGTAATTACCACCGGGGGAGAGCAACAGGGCAAAGGAAGGATGGAGGGAAGAGAGGGGGAGGGAGGGGATCGAGGCGGCAGTGTTGGGGATGTGGGGGCTGGTCTCAGGGACAGCTAGGCGTTAACAGGTTGAATGGAAGGAAATGGGAATCATTTAAGGTG
This sequence comes from Diplodus puntazzo, assembly GCA_963678695.2. Classification (NCBI taxonomy): domain Eukaryota; kingdom Metazoa; phylum Chordata; class Actinopteri; order Spariformes; family Sparidae; genus Diplodus; species Diplodus puntazzo. The sequence goes on along the minus strand of OZ023163.1, from coordinate 13,248,306 downwards.
AGGGGCATTTTTAATGAGTTTGCTCCGAAATTGATTTTCCACTGTAATCTTTTATTTATATGCGGCTGGCGGCGTGTCCCCGGCAGAGTGCGGGTCAGCCCTCAGAGCGCCATGTCAAGGCCCCCACTCCTTCAAACAACACCCCAAAGTCCAGGGAAAATGGTATTCTAGCTAAGGCAAATATTGTCCTGTCTTGGCTTAAGGGGCGAAAAAGCTGTTTGTTCTAAAAAACTTGCTCCTCACTCGTTTTTTTTTTTCTTCGTTTAAGCGGAGACTGTTGAAGAGGGGAAGGCTCTCTTGAAAGATAAGTGTTAAGTTAAAATGAATTACACAATTATTTATACTATTCCAATTAATGTTAATTATAAGCATTTAATTCAGATGACTTAAGAGGATTTGGAAACATCTCACCATTAGCAGTAAACTTGCTCTACTTTAGACATTTTTGTCTTATTTCACTTTATTTGTATTGTTTGATTTTTGAATAAGTGTCCAATCAAGTTCAGTCTGTAAAATAGGTTTTATTTATCGGGTTGACTTATTTGTTGTGCTCTCTTAAATGTTAATATTTATTTTTTTAAAATATGTATATTTTTGTGAAACAGATTTTTATTTTCTGAGAGCGAACATCTGCATTTAGTAACATGTATTTTAATTTAAATCTAACGCTAAACTGACATAATTAATGAATTTCAATGAATAAAGCAAACAGAAATAATTAAAACAAGCCATAATGTTTCACATCTTTTTATCAGACATGAAATAAAATGTCGTGTTGTCAAAGTGCTCAGATTTATTAACTAAATTGACATTTAATGCAATATGTAACTTAATTATTTTATATCATTATTTTTATTTTTTTTAAAGAATGACAAATTGATTATCTGTCTTTTTGATATTTTCTGACCATGATAATATTGTAAACATAGTAAAAACTGTGTGGTTTATTTAGAAGAAATCTGTTACTCTTACTCATACATTTGGAAATCATAGAATTATACTGAACCTACTTAATAATATATTTTTTGCAGTCATTTCAAAATATAATATAAACACCACCTCAGATGAATCAGACGAGCGGTCCAGTTTTCATCGGCTAAAATATACAATCAAATATTTTTTATTGGCTAAATTATCATGCAACATTTTATTGTTTGATTTTTATCTGAAATGTGTCAATAAATGTGTCCATATTCAGATATAATATTCAAAGAGAAGGTCCTACCTCTGTGTCCTCAGGCTCAGGCTCTGGTTATGAGGCCTTTAAACAGCTGCACAGATTGCACCGTGCGCTCTATGAGCTGTCGCTCAACTTATTTTTTGACTCTGGCTCCACTTAGTGGTAGAAGCTCTTAATACGCTGCAACACAGTTGTACGTTTCAAATAACCACTCGACTTTCATATTTAAGTTGAGTGGTGAGGGACACTATGTGGATATAGCAATTTACATTCAGCACGTGGGTTCATTGTGTTGGTTGTACAGAAGAATATTCTTCTTCAGACTGCTACGCAGTTCAGCTGGAGCATCGTGGGGTCAAGTGTCTGCATAAGGGCAGCTAGATGATACTTGTGAGGGGAGAGCATTCATCTTTCACTTTTCTGTACTTTCCTGCAGACTCATACCTGTGACTACCTCTATGCTTTTGTGTCGCTTCTTCGACCAACAAGACTGTTTAGTTGATATGGATTTTTTCTTTTTCCACAGCTCCCTTTTGACAGTAAATATATCATCACATCACTGTGACTTGTGCAGCCTTGTTGATGTAATGTAACGCATCAGATACAAGACTGTAATAATTAAAAGATTTGCTTGGAAATTCAACTTAAGCTAATTATTCAGGTTTATTGAAATGAAATGTTTTAATTTTTTTTTTGTTTTAGCCCTTTTAATAAGCTGAAATTTAGAGCGTTACATGATGTTTCTTTCACTAATTAGCTTTCACTTCCCGTTTCTTGCAATGGAAGTAATTATTAGAAGGCAACTTCTCCGACACTGAGCAGTCTTCAGAATAAGAATGCTGCATCAATAGAATCACGTGTTAATGCAAGAAGTCACTGACTGACATTTTAATGTACAGTGATACAATCAGCTGCCATTTTCCATGCCTTCAATAAGCCTTCTGCTGTTACAGACTTGGCACAAAATTTTCATCAATTCACAAGGTTAGGGGGAAGTTTTCAGTGGTCTTCATTGTGTTGATAAAGTATAAAGTATGATACATCATGTAATAAAACAGCTTTACCGTGAAAAGTGGGTTACTATAAACAGCATAATGACGTTGAGCTTTTGGCCACCTTGACTGTTTTCTATTCAGTTAACGCTCTGGTCTAGAGTCATTATGGCCGGACATCAAGATAGTAGTCAGAACACAAGTCCCTGTGACACACGCATGTGTTCTGGGCCAGAATAGGGCCATCTGTATTTATACAGTGAATACAATGAACCAGGGTCTCCGTCATGGGCACTCTGGGTTCTGAGCTCCGGTGATCTAGCCTTCATGGTGGATTAATCTGACTGGTAAAAATGGTCCTATCCAGTCCTATCACAGAGGTGTTCAATGCAACTGTACTACTATGGGAGGTATGGGGTGAGTTGTTTTCCTAGCTTTATCCAGCAGGTGGCAGATGGAGATTACCTGTTGCACATGTCTTACCTTCACGTTGATCTGAAATGATAAATAACTTGCCATTTATGTTTGCAGTATGTAATTTATGGGTATTAATGTGTTTGTCTTTGTCACACATCTCAAGCTTTATAATCTGCCAAAATGCAACTTACACACGTCGCTAAATTTAGCGTCACACATGCACATTTACCCTCGTGTTCATAAATGGACACCGTGCACATCAAATATATCAACAACATGTAAATATAATGAATGAATACATTAATGATGCATATATCCTTCAAAGCAAGCTTATACTGTAATTATCAATGTTAACATTAAACGGCTAAATTAACACATAAAAGGATTGTGTATAGAATGTACGGGGCAATTTGTCTTTCTTCGTTTGCCGCCTTCTTTCTGATTCTATTTTGCCTCCAAGATTTTGCCATAAACAGTCTGAATGATCCAAGAAAAACAAAGCTCGAAACACTTCCATAGTTTTCAATGTTTATTTTTTTCATTCATCCTCAAAAAGCAAGAAAATATACTCTTTTCTCCCAGAAATAATAAATATACAATATTTCTTTATGAACAAAATGCACAATTTACAAAAAGTGGCAGCCGAGCGCTCCACCTCCTACGCAGTACTGTGAGACTGTATGCATTCAACTCATTTATCACAGAGTTACAACTGTTATTAGTATGTTCTATTCTCATTGTTAATGTCAGTCTTTTATTTTTCTATACAGTATTACAGTTTTTTTATTAGGTAGAGGATTTCACCACACACACTCTTCAACATGTACAGGTCTTCATTGTGCTATGTGTCCCGTTATTCTACTGTAATACTTTCATGAGGTTTGAAGACTCCACCCTCTCAGAGCGCAGCGCAGTCTGCTCTTGCTTGTGTCACAGCTGAGAGCTTATTCCAGACATTTTGAGAAGTGACAAGTTTGTAAGGACAGGCTGGAGCAGACCCCGCCCTGTAGTTGGAGGCCGACAGCAGGATTGTCCTGCCTCAGGACGTCTTGTCCCCCACCTCTTTTGTGTATGTGCTGACGGCCATTCCTTGTTTATCAGATACATTCCACTGCTCTTGTGTGGACGCAGAGGTGTCTGCAATGTCTGTCTGTGAGATAATGCTGTCTTGCGGTCAGGAGGTGAAGAGCATGTGTGATAACAGCCAGGCTAAAATACAAGACAGCGTGAGCGAGCTGTGGACAAAAGCCGGCTGGGCTGAGCTGGAGTTGGGTGGAGTAGCGGAGGCTGGAGGACTGTGATGTCGCTCTGTGACGTAGAACTCCGTCCGTCTGCGCTGCTCCTGATGGGTCAGCGGAGGGTCCACTGTCACATAGCCATTGATTATCCTCACATTGGGTGGTGGAGTGGTGCTGGAAGACAGAGGACACAAACAATCAGGGTTTAGCAACTATGATCAGTAATCATTTTACAAGAAAAATACCAAGAATTCACTGGTTCTACCTTTTTAATTGTGAATATTTGCTAGTTGTCCTTGTCCGATATGACAGTGAGTAGTGACTGTAAGGCTGCAACTAACAATTGTTTTTGAATTGCTCATCAAAACATTCCCAAAGGAATGTTTTCAAACTGATTCTTCTGTCCAACCAGCCAACCAACCAACACTCTTCATTCACTGTCATAAAAGATAATCTGGTCTTTTTTCTGACATCTAAAAATTACCTGTGTGACTACAAAGATGTTGCTGATAAAACATCTGCAGCGGCGAAACTCATTGTAATATCTAAAAAAGTTGTTTGAAATGATTCTGCAATGACCCGCTATGATCTACAATCACCTTATCATCTGAATCACACACCAAAAAGAGCTGTCAGATGTGTTAGTCACACAAGTGTTCTTACATATCTAACACCATTTAAAGTGACCAACCCAGTGATGATCTTTCCTTTCTTGATTGAAATATCTCAATTTACATGAATATCACTCCATCTGCTATTTCCAAAAAAAACACAAAACCCAGAGCACCTTAAACTGGCAATACACAACCTTTTTTCTTTAACTTATCATTCTGAAGTAAGTACTGATTACGACCGGTACGACCAGTGCGTAGGTGAAGACGAAGGGCTGAATTATTATTATTATTAAAATTCATTGTTGATTGCAAGGTTGCAAGGTGAACAGTGTGCTGGAGTTTTTGTCCCGACAATGGAATGGCTGAAATGGCGAGAATAATGACACTAAATTAATATAGTAATCCAATCCCAAAAGAAATCACACCTATCTGATCCCATGCGAACCCACAGGTCGCTGAAGAGTCGAGGTCGGCCATGGCCGCGCTGGACTTTGCGTGGCCTTTTGTGCCGTCCAAACTCCTCTAGCTGGCTCAGGCTGTCGGGCAGCAGCATGTGGGGCAGCTCCTCGTCTCCGAGGTCGGGCATGTTGTCCGGGTCCTCCAGATCCAGCTCCATCTCTGGTAAACTGGTCAGCCAGCTGGTGGGAGATGGGTCAGTGTCCTCCTCGCTGGAACCTGCTGCAGGCTCTCCGGCAGGCTTACTCCTGGAGAAGTGAAAAACCAGATAGAGAGGATGTGGAGTCAGTTTGTACTCATTAAAATGAAAAATGTGGCCACATAAATCCACAAAGGTATCACTCAAACCTTTGACTTCTAGATGGAAAATAAGCTTTTTGTGTCGCTGAGCTGGTCAGAACTGAAAATACAGGCTTCCTTTCTCTAAGATTTCAGAGTGGCTCCGGGCGAATGTTATTGTTTGTGGTTTCTGACCACTCTATTGCTTTCCACTTACAACTGTTGACTTCAATCAAGAACATGTATCCCACATAGGACGCCTTGCCCTATAAACGCTGCACTGAGTGGCAGAAATGCCCAGCAGGCAGCATTAGAGGAAGTTGTAACTCCTGTGGCCGTGCCGTTGCTTCAAAACTGACATCTGCCCAAAGCAGACCACCCAGAATGCACCGGCCTCTCCTTGAAAAAAACATTTGCCATGTTTCTCTTTCTTCCACCCATTACTCATACTTTCTCCTCTCTTGTTCTTGCTCCTGTCAATGTGGCTAGCATGTGACCTTGTCTTTCAAGGTGAAACATAAGAAAGAACCTACTGTCCACATAATGAAACAAGCAAAGTAAAATGTGGATTTTCCTTGCTCATGTCAAACTTTTAAGATTACTGAATCATATTTACTAAACATGATATGGTGGGTCTTAGTCATGATTTCCACTGCTGCTTACTCAAATGAGTTTTCTCTCTCCGATCATTGTAAATTTGATGATCTGCACTTCTACTTTTACAGCCTCGAAACCCCCATGGTCAGGGTGATGATAGCTCCGGGCCCGCGGTCAAGCTACTGTGGAGCCAGACCCCGTTGCTCCGTCTGTCTGTCAGTCATATAATCACTCATGGAGACCTTTTGCCAATCGGCTCTGGTCTGAGGCTAACAGCTTTCATAAACACCTCTCGTGCAGCCATCTTGTGGTGTTTTTCCTCCACCCGTCATGTCACCTTGTATCGGGAGGGCTAAAAGTGTCTTGAGTGCATGCACACGTGTAAGTGTGTGGTCGTGTGGTCGCGTGTACAGCGTACGCGAGTGTTTCCTGACCACAGTCAGTGAGTCCACTTGTCAGCTTTTTAAACCAGAACCACTGGCTGAAGCCCACAAGTCTGCAAACAGGGTGGAGGGAGATAGCGAGGCTAACGTCTGCAGCTGAAGCTTGCAGTGAGAAGTTTCTAGATGGATGGATGGATGGATGGAGATAGGGGTTTTAAAGAGATTGCTTTTGAGTGGCTTTTTTTTTTTTTTTTGCCATTTTATGCCCTCCTGGATCAACCATTGAGGTGAGAGGGTGGCTGCTCTGTGCCAAGGAATGAAGGCAAACACACACACTGAGATATTAAGAGGGATTTTAGAAATGCTGCAGGACGCCAAGCCTCTGCGTGAGCTCGAGTGTGTGTGCAGCCATGCTCCTTGGCACCGTGCAATTCCTCCACTACCCCCTACACGCACATGTGTATGTGTGCGTGTGTTTCTGTTGACCACGGTACCGGCGGCTGCTATGAACAGGGCAGAGACGCTGCTGGCAGCTCGCCTTTGGCAGAGAGGGAAGGGAGGCAGCGAAGGAGGAAGGTGAGGGAGTTGATGAGGTTTCAAAGGATTCCTGCATAGCTGAGCTTTATTTGTTACAGAGCACAATCTGCATCGCACTTCAATAAATCCACTGAGGTTAAAAAGCTCCACTCTGGAGAGAATAAGATGGACGTGGACTGGCTTTCTTTCTCTCTCTGTTTGATGGGCTCTGTTGATCTATGTCCACATGTATCTGCACGCCTGCCAACAGTGCTAAAATGCTCTGTTTCACAGTTCATATTACCACAACATTATTGTGTTAAGCCAGCCCTTCTTTTCCATTCATTATCTTGTCAGGTTAACAGGATCTCAAGGTTTCAACTGTTGCATGTTGACTTGAATCATCTTGTGCTCATGATTTGATTACATTCAATTATTTAGCCAAAATACAACAATGCGTATGTTCATCGACAACCTTTTGAGATGCAGCAGTCATCTACTCTTCCTGTTTTCAACAACAGATTCATGTTTGTTTCTTTACGACCGCAGAAATGTAATCGAATTTCATGCTCCGTTATCTGTCACGTCTCTGCTGACTCACTCTTTGACTTGCTCCTGGTAATCGGGGGGCATGTGGACGATCTCGTAGCCTTCCTGCCTCAGGATGTCCAGCACACTGTGGTTCCCCAGGAAGTGACCTGACAAAGGACAGAACATGAAAAGTCATGAGAGATAAAAAAAAAAAAAAAGAAGAAAGATAGTTTTACGTTTACCATGCATTTTATCTGTATGACTAAATAAAACCAAAAACATCCTGATGCTAATAACATCTACATGATATTACCATGCCATGTTTCTGACTGCCCATTATTCAAAACAAACAGTTCCAACAGCTTGTTATTCTAAAAACAAATGCCCATTGTTCACAAGGCCTGTTGTTCTGACGATATACACTATGGTATTATCATCTTGCATGTATAACTTAACAGATGTAACTAATCTCCTTATTTTATCCCAAACTTTTCCCAAACCAAAACAAAGCCAAGTATATTTAATACCTAAACCTAACCAAACTGTGCTCGTTGTCACAGAATGTAACCACATGTTTAATGTTGCTTTTGTAGCAGTGGGCGTTTGTTTTCTGAATAATGTGCTGTTGCACAAATGGGCTTACGGTCCAGATCTTTGGACTGTTGGGGCTTCAGGATAATGGGCTGTCGGAACAATCAGCAGTTATCTAGATGGATTTACGTTTGGTACAAACATTCATGTCCTCCACAGGACGAATTGTAATAACTCTTGGCTTGATATGTTGACCTTTCTGTTGGCATCATCCTCACGCAAAGAACTCCAACTTGACTTCATACATATTCAAAGAAAATTACATCATGGGATCTGAGACACACTCGAAGTACATCTCTTAATGTTGGACCCAGGATCGACACTAGATATGCTCGACATTCAGTCGGCCTCCTCCACCGAAGACGATATTTTTCCATCCAGGGATTCTAAGTGTTTATGGCAGTTACAGTCCCGCTGTAGACAGGAACAAGAAACGGGATTTGGATGATCTGTGAGACAACCGGGACTGTTCAAATGTAAAGTCTTTCTTCATCTCCCGGGCCCACTTGTTGCTCTGTAATGACCCCATATTGTCGGCACTCAACCTCCTGCCTGCTCTCCGCCCCTCTCCCTCTTTCTTTCACCTTGTGTATGATTCCTTCAGACTAACATCAAACATGTGGGCCTCAGCCCCACACTGATAAAAGCTTTTTTTTTTATTTTTCCCATCATCATAATCCAGCATGTCACTCAACCCAGCAATAAGATGTAATGTAGCCTGACATCACCCCCGCTAACAGAAGAACTCATATTTGTGCTGACACACATACACAAACCTGCACATGCAAACATTTGCACACACGCAGGAATTCACACACTCACACACCTCAGCTCTCTCCTGCAGCTTATTAACGACACGTTGACAATATTCAAGCCTCTCGCTCGTTTTTTGTCAGGGCCTTCTGCTCCCACTCAGCTCCTCACCCCCTGCCAATTTTATCATTATAATGTTCCTGATCATTCCTGAAAGTCAAAGAAAGAGGCACGCGGTGTTACACTTTCTTGGCAGCCGAGTTCAAAGGCGGCGCTGGGATAGGCTGCCGAGTGAAAGGAGGCTTCTAACAACAGAGTGTCGGTGAGATCAGATGGGATTACACAGAGGGGAGGGTGTGAGTTTTTGTCTGGCTGAAGGTGGGTGTATGTATTTGTGTGTGTGTGTGTGTGTGTGTGTGTTTGTGTGTGTGTGTGTGTGTGTGTGTGTGTGTGTGTGTGTGTGTGTGTGTGTTCTTGTTTGAAGAAGTTGGGATATATTTCATATCCTTGTTTGTTCAAGAACTTTCTCAGAGTAAGGAGATTTAAACTGAACTGTTAAACAGTAAAAGAAACCACAGTTTTCGACAGCCACAAGTGATTTTGTCAATGCAACATACAGACAAAAAAAAAAACAGTCCCAATTAGATCCCCTACTAAAGATTACTAAAATATTGATTTAAAAAATGATCCTGTCTTAGCAGTGTTGGTCCCGAATGTAAACCCACTGGAGTGTGATCCTTTCAGTTTGGCATTGCAGTCATCACCATCTTGGTTTTCTGTAGCTTGAAGGAAATGCTGTGGTAGCTACTTGTAAATCACAAGGTAGCCACACCCTAAACCATATCCTGCTTTCTCATCTATTTTGCTTTAAATGGGACTATGCTTTACAAAATGAACATCATTCTGTATTGTAGACGACTTGAAACTAACACTTGTGATCAGAAACTCATTCAGAAACGTTTTACTGAGCCAAAAAAATCAATTTAGAAGTAGGGTCATTTTTTTATATGCTTATACAATCTGCTGTATGAAACCTGTGGAGTCGACAGGTTTAATGCACTTCTGCATTGGCTTAACTCATCAGATCCGCAAGCTTTTTACTTAAAAGTCAATGGTCGGTCCATCACTTCGGCTCAGCAACCAATGGATGGGTGGCAATGAAATTCTGTACAGACATTTTACAGACACTTAAGTTCCCCTCAAGACTAATTGTAATATAAACAATGGTAATCAGTTAATTCACTGCTGTCATTCCGTCAACATTTTAATTCTTTGAAAAACTAATGATTTTTCCATCAGCCTCTGCTGTATTTTGTGTTTAGTGCTAATGAATACATGTGAGCATGATGGTGAACATGGTAAACATCGTATCTGATTGGCATTATGAGCATGTTAGCATGCTGAGCATTTAGCCTCAACGTCGTTCCCCTGTCTGCTATTGTTTTACCAAATAAAGCCACATTGGGAAATGTATTTTGTGGAGAATCTGCACAGATGAACTCAGCTGGTGGATTCATATTACAACTTAACAGATACTAATGTGAGAAGATGACTGCTAAAATGTATAAAAAGTCCCACTACACAAACACCAGCTTAATTACTGCCACGAATAATTCTCCTCTCTTACATTCTTCTCTCTTTTCTTTCATCCCTTTTTCCTAACAAGACACAGGGGCCAAAGTCAGCTCATTCAGTGACTGCATGCTGACAGATTCAACCACCCTCATATCTGTGTCAAGCAGCTATTTCATTAATTTTCTTCAGGCCAGGGGCAGAGAAGAACACCTCCTGTGTTTTCTGCCGGGTGTGAGGTCAAGCTGACTGTTTGATGTGCTCACTTGATTTCCTCTGCTCTGCTGTCATGCATAACACACCCGGGCAGAGCAGTGTGTGTGTGTGTGTGTGTGTGTGCGTGTGTGTGTGCGTGCGCGCATGTGTTTGTTTGTTTGTTTGTTTGTTTGCATGATGAAATGGTAGTTTCCCCCCCACAACCAACTGATGACCACGTGTTTTTCATTTTACTGAGGCACACCTGCTGTAGATCCGGCATTCTTTAAACATTCAATCTGCAGAGTGTTCCTTTCAGCTCACCCCATTTGTCGTTTTCCAGGATCCTGTAAACACACAACCCACTGCTTAAACAACCTACTGTACACACAAGCAAACAGGCGCACAACGCAAACACTTTTGTCTGCTAAGAGGGGACGCGAGTAAACTGCAAACGACTACAAACGTGCACTTATATACGCGTGCTCCCTCTCACACACAAACAAACTGTCATCCTTATTGTCAAAACCACCAATTCCCAAATCTTGGTAACGTCCATGTTTGAACTTTAATTGAGGGATTGTTCAGTTCCCCATGAGTTGGCCAAATCAGTCAAACAAACAAAAATGTTTCTCTGAGTACCTCAAAATTTGGACTTTTGGAAAAATCGTATTCACAAGCTTTTCATCGGACAGCAGAGGCGTGTGTGTTTGTTTGTGTCTGTGTGTGGTTCATCCCTGTGTGTGGTTGACTGACTGGGCACACATGTGATGGTGTGTGTGGGAGGCTGGGCCAGTGTGTCTGTTTTTTGGAGTATTTAGGCGGTAAACAGTGTGGTGCTTCTGAAGCAGAGAGCAGGCCCAACGAACAGCTCCATTAGCCACGACATAATGAGAGGTCAGCTGACTCCTAATCTGTCCCCCGCTGCACGTTGTGCTCGTAGGCTAACTGCATCCATGCTACACTGTAAAACATGCCGCTCCTGTGTGAACTCTTACAAGTTACTTTCAGCAGTAACCTTTTGCACTTTGCATACAAACAAATGTCTTTCGGAAGCTTTTATGTGTTCTTTTGTAAGCATCAGGTGTCTGAGAAGTGTTAGAGCACATGAAGTAAACTGAAATTGAAGGCAAAACCAGTAATGGTTTATCGGAAATGTAGCATAGAAACTTGTGTGTCAGAATGCCCTAAGGTATAGTTAATTTTTTCAGTTTAAACTGAAAAAGGACCACATGAATGCGAAGGCCACCGCCAATTAAAAACAACAATGAGAAAGCAAAATGTTATTCCAAAGACTCAGTTCTTATTTTTTCCTTATGCTGCATCACCAGCGTTCACATGATGTCTTGCAGCTGTGAGCAGCTCCTTAGTTTCCATGATTAATGTTTTTTTTTTTTTTCTATGTTTAGGCACACACTCAGAGCACTTGGTTAAGGTTAGGGAAAGACCGTGATCTTGGTTAAAAGTCAAAAGGGACTTGAAGCATGAGACAGGATGTGTTTTACTTACTTAATAACATTTAGTCAAAACCATAAGCTTTCTCTGTGACCTTAATCAGAGAGAGTTTGTTGTGTAAAACCAACCACAGTCTGGGCTTCACTGTGTATGCCCACCATTCAGCATAAATCCTGGATGTGATTATGTTTTCCTCAAAAATAATCGGGTAAAGCAAAAGCGAAGTGTACAGTTATTTAACTGAAGCATGACATCTCTGTCAGTCTGTCTGTATGTCTGTTTGTTACTCACATATCTCAAAAACTGAAGGACCCAAGGAGGTGCAGTGTGCAATTTGGTGCAATTTCAATGTGACACATTCAATATTAACGAATCTTAGTGCAACAACTTGCTGTAGCAACATGTTGCAGTGAGAAACAAACAAAAGCAGGAGGTTAAACACGTCTTGATGGGTGGGTAGCCACTGTATTTTTATTCTACAGAACTGGAGGTGAGATTTTAAGCTTTAGCTTAGCGTTAGCCTCACGGGCTAGAATGTTTACCTTTGTTTTGCAATATCATAAGCTGCTTCTCTCACTGGTTGTTGTGGTCCGTCTCGAAAAGTACCGGTGTGATTGTCCAGATTAAATATCAAACATATTTGATATTATTGGGTGAGCACAGATCCGGAGGCTTAAGACTGGATTTACAATTGGATCATTTAGCAGGTGCTTTTGTCCAAAGCAACTTACAGTAATTCATACATACATTCATATACATACATACTTTGATGGCAGGGGCTGCCATGTAAGGTGCCGACCAGCACGTCAGGAGCAGTTTTGGGTTCAGTGCCTTTCCCCAAGGACACTTCGACATGCAGAATCGAACCAGCGACCTTCCGAGAACAGGACGCTGGCTCTACCCCTGAGCCACAGACGCCCCTGGATTTGTAAAGCCCCTCACACTACTGTAATAATCTGAGTTAAACAGCATGTTTTGAACGGGCACCATAACTTTCCGTAGACAGGGCTCAGTTGGACAGTATACGACTAGGGCACTCAAAATGTGTTAAATTAAGTCTGAACTACTGTAAATACTAAAAACTTCACTCAGTTGAGAGACAAATTAATGTTAAATTGCGGTAATGTGGCTTCCAACCACTTTCACTTAACACCCAACCCGCCGGTCCTTCCTGCCACTTTGTTGTCATCGCCCTAATAACACAGATACGCCTCGAGTATTTTCTTTGCTAAAAAAGGAGTCCGTTTTTCGGTGGGCGCGAGCGTGACTTTTTGCAGTGTGTACACTACCTTACAGGGTGTTTCCCCTCCTGTGGCTCCTGAGAGCAGAGTTAATGACCCAGTTACTCCTGTGTTTAATAAGCTCTCCATCCTGATTTCCACTTACAGTAGCGACTTGAGGTACTCCATTTCTGCCTCTGTCTGTCTGTGTTTACTGTAGCCGTCTCTTGTCTCAGGACTATCTCTTTATCTGTCTGGTTTTTCCAGACTGAATCATGTCTTTTTAAAGCATCTGTGCTTGTGTCTGGTTGTCTTCCATCCTCTGTTTGTTTATTTGCCTCTCGTCTGCCCATGCAAGTTTGTGTATGAAGGCTGTATTGTTGCAGCATGTCTCTCTGGTCGCCACCCAGGATCGACTCCAGCGGTGTCAGCACCTCTTTACTCACGCCCGGCCTGGGCCTGTACTCCTCTTTCTATCTTTGTAGCCCCCTTTCCCATACTCTCCATCACAGGCTCACCGCGGCTGCCTTTATTTCTGTTTCTTCATCCCTCTGGACAGCCTCCAAAGTGCAAAGACCAGCTGGTTGTAGCGCAGGGGGGAGAGTGGAAACTTAGATTGATCCAAAAATGAAGAAAACTCACAGGAAGAGAATTATGTTATTTTTCAGTTTTGCACAAACAAATGTGTTTGCAATTACGCTGTGTAAACAACGGATCAACTGATGCACACTGGTGGTTTAAAGAAAAAAAATATCCCACATGGCTTACGAGCAGACCACCTCATATGAAGACTGCAATCAGAGCCCAAACAGCAAGAAGATGAAGGGAGAAAACATGGGTGGGGGGGGGGGGCAGTTATCGACTGGATAAAAAGAGGAAGGTTGCCGACAGGATAGATGGAGGATGGATCGAGAGAGTTGATGGAGGTGGAGAAGGAGGACGGATGCAGTGTGGGATCAGAGGGCGAGAAGGATTGCATTGACGTACATCCTCCACCCAGGCAGAAGGCATGCTGGGTACTGTTGCTACATTAGGATCTAAACAAACACAAGCTGTTGCCCCACAGCCATTTGAGCAACAGATGAAAGAGAGATGAGAAGATGAGGGAGAGAATACACTGAAGAGAGGGGAAAATTAAACGACTTTATAGCTGAGAGGGGCGTGTTCCTCTTTAGATTTGTTTGGGAAAGTGTTCCCGTGCGAGTGCGTACCTACGTAGGCTGAGATGATGGGGAAAATTCCTCTCATCTCCATGTGTTTGTGCATGTGTGCGTAGGTGTCAAACGGGTGACAAATTAAAGGAAAAACTAACGTGAGGTGTTGGACCACCATGTGCCACCAGAACATCGGTGCTCCTCCTCTTCTGAGCTCTGTGATAAACACCAATCCTTCATAAAATATTCCAGTTGTTGTTTTGATGGTGCTGGTTGAGAAGGCTGCCCACCGGTCGGTCTGAAAAAATTGCGTAGGTGTTTTAATTTGCTAAATATTACTCCCCAAACAGAGATTATCCGTTTGTGACTTAGCAACTGTATCTGTTACAGCAGGCCTGCTTTGGAATTCAGCACATGCTGAAACACTGGGCTCTACTAGGAGCCGTTTGAAGGCTGGTGTGGATGACTGGTTGAACAGCTTAAACAGTGTTTTTCAGGCCTAACTTTAGCTGGAATCGATTACCTGCCCAGTTGACTAGTTTACTACCTACATCAGTAACAATATTTGGCTCAAATAACAATCTAGTATTGATAATGTTCTGTGACTATCATCTGAGAAAAATGTTTCGAAATCCGTACTGTCTCCTCATAGGGTCGCTGTTTTCTCATTCATGTTTATAAAAAGTTTTTTGGCCATCATGTATAGTGTTTGGTAGCATTACGTACATAGGGACAACTGCTTTGTTATGTGTGTCTACAGGTCATGTAAAAAAATAAAAACCTTAACACCTTTTTACAGGGTTATTATTATAAAGATGAATTAGCGCAGCTCAGATGGAGATTGAGTTACAAGCAGCTCTGGATTTAGCATGAGCTTAAGCTACCTGGCTACAGCTGATAAAGTTTCCTATCAGCAGTGGACATTTGGGTTAACAGAATCAGTGATCGTTGGCAGGAAATAATGCTTTTGTGTACTTCTGTGTGAAGTCAAATGCCTGTCATTTAAAAAAAAAGCCTGCTACAGCAACAGGGCTTAGTGAAGAGTGTGTTTGTGGGTTGAAACCTGTGGACTGTAAAGGCTGATACATTTGTTATGGTTCCTTTGATTTATTCAAGGTTTTCTTTTAATTTGCCACCTGTTAATGTGCAAACCAGTGTGCGTTTTATACTTGTAGCAGTGGGTTCACATATATGTATTCGTGTACCTGTATGTGGTGCGAGCCTCTCTCTGGCTTACCCTGCACAGCATTCTTTCCTTGAACAACATATGACTAATGCAAAAAAGATTTTAATAAGCACGGCATCTCCGCGTCTTGCTGTGCATTTCCATTTAGAGTTTTACAGCACTGGGATCCCTCTATAAATCACACAGCAGCCTTTGGATTAACAGAGCGGAGCCGGAGAAACAACTACCCTCGGCACTTCTGAAATAGTTGAACTGCTGCCTTGAAAACGGAGCGCTGCTTTCACTTGATGTGTAAATCTAAAAAAGGGAAGGATGGTAAATTCCACCTCTCAGACCGGCGCAGGGTTCGTAGAGGAGGAATAATGGCAGTGTTTCCCCTCACCCTCCCACAACTCTCACTCATTCCTCATCTCCATAATGACTTCACTTCCTATGCATGCGGCACGACGTCCGTCTGTCTCCCTGCACCATACTGAGGTGTTACGACTGACAGCGGTTGATGGGGCCGTTCCCGTCCAAGTTCTGGTTGACGTTCTGGTCAAATACAGAGATCAAGGGTTGCTGGAGGGGATCAGATCCAGAGTCTGTCTGCCGCATGCGGTGGGCCTGACACCGGCCCATGTCAGACAGCCTGGAGGGCGGGCTCAGTGGCGCAGTGTTTGAAGCTTTAAAGTGATTCCCCACGTTTAAATATTTAGACTGCGTGAGCTCGCAGCGGCAGTCTGCAGAGCTCTGGTAGCGCGTAGAGAGAAAGTGAAGCGAGTGGGAGACATGAGGGAAAAACAGATGGGTGTATGGAGGGAAAGAGAGAAAGTTGGAGGAGAACACAAAGGGCGCAATGAAATGAAGAAAGGAAGGATGGTGAACAAAGCTTAAAGAAAATTCCTCCATTGTTTCCAGCCGCAGAAGCATCAGTGGCTGCTAATGTTTATACTTTGTGACGCTGCGTGTTTATGTCATCATGGCGAAACGTGGTCCTGTAGACACCGATTGTAGCGTGATATAAAGCAGAAGTGATTTTTGGGTATTAAGGCGGTGAAATGTCTGCCTGTCTGTCCAAAGGACCGCGTTTCAGGAACACTTCACCTTTTCCGTCCGTCCGTCTGTCTGCATGTGGACCAATTTTCTCATAATACCATTACAACCATGCAAGACGCAGTCAGGAAACTTTCCAGGTATGCAGTTGAGATCAAGATGAAGGCAAAGCTCATAGGTGGTTGTGGTCCAAGGTAGAGAGTGTTAGACCATTTATTGTGGCAGAAACTACCACAGATGCAGTTTTGAGCATTTAGCCAGGTCTGTCTGTCTGTCTGTTGACATATATTGTCGCCGGGAAAGTTTATATGCGTGGTTGAGATAAAGATCAAGGCCAATTTTGAAAATGGCTGTGGGCTCATGTAATAATACAGCCAACAGTACTTAGAAGTCATGGGTCAGGACTTGAACATGGTGACGTGGCTGATGTGATCTCACTACAAGATGGTCTCTGTTTTGATGGTTTCTGATACTGTCAGCTGTGGTCTTTACGATCTCACCCTGCTGTGACAAGGGGATTACAGGGAGCATTCAATAGTGTAGAAATAATTCTTTCTTATGGATACACACACACACACACACACACACACACACACACACACACACACACACACACACACACACACACAGACACGCGATGGAAGAAGCCTTGACATCCTCCCAGAGCTCTGTCTCACAGCAGCCTTCGTCTTTCTCATCTCATTCTCGCACCATCGGCTCATTTCCTCCCCTCCGCCCTTCAGTTGAAGTTGCCGTTAAAAAGGAAGCGCGTTGAGTTTTCATGCGTGCAGGTAGAAAACAATCACAGATTTCCTTTCATTACAAAGTACAAATGCAAATACGAATGCTTACATGCATGTCATCTTGTTTACGTGTTTTTAACCGGGTGCACATTTGTGTGCATGTTGCAATGTGGTGTGTGTGTGTGTGTGTTGCTGGTGTACATTACACAGACGTTATGCCCAGCAGGCATGAGCTCAGAGATAAAAGTAAGTGTGTAGGTATGTGATTGTGTATACCTGTGCCCTCTTGTGTGTTTGAGTGTGTCCTTGTTTCTCAGGCCGGCTGGTTTTCATTCATACCATTTAATCAGGGTCTGATTTACACCTGGGAGAACAGGTGAATGCAATTAACTACCAAGTAGGAAAAAGCAGCCGTACTGCTGGTTCCTAAGAAAGTGAACCTTTGTATTCGTTGGTCTACAGTTACACACTGTAATGTTAACGCTTAGAAGATCAAAGCTAGAAAGCATTCATGTGTTTATGAAATTTAGCATTAAACTTATTGGCTCTAAAAAGGCTTACGAGATGTTCTTTCAGTTGCCAATGAGGTGTGTAATCTTCCAACAAGCTAATGAGCTGCACTGATTTAATTAGAGTGAGGAATCCAACGAGCGCTAACAGTTACCATAAGACGTTTTCACGCAAACTCACACATTTGCATTCCTGAACATTTCAGACAGCATAACCTTACATGGATATCACAACAGAGCCAATTCTGTTGCCTCGGTAGTTCGAAGGTATGTTTGCTGACACGCCGAGTCATACGGGGAAGAAACTGTTTGGGATTATTTGAATATTTTTATAAATGCGAGCGTATATAAGATGTGGGGAATATCTGAGTGCTCAACGTTCCTGGAAATGCAGGTAAAACTATCCTAAAACGCTTACGCCAGACCAGACTAAAGTTAATTCATAGCCGTTGTTGAACCATTTCAGCTCTTTTAAAAGGTTACAGGCTGTATAATTGTGTTTTTTCTTGCCACAGGGCGGGCATATAAGCTCCTAACTGGTCAGGTGAGGTGTCAGTTAATAGTTCAGAGGTTGGCAGCCATTTGAGGCAGCTCCGTATTGCAGTTTAATAGTGTTTTGCTTTCAAATAGTGTGATTTTGTGTGTGTTTTTTTTTTGACAAATGACAGCATGAAAAAGCATTCAGAGTCGCTATTTTGTCACCATAATGGATGGAATATTATGTTATGGAGTAAATATTTTACTGAAATGGAAGTGAACTGAAGAAGACACTTTTTGCTGGATTTTGATATACACCCAGATTCTCCATCTATCTCTGTCTCTCCCTCTCTGTGTGTCCTTTCCACTGAGCAGAGGACAACACGTGGAGCACATACGTGGCCTCTCTGTCACTTCATAAAATGCTCTTGCGCTATGCAGATGTGAAGATTTACAGCTGGACTGCAGTGAGGGATGGTGTCTGTGTAATAAAGTCAAGACCGCAAAGTCAAGGTGGACATATAGAGCGAGGTACTGAGGTAGAATTAAATAGAGACAAAATGGAGAGCGGCCAGTAACAGAAGGACACACATATGAGGGAAAAAGGGCTGAGAAAAAGCTGATATGCAGTAAGAGAGGAAGAGCCACGGAGACAAAGTGACATGCAAGCCAAGCAGACTCTCCTTCAGTCATCACTTCAACACCACAACACCACAAGCAACTGCGAAACACATGGGCCTGCTCTGCCTGCATAATGGCTTATTATAAGCCTGCACAGCCGAACATATGCACAAAAATCGTCAACATTCTGCAGACAGATCCAAAGTGGATCAGACTTCAAAACAAACAATGCAGTACATGTGTATTTCCAACAGTAACTGCTCTTTTTTTAACACGAAATATCTCCGCAGATCACATGACTTTAGTGTCGCTAACGTACACAGACACACGTGCGAGTGTGTATGTGTGTGGAGTGGTGTCTCGGCCGTGGCAGCGTCAGGAAATTCCACGGGATGTTTTCAATAAGGCCGGGCGGCGGCAGCCAGAGAGCTGGCAAATGAAAACCTGCTGAAGCATACCACAGAACTCCAACAACACACTGCCTGCCCTCGCAGCAAAAAAAAGAAAAAAAAAAGATAACTGTGCACGTACTTGTGTATAAAAACAACTGTATGTTTATTGTTTGCGTGCGATCGAGAGAGCGAGAGCGGCTGTGAGTGCATTTTTTGCCGTGTGAGTGATGGAAAAAAAAGAGCATCGAGGCTCGCGTCTGTTTACAGTGGAGCAACAGAACAAGTGTCCAATATGTGTACGGCGTGTCTGCGAGCATGCTCTCCCTTTACTGCTATCATCTGCCGCTGCTGTGTCATTCGGTCCAAGGGGAAACAGTGATGTGTTCACTTGGCCTCACACAGAATGCTAACGTCATTACATAACGCTGATAGTAATAGTAAACAGCAGCGACCACAGCGGTTTAAAGGAACAGGATGAGAGCCTGTGAGGAGACGGAGGGAAAGACGACGGAAAAGCTGAATCGCGGTTTTAGATAAATATTCAATCAGTGACACAATGTGGCTCGTTTCAGCCAAAACATTCTCACCCCCAATTTTTTTCAAAGTCTGTACACTAAGCAAGCTGGCGGGCTGCTGGCTGTTCAGAATGGACAGATACAAAGCGGGATCAATCGTCTCGTCTAATGCACAGCAACAAAGCGAAACGGCTTATTTTGCTAAATGTCAAACAAGGAGACAGACACACAGCCTTAACATATTATTGCCTAATGATGTTGTTATGGCTAATGAGTTAGCATGCCTACACATCCAGCCGATAGAGCAGTGTTGCCTGATTGGAATGGTTCAACTATCGCACAGGAGTTGTAATGTGTCATTTTACATAAAACAATATATATATATTTTTTAAAGGAGACATATTATGCTAATTTTCAGGTTCATGTCTTTATTTTGTGCTTTTATTTGGCTCTATTTTGCTCAAAAAACGCGTCTTTTTTATTTTGTCCAGTGCTGCAGCACTGTGTTCCGCTCTGTTGTAGCTCCTGTCTCTTTAAGGCCCCTTGCCCGTGTACCTGGTCTGCTCTGATTGGTCAGTTTACAGACGCCTGGGCCCCCAGCACCACTCATCACATCTCTGGTCAGCTCTGTCATGTTTTCAGCTTCCAGTAAGCTTCACTTCCATGATGAATAAAGGCATGAATTATGCAAATGTGTGTCATGGTGACATAGTGTGATGTCAAGAAGTCACAGCAAGAAAGATGTAACTACTGACAAGGCGTTTCAGGCACTTCAGGACCAGTGTTTTTCTGTGGGAGAAAGGAGCTCCTGTTGAGGACTTTGGGCTTTTTATCTTTCAAGACCTTTTACGTGCAAAAGAACTTTGTAAAAGCAAGAAAAGGAAAATGGACAGAATGGAAATCCTTCAACCTTCAGTCTCCTTTAGCTCTGGATTAGCCTCCACTAGCCAACAACATCTACGTTAGCTGCTTGCTTTCCTCACTCCTGTAGCTAAATGCTAACTTTGTCAACTGTTACTGGGCTGGTAGCATACTATGTTTTTTTTTTTCTTGCTTGTTTTACTGAAAAAATGTTGCTACTGCCTATAGAATTTGGGGAATTGAAACTATAAACCAAATAAACCAGATACTGTAAATGAGGTTTAATAGCTGCCTGGAGCAACCTCTTTAATATTACATGTAGTTAAAAAAAACCAAAAAAAACAACAACAAGTAATTAGTGCAGTTTTACTGATGTGACTTACAGTGAGGAACACTCCCAGCACAAGAAATCAAAATATATGCTGTATTACCAGCTCAACAGAGAGACTGAAGTTGCCGGAGTTGCTTCTGTGGACCATCAATATCATAAAATCTTGGCTCCGACTTTGGTCTCCAGTAGAGACTAATACTGCCTAGTCAGTCTCTTTTATACTGCCTGGGGTAATTCAATTATGCCTGCTGGAGCTCTTGTACCTCTGTAATTTGTATTAATAACCTGTTGGTGAAAGTGAGGAAAAATAAAGAATGTCTGTTACAGCATGTGCGTGCATGCAGATGTGTGCAGGCTGGAGTGAAAAAGAGACAGAAACCGCTCGAGCAAGTACAAAAGCATACATGTAGCACATAGAAGTCCTTGTGCCACAGGAAGGTGTAGGTGTACAGCGAGAGGAAAGAGGGAGGTTGGGAAGTAAGGTGCTGAGCTGAGCAGAGATGGATTTCCTGCCTGAACCACTTTACACACACGCCGTATAGTTTAATTACCCTGTGAAAAAACTCCTGGACGGACTTCGACATTGGTTACTCTAGAGGGCCTTGACCTGAGCGCTGCCCCGGCTCTTTCCCGACAGTCCCTGTTTTCCTTCTGCGCTCTGGACATGGTTCAGGCTGGAAGTGAAGGGGTCCAATGGGAAACACGGCTTGAAGGGCCATTAATATTTATCTCCTAAATGGCAGAAATGCAACCAGATAAACACAAAAACAGCCACTTGACATAAATAGACACAAACAAAGCAACAAAGAGAGAGAGAGACGAGAGAGAGTGAGCATTGGCCTGTCAGACAAACAGCTGGATCACGTTATGATTATTCCATTTTATAATCCACAAAAAAAGGCCGTATGAACCAACGCACGTCATGTTAATGTGATTTTTGAGATCTAACCATAAAGATTGGATTTTATGTGATCTCATTATTGTACGCCCACATTTGGCCTCGAATGTGCTGTTATACATCTCCCCAGGCTGTATTTATTTTGAAAAAATGTCTGGACAACCTTAATCTGGACACCTCCTGTCCTCGTCATTACTCAAAATACACATGGCGTTGAGATTGTAATCACGCTATCTTGTTCACAATGCAAGCCTCACCACTTCCACAGCTTTTTTTTGAAAAATCTTCGAGCTCACTCAGATTTCTAGGAGTCCAGGCCGTCACTTAATACATCCTGGCATCATTGGATGATAAAATTTCATGGCTGGTTACGGCCAGAGGGAAACTGGGACCAGCGGGGACAGTTACAGGACCGTAAAGGCATGAGTCAGCATCCTAAAGACAGAATAATAGATGAGAGAAAGGAAGCTTTGTGATTAGAGCATGGGAGAGACTTCATGAAGGCTGATTTACGAAGCCTTTTGTGTCTTGTTTTTCGTAAATCTGCCCAGTTTGTCATCAGAGCCACAACTTGTGTCTATTCAGCCAAGTATATAGATCTCTCTCCTTGTTCTGTAATAGAGAGAGGCATGATAAGGGTGGTGGACAGATGTTCAGCTGGATTTACTAACCGTCACTACAAGATCAGCTACACATTTTTGCTTGTATATTGTGGAATTAGCTTTTAATAACCTGTATTGTATACAGATCTGCAGTGAATTAGCCAAGAGTTTTTACTGTGTGGTCATACAGTTGTAATTTAACGTTCATTGTGCTTACACGACAATATGGCATCGGCTCTCATGCCTCCCATTTGGCTTTTCTGAAAGTCTATCTCATTTTATAGTTTCCATTTAATTCATTCTCGATTTCCTGAAAAGTGCATTTAATGACTTCCAGTGCAATAGTTTGTCTTCCTTAAAATTATTTTAATTTGATCAGTATTTTTTTCCAGTGATTGTAGTCTTAGCAAATGTTTTTGAAATACCCGTAACACGCTGTAATTGATATATGTTCCTTTTTTATTACCCGTTTTTGATTTCAATCTTCGGAGTTCTCCTTGAATGAACCTAGAAGGGCAGCCTAAGTAACCAGTGACTTAATTAGCTTCTGCTGTTGTAAATCAGACACTAATTACATGCAGATTGCGAGCGCAAAATTGGACGAACGTGCTGCACGAATTTCCCCCTCGCTCTTTCATGTAAATCTGGCCCTCATTGACTGTATCTGCTCTGCCTTCCCAAGGCCTTTACTGAGATGACTGTGTTTACTGTGTCTGTGTGTGTGTGTGTGTGTGTGTGTGTGTGTGTGTGTGTGTGTGTGTGTGTGTGTGTGTGTGTGTGTGTGTTTGTGTACGTGGGGGGGTATAACTGTAATGGCTCATATCACCTCACACTAGCTGTCAGGTCTCTCACACACACTGCAGCCTATAGGTGACTCAACACACACATTCACCTCCCCCTCTATCCAGGCCAGGTTGGACACACTGGAACGCTAACACATAGCTGCCTTCCCGATGTGCAAACATTCAACAGAGGGCAACCTGGGAAACACGCGCCAAAATATGCGACCTTTCATAATCCCTGTAGTCCAAAATGACAAAAATTCGACATTGGTTTTAACCACTGTTGCACACCGTCATATCATTATCTATCCCGAGTTAAAATGTGGGCAAGGAACTGTCGCTAGTCTGCTCAATGTAAGCTGATGAAGTCTGAGAATCAGCAACAGTCATGTATTTATCCACAGTCATTTAAGTCAGTCATTTAATCATAACCTACAAGTCCAATTTAACTTTCCACTCTCTGTGCTTTAGTTTAAACTCAGCTCTCACATGCAAGTACAGGGCTTCATCAAAGCTTTCACTTCAACTTAAAGGGACAGTCCTGTCTGAAACAAAAAAAAAGCATATTTATGTTTATTTTATTTTCATCCATAAATACCTTTCAACCCACTGGTTGGTGATCATGACTTGACTCCGAGGTGGAGAACCAATGACCTAGTTTTGGTGTGAGTTGCTGAGTTTTGGGAGATATCAGCTGTAGAGGTGCCTGCCTCATCTCAAAGATAATGGAACTAGATGGCTTGTGGAGTTCCAAGCGCCAAAAAAAAATAAAAAAATAATAATTTGCAACAACTCAACAAGCTCAACAGCCTCTGCCAGTGACCTCACATGCTGTGCTGGATTGTATGCATCACCGGGCTCTGAGGTTTATCAAAAACTGTGGTTTTCTTACTCATCATTGTGTGTGGTACTTGAAAGTGAATAGGTTTGCTTTAGGTGCAGGCCACCTCAGTCATTGGTATGTGGGAGTATTTGGCCCTATTTGTGTGTATTTACAAATCCTCTGCAAACTTCCTGTTAACTTATCTTCTCTTTTAAACTGGAAATATGTAAAGTACAGTCTTTGTTTTCTTGGCATTTTCGCTATTCGTTGTTCCCAAAGTCCTTTGAGTCCAAATTGTCTGTGTGCAACTGTTTCATCTGATAGTGTGCACGTGTATATTTGGTTACTTTACTGCTGTAACTCTGTGTTCAGTTATGTTGGCCAGGTCTCCCTTGTAAAAGAGATCTATGATCTCAATAGGACAATATAGACCTGGTTAAATGGAGGCAAAAGAAACTAAACAGTAATGCCTCTTTTCAGAAATCATGAAACAGTTTCATGTAGGAACTATTTTCTTTCTCCTGAGCTACACGTGGCAAGTCAATCACCACGCAGAAGGAAGTGTGTGCATACTTACAGACAAGAGGCTTGTGCTCGTGGCAGAACAGGATGTAAACATTAATGACATGCGGTATGTTTTGACAGACGACAACAAAATTGTCTCCCGGCTGTCTTAGGAAAATGTTTTCGCATCCCATTCATCCGTGCATGGATTAAACAATAAAACATTGCTAACATCTTGTAATGGGAAACATGACTGTTTTTTTCTTTACTTCCTCACTACTCTCCAACTCCAAACTCCTCCGTGCTTTTTTTAGCCTGAGGAGTTAGACTTGGATCGTTTGCTTTCTGAGGTCAACATGACCTTCACTGTTTCATAAACACAATGTGTAACAGGAGAAGGACACATCATCAACGCTCATTATTTCATCTACGCATACTTCAGAGAAATGCCACTTAATAAAGTGTTGTTGCACAAATTCCTGCCTCCATCATAGCACACATGCTATCTTACAATGTTCAGTCCACGGACACACACATGGCAGCTGGATGGTGCAACAGCAGCCTTGTCCAAACAGCACAAAGAGCAGAGGGAGCAGAAATGCTCAGAGGAAGGATGCAGGCATCCAGCATTAATCATACACTGTGGCGCACGCACACACACACACGCGCACACACCCTAGAGGCGGTACCACCCATTTTCAGATGCATAAGCGCAGACACACAGTCGTACAGTAAACAGACACCCACCCACCACCTGCTTTTGTGGGCAAACACAGTTACATGTATGCGTATTGATACACACACACTCACACACGGATACACACACTTCCCTCAGGGCACACTACACCATTCAGGAAACATTAGCAGCATTAGCCAGGAATGCTAATTGAAACAAACAGCTCATGGTTTCTTTATTTCTGAGGTGGGAGCTGGCTGTAATTGAGACTTCTGTGCGTGTGTGTGTGTGTGCGTGTGTGTCTGTGTGTGTGTGTAAGAAAGACAGAGGTGTGTATTTGTGCGTGCATGTGTACATGTGTGCATGTTCGTGTGTGTATACGTGTTTTTCATGCCAGAGATCTGGGAACCATTGTGCACTATTATTGTCCTGCTTTTTCTCCAGATTTGCTCTCAAACACGAAGGAGAGCAAATTGTTCACCATAAACACACATTAGCGCTGACAGGATCAGTGTTCCGGACCAAAACAAACCTGATCTCTCTTTCACTTCACAATTACATGCAAACATACACTCTCAGCTCTAATCAGAATGTATTTGGAAAGACCCCATCTAATGCAAAAATAGAGCCTTACGTTGGAGTTGCTGCCATGTTGGATACTCATTTTATTTGGCCTTCAGAGAGACATCACATAACCAGCATGTTTAAAGGTCAGCTGCTGTGGCAAGGGCAAGAAACTAATCCCCCACGCAGTGCTTGAGACTCCCTTACCTGCACCAAAAGCGAAAAAGTATGTCTGGTTGGGGTTTCTCTGCAGCAAGGCGGACACACGGCGAGCCATTCGCTCGTTGCGTTTGTAGATGAGTTCCTGGCGGAAGTAGCTGTCGATCTGCAGGGCCGTCATGCGGTCGTGGGCTGGAAGGGAGCTGTTGATGAAGTGAGGCAGCTGAGAGAAAGTGAGAACATTTTAATGGTTAAAATCCGTAGCAGAGTAAAGCCGCCACAAGTCATTTACATCAAACACACAAAAAGAAAGAGCTGGTACGAAAGAAATCGACAGGGATAGAACATGAGAGGGATGAAAGAGGAGGACTGAATGGGGGTGTTGGTGACAACCTGGCAAATGTGTGGGCCTATGTGAGTGTGAGACCTGGCAACCAGGAGTGTTTCTGATGTGACGCCTGACAGAAAATGACCAATGCAATGCTGCACAAGCTGGTGTTTAAATGAGACGGCATCGATGAATGAAGGAGAGAGGGAAGTGTCAACACTATGGCTGTGTGAGCACATTTTTCTTAATGTGACTGTGTACACTAATGTGGTTATATGTGTGTGTGTACAGTACATCTGCCAGTGTGAGCGTGTGAAAGTGTGCTTAATTGCTTTGTGATTTATTGAGAGCCAGACAGGCGGGGAGACAGTCCGCGCTTCATTCCCCTCTTGGCTGCATCGCTGGATTCAGCAGGCTGTTAATCTGTGAGGATGAGCGGGGTCGGACGTGGGGTAGTCTGCGTTTGGCATCGGGGGCTTAGCTGTCCAACTCAGACGCACACAGTCTCACTTTCTCTGTCTTGAGTTCTCCTGCTTCCTCTCAGGGTATCACTGTACCCGTATTTGACTTTTCTGGCTCCTTCGCTTGATATATATGCAATAAAGTTTGAAATATTGGAGATAGGTGGAATCCCAGTACACCAGAATGCGTCCATTCGGTCTGTTCGCTCTTCCTGGCATGCTGTCTGCTGCCAGTAAAAAATAGGTCTTTTCCTAACTGAGGGCTGTTTATACTATTGTGGTGCTAAAATTCTTTTCCATGTGTTGTACTTCCTACTTTGGAGTCCAGAGTTCAGATTCACACTTCAGTTCACTGCACTTTTATTGCTTTGTGTCTCTACAATATAAATGTATGTATTTATACATATCTATTAGATAACAGTTCATTAAAGATAACAGCTCATTAAAGCAAGCTTTAATGAGCTGTTGTCCCAAAATCCCAAAATCCAAAAGTGCAAAGGAAAATACCAAAGTATTACAAACACTGAGAACAAACCACAAGACCACAAGGAACAAATCAGGAACACAGGAAACACACGAGGACCAGAGAGCAGGCACAGACAAAGACTGAGGGGACAACACAGACTTGAATACAAACTAAATGAGTAAGGGGGATGAGGTTCAGGTGGAGAGATGACGGGAACAGTGCTGTGCTTTTGAGGCTGATATGAGACAGGTGTGGGAGGGGGGGTCAGGCTGAGGAGGAACACACAAGAGGGAAACAGCAGGAAGTAGAAAGTGTCAACAAGACACAGGAGAATATAATTGCAAAAAAACAGGAGAACAACAAAACAAATACCCAAACCATCACATATCACATACATATTCTTTCAGTCAATATTTTTGTCCTGATAATCACCAT
Organism: Diplodus puntazzo; assembly: GCA_963678695.2. Classification (NCBI taxonomy): domain Eukaryota; kingdom Metazoa; phylum Chordata; class Actinopteri; order Spariformes; family Sparidae; genus Diplodus; species Diplodus puntazzo. The sequence goes on along the minus strand of OZ023163.1, from coordinate 13,220,795 downwards.
TTGAAATACACAGTAGAGGTGCACAATTGAATTTTTGCTGATAACCAGTACAACAATGTTTTCTTACTCTTTCTTGCTAGTTACCAATGGCGAAACCAATCCTTTCTTGGAAAAAGTCAACATGTCCTATCACATGTACATAACTACAGCTCATCTTATCGGCCTGTCTAATTAGTAGTAAGGTTCATTTTAAAGCTTTTATTGGCCGACACAGGTGATGTGTGGACCTTTATCGTGCACCTCTGGGTTTTGTAAATGCTTAATATTATGTATAAAAAGTGTCAGAGCGATTTGGCTCACCAACTACAAGGAGGGTTCAATGAGCTCTACTGCCTGTCACTCTCTAAACAGTCCTTCTGTCACCTTCCTCCGCCGGTGTCTCATCTGAGGAGCAGTACCTCTGAGGTGTCTTTCCAAGTTAGAAGGAAAGTTTTGAGTTGATCTGTAACAGCAAGTTTTTATGTTTCCATGTGTGCTGGAGTGAACATATGCATATGTGTTTAATCTGGAATTGTATTTAAGTGTGACGAGAACACACATTTATACATGCAGTCGCTGTCTAAAACTGAGTTACAAGTTCACACTTCAGCAGACCAGCTGCAAATGGTGCATAAATCAGTGTGTGTATGTGTGTGTATGTGTGTGTGTGCTTGTGTGGGGTGTCTGAATACTCGATACATGGGGGGATTTATTGTACCACATGTGAACAAGGTGCTGCTTTTTCTCTCACTCCCCCGACCGCTCCTCTTACAGCCTGTTCCACATAATGGTTGAGAGGTTCTAATTCATACCTTTGAATTATTTCATTTGTGATTCCCATTAAAGGGAAGTCCACCAATTTTCCAATCATTGTCAGGGATAGTACTGCATATGTTGAATGAGATGGAAAGTCCACTTATCAGGCCTCTGTTGCCCAGTCCTTGAAGCTAGCATCTCAAGTCTACATTGAGCACTATCCAACCCCAATCTCCGATGCAATGGTGTTGCATTTTGGGTAATGTAGGCCCCAAATTTTTAAAAAGACGATAAACCTAATGCGACTGCATCGATTTTTATGCTTTTTTCTCAAATCGTCCATTGTGACGGTTGACATTGTGGCTAAGTTGCAATGTGGGCAATGTAGGTTCCAGGTTTTGAAAAGGAGAAAGAAAGTGTGGAATAAAAAAAAGGTGATATCCCTCGATATTCTGCTGTATCTAGTTTGATCATTTGTTTTTAAACTACCCATAATGAGTCCAACAGTCTTATAGGAGTGCAATGCAGTGGCGTGCTTTTCATAACCTGACACCTACATTATCCGCAATGCAACTGGAGTGACATCATTGGAAGCAATTTATCAGACTACATTAATCTTCCACTGGAGCTACAAAAGGCTTTTACTTGTTTTTTCACATATGCCGTAGAACTTCCCAAGACCTGCAAACATACTTCAGTGTGTTAAATAGATGGAGTTCCCCTTTAACTTACAAAGATAAAATAGCATCTACAGGTTACTTTCAAATGTTACGATTTTAGTCAAAGCTTGATGTGTTTTGTTTATTTTATATCGCAAACCATTTATAATAAAATTAGTGTCTTTTCAACAGTATCTGTCTGTATAATGCAAACCAAATTTGCTCAGAGTAAACCTGAAATAGACAAAGATCCCTGACAAGTGCATGTAATATAATGAGGTCATCTATTTGGCAGGCGGTTGTTAATTTCAAGACCTGATCAAATCCAAATCCCATTCTTTTCTACAGACACAGTTACTCAGAGTGAAAATAAATCCAGAACCAAATTAAATAAGTGTCATTCACACAGATATCAGTATCCTAAAGTCTTGTATCTATCTGTGTTTTATCATCATGAATGAACCAGATTCACCCAGACTGACAGTTGTCCATGATTTACTGGTAAAGTGAAGCAGAGTTGGACGAATATGGAGGAAATAAGTTGCAGAGAGTGAGAGGTGGAGTAGGAGTGCTTCATCATTGCTCCGACGAGCGAGGATAGGGTGAGTGTTTCGTGACGAGAGAAAAAAGTGTGCAGTCAGAGAGGGGTCAAGGTGGGAGTGTCGCGGTAAATGCAGATAAGTTATCACAGCAAAGGCCATTAGCAACTTTGTATCCCAACCTGCAGGAAATGTGGAGTGACAGGGAGATATTTCCTCCCTTCCTCACTACTGGTATCGCTCTGTACTCACTTGCTCAGTCAGTCCATCCTGCCAGCAATTGACTGTCTTCTATTCTTTCTTTATGATTTGGCTCTTTGTAGTCATTTTTTTCTTTCATGTTCTTATACCTTATTCATTTCCTTTCCTTTCCCTTCCTTTCCTTACTCCGATGTCGCTTGTTTCCCACTTGTCTTTGTGGAGTTTTTTTAATCTGAACCTTTGATGTCGAAAAGCATTAACCTGCCCTGCACCGTTCTGCTGGGCCTCGCTGCTCTGGAGCCCATCATCAGCCTCTTTCTAATATGATGAAGGTTGAACTGGGAGAGCAACAGGAGTGTCGGAGGCCTCTGGATTACGTCCTAATCTATCAAAAAACACCTGCTCTTTTACAGCACTGAACGCTCACACACACACACACAAACCTGCTATAGATCATCAGGAGGCAGGCACCACAGTCAGGCGTCTGATTGCTCTAGCATGTGCTGGGGAATGTTAATACATGTTATTATGACACGAGGAGCAGGGGTACACTGGTATGATTCAAAGTTTCTCATGCAGGAGACGAATGTAGCAGCGGCTGCAGGTTGAAACCGTGGCTAACGAGCCCTTCATGGCCCCCAGAGAGACAGAGACGGATAGGCACAGATGAGAGGGAGAAAAAAAAGGGAAGATATGTGTGTGTCTTTTGTGGAGTGGAGTGGCTGAACAGTAAGTTGTGCGTACTTTCTCTGACATTGTGTGTCTCCAGTGTAAACGGTGTGGAATCTCTGCAGCTGAGCGGCGAGTTGAGGTTACATGGTGCGTTAGCTTTAATGAGACTTGAGGATCAGTGAGGGAGGTTGACACGGCATAATTGACTCACGAGGAGGGCTTTCGAGTAAATCTGCATTCGAGGGTGGAGAGGGTGGCGCCTACGTTTGTGTGCGCACTGTATACTGAATGGCCTTTTTGACAGCTGGCGGCGCTGGGTGTGATGACTGATGAGGAGGCCATCACTGAAGCAGCGGAGGCTATGTTGGGAAACACTAAGTTAGAGGAGGTCGGCCGGTGTATTTACGGCCGAGTCCAGAGCTATTAAAGTGTCAGACTATCAAGTAACTTTGAGGTTGAGAGGAGATTAAGATGGCAATGTGCAGTTTTGTGGAATTGATGTGCGAGCCTAAAAGTTTGAGGCGATGATAGCGTAATGGCAGACAAGTGGGTATGAGTGGGCTGCCAGCTCAAATCGTTGGTCTGACAGATAAGGGGGTTTTGAATACCGTTACAAATGTTTTTGGATTAAGGCTGCAAATTGTTGGCATTTTTGTGTGAATATTTTGATATATCAGTAACAAACAGAACCCCCAAAAATCTAAAAGATTCACCTTCACTCCAGATCATTTCATTCTTGGCAGAGAGTAAAGGCCTCTGAAACATTTGGCCCTTAAGTGAATACAGGAGGGGAAAGTAGAATTTTATGTGATACCAACGGTGCAGAGATGTTTTCTGGATGGTCCTTGTGTCAGAGCACATGGAACACTTGGCAAGCGGACTACAAGTTGGATCTTACCGACCAATCATATACTTGTCATGTTTTATGACCAGGAAACCAGCCTCTCTGTTGCAGAACCAGCAACAAATGTCTACGTACAATGACACTTTTTATAAATTAAAGTCAAGCGTTCATCGTCCGTCGGCGGTTGGTCTTTTTGAGCTGTGAGGGTGAGTGTATGGGTGAAACCACAGGTGTGAATCATTGGATATAATCCTACAAACAAATACAAATGGACAAAACATCCAAACTTTTGACTACAAACTTTGAAACATTGGTGCATCCATGTAAAATTGAGAGTAACTGCTAACAAAGTAAAGTGTGTTTGATTGATGATGGGCAGTATACGTTGATTGCTTCCACCTATTGGGCCAATATTGCATTGTGTGACAATATTGTATTGTCTGAGTAACTTATTATGGGACATCTTTTGGTTACAATGTGTACGTAACCCCCTCCCACAAAAAGCAGTTTCCTAGAAGCCTAAAGAAATTTCCATCAGGAACTGGGGAAAATGTGGCAGAAAATATTCAATATTTTGGCATTTTATCATTTATATGATCATCTATACTTTATTCATGGTTGCCCTTTTTCAAAATCAGCTGTTTTAATACAATCTCAGCTGAAAGAGACAACTGGATCATGAGTGACTGGACTTTTGACCGACCTGTGAGGTGTCGTGGTTGAAGATGATGGAGCTGAGGTCTCCACAGTTGTAATGTGTAATGAGGTCTTCGGTGGTGTACGAGCCCTGCAGGCTGCCCGCTCGGACGCCCTCGTGCTGCAGCAGCGTCTGGTTCAAGGCAAACAGCACCTGCAGGGAGGGAGAGACAGACAGACAGACGGGACAGGAAGGGTGCTTTTAGTTTCTGCATCCACAAACTCATTTCTCTCCGCTCTGTGCTGTGGAAGAATCTGCCATGAAAGGGGAGAAACTGTGCAAGCATGGCCAGTGTTGCTCCAAAAAATACTGTATAATGTGACCTTAATATACAATGAAGCCGTTATTCCCGACTGTCGGTGAAGTTTCTTTTGCAGCATTTTCTTTCAGGATATTTTCATACACTTTCCATACGGGCTGACTACAGGTAAAAGCAGACCACAAAAGACATGGCAAGCTCCACTGACTTTCCTCTGAAGGAGGCAGAAAACAGGGGAAGAAAGGGCGAGAGAAAGAGAGAGAAGGAGAGAGAGAGAGAGAGAGAGAGAGAGAGACCCTTTAAAAATAACCCGTCCTTCTCTCTCACCAGGCCTGGGTGCCGTAAATTTACGGCACCCATTAAAATCAAAAGTAAACCCTCTTTAGAGAGAATTTATAGCGTGCAGCCGCCAGCCAGCACAACGACTCCACAGCTGTCCTAGACACCAGGGGTTAACGTCCCTGCTCCCGCCCTCTACAATCCCACGCCACCTCTGACTGGCCTGGCAGCCGGGACCAAGTTGTCAATCACCCCTTAGCTCTCTTACATGAACCAGAGGTGTGTTTTTTTTTTGTTTTTTTTTTTTGGCTCTTTTTGCATGCAGCAGATTACACACAGTTCTACATGGAACCCAGTAAGATAGTTTCAGCTGACTTGATTAGACTCAGCTCATCATATCTTCAAACCACACCGGTCTGATCTGTGCGCTACGATCCTAATTACTAAGAAACCTGACTAGAGCTTCGGAAAATACTGCAGGGAGAACGTCAGCATCCGAGCAGCGGGTGATTTGTGGAGCAGCTTAAGACCGATACAGCTGCACAACTGATTGAGCCCGATGTCAAAAGTCTAGCTCGTAACTCACGCAATTAAGTAATGTTTTTGCAATCACAAATGCCCATATCGTGCATATTGAATGTTTCAACTCCAGGTAACCTTTACGCCGGGATAATCACAACCAAAGCTCTATGCTCAACCTTGTGACTCTCTCCCTCGTTCTCTCTCTCTGTCTCTGCCTCTCTCTGAGGTCATTGTGTTTGCTAACCAGTCTTGTGGGCGCATTTTGGCTTTAGCCGCACTTGTTTCATAATGCGAAGAGACAACTGATGAGCTAAAGGCATGAATTACTCTCTCATTATCCACTCTTTTCTTGCTCCACTTTCACTTCAGAAGTGCGTCCACCCTCCTCTCAGCTCTCTATCAGCGACTGATCCCGAGCTCTTCCTCCTACTGTACAACCAAGAACTGAGTCTGATCTTATTTATTCTTTTCCACGTTTCATCAAGGGGATTTTCTGCTATGCTCAGAGATCCAGAAATGGCTCTCGACCATTTCGGTCCTCAGAAAATATGACTTTGAGGCTTTTCTCAGCTCGCTCCTCAGTCCTGAAGCCCCCCTGCTGTCTGAGTAACGACACTTTACCTCATTTCTGTTTCCATGTCTCATGAGATTATTTTACTGCTCTGAATTTGAGGTCATGTGGAGGTGTGATGCCAGGCCCAGACATGCTAATACCTGCCTGGTGGCTAACTAGCCACAGTAGCTAATTCTGCCTCTACAGATGCTGATTCTGTGCCAGTAAGGTGCCACTGCCCCTCGTCCTTGACCCACAGGGCTCTTCGCCACGTCTCGAGGGTTTTTCCAAGAGAAACACCAGACCAGAGCCTGGGCAGAGTCAGGGGGCTGGAGCTGGCAGAGCACACACACCTGCCAGGCTGTTTTGTGACGCTGCCAGCTCCAGTAGTTTCCCTTTACATGGCAAACTGCGCCAGACACGACAGACCGGAGGGTGAGTGTAGGAGAGGATGCGTGGCGAGAGGGGAGGGTGTGTGTGTGTGGTTGGTTGTGTTGTTAAGGGAGTTGTTATTTCAATATTGTCTGTCTCCCGGGGAAAGAACATCTCTGCAGCTGTAACCATGGCGCCTGAGTTTGTGCTGGGCTGAATGAAAGAGCACGTCAATCACTGCAGGAGAGGCTGAGGGGGAGAGGGGAAAAATGCAAACATTCCCTGTGTGTGTGTGTGTGTGTGTGTGTGTGTGTGCGTGTTTATGCATACGTGTGCACGCTCGCATGCATGTGTTGACTGACAGAGTGGGTGTTCTCATGCTGAAGTGGTCCACTCACCCCGACAGACTGGCTCTTTTACAAGCCGGCCTTTACAGAGTAACTTACATCGACACGGTTCTCCACACAGTTTACTACTGCAGGTTTTCATTCCTCGTCTCATCTAATACATGCGTGAGAAACTCCCATTGTAATTTAATGAAAGCTTTATAAGAACAAAGCTGGAAGGAGCGGAGCACTCGGATGGTCTTGGAAAACCCGCGATCAAGAGCAGCCCTCCAAAAATTCATTAGTGAGCTTTGGAGGGAAAACAAAAAAAAAAAAAGAGGGCAGGGAGCAGGAGCAGGAGCAACTTAAAAAAAAAAAAAAAAGGAAATCAGACGGATCTTTTATGCTTCAGAAAATGTCATTTATCAACATGTGTGTGCATTACAGCTATCGACCTTAAAGTGCGTTAAATCCTGGCTGTTTGCTAGCAATAGTGTTAGCTTGTTTGAAGGTTTTACGGGGTCTGAAGCATGAGTAGGTGCCGATGACAAGGTGCTGGAGCCGAGAAGGCTCACTCTTGTCGACTACATCACTCCCTTATTATACCTCCTTAAATCTGAGTCGGAGAATGTGAGTGATGGATCGAGCTAAAGGGCTCCGGGCTGCGATACAACAGAAGGAAGTGTCAAACCGTGGAGGCCAAATGCTGAACTCTGGAAAAGAGGGGAACATATAATACCCGGGATTACTTTTTTACTCGACAGCTGTAGGAATCGGTAAAACGATCTTCCTTAATCGTTAACGAAAGGCACGCAGCTGTTAATACACAGATCAAGAAAAAAAAAAAAAAAAAACTAACACTGTCACGTATCAGTCCTGTCTGCCTCGATTCCTTTCCTCCATCATGTTCACTTTCTCCAAGCTTCTCTTCTAATTGCTCCATCCATTACTCATGTCTTCTGTCTACGTTGTGGTAAAACGATGAGGGGCATATTCCACAATCTTGCAAGCTGATGAGAAAAAAAGAAAGAAAGAACAAAAGGAAGGGAGGATTAATAGTACAATGCAGACAGAGAGCGAAGAACAAAAGCCAGAGAGAGCTGAAAGTGTGAAAGAATGGTAGAAGACAAATAAAGCCTTGTTCTCAATGAGAGGAGCATGTGCTGTGCAGATGGTGATGTTTCTCTGTTTGCATGGTGGAGTGTTTGGGTTAGGTGGTATACACAGTGTTTGGGTCCTGGGTATGACGGGCAATCAGGTGCATGAAAAGCTTGACGTGACCGCCAACGTCAGGCAGGAGATCTGAGAGGGTTGTTTAATTTACATATCTTTCTCCTATTTGTGTCAGTATACTTCTCTCTCTCTTTTCAACGATTATGTATTAGGGCCATTGTAGGTTTAAAAGAAAACACAGAGCCGAGGGAGGGGGGTAATATTCAGATACGAAACGGGCCCATTTGTATGAGATTATAATTAAATACTTTGAGAATAAAGACACACATTTCTAGTAAAACACTCAAGGGTTTTGTTATTGACCCACACCGTATCGACGTCATCAAGTTATACTTTGTATTCAGAATTAGCAACATGGAAATAATTGTGATTTTACCTCAATTATCAACAATTATAAGCATCCCGATTTTGAAGAATTTGCCAGTTAACACATTTCTGTTCTGTTATCCATGCTATGTTAATGTTAATGACTGATCACCAATATGACAGCAATACTGATCACACTGGCTTCCAATGTAGGAGATCCATTTGATTGTTGTACTGCAAACCTTCTTTGGTTAGTGTTCTATTGTTGTAATGAAACAGCTTCTATTTAAGACCACTGGTCACATGACTGTGAGTTTTGAGCAGTGCCTATAACAAGTTATTTTCCTCTTTCATTGTACTAGTTTTAGAAACCTTCAACTTTAAAGTTATCCAGTATGTTACAGTTAAAAAAGCAAAGATTTGGGAAAGGTTGGAAGAGACTCACAGTCATGCTGGCAGCTCTTTGAGGTTCTAATAATGCGCACATTGCACAGTGGTGCTTTGAGCTTAGCTCTAATGTTGGCTCGCTGACCTTATCTTCGTGACAGAAAGCACATTTCCTCATTTCTCTGTCTAATGGGAAGTGTGGTCTTAAATCTATAAAAAGCAAATGACATGAAATCGAAGCTATCAATCAAATATGGTGCTGTGCTTTTGGTCATTTTTGCCAGACATTAATGAATTTATCAGCAATCAGTCCGATGCTTAAAAGCTTTAGAGCATCTTTGAAGACAGACCGTCTCTGTGTCTTTCTCCGGTCATTCAATCAGCCCCTGATAAAGAAAACAGTCCAAACAGTTTCAGGGTGGTGCGTTCCCCTCGACCGCTCTCGTCTCCCTGAGAGCCGCTTGTGTTTCATCGCCCGAGAAAGAGAGTAGCTGGACCCCTGACCCGGGACACGCACTGGTTCTTGCGGGTCGAGCCAGCTTCCACCTCCCCCCGGGCTCAGACGACAAGAGGGGATTGGGTTCACAGCACCCTGGGGTGACTGAAGGGAAGGAGGTGGGGAGTTGAAATAACATCCAGGGCAACCCAAGAATAGGAGAAGTGTGATAGCTCATCCCCGTTCCCTGCAGAGCAAAACCCCAAAAAAGGGTGTGGACCAATTTGTGCGAGTGTACTTTCCCCTTCACGGCCACAGTAGAAAACCTTTAAAAAACAACCTCGTGTCCATTTTCTTTCAACTTGTACCGTCTCAGTATGACTTCATGCTTGAGCGTACATATAGCGGTGGCAGGGGTGTTTTAAAAGCCTGTTGTCTGACCTTTTAGTCCATGCTAGCTCTGAAAAGCACCTTGAATACATTAGGGGGGAAAGACAGTGTCACACAAGACCACATCAAAGTTGTCTGGACAGTCTCACATGATAGCTTCGCTGTTGTCTCCAACGGTTTTATCAACAAGATCCTCGAGACTTTCTAAGGGAATCATGTAACCTGTTGAGGGCTTTAAAGGCAACACCGCAGCATAAAAATGCCTCCAACGTGACCTCCAACGTCAGAGCGCTGCCAAAGTAGCTTTACAGCCCTTCAGCTCCCTTCTGCATATGTATCGTTTACTCCGTCGAAGGTGAGCAACACTTTCAACTCATCACATCTGGCATCAGCTGCAGCGAGCCAGAGCCTTTGTTTCTTCCAACTCTTTATCCCTCTTAATACCCACAATACACTCACACACACACACATGCGTGCAAACTCACAAACAGCCACCCGTAAGCGCATACGTTTATAATTATACACACCAGATTCCTCTTTGAGCAATACCTGTGTACAAAACACTCACTGTAGAAAATGAAAGAGAAGGCATTTCGGGTCGTTTCCACCGAATGCAGGGTCATTATTTTTGAATATTGTTTCTCCTTCGTCTCTGCTTCTCTTTCTCTTCCCTCTTCTCTCTCTCTCTCTGTCTTTCTCTGTCTCACTAAGGCCCTCACGCTGCCTGGTCTACCTCCTGTCTCAGCCTAGGAAATCCAGGGATTACCAGTGGAACAATCCCAGTGGCAGAGGCCTGCTGCTCCCAGCTTCCACAGAAAGCCTCCTATTCTTCCCCCTCTTTCTTCCTCAGGTCCTGTCTTATTTCCTCTCTGAAGCAGGGGGTGAGGGTCCAATGATGGGAGATATCCCTCTCTTAGCTCGGAATGGTAAAAGTCTTCTAAACATCCACCCCCTCCTTGTCTTTTGTCTTATCCACCCTTCCTCTGAGTTCATTCTCTCCACTATCCTCCTCCCTGCCTGCTCTTCTCCACTTGTTTATCTTCATCTTTCCTCCAGTGAAACCAGATCTATATGCACCCATACAAACAAACATACTGTATACAGCCCTCCAGTCCCCAGAGCCTCCTGTCTCTCCTTAATAAGAGTCTCCAGTGAATGGGGGGTGGGTGTCGCCCCTACACTTGTCCACAAATAAACCCCGCTGTTTGACTTGGCAGCACTGCTGCTGGGCCAGTCATCCCAGCTTTCCTGCCTGCCCTGAAAACAGAGAAAATAATAAAGTATCACTTGATCCGGAGTGAAAAAGCGCACAGCTGGTCTCTCACCGTGAATGCCCACAAGCAGAGGGTGTGGGGTGTGAAAGAGAGGTGGAAAATTATAGAGTGAAGTTGTGCTAATTTTTGTTTTCTTTCAACATGAAGAGCACGGAGCTGTCGAAGAGGAACACGTATGTGTGTCCATATTTGAGGACAACACTGCTGAACATTACAGGATTAATAAAGGTGACAGGTGGAATCTGATTTCCAACTTAAGTACTGAAATATGTGGTAAAACACGATGCTGGATTAAGAATGGTAAGTTAAAGGTAGAATATGTAAAAATTGGTCAGTTATCGAATTCATACAAAGAAGCAGCATGTTATCTGGCTGACTGTTAACTGTAGCAGCCGTTAGCTCAGTTATTTCAGTTAGCCATGCAGCTAGCAGTCTGTACTGCGAGCTTTGAGTCGTATTATGGAGTGGTGTATGTTGCTCTAGAATCTTTTTTTAGCACCTTTAGGCTACGTTTACGCGATGACGGTCTGAACAGAAGACGCAAATGTGGCGTCGCGTCTTCACTTTTTATTCCACGTTTAGACGAGCGTTTTCGGGAGGAAGTCTGCGTGCATACGGTGACGCAAAATTGTGGGGAATTCGATTGGGTATGCATGCCAGGCGGCTAGGTGGTGCTGTGATACACTATCACACAACACTGCCACGTCTGAGCGCATGCGTAGAATCTTCCTTCTTCTCTAATATGCGCCGTGAAAACCAAAACATGGCTACCGCCGGTAATAAGAAGAATTTTGTCTGGTCAGACGAAGAAGTGGAATTATTGCATACATGTACATATCCTGTTCATTTCTTGGAAAGATTCCTGTACATTTATTAGAGCTGACAGAGCAGCTTGAAGGTCAGATGCATGGAAATAATCCGACATGTTTGTTTATTGCCCTGTACTGGCGCATGTATGTAGCGTAAACGCACATGCGACGTGAGCAGATCTGAGCAGAGTTTTGCGTTTTGCCAGTGTACACGGAAACGCTGCGGCAGAGCGTATTCAACTTTTCCACTCTGGAGGGTGGTTTCAGATTTTTGGCGTTTTTAAGCCCCAAAAACGCCATCATCGTGTAAACGAAAGGCACTTCCGATAAAATATTTTGTCGTTTTTACCCGCGAGCGTCCTCGTGTAAACGGGGTCTAAATCTTGTTGTTTTGGTTTGTTCAGTAACTGCCTGATCTATTTAGCTGCTAAATAGTCAGATCTTTGTCTCAGGAGTTGGTGGAGACCAAAAAAGAGGTTAAGTGGGGAGTGAAAATTGCACTTACATTTATCAAGTGGCCAGAAACACATACAGGCTCCGAATACAAAATGACTCCATCAAAGAATATTTGCTAACCTTTGGTATGTTTAAATAATTTGCCGCTAACTGCTCATTTGCATCTCTTGTATGTTGTATATTTATATGTTTTTTTTATGGTATGTTGTGCTAAAGGACAATTTCCGCTGAGTTGGATAAATCAATCTGATCTAATACAACATGTTGATGTTCGTCAGTTTACAACCTGTTGCACTTTGACCCAAAAAAATCAATTAATTCAGTTCTGATGTAAATTAAACAAAATTAGATTAAATCTAACATCACTTTATTTGCGCATCAATCACTGGTATTCAAAAAGATCTTTTTATATTGCTACTTTTATAATGTGCGTAAAGTGCAGCCTATACTTATGGTAGTGGGTTCTATAAAATGATCTCCTTTGAGTCACTCAGAACTGAAAAAAAACAGCATGTGTTGGCTTTGTAGGACTTTATTATTTTTAATGGCCCGATCTGCTTTATTTCAAGACACAGATTTATTTCCTATAGGATCACTGATGTAAACAAACTGCTTCTGAGGCGAATGAAATGATCTCACCCGAGATAAAAGGACTTTGTACGCTGGATCGGGTCACTCCGACCTTATCTCCCTCAAAGCTTATAGTCCATCTCTAACATCATGGCCTCCACTAATCCTAACACATTTCACAGTCCGCTTTTTTTTTTTCCAAGGGAAAACTTTCATTGAATTCCATCGGATTTATCCAGCTCCCATTATGATGTGTGATGCTATCCAAACCAGATGAGCTGGGTCTTCTCCACAGCATGAGAACGGGGCGGGCAGAAAAAAGCCGTGTATGTTTAAAACACGTCTCCTCGGCCCCAGACCAGGGCCCGACCACTCGCTCTTATCTCCCCCAGTCTGCTTTGGTTGGACTAATGGCTTTGGACAGAATAATTCCAAAAGAATGATTTGTCCTTTGTGAAGTCCACATCTGAGGTCCGGCAGAAAACACGAGAGGTGCACATAATCTCCTGCACGAACATAAATTGTGTAATGGAGAAAAAAAAAAGCGGATCCAGATTGAGAAACAGCAAGTGTCCAAACAGTCTGCTGGTCCAGGTGACTAGCTTCATTCTTTTTTTAAAGAGAGGAATCCTCCCAGAGGTTTTTCCGTGTGCGCACGCAAGTCCGGCACGCATACAGCCTTCAGTCATCGCACGTTGTTCTGATGACACTCAAATGATGTCATGCCAAGTTGAGTCAAACGGGTTTTTCCTCAAATAAATCAGTTCAGATTTGTGAGTGCACCTAAGCAACTGAATCGTTCTTGTTTGTACTATTTAACAGGCGGTTTGGGTTTCCCCCTGCATAGGAGTGGACACCATAGTAGCACGGCGGACGAACGCTATAAAAACGTTCATATCAAAGGGATATGATTGAGATGTTTTTATGTATGAGTTAGGATCTGCGTTTGTGTTTCAGTGGAGCATGTGTCGGCAGGGGAGACGAAGGTGAATGGAAGAGGAGGAGGAGGGAAAGATGAAGTGAGAGACGGCATGAGAAGAAAAAAAAGGAAGAAAGAGAAAAAAGTGGGGAGAAACAGCGGAGGGAGGGGGGAGGTAATGTAAAAAGACACATGAGTCGAAAAGAGAGACAAAAAGCCCAGATGTTTACAGTTAACCATGAGATGTAGAGAGACGAGAGGAGGGAGCAGAACTATTGCTCCTCACCTCCTCCTCCTCCTCCTCCTCCTCCTCCTCCTCCTCCTCCTCTGACTGGTCTGGAGCACAGCTGGGCAGCTTCGTCCCCCACCATCTTCCTATTTCATCCTCCCAAAGCCCCTCCATCCTCAGTCCTGTCCCCATCCCTCCAAAAACAACTCATGCCTCTTCATCTCCCATCATTTTTTCAAACCCCTCAATCACCAGCCTTCCTCCCTTTCCCCACCCAGGCTATGTGTTCCTCAATGACAAATCTCCAGATTATACAGTTCATCAACATCCCTTCATCCTTCTCCCACTCGTCCCTCCCTCGTGCTCTCTCTATTCTTTCATTTGATGGCAGCTCTCCTTCGACCGCTGTCACCGACCTCTGTTTATTTAGCTTTCATGTCCTTCCCTCCTTCCTGTGCTCCGCTTGGTACACAGTCGGCATGTGTGCGTCAGCATGCACTTGTAACTCAATGCTCGTGTGCATATGTGCACGCACGTGGGCACTGTTTGTGTTTCCATATGTGTCTGTCTTCACTGCAGACTCTGTCCAAATTGCACAGTGCTCTGACTGTCTAATAGACTGGAGCAGCAGAAGGAGGAGTAGGTGGACCAAACTTCCTCTCCTCTCCTCTCCTCTCCCCTCCTCGCCTCTCCTCCACCCCCCTTTTCTCCTCATCCCTCCTCTCATCTCCCTCAGTCATGGCTATATTAGGCTCAATGCTGAAGCTAACGCGGCGTAATCCCACACAAGCACACCATTTCACGGCAAATCAGCAGGAGAAATGTTCAATTTCATGCGCGCGTATTCGGCCTGCAGAAAAGCAGACAGAGACAAAGCGAGAGTGTAATGTATACCTTACGCCACAAAAGAGATGCAGGCTGTGAACAAGCAGTGTGTATGTGTACAGTGTGAGTGCGGGGGCGTTAAATAAGGGCTCTCGAGGGGTCAAGCTGCTCTATCATTTTAAAACTTTCTGTCAGCACATCACCGAGGAAAAAGACCGAATCAACTCCCGGACGAGAGGAGGCCGCCTCAGATGAAGCGTGGAAAGGGACGCGCAAATACACAAATGCGCTCAACCTTTCCAACTATTGCTTACCGAGGTTTGCCAGCACTTAACAACTGTAGGACCACCAGAGAGGAGAGACTTCTGATGTGTTTGACAGATATATAAAAAGTATTTTTAGTTTTGGAAAATGTTTATTGGCTGTACCTTTTTTCTTCCAGCGGTGAAAGGAAGTTTAACCCTCTTCAATGCCACGGTCTGTCCATTGTGATTTTATGAGTGCGTGTGTATAATTTTGTTTGTGCATTCAGTGGAGTGGCCGGACCGAGACATGTTCTTTGGCCGCTGCCAAAAGAGAAGGCATTCACCGTCCAGTAACTCCAAAGTTGTTTTTTTCGTACAGATGTCTTCTTATCTGGATCGCCCACCGCAGCTAACGGAGAATACTGTGCTCGTTTTCAGGTTCTTAATTTTATTTTGGGTTGCTACTCGAATAGGTGTACGTGCTCTAATGCACAAAACAATGCATCAGCTTTTGCATACAGTCCACTGCTGCAGCACCGTATTCCCCCTCTGTCTGAGACGCTCTGTTTCAACTCCTATCTCTTTAAGGACGTGAGTAAAGGCCTCTAAACTGTAGTCTGGCTGCTTGTTTTTTTTGTTTTTCTAGTTGTTAAATACAGAAAATGTTAAGCGTGAGTGGATTTGCTAGGGCTGTGTAGCGGGACAGCAGTTTACAAAATAGTGTAACTGCTAAGTAGTGTGTAACTGCAGAAAATCTCACAAACCTCCTGCTTTCCCTCTGTCTCTGTGTCTCCTCTGTCTCACGCTTTCTGCATGAATGAAAAGCAGATGAAGAGCGGACTAACAGTCAGTCGACAAGGTTTCACGAGCTGGACTGACTCGGGAAATCTCGGTACAATCGGACACTTCTTAATCCGCTTCCACGGTGTCTGATCGCAGGGAGAGATATCGCACACACGCAGACATTTACACACACACACACACACACACACACACACACACACACAACCATTCTCTGAGGGGCTGCAGCTTTCACTCCTTCACAGAGGAGTAAAAGCTGCAGCTGGTGATGGGAGACCAAACCCGAGGAGGAAAGAGTAAGAAGAAACACAATGCGACAGCTGTGGGGAGAGGTGTCAGGGAGGGAAGTAAGTCTGTTAAACTGAAAATGAGGTTTTAAAGAAGTGCTATAATAGGAGTTCCTGATGCTATTAAATGTGTTACTTTTCCATAGAATGCATACAGCACCGCATGTGAAAGTCAGTTGTTGAAAGTCAGAATTGCCTTCGAATGTCTAATTTGCAGGAAAGTGGATTTTCGAGCCCCATTCCCAACTCGTCAAAAATACAGACGCTTAGAGATGGCAGGTCGAGTTGGCTGGCGCCCCAAAGGGTCGGTATTTGACGGGTTGGGAATGAGACTCAAAAACCAACTTTCTTACAAATTGGACTTTTGAGAAAATAAATACAAAAATAAAAATAGATGCCCTAAAAAAGGACAACTTTGTGATCGATTTGTTGTCTCTTGCATTGAAACATTGAGTAGAAACTTTTTAAATGAAAAAAAAGGGAGAAAGTCATTTAAAGACAGACTTAGACTGCCTTTATTTGTCATTCAAATTACACCTTACTGTGCAGATCGGAACGAAATGCCATCGCAGATGGCTTGGCATAGTACAGGATAGGAGGACAGATGAAAGTTACATTCCGCTGATAGCACATTTAAGGTAGTTTTTAGCAAAATGCAACAAGACTTCTTACCTCTGTGTGTGCATCAACATACTTGACCTCCCTTGATCAGAAAATGTTCAGCAGTTAAGATTTTATTATGACATTTATGAATTTGGGACGTCGGCCAGGAGGATTCTTAAGTGCTACTCTTCCAGTAATTACTGTGGTTCAGTTCTGGCCTCGGCACACTGCAGTTAATTAAGAACCTGTTCACGCTGACAGCTAAAGCAGACGTCAGGCCTGTGCTGGAAATTGAACTGAGGAGGAATTAATCATGTTTACGAGCAGCGCATGAGTGAGTCTGCCTGCATCATCGGAGCAACTCATCAGTGTCGGAGGCAGCGAGAGTCGGAGAAAAAGTTGTGTTTGCTTGTGTTTGTCTGCGAGAGACAGAGAAAACATTATTTGTGCGTCTGCGTGTGTGTTAGGATGAGGGAGGGCAGAGACGGATGCCGCGAAAGCCAACATGGAGACAGAGCAAAACAGACAAACAAACAGACAGGAAAGCTCACAGTAGCACGGCTGGGAGGCGACGAAGGGGGAGAGAGCCCGGCGATACGATATGGGAAATAACTCCCCCATACTGCCAGTGGTTTGGAGGTGGAAGGCAGAGTCCTGACGGCATGTGGTGGAGGTTTACAGGAACGCTGGCCGTAGATTAGTAGCTCTTCCTCTCGCTGGCCTTGACTTGGAGCGCTGCTGGCTGTCGCATCAGAGACAGGGCATTTAACTGCCCTCATAAGACTCTCATTATTTCATAAATCTGCAGTTTAGGCGCTCAGCTCTGTTGATTTGAGCCCACGCCAAGGCTTACAGAATGTTTTTACAATCTCCCTAATTTATTTACAACCTTGATTCATTTCTGCGTGCATGTGTGAGAGAGAAAAGAAAGTCGAGAAAGTCAGGGGATGGATGAAGAGGTGAAAGTGATTTTTCTGTTTGCTTGTTGTTTGCTTGGCTGCGTGTGTGAGCTAATGTGATAATTCTAGCACAGCGCCAACAGAGTATTAAATTTTGCCACGTCTGGTGTGCACATGAATTTATTCCTTCATGAATCAGTAACACATATTTCTAATACCAGATTGAACACATTCTTGGCTGCACCTTGTCTTTGTTATCTGGCCTCTGGTGCTGTGACTGTGTGCTTTAAAGGTCTCATCCTGTAGAAAGTATGATTTCCATCTGTTTTATTTGACGATAAGGCAGGGATAGATGCTAGTTGAACGCTGTGAAAGTATCAAAACAGCCGTCAGGACATCTGTGAGGTTGTGATGTCGCAGATGTGCAGTCACCGCCCTCAGCCAAGCACAGTCGTCTCAGGCTTGGAACAGCTGACCAATCAGAGCAGATAGGGCTTTCAGGACAGGGCGGCTTTAAAAGACAGGCATTTCAGAGGGTGAATATAGGTGCTGCACTAATGGACAAAAATTCTATTAGACACCCAAAATAAAAGTAACAACCTAGAAATGAACATAATACGGGACCTTTAAGTCTGATCTGAAGCCTCTGAATGTCTCAAACCTCAAAACCGAACCTCAATTTGCTAAACTGCACCGTCTACACTCCTCAAAAGCAACACATACACCCTCTGTTTCCTGATTCTCTGTGTTGCTTTCTCGCAGGGCACACACACTCCACATACACTTCCATATGCATCCCACCTCCAACCCACCCGGAGCTCTGCCCTGCAGCCTCCCAGGGAAAGTGCTTGGTACGAAGAAATCCAATATGATTAAGACTATGATTGCTGCCTCTAATAGTTTTAGCACCCATACCCTCTATTAAGGAAAACATTGGGTTTGGACCACAGCTCAGCACAGGCTTCTGACAGACGGGATCAGCCTGTGGGAAAGACCCATAATTTAGTGTATATGTGTGAGCGTACAGTTAGGTGCGAGTTGTACATACATACAACTCTCTGCTGTGCTTTTCCTACATCTTGTGTGTGTGTGTGTGTGTGTGTGTGTGTGTGTGTGTGTGTGTGTGTGTGTGTGTGTGTGTGTGTTGGTATGTGTTTCCGTGCAGCCCACAGCGGCTCAAGGGCAGACTTGGTCAGCCTTGCATAAGGGCTTGTGGTCACAACGACCAACAGATCACAGGATTGTGGCTTTAAATGGGCCGCAAATCATCAAACAGGCCACACGGATAGACAGGAATGCTGAAGCAGATGGGAGGAGTACAGGATAAACAAGATTACATCTTATGCAGTTTCTCTTTACTGGAAGAATAAAACCTTTGGGGAAAATAAAGCCAGTAGCAGAGATCAGGAGCCAACGTTGTTTAGTGTCCTATTTACATACACTTTGTTCACTGTAGAAACGATATGCAAGAGAAGGATTTTCCAATAAATGTATAATCCTTTTGCCGAATTTTGGCTTAACATAAATTCAGGCACCTTAAGCTTTTGAAGACTAGGTTTTAAATTCAGAGCTTTTCAGATCTCTTCGTAGTAGCCCAGTGTCCTCCACCACAAACGGGACCGTTAGTTCACACAGTTTATTCAAAAGACGTATTTGTAGCGTCAGCTTTTGTCAAATAACTGCAAACCATTTCTCTTTTGTTGAGCAATTTATACAGCGACAGAAGAGATGATATAAAACTGAATGGCGCAACACAACAAATCAGCGATGATGGCTCATTTCATTTCGGACTGTCCGCCAAAATGCCCCACAGGCAAATCCGCAGACTACAGCATTTCCACTGGAAATGAATGGAATCCGCCACAAGATTTTGACATTTTAACAAGTAACCGGGCATTTTGGGCTTAATCTTTGAGGCAAACCATGAGTTTTAAACTGAGTGTGCAGGATTGCAAGTTTACCCTACATGTGGACAAGCTCCAACTCGGCTTTGGAAAACCAAAGCTTGTACTGTGTTGTTGGAAATCACTGATTAGGAACTAGAGGTGTAGTTCCTTTCTGGAGCCAATTTGATGTTGAACAGACACAGTACAGTTGTTTGGATGGAAGTGAACAATTGCAGCTACAACACACTTCATGTGAGGACAGGCCACATGCACACACTCATGAACACACTCAGTGGCCGACTCAGGCTGCCAGAGGGAAATAAATACAAGATTAAAAAAAATAAGAAATAGAAAGGAAAAGGGAAACCTCGAGGACACTTTATCACATTTTCTTGCACACTGGGTCACTGTAGAGGGCACTTTATCATGTTTTATCTACCACTTGGGCATCCATGAGGGCACTTAACAACCTTTTTTTTTTTTTTCGAACATGGGTCAGCAGGCGTGGTGAGCGCCCCCCTGAGTCCACCAGTGCACACTGCTCCTTTGTGACCCGGGCCTAACCTTAAGAGTTATCTCTCTCCTGATCACTGCTTGAGACTACAGGCCAACTGTCTGCCTGAACTGCCTCTGGAGCCACAGACACACAAACAAACACACAGTCTCACATCCACACACGCTGACATACACACACCTCCGCCTAATGGGCCGAGTTCCACCACAGAGGAAACAATTTCCTATCAAAGCTGCTGTGAGTTTCCAGAGCTGTTTATTTAGTTTTTTTTTATTGTAAGAGATGATTCCCCCTTGTAATGTTCGGAGCTTTTTAAAAATAGGCCAGTGTTGCACCAGACTTTTCGGTTTGTGGCTAATCTTTGTCCATCAGCATGGCCTGAATTCCTTCGCTATGCCCCTGTCTGTTTATGTGAGTTTTACTGGTGGCATTGTCTAAACATACAAGAGCTTTTTTTTCTCTCTACAGCTTCCATCTCACCACACTCCCCGCCGTGCCAAAGCCTATCCTAATTAACACTGGGATTTTTTTACTAGATGACTGTTGGTTTAATACACATCTTCCCTGACAGTAGTTAAGTGCCAAAGTCAAGGCTGACTGAAAATGTTATGTGGCTCTAACACACACAGACACACACACACACACACAGAGACACATGATATTATCGACTTGGGGGGAAAACAATATCTGTCAGAAACTATTGAGTAGAAATGGAGCCACATCAAGCAGTGCCACAGTCTGCATGTGTGTGTCTCTGCGCAAGTGTTTATGTGTTCTCCTGCATGCATGAGTGTGTGCCAGTGACCCAGTCGTCAGTGTGTGGTTACGGGTGAGTAGCGGTGGTTTCAATGGCTCCGCACACACACTCTCGGAGGGGCTTGCTGACAGATGCCTTACACAGTTCAGGGTTACAACAGGAGAATGGAAAAGAGTGATTGTGTTCCGTAGCTGCCTGCAAATAGTCCGCCACAGCCATTGTTGGGAAAATACCATAAAGGAAGGAAAGTCACACAATCGAACACACTGGTTATAAACATGCATATACGTACAAACATGAAAGGACATAAAGGTTGGAGAAAACAAGAGAAACATACTGATGTTTGCAGTCTGGGGGACGTCACCTTTTTGAGCAACAGGAACAAGCCTGAGACTGTTTACCCCGCCAAAACAAAAACCCTCCCTCGATTCATTTCTCGTCTTTCTTCCTTTTTTTTTTTTTCCTCAGGTCACCGTCCCTTTCCCTCCACCCTCCTCTCCACCTCTCTCTCACTGACCCCCTGCTCTCTCTGTCCACACACTCTCAGACCCCCACCCCCTACCCCGTCAACACCCCCACCTGGTTCATTTCAGGCCAGGCTGGCAGTGACCATGGCAACACTCCAGGAAGGTGGGTGAGCCAACAGAGCCACAGAGGCCCGTCTCTTGGCCTCCGTCTCTGGGGGTGAGAGGACGCAGTGAGGGGACATCAACTTTTACTGCAAAGATCCCCGAATGGCTGAATGGAAAGGGGAAAGGAGGGAAATGGGAGGAGTGGGAGTCCAGAAGATAGACAAATAGCATTGAATAGAAAAAAATAGAATTTAACTCAGAGTCAAGGTCCTTGATCTTAACAGCAAATACTCCTACATATGTGAGTCATGTCAGAATGGGTGCCAGTAGTACGTGTGCTATAAAAGAAGTCTGGAAATCACACCGTTGTGTGTTATTTTAATGTCGGCTCTGAGTTTTTGAAGCAGTGTGAGCCAAGCAATAAAGCTCCAACGAGGCCAAATCGTCTAAAACCTGCAAATGTATTTAATAAGTGAAGTGAGACAGTGTTTAAAAGTATACTATGTTTAAAAGAGACTCAAGACCTTTTTTTTTTACACAGAAATCACGCAATTCCACCGAAATGAATACCCTTCTTTACATCGCCTTTGTTTTGTTTTTTTACACTTAACAGAATAACGGCGGCATTATGCTGCCGCAGTGTGTTAATTTGGATAGCATGCCCGTGTTCCACGAGAAAAAAACCTACCTCTAACCCTTTCTTTAACCTGTTCTCAATACCATAAATGTATGGAAAATTATCCTTAACACATTTCCCAGTCTAGCCAAATGGACATTCAAAGCTGTTGTTGAAATATTTGGGGAACAGGCACAGTTTTGGGTTCTGTTGAAAGGTTTTATGCTGAAAGAAGCTCCATACTAGCTTCTGGCATTAATCTATAGGGTTTTAAACACACTGAATTAATTATTTATTTTTCTCAGCTAAATGTTTTAATGTAAAAAATAGCCTGCAGATAATTTGTAACTGCTGCTACTGGCTTGAAAAGGGAGAAAGAAGACAGAGTGGGTCACTGGTCCACGTGATCACTCATTGGCTGTTGTAGGCTCCTGGGCGAGCATAGATCCTACTTCGTCGATTGTACCTTATTAATATGGTTTTATCTTGAAATGGTTTTCATAGAATAGAAAGACAAGAATCCAAGCTTTCTAACTATGTATGGCATGACAATACGCTTGAATTGAGGCTATGTGGTATGCAAATAGAAAGTGAAAAATAGCAGGAAGTTAACGCAATCTGCAAGCTGTCACTACCTCAGAGTGTCAAGGTTATTTTGTCCTGTAAGCGAGCAGCCAGTAAGAAAGCAGGTGAGGACAGGACTGAGGGAGAAAAGAGGAGTAGAGTAGAGTAGTCGAAGAGGAGATGTAAAGCGTCGCTATCTGGCTCTACAGTGTCGTGTCGAGGGTGTGATGGCTTGTGTCAGTTAACACTCACGCGGTACGTTCCCCCCGCCGCGCCG
This sequence comes from Diplodus puntazzo, assembly GCA_963678695.2. Classification (NCBI taxonomy): domain Eukaryota; kingdom Metazoa; phylum Chordata; class Actinopteri; order Spariformes; family Sparidae; genus Diplodus; species Diplodus puntazzo. Next base: position 13,198,282 of record OZ023163.1, on the reverse strand, counting down.
CTGTTACCAAAATGGTGGACGAGGTGTCTGTGTGCGTGTAAGTGTATATATCATCATCAGCACTGTCAGTGTCAGGAGTCACAGTGTCTGTGACTGTGAACACACACACACACACACACACACACACACACACACACACACACACACACACACACAGTGGAGCAGACAGTCCTGGGATGGGTGACACAGACACATGTTTATCATTGAGGAGATTGGCTGGGTTCCTTTCATGTTAAAATGGCTGACTGTTCCCTCGCTCCCAGCCTGACCCCTCGGCTGGCTTTATCTTCCGCTCGCTCTCACTTTCTCCTCGGCTCTCTGTCTCTCTCTCTCTCACACACACACAGACAGACACACACGCACGCACGCACTCTTTCTCCTAAATGATTTGTCTCTGCCTCTCTCCCTGGACAGTTTCTCTTAGGCACTTTCCTGTCTAATTCTGACCTCTTGTCCTTCATTTGACTTTACACCCCTTTTTATTCCTCTTCATGTCTTTCTTTCTGCCTCTCTTTCTTTACCCTCTGACCCATCTGCTTTTCATCTCAGCCCACATCGACGGAGCGCAGAGAGGCTGGCCATAACGGAGTTACGTCGGGGTGGGGGTGGGGGGGAGACATCCTTTCGGTTATCACTGCTGACTGATTGATTCATGTGAACGTCACGTCTGCGGGTGTGTTTACGCGGATACATTCCTGCATGTGCGCGTGTGAGAAAAGACGTTTGTTATTAACCTTCACCGGGGATGTTTGCCTTCTCATAATAAATGCAGATATTTGGCACGCTCTGACGCCACACCACCACCCACCCTCACACACACACACACGCACACTCACATATACACACAGAAGTTCTCAGTGAGATGAGCTGTCAGTCCCTGTTAGGCTTGGCATTCTCGTTAGCATGCGGTTTGGATCGCCTTTCAGAGGAGCTGAACTCGGGACCTTTTCCCCTTCAGTATTTCAGAAAAGCAGCGAACAAGAAGGGAAGACAGACAGGAACTGAGAGCCAAGGAGCTTTCATGACACTGGAGAGTTTTTTGTTTAATCATTTGTTGAAATGTCTCCCGTGCTGTGTGAATTTTAAAATTCAAGAGTGTTCCTGCACGGCTTCAAAGCTCATGCCCAAACTCAAATAATTGTGTCTTCATCGAAACTGCTTTGAGATCTCTCACGGGGTATGTCGAAGGCCAGCTGTGGGGGAGAGAAATCAAGCTTACCAAAGCACATTTACCTTATGAATATCTTTACCTTAAGTTTCGATTACATTCCTTCCAAATGAGCCCCTGAAGAACCCGCGGCTGATTAAAAGGAATTTATTTGTGTTTCTCTGGGAGAGAAAGTGGAATAGAGTTGCTTTTTTCTTACAAGAGCCAGATCAGCAGGTCCTCCTGGGTGGGCAGTGCTTCACCCCAGAAAAAGCTGAACCCAAACCAGACATCCTTCAAAATGATTTCGGCCACAATCACTGGTGCGGTGATGACTGCAAGCCATCCAAGATAAGCACCATTTTGAAGAAAAGCAGGGAAATTGCTCATAGCGGAGGGTAACGTCCGGCAGACATGCCCAACAAGTTCTCCCAAACTTGGCGACCTCCCAGCCAAAAAAACTCCCACCAGTCTGCACCATCCCAGGTTAGCCCGAGCGAGGACGGGTGGGATTTCTGGAACATCTCGCAGACTTAAACCAGACCTTTTTTTTCTCCCTTCATTTAAGCTACTGATGTTTTTTTTTTTTTTTTTACAAATAATCCATCAGTCCCGGGAGAGTGTGGGTCTAGGTGAGGTGTGCCATATTCGGTGCCACAGGGTTCAAGGTTTGGTCTTCAGTCAGACCACTACGGGTTTTGAGGGGTAAGGAACTCGGAGAGAAATGTTTTACTTCAGTGTAGTTTCTGCTTTTATTTAAGAGTTCTGCAAAATGAATTACTTGAGGTGATGCAAGGCTCGCAAACATCTCCTCATAAATAAGTGATAAGTTTCCGTCCAAGCTTTGGGGATGGCTCGTATCAATGCAGGGAGTGACTGCTTTAGTAAAATTCCAGACAGTACTCCCTACTCTGTGAGAAACAGAGAACCCTCAAAAATGGTTCAACTGAAGTCTTTAAAAGATACATATATACACACACAAAAGAAATGCTAAAGTAGAGTGAATTTAATAGTTTACCAGACGTCTCTTTCAAGTCAAAAGAAGCTACACAACTCTTTGTTTTATCCTCCTTGAAAACTCAGAAATCGAAATGAAAGAGCGCTTTTTTAATTCCTACGTTTATTTTTCTTTCTCCTCTCTCACCACCTCCTGTAATTTCGCTCTTTCTCTTTCCCCTTCTCATCATTCTCATCTTCTCTTCCCATGGTTTCCAGGGAGTCGTCCAGCTTTTTGTTTGAGTCGGGGGGCCGTTTTTGTGTAAACAGCAGCCGGGCTGAGGTAAGATAGTGAAGTTCATGTGGTTTATACGACCTGACCGGTATTCCCCCTCTGACAAACAAGATAAAAACGAATCCTTGCCCTCTGTGGTTTTCCATATTTGATTTTTTTTTTTTTAAATGTACATTTGGACTGATTAGGTGCATAGCTACTCAGTTTTTTTATGACACCAAGGTCAATGAATTGATTTACAAAATCCTTTGCTGTTCAGTCAAAGAGTAAAACGTCATTTATTGAAACCTTTTGGACACGCATGTTTGCTTTCTTCAGCTGCAGCGCTAGACTCCCTTGATTTGCCTCCTTGGCAGCGCAGCAGCACAAAACTCTAATCCCTTACATGCAGCAGATTACGTACTGCACTATTTGTGGAGCTAGCATGCCATTTTTTATTATTTAAAGCCCATTAGTCAAGTGCAAAGGTCATGTCTTTTTACAAACGTAATAAATATTTTGGACACATGAACACAATGTTTTTTTGCCATTACTGATGATCACAATTTACAGAGTCGTATCATATGTGCTGAATTCTCCAAAAATTGGTCAGAGGACAAAACAATGAAAGCAATTTTGTGATCATTTCACTCCTACGCTGAGCTATTGTGCAGGACGGCTTTTGTCTGGAGGCAGCTGTAGGAAAATGTAAATGAGCTCTGCAGTCATGATTAACCTCGTCAAAGCCAAGACCAAACAAGAGTCAGGTCCAAGTAGACAAGCCAATGCCCTCCTTCTGACTATCGCCACAATAGGGTGCAAATTTGTCAGGATCATTATTGAAAGTACACTGGACTCTTTTTTTCGTCGTTGTATTGGACGGGGTTTCTCAAGAGCGCATAAATCCAATCTGAGTGTGTGTGTAATCGGTAGCCAGCTGGACATTCATCTATAGATAGCGGAGCAATAAAGGCAATTACGCCTGTGATTTCCACATAATTGAGACTTCATTTGTGTCAGTTTCAGGAAAAATAACAAGCCCTCAAAAGAAAAATACAGAGACACGACCAAGATAAATGAGGCTGGAGACGGAGGAAAGACCACAGCTTTAAAAACTAGTGATCGCTAACAGCATGAGGCCCAGACTGCGCTCGGGTCTGTAGCGAGGGCAGCGGCGCTGCAGCGGTGGTCAACCGGGACTCCAAACGTTGTCGTCACTCTCATCCTCTCTCCATCCCTCCCATCCTTCACCAGATCCCTTCATCCACCCCCCCACATCCCACTAAATACCCCGGCTGTTAGCAGGCATTAAAAAGCCATTCACACTGCTCTCAAGTGCTTGGGTTGGCCGTCACCAGAGCTGACTACAGAGGCTTTGAGGTGGCCTGGCCTCTCTCTCTGTCTCTCTTTCTCTGTGTCTCTCCCTTTTGCATTTTGGCAAGCTGATAAAATAGACTTGCGTTTCCATTCCAATACTCACTCGCCCTCTGTGAGCTTTTCACAAAGATCAAACTTTTGGCTGTCAACAACGGCACGCATGCCTGCACCTTCTGTCTGTCAGGCCTCTGTCCGGCGCCCCGAGGCGTTGACACCATTACCGGAGAGAATCTACAGCAGAAAAACCTATCAAAAACATAGGATTTGTTCACGTCGATCCAGAACATGGCTTGGCTCACACCTCGCCAGGCACATATTTTTCATATTATCAGATTCTGTGAAGTCGAAGCTTGACGTAAGACGCTGAGGGCCACATCCGTTACAGACCAGTGGCAGGAAACATCTCTCTGGAGCACTTTCACCACCATCACAATAAAGTTTGGGAAGAACAGGGACAGATGCCAATGCGTGAAAAAAACACATTCCATTGTCAACTACGAGGATGCAGACAGACAGAACCACAGGAAAAAAAGGGACCTCTTTTAAAGTCATGTGCAAACTCAATTTGGGACCACATATTTGATTTAAGACTTTCAACAATTAAAACATTTCTTCGTTTTTTTATTTGATATCTTAGAGATACTGAAGAGCAGGTTTTTAAAAAAAAATTTTTCTAAAGTCTGACACTGTGGCCAACACCTCAGACAAAATTGAAACAACTGCACCCCGTGTCACATCCTGTATGAGTCAGTCAGTTAGGTGTGGGCTACAACTTGAGCCTGTTTTTTGTTCCAGCCCACTTTATATTATACACTAATGTAAATAATATATAAGTTTTAATTTTGGCAAATTGGCACCATGAAAAGTATACTGACGTACCTACTAGAAGTTTGCACTGTAACAGAAAACTGTTTTACTACTACTACACTACTACACAGAGTATAGCTGTATTACTTTGCTAGAAGTGGAGTATTTTAAAGTTCATTATTAGTAAAAATGAAGCCAACTAAAACCAGATTCTTTCTTTACTGTTTATGTGAGGTGGACACACACCTGTAGCTCTCCTTCCTGAAAGAAAGTATTAGTGTGTGACTTGAGTTTGATTTGGTTCTCCTTTAAAAACCCAGGTTGACAAAATACAGGGAATCACAAAGCCTTGTGAGAAAGCTGTTATCTACTAGCATTTTTTCATTGTTGCCAGCGCTAACTGTTGATGATTAACCGCGAATCATCATCCTCTGCTGGTGCTGTTGCTTCTTCTGCTGTTCATCTCGCATCACTTTCAAGAGTTGCACTCTCCTACGTAAACTGTCATTCATGTCATATCAATAATTGCAGCCTGTCAACTGTATGGATTTGAATCGGGACCCTCAGTGTTTGGATCAGGTTGTTTGTGGAAACATACGGTGGGCCAAATTTAAGAGGCTCAGACTCTGTATCAGCATGAAAATGTGCTATTCATATCCTGTGCTAGAAAGGGACACTGTACATGAAATGAATATTATTCAAGGGCAAAATGTGGTTGCCATCTTCATTGGGTGGTACACTATGAGATGCTGTTACTGGCACATAGCTGACAGGAGCATCAGAAACCAATAACTGTGTCTGCTCACACACCGCTGTCCTTCAGCCAAGTTAAACTCACATATCTGTCTCTGTTCCCAGAGTCCATGTTAGCTGAGAACACCACTGTACTTTACAGGAGTGTTTCTTGTCTGTATTTAAAAGCTAGTATTTACATTTTTAGAATGAAGTTACCAATTTCTATTTTTGTGTCAATTTTCAGTAATAAATCAAAAATTTTCAAAAATGTTTTAAAAGTATTCTTGGAATAACTAAAAAAAAAATCTGCATATGAATCACAAGACCCCTTAAGAAATTGTTTGAAAAGAAATATATAATATCGGTGAATAATTATTTCAGCTTTTAATAAAAAATACTAAACTCAAATGACAAAAAGATATCATATAGTATATGATAGACATAACTTGTTAATTAGTGAGCTTTAAAGCCAGGTGGACTGGTTCTTCCATTTCTCGTCTTTATGCTGAGCTAACTGGCTTCTGTCTGTAGCTTTACAGTAAGTGTATTTCCCAAACCTTCAAACTATTGATTTTGAACTCTGTTAACACCACTTACAAATGTAAATGTATTGCTTATCCTTTTTCTAGATATATACTCAATTTTAAACAGTGCAAAAATAACATATTTAATGTTTAACATAATTTACATGGACTTCATTGTTTTGTATGAATATGTGGTTATTCTGAATTTGATGCGAGCAACACATTTTAAACAGGAGGGGACAGAGCCAACAAAAGCCCGGGGAGGTTTTTTTTAACCACAAAAACAGCTGTGTGGAACAGGTTGAATTGTAACAGGTGATGGTGTCACGATTGGATATAAAAGGGGCATCGTGGAAATGCTCAGTCGCTCACACGCAAGGATGGGGCAAGGTCGACTGTTTTGTAAAGCACATGATTATATTCAGATCGGCAGTTCATTTGCAAATGATTGAATTTATTTTTATTTTTGCATCTCTATTTTTTTGGAACCTGGGTCGTCGAACATCAAAGTGGCATAAGTTGGTGTGTGCGAGCTGCAGTCTCGCTGTGAGAAGTTGTAGTCGTTCCCCCGGCTGATCACACAATGAACTTCTGTTCAGTGTGAGCGGTAAAGCCAGGCTTTCTGGCAGAAACCAAGACTGGTATCCTCCAGTGTCCTCAAACCACACCAAACCTCTGGAATATATGAGTGCAAACATAATTTAATTTAGTGGATGCAACTGAAGCATTGAAAATCTGTCTACGCATGAATACGTCTGTATCCAACATGTGTGTGTGACTGCGCATTAAGACCCGAGCCCGAGACGTCCCCTGCGCGCCCACGGGGACAAATTTGTCTGCGACAAAGTCAACTGCCCCACCTGTTCACCATTAATATAGGTTTTACTCCATCAAACCGTTTCCCACACAATCCCACAGCTGTGATTCACACAACACACACATTCACCTCTGCAGCCCCTCAGGCTGACATGTTTCCCTGCTAATCTGTTTGCACAACTCTGGTGTGACCACAGGCCAATTACACATCGTCACATGATGCACACCCACAAGAGAGAACGAGGAAGAAAAATGAGAAAAGCGCCACCCACCGAGAGCCCCTCTTTCTGAACTTCTCAACGCTCCTTTCTCCCCGCCGGACCCTCTCCCCCATCCTCCCTCTCCCTCGGCCCTCTCGCTCGTCCCATCCCCTCCACCTCCAGCTCTCCCACACGGTTTGTGGCTGTAATTACAGCTGCCCATCACTTAAGGCTCTCCCTAAACAAGGGCACCCCTCAGAGACCACGGTCCAGCTCTAAGTAAATTTGATTTCTCATCTCATTTACATTCCATAAACTCTGCCATATGTTTGATATTATATTTAAACTGCTGCAGTGGACGCCAAGAGAGTGTGTGCCTTGGGAAAGGTAGAAGAACCGTGTTGGAAAAACTGCCCTGGTGAATGACAGGTGAAATTGGCCGTGATGTGAGAGAGCAGGAGGGGGGGGGGGGACTCCAAACCAGCAGAAGGGAAGAGAGAGAAACTTCACAGCAGCATCCTTTATTTTTTTTCTTTTTCATTGTTGTCTTTTTTATCTTGGCACGGAGGAAAGTGCGGAGTGGAGAAAGTGAAAGGTTTCCTGTGTTATTGTTGCGTTTGCTCTCTCCCAGTACCACCAAATTGAACAATTTTATTTTCCTCTCCTCTCTTTCCCGTATTGCCTGAGTGGCGTGGGGTTACTCTGCCTCTCTCCCCGCTCCCTCCCGGTCCCTTTCCTCCACTTCTCTTTCTCATAATCCCTTTTTATGTTCCTTTTCTTTTTTTTTCTTTCGGCCCTTTCTCTCATGGTAGGGATTGACCAGGTCACACGTCAACAGCAGGGCAGCCAATTTTATCACAACTTTTTATCCCTTTTACGTGCCAGATGGATAAGAATTTTCACATAGGACTATAGAAAGAGTGCCAAATAGTTTGGTGAAGTATTTTGACACTGCGTTAATGTACTTTTTTTTCACTGTGCTGATATTTTAGTCCAAAAAAAATCTAAAAACAATCTCCGTCCGTCCATCCATCCATGAATTCGCTAAACCGATTATCTTGTTAAAACCAAATTTGCAAAGACTAATTGACTCAGACCTTTGTCGTTACAAAGAACTGAAGAAGTCATGTTCAACGGCGGTGGAGCGGGGGGGTTGGGGAGGGGGTTCCTGGGGCTTTAGCCAACTGGATGAGGTCATCCAGAGGGCAGGAACGAGGGCAACCGGCTCCCTCAGTCAATCCGGCTCAGGGAAGGTTCTGGGAACTCTAATTTGAAAGGTGAAACAGAGGCCTGAATGCACAAATGCCTGGAATCCTCTGAGCTACTGAGGGTAAAACACATTTATTGACCAGGAGCTGAAGGATTCTGATGAATGCTTGAGGCCTAATGCCCATCCAGGTGGTCAGCTGCTGGTTTGGGATCGGTTTTTAAATGCAGGTTCTTTATTTTTTATTTTTTTAATCATTAACCAGGTCTGGTGTTTAAAAAAACAGCCATCTACATGTATCGTATTGTGATAATGTGCATCCACATGTAGATCTGTTCCATCAAAGAGGTCAGATCACAACTTTCTGTCTTGTAATGAGGAAACTTCTAGTCGTCATGGTGTGTACACTACATGCACATGAAGGTTAAGGGACAGCGGGTCAAACATCACTAGACCTTTCATCAGGAAGGATTCTCGTCTCGTCCCCTTCCACAGCCAGGGTCTGCTCTCATTGGATTAAGATCGCCATTCTGTCCCTGTTAGCCTGCTTTATATCTTTCGGGCTGATGCGAGGTATCGGCGAGCTCTAGGGTTTTTGAACAGCTCAGACATTGTGATCGAGTGGCAGTTTGCCCGACACTTTTTCACCACTATTCAGGGGGGCTTTTGTCTGCGTTCTCCACAAACACAAAATCCTGCCCACAGTCCTTTAGTGTGAACCTGGCATTATGTGTTACAGGAAGGAACCAGAGTGCAGAGACTCGTGACTGAGAGCAGGTCTGCAATGGGAGGACGAAAGTATGTACAGACGGTAACATTTCTCAAATGAGTGGCTCAGCTCCGTCTGACCTGTGCAGCTCTGTGTTAGTGCTTTCACTTATCTGTGTAATCTATCCCTGGAAAACTGTTTGTGCTGGTATCTGAGCATCTGTGTCTCAAGTCTTGTTAATGGCACTGGAGCCTGTCTCCTGCCTCCCGCCGCTTGTCTGTCTGATGACCTGCCTCCACTCCTGCCAGTCTATTTACCCAATGATCTTTACACGCTGCGTCTCTCTCTCTGTCTCCCTGCTTCAACGGAGAGGTGCTCTTCGATGGAGAGGTGTGTAATGGCGGTCACTCCACCCAACTGCATGGAGAGGTAGATAGAATGGACGACAGGATTTATGCGCTCCCTAATAAAGTTTACAAGTGGAGCCGTGTTTAAGAGGTCCAACGGGCAGTTTTCACATCGGTCAGGGAGTTGTGGGGACCAGCCTCAGGACCCTGTGCACACACACAAAAAACAGCAGCAATTGGAGTCACATATCTCAGTTAAGATCGCTTTACTTTAGCCGCTTCATACTTGGACCTGGGAGAGGTTCATGAAATTTTGATTTGTGCCTATGACGTCGATGACTGAAAAAAGTTTCCAGGACGCCCCTTCCAACAAGTGTTCATCATCACTGTGTAATAGATAATCTTACCCCAACAATAAATGTGCGAAATCCAAAAATGTTTTTCCTTTCACATGATCAGAATTCGGAATCTATACTTTTGCGAAACTTGAACAATAAAAAAAAAAAAAAAAGTAGGTCAATAAGTAACTTCATAAGGTGCAACACAAGTTCAATGAGAATGATGTGGTGGGGCCCCGTTAGGGAGGTTTCCTACTAAGGTGTCACTGCAAATCATCAAATGGTCTTACCCAAGGGGAAACGGTTTGCGACCACTGCGGTTGGCACTTTTTGAGATGTTTCCCTGCTTTTTCCTGATTTCCTCCAAGAAGGGGCCCCAGTGAGGGGGGCTTTGAGTTAGCACTGTGTAGTGCCTTCATGGGAGGTTTAACGGGGTTTATATGTGAGAAAATATGCCATTATGAGTGGCCATCAGGGCCCCCTTTCCCCAAAAAGTTGCCTGGTTTGCTTCTTCTGACGGATGCGCCTGTTTTATGGAGGCCTGGCGAAGACTTTGCGGTCTAAACATGTTTGCGTTTTTAATGGTTTAGCTACTATAATAAAGACTTTTTAATACTTCCTTGTATTTGGAGTGCCTGGATTTCCTTCTTGTTTTTGAAGTACATCGCAGAGCGTGACCTAAAAGATCCGTCGTTGCTCGTTTTTTTTCTCCCGTTTGACGTTTGCGGAGTTAAGTTGAAATTATCTTGACTCAACATATTAGTGCTACTCAGCGGCCAATTGTTCCATCATGAATGAGCTACAGTAACATTTGACCCCAATCAACACTTTTTAAATGTGTACAGTAGAATCAAAGTGTTTTCATGCAGGACAGATGCTCCACTGTGAAAATGTGTGACACGCACTTTTGCCAGAAAAAAATGACGTACATGTTCCCAACAAGTCTGAGTGGATAAATAAACATAAAAAGCACAACTGAAGCATTATTTTTGGACTTTATGGGATAATGCAAGTAACTGGTGTGAAAGTGAAAATGAGCGTGAACATGGAGGTTTTTGGAGAGGGGGGTGCAGGAAGGTGAGAGGTGTAAGTAGAGCTGAAGTGCTCCACTGGGTTGTGTATAATGGGGACCGGGCAGGCGGGGGCAGAGAAGACGCATGGGTCACATTAAAACCGGGTTCAGTGAGAGGGCTCCACTAATGCTGCCTAATCCCCGACAAGCCCGGCTCTCACTGCGCGCACACATGCACGCAGTTGTTCTCCGCTGGCACCTATTTACGATCGTTGGCCAGTGGTGTGTGAGAGGTGTGGTAGTATGTGTGGCTGATGTCACAAGCAGGCCGGGACGCTGAGTTCATCTCGGACCACCAAGCATCCGACATGGAAAGTCACATGCCGCGGCCTACTGGTAGTCATTTTTCCATGTTCACCCGCGATATTGATACGCCACATTGTCTGGCTACTCGTCTGCTGCTGCTCTTTCACTCTTTATGTTTGTTGGTAACTAATACACTGTATTTTTACGGCTGTTGTGTAGTTAGATCTGCTTCCTCGGTAAATTTAAATAAGATGGCATGGATAGGGAGCAGACGAGGAATTATTCAAACAGTCGTTCCGAGGACAAAGACGTCATCTGTTTAAAAAGGCCGTTGTGAGAAGGAATCCATTCTGCTTGTTGCTGTGGTTTCCTCCTCTTGTTGTTTCACAGAGGAAGTCAGTTGTGTAGGAAGTCTTACAATGTGGCACAGGATATGTGCCTACACACTTCCAGAAGAATGTGGTCACCTTCGGATATGGTCTGAGTGATGGGATCGCAAATGCATCCTCAGATTACTCGACTACACCTGTTCGTAGCGCTGTCAACTTGTGATCGCATCACCCAGGACACATGTCAATGCCAAATGTTGAACGGTCTCAATGAGACCGAGAGAGCAGTTGTGAGGAAAAAACAGGCGAGAAAGAGAAATACTGTAAAAGTTTTCTAATTTTTTTTACTTGCCAGGTGTCATGTGGACGCAGCTGAAGCGCACCTCTCACGCTGTCCTGTAGCTCAGGAAACCAGACCTTCAACTCGCATAGAGAGAGCAGCGGCCCGCAAAGCGAGAGATATAACCTGGTCACGGTGACTGCTGATAGGAGGAGGGAGGCAACACACTGCTGCCAGAAGGTTGACCCTCAGAAACATCCCAAACACAACAAAATGTTAAGAAAAACCTACAAAATACAGGCGGAGTGCGCAGGCCCTGCAGATACAGACACCTCCAAACACTTCTAGTGTGTCATAAGTGATGATCGAGGGGGATTACTTTTGTATGAGTCCACACATTGTTTTGTTTTTTTTGCATTCCCACCTGCACACCTGATACAAACACTATCAATATGCAAAATGCAGACTGTTGTGTTGCATTTAAGCCTCACATCAAAGTCAAAATTGTATAACTTGTATCCCGTTATAATAATATAATTATGAGAGCAATTGTCTCAGCCAAAGCACAAACTTCAACGCATCGCAGCACAGGTACATACGCTGACCCCCGGTTTAAGCAGGGGGCTAACGTGGTTAAACAAAGGTTATAAACGACGTCCCAAAAGACAACAACATTCCAGAGGGGCCAAGTGGGTCTCTGAGGAAATCAGTCAGTCACATTCCTGTCTGTGATCAATCAGCCTCTGGCCCAGACAACCTGAGATTAACCCCCAGCCTTCCTGGAAACTACCTGCCCTTCCCGTGGAAAACAACCTCCAGCTCTGTACAATTTACTGCAGCCTCCCGTTTGTTGGGATGAGCAGATATGTGTTATAGAAATATAATTTGTGTGTCTTTGAGACTACCTGCCTGCAGGAAAACACGCTCAACCACCATTCGCTTTACTGCAATTTCCACTGTTAGGATGACAAAATAATTACACGGAAAACAGCGCAGGGCTCGTGTGGGCGTGTGCCGGGAAGCTCTGGTCCTCATTTTGAAGGGAGGATGACTGCGCGGCGAAGACGGATCGGCAGTGTGATGTGAGGCCGCTAACAATTGAAGCAGACAGCAGCGCTCATTTTCTCCGCCAAAGGGAGGACGTGGGCGAAGGGAGGAGGGAAGGATTTGGCACATCGGACACTAAAGTATGGAAGAGCACTCCCGACCTGCCGCGCTCAGCTCAGGACCTCGGCAGCACTCAGCTCAGCGACAATGTGGCAGAGTCATTATTTCGGGTCTCTCAGGTGCAGTGAGGAGGGCTGTGACCTCTGCTGGATTCACTGAAATGGAGCAGGTTTATAGAGGAGCGCAGAAAAAAAAGCAAAGCAAAAATCAACGTTGGACTTCTTTTATCGCTTTTTTCATCTTGTCGATCCAGTTTACCTGGTTCCTGTCGGCTTTTTTTCTTTAAACATTTCATTTTTTTCCCTCAGAAAATATGAACACAACAAGAATTTGTGAATTATTCAGCCGTCAAGTGCACAGTGCGCCTGTTTTCTCAGCGTCCATATCCAGCCTCTCTACCTCACTGTCAGCCTGCAGTGTTTCTGGCCAGCACATAATTGTCTAAGTGCTTCTGGATGGCAGCAGGCTATTTGGTCATTAAGGGGCCTATTAAGTCATTAGTGCAACAGTGGGACTGCCGTCTGCCTGCCGACAGCACCAGATGATCGGTCTGATACGCGTTGCCTCGCAGTTTTCCACATATTTGCGCAGGTAATTATAGCTTAGATGTGAAACACCCTCAGATGTCACGCTTAAAGAGGGGATACATGTCGCCAGCACACTTTAAAGGTAATCTCCTCCTCCTCCTCCTCCTCTTTTTCCACTCGGGGTGTGCAGATGAGCAATGGGTTAGCAATGGGACAACCAGAGCCTCGGGACATGTCAGAGGGAATAGATAGGGAGCGAGAAGGAGGGAACCGAGATCCAAAATGAATGAATGAGGGGGTCAGAGAAAAGAAGAGCAGAGTGCAGACAAAGAATCGCTTTTTCCATCCATCCGCCTCGGCAGCCATCACATCGCTTCAAACCAAAACTTACACGCCCGTCATGGAATGTAAATATTTGGATATGGGTGAAGTTGGATGTGACTTAATTCCTCGCCGTAAAGATGTCCTGCTTAGCTGAACATGGTCCAAAGAACACAAGGAGAAGTATTCTGCACGATTCGATACGACGCATGAGAATCTTATTTTGATTTCTGCACTGCTGTTACTCTTAGCCGGGCTCACAATATTACATTCACCACTTACCATAAATGCTCACCAAATAAACTGCCCTCCACAGCATGAAAAACCTCTGGATCTGTCCAGAGACAGACATTCCTCCTGGATGTGAGCTGTATTTTACTTTTACTGTTTTTAAATCATTTTCAAATCACCCATCTGTATCCTTGGGCCGTATACTTTACAGGGTCCAATCTGAATGGGAAAACCAAACACAAACACAAATCAAATTTGAAAATCATATAAAGTAATGGTGTCTTATGGGAAACCCAGACGGTGTGGGTCTAAACACAGTTAAGGGGAATGCCTCTGGCCCAGGCAGATAAAAGTTTCACTTTATGACCACTGTGTGTAAATTCGGTGGTTTGCTATCCTAGCACCAGACACTTTTCATTATATATTTTCATGCATATATTGGAAAAACTCATGTTTCATATTACTTTACCACAAAGAAATGCATTGTTGTGATATTTCAGCCACATCTCCTCACCACAGCGTGTGTGAAGCTGCAGTGTCAGCACAACAAAAAAGCCTCAGTCTGACGTCTTCCCTAGCAGAGAGACGGCACAGGAGGGGCCACTGATTGAAATAGAAATGTCAGATTGACACCAAGGCTGTAAACAGAGCTCACCAGGAGGAGGGCGCCCTCCTGCTGAGAGGAAACCAGATTCTGTCACCTACCACCCTCCCCTCCCTTAACCCGCTCGAGGGAACAAACACTAGGGTGTAGCCGAGTCGACAGTCAGCCGCCGCTCTTTTTCTTCCATGCACACAAACACACACACTTACACGTAGTTGCACAAGTCGTGGCACAAAATAGCCCAAGCTAATGGAAACTCAGCCTGGTCAGGGGTTGAGCCAGGTACTCTATCAGATTGGGCGCTGCCTGCCTGCTCAGCGGTGCCCAGACTGACCCCAGCAGACTGCCAGTCTCCTTACCGCTCTGCTGCTCCGCGGCTCCGCTACCACCTCCCGCCACGACCCCTGACCCCTGCCCAGGAGACAGGCGCCACCAATATGATGCAATTTCTCTCCGACATGGGCCAGTGGCCTCAGCTGCAATGCGACCCAGGGAAAATAAATACGGGTGTTTGTTTGGTGGGAGCGTGAGAGGCTCACAGGCTGGAGCCGCCCTCAAGTTTCCCAAAAGCAGCTTTGCACTAGAGCTGTTTTTGTTCCTTATCTTGACTTCAATAACATACGGTATGCAGGTGAAAATAAGCCATTGTGTTTTGGAAGTGGACCGCTGTGATGCAGAGACTGGTGCGGTATAATACCTGATGAATCATGATGATTATTCACTGATCCACTGTTGAGGGAACAGCGGGTGTATCAGAGTCGCCTCTCAGAGCTCCGATTGTGCAGCTTGAACTCTTCAGTTTCACAAAGACTTTAGTGCTGTCCAGCCCGCCCGCCTGTCAGCCGACATCACCCTCCACAGAGCTGGAGAAGAACCAGGCACCACGATCCTCCACTTTTTCTATAAAACTCTAAACTGCCTCTCACAGAGACATCCACACCTCTCCTCTCTGTGATCTAAAGAGACCATAGAGAGTTTCAGACAGACAGAGCTCTTGTTAGACCACAATGGTCTAAAGAGGGCTCTGGCGTACTTAGTGTTTCTCCGTTTCTCCTACGCTACCACCAACACCACTCAAAAGAGATCGCTGGATTAAAACACACACTTCTCCGCCGCCTTATGATTATGATCCGCTTTGCCAGTTTTCATCTAAAGACTACTTCATCTAAGGAGCAGTGCTTCAAGACTAGGGATGGGAATCGAGTACCGGAACAGTTGAGAACTGGTTCCGGGTAGTCCGTTCCATCTGAATCAAAGGCTATGTCTCCGACCTTATTAATTTTTTTTTATAAATATTATTGTAAAAGGTATTTTTTCTGACTGTTGCCAATGTTCGTGATTTCCACGCTTTTCAGCTGCCTGATTGGTACTGCACATGGGCAACTCTCAACAGAGATGAGAAAGAAGCGAAGCGTCGAAATCACAAGCAACCTCCACAAACCGCTCAGGCAAAAACTATCTGTCTGATTCAAATTCTTCATTTTTTGGTGAAGACTTTTTAGAACAAGTTAATCATCATCAGTCGCATTCGTGACGACGAACGTGATGCGCCAGAAAAAAACAGAAAGAAAGGCAAACACACCCCGTTGCAATGGAAAAGGAGTCAGTCGCTAATTTGAACTGTGTTAAAACATCTCGACAGCTATTGGGAATCAGTTATGAATTGGGATCAATAAAATCAAAACTCAGTTCCCCTCCTGACTCAAGTCCGCCTCTCTACCAGTAGATCTTGGATCAGGCCCTCCTGAGGAACCTCCAGTCTGACCAAATGATGAATCACCAGCATTCATGTTTCTAAGAGCCTCTTTGTGAATTCAAAGTTACTGGATATTGTAAGCAGCTACTTTTATTGAGAACAAACAATATGTAGGCCGTCAGGGTTTGGAACCTTTCCCGACTCTGATCTCCCTTTAAGCATTGCTCATGTTTCAGATTAGCGTTAGCGGTGGGACAACGCGCATCAGTCTCCCTGCATTTTCGACCCCGCCGCTGCCTTTACGGTTTTTCTTTTTCCCCCAGCCAGTCTCTATCTGTGCCTCCGTCTCTGTGTGTCTCACTTCTCTTTCTCCTGACTCCCACCCACACGCTTTCTCTATGACTCTTTTCGTCTATCCGTCCTCCTGACCTCATCCTTGTTACAGTCGAGCGTAGCGGGAATCAATCAACCATAGTGTTCAGATTAAATCACAAATTATTATAATTGAGAATAATAGTTTCCATGTCAGTTTCAGTTCAGCTCTCAATTGTTCTCATACGTATCTGGAAATGAGGGGGCTGGAAGCTCAGAAGTCCAGCGGCGCTTGTGCTCTGGTGGGGTGAAATTCAAGTTATCCATGATCCAGTTTTGACTGAATTTCCACGGCAATAAAATTCTGATCTGAATTTGAGCACCTGTCTTGTAAAAATCTTACCCTGCCTTGTAAATTCAGTGCATTCTGCCCATTCTTTCCTCTGCAGAACAATAGTTTATGCTTATTAAAGTCAAATAGATGTTCTCAGGAAACATAGACGCTGCTTTCTAAAGTTGGACCGCTACTCAACTCTGTTAGGATGTAATTTAAAACAGTGTTGTTTTTAGGGGCAACCGCCGTGCCTGTCGCACTAAATACAGATCAGCAGCAGGGACGGTTAAACTGAGACTACTTTATAGATCCAGTCCCTGTAAGACAACAAGAAAGCAACACGTCTACAGGAGATAACAGACTACACAAATTGCAAAGCCCCTCCTGACAGCATTAGCACTTCTCTTCATAACCGAGAAGCTCAGCGTGTCTCGCTGAACTTATTTCTAGGGGCAGTGAAGCTCCCTGGCATGTGCGGGGCATGGAGTGCGACTTTGACAGCGTAGTTAGGAGGTGCTGATGAAAGCAGAGAGGCTGGGAGCCCACTGCCTCTCAAATTAGCCCCGGAGCCCTCCGACCTGTCACATTGAGGTGTGGGCCCTCACAGATTCTGTTGCACTGCGCCGCCAAAGTGCATGCGAGGAGCTTTTGCTCGCTTTCATGTCGGGTGTGGTGTGCTCGGAGAGGCACGTATGTTCGGTCGCACTAGAGCGTTTTCCCTCCTTAATGTCGATGAAAGGTCATCTGAGAGCATAAATCAGAACAGAGCGTCTCTCTCGAGCTGTCGAGGCTCGTCACAGTTTTTTCGAACGACCTCCCACAGTTCGAAAAAGATGGTCTCCAGTCTCTACGGTAGGGGGGACCTCCGACTGACTAATTCTTTAAATAGATGCACATTCCTGTCATCTCTTTATCATCAGACGAGGAATTTAAAGATGAAGTCACTCCCCATGTTTTGCTCATCAAGTAATTAGGTTGTTTCGTTCATCTTCTGGTCTCCCGTTACAGTGCGACCTCTGCAATACCGTAGAGTCAGACAGACAGTCTGCATTAATGGAAGAGGGAGCTCTCCACTCTTCTCACCTTCTCTAATCTGTTCTGCATGTGCAGCACTCAGCCTGACACCCTCTGCAGACTCAGCTGATGAGTGTGTTTGTTTAGTGAGGTGGAGGGACATCCATAACCGTAAAGCCGTCCCCGGGAGAAAGGTTTGAATTTTTTGTTATCCTCATATTGTCTCTTCCCACATTCTCTGACTGTTTCCCTGCAACACCCAGAATCTGTTCACACACACTCGACTTTCACTGTATGTTGTGGAGCCCAACCGGCTTGTCTGAATGACACGCAGAATAAACGGTCTGACATCAGCTATTCCAGCTGTGTACACACAGGGAATCAAATGCAAAAAGGGAGAAAACAAGCAAGTGTTCCTTTCTCCTTCTTACCTGGGAGAAGTTGAGCCCGTTGAGAGGGTGACACTGCTCCTCCACCCGCTCCACCGCCCCCGTGAACTTTCCCATCCTCTCCGCCTCTTGAGCCAAGAACAGGTCCAGCACCGGCGTCCCCCTGGACCGGACGTCCCACTCCGTCAATGAGTTGACCATCAGCATCACCCACACCGGCCTTTTCCTCTCCCAGTTTCCAGCGATGGCGTTGAACAGGTAGTCAGCATACAGGCCGCGGCCACGCTGGTCGGCGGTCATCCAGTAGGGCATCATGTGTTTGACGTAGTCCAGGTGGCGTTTAAGGCGGCGGTACAGGTCCCGAGGTAGCAGCATCTGCAGGTTCTCACCGTGGGGCAGCAGCTGGCAGCTGGTCAGCTTGGAGATGGTGAGAGGGTCGGTCAGGTCGAGCTCGAAGAAAACATTGCGGCTGTTGTGGAAGGCCTGCTTGGACCTGTCGGGGATGAAGTCCCAGACCCGGGTGTAGGGCACGTGGATGGTACCGAATAAGTAAGAAGGCGGGTGAGGAGGCGCACGCTGTACTCGCCACAGGAAAGAGTTCATGTCGCTTTGCTGTCGAGGTGGAAGAAGAAGGAGGGAAGCAAAGAAAATAAGACTTTGAGAGTGAAAGGAAATAAAAACACCAGAGCCGTCACGTTAGAGCAATTCGGCGCGCCTTAAAACTAAAGCTGACACATCTCTCGTCTATTGTGGTTTACTGGCTCATAGGCTCGGGTCAACAAGTTAAAGATTGAAAAACCATTTTGAGAGGACGGCAGGGGAAGCATGAAGTCGTGTCAGCTCGAGGCTGAGCTGCGAGGGCTTGCTGCTGTGGTGCAGGCAGCGGGTTTATAGAGGGGCCTTCTGGGCTGTAAACAGACCCCCGTGTATTGTTGAGGTGCATACCTCGGTTGCCAAAGCCTCTTTCGGCCTGGGAAGCATTTCGAAGGCTGCAGCGCAAATATACTGCGCTGGAGCTCATAAAAGCCAAAAAAGCTGAAAGAAACCTGCTCTCGGCTCTGACCCCACTGTGATACTATTGTTTGTGATTTATTTTTTGGCTTTATTTTTTTTTACACCAGACGGGGAGATCTGCTGCTGACAGCCTTAAGTACAACACTGTTTTTGTCCTCTGCAGGAAGTGTTTGTCTACTGCGGTTATCTTCACACAAAACAATGCCGACATGGAAATTAAATCACCGAAGCCACTGAAAGAATCGAGCAGAGGGCCTCACACTGCCTTTAAAATATGTTTCTTGTTAAGGGCTCTGTGAATGTGCCGTGCATGTGCGATGACTTTGATGTTGGCATTATTCAAATATGAAGAAAGAATTAGCTTCTCTAAACAGAATCAAACTCCTGGCCTCCGAGACACGCTGCAATCAGGCATTTGAGGGATGAAACCCATTACTGTAAAATAAAGTTATTCTTAGACAATGTTTACTTCTAAAATTCAATCAGAGTTTCCGTCAGACGTGTTCCAGTTATGATGCACCGCTGCCAACCCTGCCTTTGTCACATAAAACTCTCTCTCAAAAAAACTTTCTGCCAGGAGCGAGTCAAGTTGTTCAGTGTGGGATGTTCTGTTATCATCACAGTTAACTACAGCGAACATGCAGTCATCTCTGGCACGGTCTCTCCCCCGCGTCTCCGACAAAACGCATCTAAAGTGCTGCACTTAATCCGAGAGCAAGCTTTCCCCTTCTTCTTCCCCTTCTTCTTCTTCTTCTTCTTCTTCTTCTTCTTCTCTCAAAATGTTTGCTCCTAACTCGATTTTCAGGCTGGCAGGGCGCACACTGACGGGAACACTTTGGACGACATTAGTGCATTCTCCATCATATTTCTCAGACACGGAAACTTACAAAGCTGAACCTATTTTTTTTTTTTTTATGCGTGTGCAGCATTTTGTCATCCCTTAACAAGCTACTCAGGCCCCTAAATGAGGACTTCTTCGACATGGAAAGTACTGTAAGTGTGGTCGTGTCCAGAGGAGAGGAGAGAGGAAGAGGAGAGATTCCCCTCTGCTGCTGAAGCTGAAGCTGACGCTGCGTGGACGTTTTTTGGAGAGCCCTGACGCGCAACGGCTCCGTTTTATGGGGGTAATTATACTTAACAGAAAACAGAGACCACTGTACTGACGCATTACAAATCACACGAAGACTTTAGTGATCGCTGACAACACATTCATTATCCGCACATACAGGACATAACGCACACATGAGAACCAAAGCCTCCCTAATGATCCCCGCGCACAACAGCCAGGAGCCATATTTCTAAATGTGCCTGGTGCTGACAGGTTGTTTGTTTGTATGTTTTTGTTTTGTTTTTTTCCAGAAAGGAAGCTTGTTGGAGGCGATGGTTTTAATTCACATTAATAACCTCCCCTCCCTCCTTCATGAGGATGCGTGCACAGTGGGAGGCCGGCTGACAGACGCGTGATCCGGAGCTGCAGCGCGGCTGAGCGCCGCTGCGCCTCCCCGCCACGAGGACTTCAAGCCACATCCATGACTCCTACCAGTGTTTCTTTTTTTTTTTTTTTTCCAAATGAAGTCAAGTCACCCGTGGGTGTTCCCCCCACTTGCGTTTGTCACATAAACAGTCATAAAGTTGGCGCGAGTTAACAATTTCTCCTGGAAACCCTTTTTATTCCAGCTGCGGTTCTGAGAGTCAGGACAGAAAATATATGAAGATAAGGCAGTGGTGTGTCTAATCACTGTCTCCTGGTTGATATTAATCAGCCTATATATCAATACACATGTTATTATTAATTAGTAGTATTATAATTATTAGACATTGTAGACAATGTGCCAATTAACAAGCAACCCTAATCATGCAATTTTAACTTGTGCATCTTTATGTATTACGTATTCACCTTATCATCGGTTTATTATTTATTCATAAAATGTATTCAAATGTTTTATTTAAATAGGCCATAACCTTTGACCTCATTATAAAGCAGCATGTTAAATCATAAAATACTATAAATACTATTAAACATAATTAAGTTTAGTCTCGCCGTTGTTTCTCCAGCTGGAACGAAGAAACATTGACCAGTTTTTGTCCCCACTGCTCTTAAAATTCGTAGTTGTTCATTAAAAATGTTCCAAAATAATTCCAACCAAGAAATGTTAACTAACATGGAATTAAATTATTTTTTTTGGGGGGGGGGGTTAATTTATTTATCCATCTGAGCCCTCATGTTCCCTCCACCTCCCAACACAAAGTGACTCCCTCGCTCATGAAGCTCACTTTCTTGACAAGTGTCACCTCTGCAGGCTGACCGGCTTTAACGCACTGAACTCTTGCGTGTTCGTCTACACAAAGTTTCTAACGCGAGTCAATATCGATGGAAAGAGAAAAAAAAAACGAGGGGGTGTCCTTGACATGATAAAGTGCCCAACACGCGACTCACCGACTTTGGTGGGTCGCACTGCCTCGGTCTGTCCGGTCGATGTGCGCCCCAGGGTGCCACAGTGTGCAGGAGAGCGCTCAGGAAGACCCAGCTGAATCCCGGCAGACAGACCATCGTGTCGAGGTGACAGGACACTTCTTAACAGTCAGCTCTCAGACACGTTTCACTCTGCTCTCCTCTCACTTCCCTCTCCTCTTCAAGTGAAAAAGAAAAAACGTTACCGGTGGCCTCTTGGCTCACATGTGCCGCTCGGCTGGAGGACCATTCCGCCCCTTCGACATTCCCGACTGCTCTCCGCGGCTGCAGTTGAGTTAAGTCTGCCTTTAAAAAAAAAAAAAAAAAAAAAGCTGTTGCTCCTTGAGGCAGGAGCTGCTGTTGCTGCTGTTGCTGCTGCTGCTCCAAACTCTTTAGAGAGTTTCCGCGGTGCGCTCCGAAAGTTTGGAGCGCCTGGACTGGTAAAAAGAGAGAGGGAGGTGGGACGATCTGAGTAGCCCCTCTACCCCTCAGCCCAACACACACACACACACACACTCAAACCTGCTTCTTTTAAGAGGAGGGAGCGCAGGTTCAGAGCGGGATGACAGGTTTGCGTGAGTAAAGCCCCTCAAGACAGACCCCCAAAAAAGGAGAGCAGAGTGGTGAATGAATGTTCTTCTAGCGTCCTGCCTGCAGTGTGAGCTCGGACATAAGAAAGTGTTTATAGTCTGCTAGGAGAGTCCGTCAGGCTCAGGAAGGAGATTATGTGGTTGTTTAGTCATTTTGATCTTGTCTGCTATCATAGGTCACTGATTTAACAGTGAACGTGTTTAAAGGTGCACTATGCAGTTTTGGAAAATACATTTTCGATCAGGAGATAAAGATCGGCATCGGCATAAATAAACTGAATTTAAAGGACAATACATGCTGTTTTACCTTGTTCATATTTGGCGGACCCTGCCACCTTTCTAGCTTCAAACAGTGTTCCGAGGACCTTATTTTCTTCTGAGAACCGTTCATTTATTCAGTTAGTTATCACCTCATTTATATTGTAACTGCTAAAATCCTGTCTTTGAACATCTTCGCTGCTCCTTTAACTCGATCGTATTTATTCGTGTTATGCCTGTAAACTCTTGCAGCTCAAAGGTTTAAAAAAAGGATCGCTCAGAGTTCTCACGGTCTTCCTTCAGATTGGAAGGCCTGATGTCCTGTTCCCTGAATCGTTTTTTTCTCGCGTCCGTCTCACTCCTGCGTCGTGACATTTGTTTGATATTCTCTCCTAAAAAAATGTATGCCGTAATTGGGTTTCCTACTTTAAAGAAAAACTGCAGAGCCATGTGGTCAGGTGGCATGGCTGCGCAGAGGTTTGTTTCGCCTTGCTTTTCAACACAGTCATTCCGGAGAAGTAAATGAACAATATTTCATACGCTGTCATGTGCTTCCTCTTCGGCGGGATTGCATTTATCTCTGTCTGTCTCTGTTTGACAAACCCCGCGGCACGACGTGCAGATATGAAGGTCTTGAGCCTCGGACCTTATATCTGTGATTAATGGTCCGAGTAAAGACAACTGTGACAAGTGTTTTATTTATATTCAGTTCAACACACATCTTAAGATGTATTAGTCGTGATGGGAGGCAGAGATCTGGAATAAACCTCTCGCGTGGAGAGAAAGTGGCCCCTCTCTGCCGGCGGAGGCCACCGTGTCAACGCTTCACTACTCTGCCATGACCTCAGTTATTGTCCGGGTGGCAGACAGTGTGACGGAGTCAAGTAGTGGGAAATTTATCATGGAGACCCCTCAAACAAGTGGCACCGCCCCCCCCCCCCCCCCCCCCTCCCTGCAGGCCAGTGGCAGACAGACCTCGGACAAGCAGCTCTTTGTCCCGGGCCATGTTCTCCCCTCCTCTCCACTCCTCTTCTCACCACTCCGTGCTCACTTGTGTTACTGGGCGGCTTTGTTAGTGTCCAGCCGTCCCTGTGCGCTCATTGTATTTTCCGTTCAGATGAGGTCCGATCGGGGCGTTTCTGCTGAGTGTCTTTGATCAGCTTGTCTTTTAACACAGTCTCACGTTGTAAAACTGTGACACTTCTGCCCTTTGACCCCCCTTGACTTCTTTTATTGGGCACCATTCATCAAGCTTGTCGAATCTGAAAGTACTGGAAAGTCAATATTTCTTTGTTTCATACATCTGCACAAGCTTCGTATGGTTTCAGATTCGGGACGGCAGTGTATAAAGGAATCACACAATGGAACCACGTTGATCTAATCTAATCTTTTCATCCCCGCTGCTCTGTTTTCTCCCCTTTTGCTCTGAGACAGGTGTGGGATTTCAGTTAGCGGGTTTCATCTGCTCTAATATGTCCACCTGTGGACTCAGGTACTTGCTTTAAACCACACCTTGCGAGAGAGGGCTTCTCTTTGAAGGAGCTATTCACATTCTTGGCCGGTTAGAAGAGGGCTTATGAGCGGCTGGCTGCAGGAGATTCCTGGACGGGGGCCAGCGCTTACAGCATAGCGCACATATAGCTGGGGACGAAGGAAGACTTTAAAGTTAATGTTCTGTTAGCAGACCGCAGAAACGCGCGCTTACAGAGCGCACATCTGGGGAGGCGTTAGCGAGAGAGGTGGGCAGGTTTTAAAATGTTAAACAAAGTATGTCTACAATGGAATACCCCTCCTTTTACTTCCATTGACTTTGCATGTTTTGCACGAATGTTTCCATTCTGCACAGTATTCATCCCATATGGCAGCGGTGGACTCAGGATGTTTGAGGGGCAGGGGTGAAATAGTCAAGCACAAAGTCGTGATACATTTATAGTAAACTGAAAGGTCAACTTCTTTGTAACGTTTTCTCCACTGGAAGGGCAATTGCCCCTCCTGCACTTCCCCTGAGTCCACCGGTGCCATATGGACAGATAGAGGAAAAGCCCAGGGGGAGACAGAGAGAGGGAAAAGAAAGAATGAAGAGACCTTGTTAATGCCTGTGGCCCCTGCAGCTTGAAGGATCCTGTATCTGCATGTCCTTGTGGCTCCGCGGCTGCCTGTCGGTCTGATGCTGTGCAGAAGCCCTGCCACAAAACCCCAACATTAACTCACTGCCTCTGCCCCGGCATCATTACACGTCTATCTGTGTGTAATGATAGAGGTGCTGCTTCTATTACAACTACCACCACTGCTATTACGCCACATGAAAAGGAAGCGTGAACGGGGGGAAGCGGTGGCTGGATAAGTGGGTGCTTTGTTTGTTGTGCACACAGGGACCCCTGGTGGCGTGAGGAAGAA
Source organism: Diplodus puntazzo (assembly GCA_963678695.2). Lineage (NCBI taxonomy): Eukaryota > Metazoa > Chordata > Actinopteri > Spariformes > Sparidae > Diplodus > Diplodus puntazzo. Next base: position 13,173,632 of record OZ023163.1, on the reverse strand, counting down.
GTCAAGATGATGCACGGCTTGGACAAAGGTGAGGGACGCAGGCGGATGGTCGACCCAAGGGCAGAGAGATAGCGCTTCAAAGAAAATGTGAGTATGATGGATATGAAGGAGTGGCGCGTAGCTTTAGGCAGCCATACTTCAGAGACTCACTGTCAGACTGGCTGCGAAGGCCACACCGAACACTCTCTCTGTCTGTTGTCTCTGTTCACAGCTGGACTACACACACACACACACACACACACACACACACACACACACACACACACACACACACACACACACACACACTCCCTATATCCACCCGTCTCTTGCTCGGGCTCCAATATCCTCTATCCCGCTTTGAAGATGCCAAGGAATAATATTGACTGAGTCTCTGGTGAAATGTTATTGTGGTTTCCCTTTCCGGACATCCTGGGGAAAATGGGGGTAAAAAAGGACGGGATAGGAGGTGGGAGAGGAGGAGGGTGGTGTTAGGGGGGTGGAATATGTCAGAGAATGTCAGAAGGGGGTTCAATTCATGCATCTGCTTAAATCAAACCAGACAGGGAGAGATAAACGGGGAGGAAGCTAAATGAACCAAAATGTGAATTTCTTCTGGGTGTGTCAGACTTTTTCCAGAGTTGGTGGAAAAAAAAGGCTTATTTAGATGGTGTTCAGTGACAGCGGGTCTATATCAGGTTCTTCTCTCTGTATCCTCTGCAGTGACGTCCCCTGTGGCGTGTTGACACATGCAGTGGATGGCTATCTGTCTATCTTCATCATCCAGAATGAGCAAAAGCAGGAGGGGAAAGATGAGAAGAAGAGATAACGTGACAGGGGTCACGGTCAGGGTTGTTTTTTTCTGGAAGCAATTTCTCAAATGGGCTCACTCTCACTCTTTATTCATTTGTTTTAAAAATGTTTTAATTGTTTTGGGGTGAATTAAAGAAAGGGGAAGAGTCATGCTGATAGTTAATTACAGGACGTAGTGAAGGTAATTCAGTTCAGTCAGAGCAGACATAGTTTGGTGCAGAGCCGTTGGGCTCTTTGTCATTACAGGTCATGAAATTCAAGCAAAGCTTTGTATCCATAGCAGCAGCTGGAAGATTTCATTTACAACAGAACAAACAGCAGCCAATTTATTTGAATTTCAACACATTTCCAAATATCAGGTCCTCAATGTGGACCAGTGATCACTGGTTGGATGTAAAAGCCGGTAAGCAGTGTTGGGTAGTAAATAGCTTATTACGAAATAAATGCAAAATGTTGGCAAAAAGAGATTAAATCCAAAAATATTGTATTTTTTTATTTTGGTAAAACTTATATGTTGTATTTGCAACATTCACTCTGTTGCTTTGAACGTTTTCACCGAGGTAATGCGAGACAACACAGGTCAGCAGAGCTCCACATCCAGACGGGCTTCTTTCATTGGGCGGTATGCTTTCGAGTTTTAACCCTTGTTTTTGATTTGTTCTTTTTTGTTTGCCTTTTTAAGCTTTATTGCTTAGTTTAAACTGCTGTTTAACGAAGTCATCAAAAGTAATCAGTAACATTTCTTTTATGATGTAATTAAACTCGTAGTCTGAAACGTATTACATTTGAAAAGCAACCTTCCCAGTGCTGTCAGTAAGTGTAATAATTAGGCAATAGCCTAATTTCATGTGACAGCAGGAAGCCCTCTGCAGTGGAAAGTAAAAGATTGCATTGCATAGCTGAAGATAGATAGAGAGTATTAGCTCAATGATTTGAGCAATACACATATTTACTTTCTGGCACCTTGCGAGATGAGCAGGTATCACTCTCATATCTGTCCGAAAGGCTACAGCCAGCAGCTGGCTAGCTTGGTTTAGCATGAAGACTGGAAATGGTAAAACCGTTACAGTGGCATATTTTTACACTTAAGTTTTTGATTGAGCAAACAAGATACAGCATGTTAGTTGGTGCGCTTTCGAAGTTCTGGTTGGTGGATTTCTTTTAAAACTTTGGACAGAGCCAGGTTAACTGTTATCAGTCTTTGTGCGAAGCCTTAATTAGATCTTACTCAGCAGGAGAGGGAATGTATATCTCAAAATGTTGCTTTGGTCTGAAATTGATCTGAATCATTTTCAACTTGATTGGGGCTGCCATGTTAGACAGCCCTCTCCACCATCGTCATCAAAACACCAACAGAGGGTCCATCCTTCGGGAGAATGGTGCTCATCTCTCCAGCAGAGATCTGAAAAATTGGAAAATCAGGAAATTGGAGAATTCACAAAACGCAACCACTTTATGTTGATTTTTCTTTAATATGATTGGCACCTGTAGATTAATTTTAATTTTAATTACTGACAGAGATCCATGTTTCCTATTTGTTTTGTTTTTTTAGAAATCATAATGCTCTCACATCAAAGGCATGGCTGGCAAAGTCACCCCATGATGCATTGTGTTCTCTCCCACTGATCATTGGCATTATGAGTATATGTTATTATCCATATCGGGAATTGTATTTTCTCTCATTGTGCCCCATTTACCCCTGAGAGCCAAAGCAGGGCCGGTGGAGGATTGGAAATAGCCATCCTGCTGTTAAGCATATCTACCAGTCGCTATTCAAATGGTAAGAGAGTAAGATATGAGGGAATAATGATGTCTCCCCTCTTGTCATTTCAGCAACCACAGTGCAACTCTCAGCACCAGACAATAGATGCATTCATATCATAATATCATGGAAATACAATATATACCTAACGTTAGTCTGTATAATATTTTTGATATTCACTGTCAATGTCCTGTTTGTGGTTTATCCAAGCAGGGGTTCGACAGAGGCTGCCGATGCCAAATAAGGCCTCTTGCGTTGACTGGGGAACACAGTATAAACAGCATGTGTTACGACACCATTAAATCAAAGCCCCTGGTCTGCACTGATGTGCAGGAACCACACATGAATTTCAGCCTGAAGGATCAGATGAGCTCTTCTTTAAGTAGACAAAAATCTGGATTTGGATTTGACCTTCTTTTGAAGACGGTCATCGTCTCTAATGAGGTTCTTTGAAGATTATCTCATTGTCCGTGATGCTTTTATGTCACATGTATAGTAAATTCATGGCATCAAAGCTGGCCCCGGTAAAAAGATATCACGCTCAGAGTTCAACAGAGATGGGGAAGAGTTGCTGCAACTGCTGTCAGCCGACACTGGATTTTCACACGGTGCTCTTCCTCTCTTGTGTAACTTGGGTTTACAGGAGCGAGTGGAGAAAGCAGAGCCTGAGTCAGTGCAGTCTCTGTGTGCTTGGATGTAAAATGTTGGGTTTGGTGGCTGTGAAGCTCTAACTGTGTTTATCATGCATTTATTCAAGGTTTATTTGGTGTATGTCTGACACAGCTCTGTCTGAAGTGGTAATGCACCCTGGCTGCTATGGGCTGTGTTTGAGTGGGTAGTCTTAGTCATGGGCCATCTTGAGCTTTGTTTGCCCACATCTGTGATGCCAGGTGTCCAAAATACCGCATAGAGCACTTCTGCACTTCGGCAGATTCGCAGCACAAAATGGCTGATGCCTGCAGACTTAAACTTGTAACCTCTGCTTCCGCTATGGGGCTTCTTATCAAAAAAAACAACAACATCTGTTTGCAGAGTGTGGAGGGCCGACCATAGCGGGTTTTAAGAGCCGCTTCTCAGCTGCTTAGAGCAGGCTAGAGATACTGGAGTCACTTTGAATTCTGGTCCTATCCGGAGAACTGTTTACAAACCGGAGGAAGTAGCAGAGAGTACTTTTAAACTTTTGGGATTAAAAAATGGATTTATCTTCACTCCTGTTTATCGACCTGACTGGAGCCGTGATTCGCGGAGCTAACGTGTGTTTCTGATGATGACTGTAATTAATGTAATGAGGTAAATGCGCCTTACCTCACAAACGTAATGTAAAAGAGAACTGGAGTGGGCTACCGAATTCACAGAGAGTCGTCGTGTGTGTGCCGTAGCTTACAGCTAGTCTACAGTAGAGTAAAAAGGCTGTTTGCGCCACACATATATAAACACTGCATGAGTATTGCAAATAAACACAAATGTTCCTGCCATCAAACTTGCGTCACAGTGGATGTATACACCGATAAACAACCCCCACTGCTGATGAAAATCCATCTGATGTGACTGCGGCACAAATGTTCACACCTTAGATTTAGTCTTGCTCGCCGTCTTCTGGACGGAGCAGCGGCTCCCAAATGAAAGGTATTGTTCACTTGAATAAACTTGTGGATTTCTCCGGGTTTGAGCATTGATGGAAACATTCAGGATAATGTAAATCCAGCAAATTATATAACAAAGGTTTAGTCGTTTTCAGAAGGTGTAATGCAGAATTAATACGTATTGTGTTCTGAAATCAGCAGCTGTTTTGGGGGCCCATGTGGCTTCAACATGAGTATGAGTATGCAAACGCTTCAAATGCCTGACCTGTGTATGAGCTTCCTCTGGGTCAGAGAAATAGGCACAGGAGGGCAAACATCTTGACTCAGCTGGCACCCCGTCAAAGAGAACCATATGATGCATTCAAAAGCGCCTAGATATCTGTGATTAATAAAACCGGACTCCAGCAGTGAGGTCACAACCAGTGTAAGGCCGTGGGAGAGGGGGGCTGAATAATGTGATTTCTCTTCTTTTTTCTCTTTTTTTCCACCATGCATGTAATGTTGTTCTGGTAACACAATATGACATTTCATGCTTCCTCTCCATCAACTGCTCTTTTCTGAGTCTTTTCCCCTCCACATCTACTTGGGGTTTTTTTTCTGCTCTGTTTATTTTCAAGATCAATGAGCGGTTCTGTAACACTTGGCTGGTCTGCTCTTCTCAAACCCCAAGGCTTGAGTTCATGTGTCAGTGCGGATATGCATTTGTCTAAATATGAGACAGGAGGGCAGTTCACAGAGAGAGAGAGAGAGAGAGAGAGAGAGAGAGAGAGAGAGAGACAGAGAGAGAGAGAGAGAGAGAGAGAGAGAGAGATTGGGAGCAGGGATATGAGAAAAAAATTAAAGAGAGACACAAAAGGAAAATGTGGTGATGGAAAGCAATTGATGTGAGGAATGCCAGAGATTGAGATGATTAGCTCTGATTAACGACTCTGTATTGATACAACACAGACATAATTTATTACCTTGAAGGGCATATTTCAAGTGTTTGGAATTAATGGTTTGTAGAAGGAGGAGAAGGTGCACAGTCTGATAAACACAGACACACATAGACAGCGAGGCAGGTACACACATTGCGTACACACACACACACACACACACACACACACACTCCAGACGTCTTCCTGCTCTCTGGGCATCACTCCTACAGCTACTCTTCACTCACACGTAGAGCTGTTCTCGTGCTTGACAGCGAGCAGAGGAGCTGTCAACAGGCCCGGAGCCTGTCAAGAAGCAGGCTACCACGCTACACTGCTACACACACATGCTGATATAAACACAGAGCCATACATGCAGCTGAAACGTGTCAAACAGCACGACTTCGATGACTAAATACACACAAACACACATGAATTGGGAGGGGGGGTCAAGAGTCGCGTTAAACAGCACGGCTTGTGTGACCCAACTGTAACACACAACGAACAATACGACCGTTATGGCTGAACACACAAACACACACACACACACACACACACACACACACACACACACACACACACACAGGCAGAGACAAATACACAAACAGTCCGCCCAGGAAAAAGTCTGCAGAGGTAATTTTCTGCTTCTTCAGCTGATCCTGAACATGTGTCAAGGTTTATACTGTAATCTACTGTAAGAGACGGAGAAAAGAAAATATACCAACCAAGCTGCTCCTTTCATTCCAACATTTATTTATGGTCTCGCCTGGGGCTCTGTTTGGGCTGCCACAGGACCTGTGTGTTGTATTCCCATGACGATAACCACTTACCACAAGTTACCTTGGTATTAAGTACTTCACAGCATCACAAGGGTAATCACTACACTTTGTCTGAGACTGGTTCCTGAAGCATTATTATCTTATGGTGAAGACTGCAGTGTATGCATTGTTTGTTTTTTGTTTTTTTAGCAAGCCAAGCTGAACATGTAGCTCAAGTTCAACCCATCAATAACATGACGATGACAGCCTCGTCTCCATCTGGCCTCATACAAGATGAATTACAGCCTGAATCTGACTGAGCCCTGATGCACCGGTCCAGTCGGAGGACAATTCCAGGGGCCTTAATGGCCGACCAGGGAGGACAGGAATACAGTAGGAGCAACACAGATGCATATGCAAACTGTATCAGTGGACACATACATCGTGTAACCTGCCAGCATATACACTTAATCTGTACATAAACATTTGTGAGAGAATATATTGAATGCAGACAGAAGAATTGGACATTACTTGAGCAGCTCAGTGCCTTTGCTACAATTTTCAGTTATCAAGTACATTAAAATGTTCAAGACCAAATCACAACAGCAGTGACAACTAAGTTAATGTATTTTCATCAAACAAAAAGACAACAGACACTTTTTTTCCTGCTCTGTTCAGCTGTACTTTGTGGAGGACTGAAACTGCCAAAAGAATTAAGCCACTTTATTTGCATAATGAAGCAAAAATGCATAAGGAAAAGTCAAATGAAATCCATAAAATAAAATACATTTGTGTAAATAAATAGGGTAAAATTGCAAAGGAAATATAATACAGATATAATTAAATATATAAAAGAATAAATGTATGAAAAGGGAAATTAAATGTTAGCATAAATAAATAGTTGGATTGATACAAAGAGAAATAAATAGAGTGAAAAATTAAAGCAATAATATGAATTAAATCACATTTTATTAGTGAATGTCTACATTTATTTGCAGGCTGCACATAATAGGGGTCTCGATAGTTATTGCATTATTGGATTTAATCCTTTAATTTAGGTACGTTTTCAGTATGTGAACTCTGGTCAGTAGCTTTCCCTTGTCACGTAAAAAGGACCTGTTATCAATCAACCCGTCAATCTTCCACTTTTACTGAAACTCTTTTTAATCTTTTGTAATGCACAGTAAAAATACTTTTTTCCGGACCATCATTTGTAAGACAAATAAGAAATCAGAATAGTTATTGTTGAACATCTGCTCTCTTGCTGTGTTCTGTGTGTACAGTACAGACGTGAGCTGCATCACAAAGGGAGACTCTAGCAGTGACCTTGCTGTCCACTGTGGCCAATCAGAGGCCTGAACCGAGTAGCCCAGTCTGACTGCAGAAGGTTAAAACATACATTGCACTCTGGGGAGTTCAGAACTCTGCAGCAGACTCGGTGAGACAGTCGGTTGATTTATGAGCCGGAGCCGAGCCCGCCGTAGTCTACTGGGTCGAGGCACGCCACCATGATTGAAAGTCACATCCAAGCCAATGTCCCAGCCACTCACTCACCACACTGAACCCGCCCAGAGATAACTGTGTTCTGTTTTGATATCGTAGGCTCTCAAATGAAGTTGACAGAGTAGCATTTACAAAGTAATTTGAGTGCACAGGATACAGAGTCTACTGTTTTTATGAAGTGGTGTTTGAATTTTGTCCCTCGTAAGTTTCTCTTTCTCGCTCCCTTCCACTCATTTTCTGCAGCACACTATCCTATCCTAACCCTGCGTTTATGCTGTTAGATATATTGAATATTCTGCATTTCTGGAAATATTACCATACCTAATGCCACATACTTGTCATATCAATATAGTTGGAATTACAAACTTTGTGCTTTTACATAATACTCTCTTAACAAAGTTCAGGTATCAGAGGAAAAAATGGTAAATATAAATCTCTGGAACTGGTTGCACTGTAAACAGTAAGTTCCCTTCCAATGTCATTTCATCACAAAGTAGCCTGCCACGCAAATGCGATGCTGCTCCTGATCACCGTACATCTTGATTCTCACCCTCATCCCCTCGGTGTGCGTGTGTTGTGTTTGGACGTGGTGAGGGCAGGTCATAACTGGAGTCAGTCTTTGTCAGCCATCAGCAGCGTATGGTGATTATATCTCAGGAGATGGTAAATGAGACCTGGCGCGTTGTCAACCATGTTGTTTGGCAGACAGCAGAGGGAGATAACAATGGTTGGGTGATGCAGGCTTCAGCAGACCGCTAACACTGCTAACAGACCGCTCCAAAAGCCTCATGCTGTGTAGCCAGTGGTAAGAACCTCATTACTGAGTTGAGCACATACAGTAACCTTAGTAAAGTAATACCAGTCGTTTTTTGACAATTTTGTTTTGTTCAGCTCCAAAGCTTTGTATGATTTTTTTTTAATATTAAAGCAAAAATTAAATAACAATTTCCTAAACAAGAGCTTAATCGGAGACAACTGTCTCATATGCATTTGTTTTGTTATTCTGTCCTCGATTCACCCGCATAAAAATAATAATGGTGTAATGAAAGTAATTACAGACATTTACTACTCCTACTGTAACTTTTTAGTGTTGTGCTGATGCCAACTATTCTTCAACCTCACTCGTTCGGAACTATTTCCTCAGAGAAATCTATAGTCCTTTCCTACCATCTTATCCCAGTGTCGTTGCCTCTCTTGTTCGCACTGATCCAGCGTCCAGAAAATCTTTACTTTTTGCTCTTGGCTTTCACATCCTCTCCGCGTCGTGACATCAAACATTACACATAAAAGCGTCTCTGCGGCTCTGGAAAGAGTTTTAGTCTCTTTAAAATGTGTTTCTCATTTCATGCTATTATCATATCACTGGACATGTCCACATGCGACTTTTGTTTTGAAGAACCTGGATTCGGAGCCTAAATGAGCCACAGAGTCAGTAATTTGAGCTCTAATCCAATCGTAAGCCCTCGCGGAGACTCAACTGTTTAGTGGAAACATTTCTGAGGCCAGACATCATTCGGGGGAAGGAGAGTGAAGAAGATGTCTATTCAAATGACTGAATAATCCCAGAGTTCCTGTTTGTCTTGGCTTTGTCGGTTGCTATGTGACAATGGTGTGTGTGTGTGTGTGGGAGGGAGACGAGGAGAGACAGTGAGCTGTAGAGTAGATGGAGAGAGGGGGAAAGTAAAGTTGTTTCTATTCGATGAGAACATACGCTGTAAAGTATTGATGGGCAGACTGGTAAATAGACTCACATTTATTGTCTACCAACCACTCAAAGCACTTTACAGCACTTCTCACCCATTCATACATTGATGGTAGAGGCTATCATGCAAGGTCAATGCGAGCGATACAGTGCTTCCTATCCAAAGTGCTCCATGATATTTCTATGCTTAGTCATTCACACACATTCGCACACCGATGGAACAGCTGTCAGGGGCAATTTGTGGCCAAATATCTCACCCAAGGATACCTCGACGTGCATACCTCGGACCAACGACCGTCCGATTAGTGGCTGACCCACTCCAACCCACTTCTGTGTTACAGCCGTCCCAGACTGATGTAAAATGGAAGGATCCTGTCACTGGTTTCCTATAGTTACGTTATCATTTACTGCAACACAATTTTTAGAAATGGTAAACAAGTAGGAGCCAAGTTGTTGCCCTTGTTGCCAGATTGGTTTGATATTTTTCCAGCCAATAATTGCCCTAAATACACTCAAATTGGTGTAAACTCAGAATTATTGTCTAGAATAAACAACACAAATTAATTCATAAATAACAGCAGCAAGGTGACATAATAATTAAACAACAGTTCAAGTGTTCAGTTGAAGAGAGACCAGACCAGCAACTAATTTTGGAGCACAGGTTGGTGCATCCTCATCCTATTATATCAAACAAAATAACTTTTTTATTCTTTCTCCATATTTCAGTTGGAAAACGAAGCCAGGATGTAAATGTATTAATAATTTCAGAAAATAGAGAAATGTATGATCAGGAAGGTAGCTCTATTTCGTGTCCACATTTTAACTAATGTCACTTGGCTATAGATTTTTCAAAGTTCATTTATCTGAATTTGGATCAAACGAAGTTGATTCAGTCAACTGGCAGTAAACCCCATTAAGGAAGCGAGATCTGATGATTAAATATTACATTTTAAGAACTTGACGTTCTTTGGATCGCTGCACATCCTCGGAGAGAGCGCTCTGTAAAAGGCTCCACTGCCTTTACAGATGAATGCAACGGGAACGACTGACGTTGCAGGATTATAAAAATGAAGAAGTAATCTTTATGATGAAAGCAATGCGGTGGTTTTGAATTACTGCACACTAAATCATTTTTATGCAAAGAAGTAACTCCAGCTCCATCATCACATAGCTGCGGACGAGGCCCATGGGCTCAGACAAGGGCTTATGATTGCATCTTAATGGGTTCAGTGGGAACACGGTGTCACAGAAAGTACTGGGGGATTAGTGATAAGAAAAATGTCTCCTCCGACACCGAAGGTTTGGAGCGAGCTGCTAATGTGTTCATAAGCGGAGCGAACCTGAATCCTCTCAGTCCAATTTGAATTGATGCTCTGTCAAACACACCACAGCTAGGTGCTGGAAAACGGACACCTGCTAATGAAATTACCGTGAAACCCGACTGGAGTTGCCAAGTGTATTTCCCTATTAAATTCATTATGATGCAATTAGGCCTCTGCACGTGTGCCTATGTTACCGCTACACAATGTTTCCCAGTGTATTCCACAGCGGGGCCTGTTGGAGGTTTGACTAGAGGCCGGGCTTGCGGCCTCCCCCTGCAGCGGTTGTGATTTATCTACCAGCCATCCCTGATCTGCCCCTCGTGGGAGCTTCCCAGCCCTCAGCGAACCTCCACGAGCTCGTCTAAACCCCAGAGGCCGTCCAGCTCTCAGGCAACAGGGTTGTATTGCGGTTAACCATCACTCTTCAAAACAGATCTCATAATGATCCATGCTGTGGCTGCTACTTTGGCAGCAGATTTGGATTACAGCCATATTACCAGTTGGCCCCATCTCAGTCCCAGAGCCACTCTGCTCAGTGTCTGACCCCTGATCCACACCTTAGCCTTACCACCTAGGCTTAGCCGAGAGCTTTTGCCCCTGATTATCTACCGTACAAGCACTGCGGGGCAGCACAGAGATCCAGCTCTGCACAACCTCAACCTCTACTCCAGTATCGAATTCCAATCCATAACCCAACTCTGACCCTTTTTTTAAACCCTGGCCTGAACCTCTGTAATTTTAAAGAGCTGCCGAATCATTAGAGGCTCACCAACCATTCAAAACATTTTCTAACAATTACTAAAACTTTCTCAAAGAGCTCCATCGATCGCAGGACTGGCTTCCCCAAACAAGACCGTACCATGCTGGCACACTGTACCGCACAGCCACACATGGACACAATGAAGCGGCATAATGAAACCATCTATCTTCTTGACACTAAAGGCTAGCATACAGAAGGAGCTTACTGTCTTATAAATCTTCCTCATAACCCGAGCCAGTTTGGTCTGTGCCGTTATTGGGATCCAGAAAAAATGATGGTGCATTCGGTTCTCTCCTCTCCCTCTCTTCCTCCTCGTTTTGCCGTGTTGAGCATGGAGGTCCGACTGAGAGCGACTTGGCAGGAGATGTAAAGGAGATGAGACAAAGACATGCAGCGGAGGAAGAGAACATGAAGTGTTTTGAAGTTGTCTTGAGAACCTCCCAGAGCATCCCCCCCTCGGGAGCTGACTCCATTTAACCCATAAAAGTGGAGACTCAAGTTCACTTGGTGAGGGATCAGCCGGCACACAGAGAAGGCAGTGATGCTCGCACAGATATGCTTTGTGTCAACCAAACCCAAGAAGACCATAGACTTCTTGGCTGCGTGTGTGTGTGTGCGCGCGTGTGTGTGTGTGTGTCTGTCTGAGAGAGAGATTAAAAAAAACAGACAGAGACCAAACTCAGCATTTATATGTTTACGTGTGTGCATGTGTTTTGCATCTGTGTGTGTGTGATACTATTCACCAAATCCAGTCTGTAGATAGCATGCATATGTTTAATTAAATTGTGTGCATATGCATATATCTGCACATGTGTGGGTAAGCTGTAGTCATTTGAATTTAGCATGTTTTTGTGCCTATGCATGTGATTGTGTCGACCAAACCGAAGATAGCATGAATAGAAAGTCAAATAGTATTTACAGGCTTGTTATGTTTGTGTGTCTGTATGTGTGTGTGTGTGTGTGCATTCATACATACACTTGGTGGAGTGCGAGAGAGTGCGAGATAGCAACGAGGACTCAGTGTTCGGCCAAGGACAACAAGAAGTTCCTATTGGACAGAGGAGGCAGTCATGAATCAGGTGTGATACCTGCACCCAGCATCAGCAGTACGCCAAAACAAACACATCCAGAAGTGGAGCTGCACTCCAACTCTACTTCTCTCTGTGTGGAAGTAATTACTGAGGTGTTGAAGTTGTCACTTTTCCTTTGCTTTTAAAAACGCAGTCACGTGAACTCTCAAGCAGAAACACTGTTATTCACATAAAACTTCACCCTCTGAACTGGCTCTGTCAGCGTACCGGCTCACCTTTGTGTAGCGTTGAAATTTGCATTTTGGCCAATTGCGTTAGACACACCGGCTCTTTCCAGTTATGAACAACTTCACATGTTTACATTTTCTGGCCGTACAGGTCACCGTACCCTTTTGGTTTCACCTGTGCTAACTGACTACTGTACAGCTTCATGATGAGATGATACAGCAGATATACGGCAGGACAGAGAGCGCACAGAGAGCAGGATCCTCCGGTTTGCTGCCATGTCTGGCGATTACTGCTGCAAGTTCACGTGGAGGCGTAGGGAGGATGGAGAGGATTGCTAACTGCAAGACTGGACATAAAATTAGCTAAAACGTTGACATGGTTAAATCGGCTCATTTAAAGGGACATACACAGTATTTGTTTGTATCTGTTTTCACTTGTTTGCAAATCACTCCAAATACGTAATATTGCGAAAGTAGCTAATATAGGCTCCTGAAATGATGTGGCTCGAAATTGTCATGTCTTCAAAAGCAGTTAAGTTTTGTTCAAGTTTTCCACCGGTTGTGTTTGACAAAAACATTGGCTTATTCCTGTGATGAAACCGTAAAATATGATGAATGAATCAGTTCTTAAAAATTGTTTGAAACCCACATTTATTTCGTTTTGAAGCGCCGTGTTCATTTTGAAAGCAAATGACCTGCAATCACTGACAGTATATTCAGAGTGGATGCAGTGAACTGTTAAGTTCACACGAACATACGTGGACATGCCTGGTAATGATGTTTGAGTAATCTGATCCACCCGTGTTTTACTGCACCTACTGGAGCTGTGATTTCACATTGTCCGGACTGATTTGCAACTGGAGTTGTCTCCAGATGGTGTTTCCATGGACTAGTGTCAATAAGCAAATGTACTGATTAATGAGTGAGTGTGTATCTTAGACCTGTCTGACAGTTATGGGTTCAAAGCTGATGTCAACCGCTGGGTTTACAGGACAGGACAGGGCAGCACCAGCCGGATGCGGCCGGCGGCGAGGCTGAATAGCTCCACCGTCCCCATCAGGGGTGGCTGAGCGGACAGAGCCATTTTACAGGAGAGGAGGTAAGTGTTGGGTTTCAGTGTCACACAGGGGTAACTCCTGCAACTACACTCCTCGACCCCTGCCCTCCTCACCCTGCCTCCCTCACCAACGGTATCCATTATGTCCCAATATACTCCTCGCTCCCTTCCCCTCCCCCGTTGAGCTGTTGCTGCCATCATGGCCCAGTGCGCTCCCCAGACCGTTCGTACTCTGTTTCACTGCTGTAAATGTCACCTGAGTTACACTCTCTCTGCTTTCCACAGACGGCCCTTTATTCGCCACCCTTTTAAAAAAGACCCCCGCTCACATTTCATGTTTTCTCATTTTTACTACGTGCCAGAGAGCACTTTTCCTCCCCGTTCGCTCGGCCATAACACTCATATTTTTTCGGCGAATGCCAGAATTTCTTTCCCCGCATCGTTTTTCAACTTTTTTCTGCTCGAGATTCTGCACAGCTTTGTTGTTGTCTGTATTTACCATACGTAAATACTCCCGACAGCTGGAGCGAGTGTTCCCATGTGCGTCTGGGGTTTTTCGCTAATCTAAATTTAAGCTAACCGCTAGTTTACGGCACTTTGATCTAAGAAAGCGAACATTAAAACAAGTCTCGGCATTTGGCACAAGACGGTTTTGGCAAGTTCATTCAAAACACCATGAATCTGTGACAGTGGATAGTGCAGAAAGAAAGACTAGAGTAAACACAACTGCCTCTCAAGTCATGTGACGATATGGAAATGCACATTTCTGTCCTGTCAAGCCTTAGATCAGATCCTAGCTGATGATGGTCTGTGGTTCATGTTGGTTCCTCTTGTTTCAACAAAATGCAAATCTCTCCGGTGTAAACATATTTAACGTCAAGCTTTACAGTATGTCTTTGAGTTCAGTAGGAATCTGGGCACAAGGCCGCAAGATCATTAAACACTTACGATCTTGGACTTTGACCGAACACGATACATTCACACTTCTTCCATGATGCAAGGTCCATATTCTGCAGAGGCCCAGTCTGACAGTGATGACAGCATGATTAATGCTCACCTCCGTTCACACTCACACACTAACTTCTCACACAGCAAGTCTAAGTGACTCGAAGAAAAGCTGGAGAAAGCTGCTCACAGGGCTAACAGAAAGTAGCCAGTGTTCATGTGAAGATAGACAACGTTAGATAAGATACAGTTTGACATCAGCGAGAAGTCAAGGTCGGCATTTTGGTTCCCTTCGCTATATCCAAGTTATTTCTGAGATGTCCAATTCTTTATTAAACAACTTTCCACTTTATACTATCGAAAATAGTTTTTATTCACTTTTCTGATGCAGTATCCATCAATTAGCCTCATTTGCTTCAGTTAGACTTTTCCTATAGCTTCAATTAATTTCCTACCTTCCATTGGTTTCTAGTTTAAGCACTATATAAATATAATTTGCAGATATTTGAATCTTCTCGAAATTGTTTATCAATCGACAGTCACATTGTCCTTTATGATGTGTTCAGGGACATGCAAACTTCAGAAGAATTGGTTTGATGATGCCGAATAAAGATATGATAATACCTCTGTGAATGAGAATCCGTCCAGAGCTGTCTGTAGTTAAGTGGAAATTACAATTGTTTGATTTTCATATTTGCATTGTATACACATGGTGCAAAACATTTATTGTACAGCGCCCCTGTTTTCAATTAAGTGAATGAAATTTTACGGATAGACGGACACACTGACAAAGAACCTAGATCAATTTAAAATCACATAAGATAAGCAAAAAGTGGAGCACAGGTCATGAAGATGTCAAAGTGTATTGTGTTGCTTCATGCACAGTGTGTGAAACTAGGGGGGCTCTCAATCAAAACAAAAAGAGTGCAAGTGTTGTGTGAGAGTCATATCGAATTCTGCTCTCATCGTGCTCGGAGATTACCTCTGAACTTTTGGGTCAAGTGAGAGGTTGACCTGAATTCAAACATGCTGTCACACACACCCTCTGTGCCACTGCTTACTATTCTAAGAAGGCTGATAGTAAATTACTAACTACTAGTAACTAATAGTCATAGTAAAGTAATGGCTGGCCTTTTTGGGGCCAAACAGATAAATGAATAAGCATGATCCTCCAGTCAAACTCACATGAATAATGCCTTGCTGGTGGGAAACACACCATAACACAACCACCATTGCTGATGAAAATCTATCTGATGTCACTCAGGCAGTGATGTTCACAGAGAAGGTTACTTTAATTCAGGTTATATTTTTTTCTCTTTTGGTGATTTTCCCTATACTGGAAGTAGCAAGGGGCGACCAAATGATAGCACAGTTGCCTCGAGTAAACTTTCTGGATTTCTCTTGGTGCAAATATTGTTGTAAACATTTGGGATGATTTCAGTACACAACCCATCAAAGTATGTAATTATAATGCAGACAACTTACATACTATATCCATAAAGAATTACTAGAGTACATGGCAGGATAATGTTCGCCCCGAGAAAGGAAACATACCTCATTGAATGCAAGAGCTTATTGTTTATAGTGCAAGAATGAAAATAGCAGTTTTTTATAGGTAAAAAAAAAAAACAGCAAAAAAGCATTTAAATAGGTGAAACATTTCTTCTTTGCTTCTTAACTGCGCTGTAAATATTTCACCCTGACATACCATCCATGCTATTAGTTATCTGTGAGAGTGAAAAAAAAATGGCAGGCAACAAAAAAAAAATGTGTCTAGACATGCAAGGTACATCACCAAATATAAATCTTCTCTAAAACACTTTGTGGTCGATTCATCTCTCCACAGTCAAAGTGAGCTGCTGAAGAGATGCATTGATGTGACAGAGCTCCTTCTGAAACCACCTTTGTTCACCTCAACACCTTCATTAATCTTCCATAGGCTATAATGGAGCCTGTGTGGAGCATGAAGAGGGTGTTTGAATCCAATGCATGCCAGGGGCCAAATGGTAAGTCAGAGTAAGGGGAAACTCCGGTTGGCACGGCAAGTCTGTGCCAGTCACTGCCAATACAAGCTATCAGGGCACATAGAAAAAGCCCCTGGACGAACTGCTCCATACTGCCAGAGAACATCTCCGGACTGCCAAGTCTTACGGCAAACTGAGGATAGTTTAATGGAAACCACAGATTAAAACTGCACCCCTTGTGTTTTCCTTTCTCCATTTATGAATTTAATGTGATCATGATATATGAAATCCCGTTTGATTTAGCACAAGTGTCAGCGACACACCTTGCAGAATCATCCAAAATGCGTAAAAAGTTTTCTCGATGTTTTTATCATTGGAAATAAGTGTTTTCTTTGTGTTTTACAACCGTGTCATTAATTATATTACACATTTTTTACACAGCCTATTAATAATTTCTGTCACATTTCATGTTACATATTCTTAATTTAATTAAATTCAAAAATCACTTGTTGTGTCAGGAACTTCAGTTGAACATGAAGTACTGAAAAGAAAACATTTATTGCTCATCGAAAAAATTGCAAACACTTAAATTGAATTTACTGTAAGAACAGTATAGTTGCCTCATTTTCACTTACAGAATCCCAACAATGACAGGGATGCAACATTTGACTGGTTTCTTTTGCATTATTTCTACGTCCTTCACCAAAATGTCTCACACAAACAGTTTGTCAAAGCAAGGCCCGCAGTATGGCTTCCCTCTCTGCTCCTTGAAGATGCCTTGGCTGAGCTGCCGCAGACAGAAGGCGCACACAAAGTGCTCGGGGTGAAACTTGCGATCGAGAGCAGAGATGCAGCGGCCCGTGATGGGCTCGCCGCAGCTGCCACACAGAGTGCCCTGCCGGGAGTGGAAGTGCAGTGAGCAGAGGGGTCGACCGTCCATCTCCATGAAACAGCCGTCAGTGAAAGGCTTCATACAGTCCTGGGTAAAGTACAGAAACAGGTGATGTGGAAAAAGATGGAAGAGAGGAGGGAGGATACAGAGAGAGGAAGGTCAGAGACTGCATGAAGTTAGACTATCAAATTCTGGAAATATATCCCGGATTTATCCCTCCATGTTGAGTTCAAGGACATGCTACATTAGATATTTGAAAGGTTGGCCGAGGCTAAATTCACAGCAATCCATCAGATAGCTGTTATGACATTTGAGTCTAGAGCAAAGTGGTGGACTCACTGTCAGAACGAAATTTCACCGCTAGAGACCTGCCGCTTCATATCTGTTATAGTCGTGGAACATACAACTCGTCGGGTGTTTTGCCTCACTTAGAACCTGAATAAAATTGATCTGTACAGGAGGGACACTGCATAATGGTCCTGTGGTTAATTACAGACATTTTTCTTGGCAGACATTTTGACTTGTCACTCCAGTAAAAGCACAGGTGTAACTTTTAACATTAGCAATGTCTCTGTTCCATTTATATGTGCCAGTGTGACAGTGCGCCAGCGAGCACAGCACCAGAGCTTTGGCACAGGAGCACCTGAGCGGAAAAATCCATTAGTGACATTTGTAACACCTGTGTTTAACACATCAGAAAGTCACCGCCAGAAAGCCCTTTTTGCTCAGTGATGGTGACCAATTCACAGGTGACATTTTAAGTAAGTGTGTACATTAAGTTTTAAGGAAGCCTGAAAATGAGCATAATATGTTCATTATGTGATTGGCTTTTATCCACGTGTGGATCAGGATTTCTCCATGTGGAAACTAAAACTACCGATACGTTTATGACTTTTTGAACATTCTAATACAGCAACATCAAAATGATTTAGATTGCAAAGTCTCTCTAATAATGATGTTTCACAGACAATACCACTACGGTCTGCAGAAAAGTTCAGGAGTGATCATGCTTCCACCTCAACTTTTGGGGGTTTGGTAGATTTATAACAATAATTTTGAAATCTCTCTACTGTTGACGAGACCAGGCTGCAGCACAGCACAGAGGGAGCAGCCAGGCAGATCAGAGGTGCTACATTTTATGAACCCCCTTATTTATTTTTAGCAAGAGGTTGATTAAAAAAAGGCTCGGTCACTTTTGAGTGTCCACTTCATCCTCTCATTGGAGTGTTTGAACCTCGGCCCTCTGGAGTTAGATTTTAGATTTAGGTTATTGAAGGCCAGGTTGAAATCTGACCTGGCTGGTCACAGCTGCTCGATATCAAACAATGTGGTTTCTGGATCTTAACTGTATTAGGAGGAATCATTTCCTTGTATTTCTTGTTCAGGTTTATGAAGATTGTACTTTCAGTCAAGAGTCATTTTCTTCAGCGACTGTAAAATATGACAAGTCGAAGCTGCTTCCTTTTGTCGGAACATCTCCACTGAGAGCATTTCATGTTTAACAACTGCTCATAGCAGACGAGGGGCTGCACACTGAAACGTTTTCAGACCAGATGCTGCATACAGAAGTATGTTTGATGAGAATGTAAAAGATACCCACACAGAGGAATATGGTTCCCTTGATTTATTTGCATCATTTCAAGCGCAACGTATTCATCAGGCATACGGTTTTCATCAGCCTTGTGGTCAAAATGTTGCAAATAAAGCAAATGCGTGGGTATCTTTCTCATTTATTCTCCAGCTTGTGTGCGATCCAGAGCCGCGTGTGTGGTCTGAGGTAAGAGGCTTACCGAGCAGACGAAGCACTCTGGATGCCAGGTGCCATTGGCTGCAGTCAGGTAGTTCTCCTTCACTGACTCCCCACAGCCAGAGCACTTTGGAGCAAAGAGGTGGTAGAAGTCCTTGCAACAATAAGGCTTCCCTTCCTTTTCTAGGAAACCTGGGACAGGAATAACATGTATAAATTTAATTCCGAATGATAATGGACGCAATAATTTCTGGCCGTTTGCTGAAGTTGTGGTTTCCAGAGAGGGGCCGCCCACCTTCAGGTCCAAAACGGCCCCCGCAGTGTGTACAGAAGAAGTGCTCGGGGTGCCAGGTCTGGTCCAGAGCTGTCAGGATGTTCTGGTAAACCAGCCAGACATAGATATATTAGATCATGCTTTTACTTCCCTAAAGGATTACTAAGGTCTGTCTCATCTCACATGTTTAAATGTCAGGAGGCACAGAAACGAGCTCTGTGAAACCACAAAAAAGTGAATCAGAGGAGAAGTTGCATTAGATTTCTGATAAATGACTTTGGTCTGCAGCGTAAGCCCAAACTGAAGAATCCAAATACGGTTCTGTGCTTAATTTATTAAGATGTCATGTGGGATATGTCAAGAAAAATTAACAACATCCTTCTGCATGTCATCATCCAATCCTCAAAAGATTATTGTGTGAATAAATGAATGCAATATATGACAGAACAAATTAGAATATGAATCGGGAAACAAAGGCAGTGTCGTGTCATTAACATACAAAAATTAAACAAAAAAGACATTTTCTTACATGCAGAATGGGCCCCTTGCAGTAGGCACATCGAGGAGAGAAGAGTTGATGGTAGTCCTTGTCACAGTACGGCTGTCCATCTCTCTCAAAGAAGCCTGTGGTGCTCAGCTCCATTTTACATACTGTACACACAAAGTGTTCAGGATGCCACACTTGACCCAGCGCTGTGATAATCTAAAGTATCGGGAAAGACAAATAAATCGAAGCAAAACAAGGAGTGGGTTTTGGGAACTTTTTGGCAACTTTTTTTTGTCCCATGTTTCATGTGACTTGCTGTACCTTTCCCACAATGGATTTGTTGCAGGCGGCGCAGTGGCCCTTGGCCACGGTGCGTACGCCGATCTTCTCCAGGTCAGAGCTCAGCCCGCCCAGCAGATCATCGATTGTGTCTGTTTTCTCTCTCGTAGTCGAGGCCTTTGCATCTGAACCTGCCGTGCTGCTGCTGCTGCTCTCCTTGTTCTCCTGCTGCCCGCCTTCTGTTTTCTTTTTGATCGAAGTTTTCTGTGTCAGTGGGGGTGGAGTCGCTGAAGGCACTTGATCCTAAATGATGACACAAGTAAGCACAAATATCTATTATTTGTAGCTTTATATTTTATTATTTTTTTAAAGGTCACTGCTCATCTGGAGATTTCTATTGCATGAAGCTATAGAGGACATCGACATTAGTGCAATGCTGCCCTCTACTGTTAAGCCTGGTTTATTTCACTCACTTTTCGAAAGTTTCTTTATTGCATATCCACTGTTCCCTCTTTCCATATTCATCACAAGTTCGTATGGATTAAAAAGTTTTTAAGAAATTGATGAGTATTTGCTGTGAATTATTCTTTAACATGCTGATATGACCATTTTCAATCATTTCTGAGACATGCACTGTACTGACCCCTTGTGCCATCCCCATCAGATCCTGTAAGATGGAGTCCAGCTCATCAGTGGGTGAGCTGGAGCG
This sequence comes from Diplodus puntazzo, assembly GCA_963678695.2. Lineage (NCBI taxonomy): Eukaryota > Metazoa > Chordata > Actinopteri > Spariformes > Sparidae > Diplodus > Diplodus puntazzo. Next base: position 13,152,924 of record OZ023163.1, on the reverse strand, counting down.
CGCTTCAGCTGCCACAGGAGCTGGCAGATCACTAGCAGCAGGAGAGGAGAAAATTAGACGGCATAATAGATCATATTTACCTTCGAGAACAAAAACTTCCCAGTGATTACTGTACAAATTCGTAATGAGGGAAAGCTCGCTATGTCCTGGGTGATGTTAAACATGATTTGCAAACCCTATGAAAATCCAGAAAAGTGCATTAAAGGGGCACTATGTAGTTTTGGGGAAGAACTCTTAATCAGAGGAGAAAGATCTTCTTTGGCTGAATTTTTTTTTATGCTTAAACAAACTAAATAAATAAACTCTCTTCCATGACTGAATAAACAAGACAGACCTTAAAGGAAAACACAATTCACACAGTTTTACTTTGTTGATATGTGGTGGACCCTGCCACCTTTCTATCTTAAAACAGCATACTGGGGTCTACATATACGTATTTTTTTTACCGGTATTGAAATCAAGCTAGGTAAATTAAGTAATTATGAATAAGTAAAGTCATTGAGATTGTAGTGTACAATAAGATGCATAAGATGCATAAGAAGGACTTTATAACTACAGCACATGCAAGGAATTTAAAGTAATTTCCTGTTTCCTCTGCTGTAGTTAACACAATGATAATGTGAATCAGGGGTCAACAGGAGCCTCGAGCATCACCTGTAAACATTTGAGCAGACTGAGCCTTTTTCTTTCTTGCTGAGTCCGCTATAGTCTGCACCCAGCACCTGTGGACACACAACCAATATAGTGGAGTGTCTGTAATTTATTCTGTCATTATTGATAAATGCAGATTATGCAGGTTGGGCATTATCTGAATTGTTTTCACAGCTTAAATAGGCAGCAGTCAACAAATGAATCGCTCATTTTGTGTCTTCACCTCTCCGTCAGCTGGACCTTTGCTCCTGTTCTCGTGAACACTCTCTGAACCTGTTGGGTTCAGGGCGAGCTCCTCCAACAGCAAATCTGCGTGAGGACACAGGCCATGAACCTTCTAACCACCATGTACATAAAATCACAAACACATAAGCGAGCATGCATTCACACCGTGCAGCCACTAAAGCGCAATGTTAAGCTAGAGTGTTGAACTTGCAAAACACTTCCTGTGAAGTGTGATGGAGCACCTCCATGTGCAGATAAAGGTGCTGCCAGATCAGTTTGAGGTTGCCACATGCAAGTCAGCTTCCTCAGGAAGTGATGGAGGACATGTTGCAGAAGTGAGACTTTTGATTATGTAGCAAGACTTTGGTGACAAAAATGACACATAATTCAACTCCCCTCTAAAACAATGTGCTCTCAGATGTCATGTAACATTTGAGAAAAGGGGAAGATATTTCTTTGACAGTCATGTGGGGACATAGACAGCGTGGCTGATGAAAAGAAAAGAGTGAATGTTCAGCTTTTAGCACTCTTATCTTTGACAAATGATCAGTTTATGTCTTCTGATGCATACATATCTCAAATGATCTGCACATCCTCTCTCTTTCACTATGAGGCATAGAGAAATTAAATTGAATTCTTGTATTTTTTGCGAGGCAAAGCTGTAGATTGCATATTTTCATCAGTGAAGCTTGATCTTTTCTTTGAATATTTTACTCTTACATCACTTTACTATGATAATCTGTTGAGATGAATGATCTCTTCTTTAGAGAGTCCTGGCTAAATGGCAGCATAATTTAAAAAAAAACAATAAACATCATGATTACATACAGACACAGAGCAAAACAAAACTAAGAAACAGCAACATTTAAGTGTTATTCAAATAATCACACGCTGAACTGCATTTCCTAATACAGTAGGCGATATATGTCTACTGACTTTGACACTATGTCTACTGTACATGGCGTGAGTCACAGAATACATAGCCTACTGTAAAACGCCGTCATCTTATTCTATGATCAGTACTACTTTTCGCTTCTGTTGTCTACATCAGTTTTAAATCGTTCCACCTGCCACTGAATGTTTTAGAATTACAGTATCAAACAGTCAATCCACTGATCGGTTTGAAGGTCATCAGCAGTGTAAAGTATGACAGGCAGTTGTCTTACCGAGCTCTTCCATGGCGTCTCCTGCTCTCACTACGTACGTGTGTGACAGTGTGAGTGTGTGTGTTTTTTTTCTTTTCTTATGCAGCTGGTTAGTTACTAAGGTAACCAGCCCCAATTTCTCATCTGGTGGAAACCGTCACTTCCTCTGACAAAGTTTTGTTTTCGTTTGTTACTGAATCATGACCTTGTACATAATTAGCATGAGGTGTTTCTGTTTCCTAGTGAAGAGGAAACCAAGAAACGTTTGTGTACGTGACATACCGGCTGAGATAACAATTAAATGTACCATTGTGTTGGGATTTTACATTTAGCCTTACTGTAGCTTCAACTGTAAAATGAGTGTGTATACATTAACTCAATGTTACAAGAATGGTAAGAAGATGCTGGTAATGCAATTATGTTGCAATACTATGAGTTTTTCACTGTATTTATCTTAGGAAAATATCACACATCATGTTTCTTAATGCAATGTTTACAGTATTACACTATAAATATTATCAGTAGTATTATCGGTTATGACCTTTAAAGTAATGAAAACAGAAAGCTTTTGTTGATTGAACAAACACCTCATTATAATTTCACACAATATTATTTCCTGTCGGACGTCAAAGTTCATAAACTTGAAATATTTTTTATTTAACATCAACAGGCTGGAATTCAATACTGTAGATAAGCAAATGTACATGCTATGATACATTTTCATACCACAGTATTCTGTGAAATGTGTGTGTATATGGCTGCAAAGTAGCAACTGCGTCTACAAAAGCAGATAAGTCATGAGAGAAATTGTGTTTACATGTTTGATGAAGCAAGCAACAATAAGGACAAGGCTTCACATGATGTTTAGACACTGGTGTTCACAGTTTGGGCTGGATATGATTCAAATATCTATGGCGACAGACAACTAGCAGTACATTCAAGCAGAATTATAAGAACTGCCCCTTTAATTACTTAGGAAAATGCCTTTTCCTGTAGTAGAAATGACACCTGTCACGTAAGGGCTCCCAAAAAAATCGTTCTAACTTTGTCACACTTGTGACCACAACAAAGACACAAAGTGGACCAAACACTTTAATTTTCCGAGACCAAGGCAGCACAAACTCTTAATGTTTTTAGACGGATTCTGATCGTTTCTATTTACATTTTAGTCACCATATGGTAGTCACCTCTCCGGGCACATACCTGCGTTATCTCACACCACTTTGGCCTCAACCATCAGTGTTCACTGTAGGGGTGTATGTAATTTCGTGTGATTTTTAAAAGTTGCATTTTAGCGGATTAGTGTAGCGCTTTATGTTTGAATGATATCTATCTCTTAGAAATTAACAAGTGTTTTCAATAATTGAGGCTAACGAGCCTAAAGTGACTAATTTCTAACAGTTTTAAAAGCTACACCGACCCCTGCTCCTTGGTTAGACGCCAGTCTTTTACCGGAAGAGTCGGTGTTTACAGCGCCGCTTTCGCTCCACGTTAGCATCCGTGATTTGTCGAGAAGTAACGAGGAATTTATTTTGTGGGGTTTTTTTTTAACTAACCGTTCGACATTTTCGTAAAATAACTTAGTCACGTCTGCGCTTATCGCGGGTAGCATGGTAGTTTCGAGGCGGAAGTGCTGCCGACGAGCATAGCAATGACAAGCTGGCTAACGTAGCGCGGAGTTAGCCAGCTAGGCAACTAATAACAGCAGCTAACTTCTCTCACAGCAGCGGTCAACCAGTCCAGTGAAACAGGTACCAGTATGTCGACATCACTCAGAACGACGTGTATATGTGCATGTTTAACGACTGACAACTTTGCGCTGCTACACTTCGCGTCTGGCTTGCATGTTTGACGTCCCTCTGCCCGTCTCATTGCCCTCCAGGTCCGGGAACAAGCGCGGCCATGGGTGCTGAGAGCAGCGCGGTGCGGAGCTGCACCCTGGAGGAACCACTCCTGACCCTGCCCTCCGGACTAACGATGCACTCAGCGATGCTCCAAGATGGAAAGCCTGCTTCCGTGTTTGTTCACAAGCGAGGCAACGAGGACAAAGTCAACAAAGCTGCCAAGGTAGTTATACTGAAGCTTCGTCACACTGGCAGCCTTACAGTAGCTGTAGCTGTTTTAACAGTTGTTGTTGTTTTAGTGTCTTGCATATACAAGCTTCCCAGGGGATTACTGGATTGCATTGAAATCTGTGCAGTCATTCTCCTCTCTCAGGTGAAGTACACTAATGCTGCAGAAGGATGTCTTCATGCTTGACATTAACGGCACTCTGTATTGGCTTGACGTTGCTAATTAGTGGTTTTGGTTCTCAGTATGCATAATTACTTCCTACTATTGGGGTTTCAATCAGCTGCATGACATTCACTTTTTCACAGGATGTAAAGAAATACTTTGATTTCCTACAGCACCTGAAGACCTTGAGGCATCCATGCCTGCTGCGCTTCCTGTCCTGCTCAGTGCAGGACGGTGGCATCCACCTGGTGACAGAGCGTGTGCAGCCTCTGGAGCTGCTGCTGGACAGCCTCTCCCCAGAGGAAATCTGCGCAGGCATCTACGACCTCCTGCAGGCGCTTGTCTTTCTGCACGAGAGGGTGAGCGAAAAGAAGCATGAAGGAGTAGCTGTAGATGCATCTGGGGGCACCTGGGCAGTTATCTTAATAAAAAACAAGTTATCCTGAAGGCATCATTGTAAAAATGACTGTTCAAAGGCCATTTGGTATCTGTCTGTCAGTTTAGGCACTTGTAAGTTCCTAAACCTGTCATCTTTTAACGCCAGGGCAAATCAAGCCACAACAACGTCTGCATTTCATCTGTATTTGTCAGTGAAGATGGTCATTGGAAACTGGGAGGAATGGAGACCGTCTGCAAGTTCTCTGAAGCAACACCTGAGGTAAGAGATTGAATGATAGGTTGAGTGTCTTTTGGCTCCACAATTCAGACCTTTGAAGACTTAGCGTGTCAGTTTTATGTTTCAATTTTTAATTTCAGTTTCTCACAAGCATTCAGAATGTGAGAGAGGCCAGCTGCATTCCTCCAGAAGAGCAGGTAAGCAAATTACAGATCATGACAAAAAAATGAAGAAACTTACTCTTTGTTCACAAGTTCTCATGAAACACGTTATTATTAACAGGCTGAGGGCTTTAAAATGCTGCCAGAGAAGAGCGCTCACTCTCGGGACTGTTACTCTTTTGGTATGATGGTGGAGACTCTTCTCACTCTCCTTAATGGCTATGGTAAGTAGAGTGATGACCTCACAGTGTTTCCGTCAACCTTAAAGTGCATCTGCATCATGGCGTCGGTGTATGTAGTCAGGCACTTCCTCTTACATTTGGTCATCTTTCTCCTTCCTTTGTTGTCCCCAGTGTCACAGGAGCTGTCTGACAGCCTGACGAAGACCCTGCAGGCGGGCCTGCTGAACTCTGACCCATTGTCTCGGCCTCCACTCAGCTCCCTGCTGACTCATGACTTTTTCAGGTAAGCGGTGTTGTGTTTACTTTTGCTGCTATTTTTAAAAAAAATGTTGTGTTTTTTAACACGTGTATTTTTCTGTGAACAGGAACGACTTTCTGGATGTGATGAATTTTCTGAAGAGCCTGACCTTGAAGACGGAAGAAGAAAAGAATGAATTCTTCAAGTGAGAACAAATATTGTCATGATTTGAATATTGTGATCTTTCTTTAGTATGCTCTTTTGTAATTAATGCATTGACTTCATGCAATGAAGTATCATACACTAATGTTATATTTGACCCTTTTAGACTTAATAACAAGTGAAAAGTTAAATAGTGTTGATTATACATTCCCTCAGTGAAATAATGTATAATTTTAACTACAACTTATTTTGCTCAAAAAGCTCATAATTTTTTTTTGTAGGTTTCTTCTGGATCGGGCCCAGAGTCTCCCTGAAGAGCTCATGGCTGCGCGCCTGGTCCCCAAACTCCTCAACTCTCTGGTTTTTGCAGAGCCCATGGCTGTCAAAAGCTTCCTGCCTCATCTTCTAAGGCCAAAGAAGGGTAAGATGAATCTCCAACGCTGCTAAAAATAACTCATGTCTTGTGATCCCTTTTCAAAGAGAAATAAGAGTACTTTATCTGTTAGGCATAAATGTTGTGATATTATAAGTGGTTGTTCAGGCATTTATAAAGAGGAGGTTCGAATATTTGTATTAGTTATTATGTTGTGTTTTGTTTATTGACCTGTCTTTTATTGCCATAATGCATCTATATGTTATTATATTGACGGTAGTTATTTGTTGATGTATACCTGCAAATCATCTAGATAATGAAATAAGTTGTAGTTGCTAATGCTCCTGCTCTTTATTTCATCTGTGTGGACAGATTCCAGTGGTGGAGGTAGCGGTGAAGAATGCCTGCTGTCTGTGTCCCTTTACCGTAAACATGTGATTCCTCAGCTTCTCAAGCTCTTCAAGGTCAACGAGGAACACATCAGGATCGTGTTGCTGGCTCACATCCACATCTATGCTGAGTTCTTCTCCCATGATGAGCTCAAAAACCAGATCCTACCTCAGGTAAAGTGTTGACATAGTACCAGAATATTTGACTTTGATGTCATTGGTGAACACAAAGCTTAGTATAAAGGAATGGTTTAACATTTTTGGAACTATGCTCGTTCACTTTTCTGCTGAGAGATCAGAAGATTAATACGACTCTCATGTCTGTACATTAGTTATGGAGCTAGAGTCAAGAAGAGATTAGTTTAGCACAATAACTGGGGAGGGGATAAAATCTAACCTTGCTTACTCTTAAAATGTTGAACTATTCCTTCACTATACAAAAAAAAATATGATCATAAATACAGTATGAGATTGACAAGTAATAAGTCAGATTTGCATATTCTTATCTGGAAATTACATTTGAAAGGGAAAAATTTGTTTCATTCAAGGATAGCCATAATTGTCATTATGTAATTTTGTTGGTTACATAATATTTGTTGTGTTTGTTCCGGGCTGCAGGTTTTGTTAGGAATGAGAGACACCAATGATTCGCTGGTTGCCATGACATTGCAGAGTCTGGCAGTGTTGGTGCCGCTGCTAGGGGCTCAAGTGGTGGTTGGTGGAGAGCGAACCAAGGTCTTCAAACGCACCACACCCAACTTCACCAAGTCTACAGAGGTCACACCTGAAAGTAAGCAACACTCGACAATTAATAATGACAACTACAGTGATGGCTACTGTTTTGTTTGTTGAACTTAAAGATGTGCATACATTTTGCCATCTTTCGTCATCTCAAACACCAATAAACATTTCATTTTTTCTAAAGCTTGCTCACAACAAGATAAAGAGAACAGCTGGCAGTATTTAGCATCAAGACAATCCAAGAATCATAACAGAAAGTTTATGAATTACCAGAGAGTCGTTTAGACTCTTAAGGCTCCTCGGCTGCCCTTTTTTTTTTATCCGAGTTTGAGACTGATGGGAGACATTTTTTTCCCTTTTTGTATTAAGGTACAAGTAAAATCTTGAATTTAATATTGTCAGTCAACCAGTAAAGATGGGTTCAAACCCTAGCAGCAGTAATTGGGATAAGCTGAAGGCATGTAGTTGTATATTGGAATTATCAGCTGTCACCAGGTTTAGTGTGTGTCAAAGAATTAGCCTCAAGGTTCAAGTAACAGGTTATCTCAGTTTGTCAGGTCAAACTAGAAGATCTGGGTTGAAAACATTCTTCGCTTTCTCTTTAGCTTCACCGGTCCATATCGTTGGAGCCTCCCACCCTCAGATAGCCCAGCCTTCCAAAGTCTTGAGTTTGTTTCCCAGGCCGGTGGGGACTGAAGGCCTTGTCCTGGGTCACATGGGTAATTTAGCAGGTAGTAAGGAGACTCCAAGAAGTTACCCTGTGGCATCAAAGTCAGGTATGACCTCACCCCAAGCCTTCATACTTATAATTACAATTCAAAGTTTGACATTCTTGCACCTGCAGCTAAGTCTGTCTGTTTCTGACATGTTTCAGATGTCAGCAGACAGATGTCTCTACCCTTGAACGGCTTTCATCAGGAACGTGAGGTGGAGCCACTGTCATACAGCCCAGAGCAGGCTGACAGACCAGAAGGCCCAGTGGAGGACTGGCCTGACTGGAGTGACCCCGAAGAGAACGAGAACAGAGGTGGACAGTCGGTGCAGATCCACATTCAGGCCTCAGAGAGAGAAGATCCAGTCCACAGCAGAGTACCACTCTCACATCCACAGATTGAAGAGGAGCCTTGGGACGACTTTGAGGACACTGAACCTACCTCAGATCTCTCCCCTACGGCTCCTTTAACAGACCCAGTTATACTCACACCACCCAGAGGGGGCACTACTACACCTGTACAACATGTTCCTGAAACACTGAGACTGGGCTCCTCCAAACCCCTCAAACTGACTTCAACACTGAGACAGTCTACAGAGAGCAAGACCACTTCCTCATGGGACGATGGCTGGGCTCAAGAGGAGAGAGACTCAAACAGCCCATTGAACCCCAAGCCCAAACCTAAAGTGCCACAAAAGAACGGGGGGACAGAAGGTCTGGGCGAGGAGTTCACCATCAAGGTGAAGAAAAAGGTAGAGGTGGACCCAGAGCTGGATCTGTTTGCAGACATGGTGCCAGACATTAAGCTTTCCTCTCCTGCTCTGCTGCCCCTGGAGGAGAGCAGTGTGAGTGATGCTGGGCTGTCTGTAGCATCTTCAGAAAACACAGAATCTCTGCAGGTTGACTCATCCATCGACACTGAAACACTCACTGCCAAGTTTGCAGCTGCCAACCTAACTGAGGTGAGTGTGTATATGTGGTGGATCAAATTTTATCTCCAGGGATTTTGAGTGGACGAGGTTTCTAAGGTTGAAGGAGGCTGATTTAATGTGCCCTGATACTTAAAAACGACATGAAAGACTTAAAAACACTTAATATGTGGCTCACTGGATCCTTTTGGGATCCCTTAATACCAGCCAATGTCTGCTTGCAACACTTTCATCACAGGGTGCTTTTCTGACCTGTGAAAAGCGCAAAAAAACAACCCAAAAAAGCAGTTGTTATTGTTTTTTAAAGGCCCGAAGAAATGAAACTTAAAATACATGAAAAGGGAAGCTGGATTTGTTTTCTTGTTGTACATTTTAATAGCATTTAAAACAGACATTGGTGCGAGAAGACAGGAGGTTGTGTGTAATGCAAAAAGGTGAAAAAATACCAACTGTTTGCACTCACAATATAATCCATAATTAAAATGTCACTTATTCTGTTTTGTTAATAGTTTTTATAGACATCTATCAGTGAAAATCTTCGAACTTGGAGCAGTTATAATTGTTCTTTGTTTATTTCTTTCTCTCTAAGGCTGAAACAGACGGCTGGGGAGATGAACAGGACCTGAACTGGGAGGATGAGAATGCCTGGTGATGATGTTTGATCCCTCTGGAGCAAAAGACTTAACCACTGGAAAACTAAATCCTGATGCACCATTTCAGTGAGCCTATAGGCTGAATGTTGCTCCAGTTCTCATTTAACAGCATGATGCAGTAAGAGTAATAATTGGATGGGACCTTTTAATCCTATTCTGTTTTCCGGACATTTATTATCAGCCTGTTCTTTAAGATTACTTGATTTTAAACTGGAAGGATTGGACGTTAATCAGATGATGGTGGACTTGAAGCCATTCTTAATTCTTTTGCCAACTGACACTTGTCACCTGGAGGTGAAAAAGGACCTCAATCAGAGGTGAATATCAACCTGTTTTCATCTGCATCTATTTTTTTTTTTTTTGTTAAATGTGCCAACTTCGCTACTGGCATGAAGATCATCATAGACTTTTGGCAAGACACAAGGTGTCAGGTTTGATTTACGGAAGGTTTGCACTTTGAATGAATGTGAATAGGAATTACATAATTTATTAGTAGTTTTTTGGTTGCTGGTGAAGTAAAGATTTTACTGCATCAAGTATGACCCTGTTCTGTTTTATTAGTATGTCAGATTTACATTTTATTAAAGAATTGCACTTGGGCAGCTGAGAGGAAGTTATTACTTGCAGACAGGGAAAGCCTCTATTCACTATGGGAAGTCGGTGAGATATAGAAAAAATGTTGATAACTAAGTTGTCAAAGACTACTGTGTGACTTGGTAGATGCAAACAAATGACTGCTTTGTAATCAAACAATTTTAATAAACAACAGCATCAATCAAGACTCAACACAGGTTTAAAAAGTGAATAACATTTTCAGCAGCAACAGTAAAGGGTAAATAGCCTTCCATGGGGTCAGGCTGTAATTAAATAGATTTTCTATACAAAAAAGTAAACAATCTGGGGGTGGAAAACAAACTGGAGCAGCTATGTTGTGTGTCTGGCTGTACTGATGTTGGTTATGAGGGTCTGCAGCTCCTTTAATCGGGATCCCAGCCACTGTGGAGGTGGTGCACTGAGAGCCTGAATGGCTTTCAAAGCACTCTCAGCTGTCTGGATGTAGCGGCTGTACTCCTCCTCTGCACTGGTCTCCTGCCGAGCTCTCTTTGGGCATGGCTGAGAGGGAGGAATATTTACAGGGGAAATGTATGTTCATAAATTCTTGATTTATTTAAATTTAAATTTAATTCTTACTTACAGAAATTCTTGTTTTTGGTTTTTACATCGGACAAATCAGAAGTCTTGATTTTACAGATTAAATTTGAACTTGCTGCTCAGGACATCATGTAATGTATTTTACTAATCAGTATTTTAGAGCACTTTTGCTATAGTAAGGGGATGTTTGGACTGAGCTACTAGAAATATATTATAAACCCCAGGATGGCAAACACTTCAATCTTACCAATAAATATGTTTCTAAAAAACAAATTTAACTGGGGCATTAAATAATATACCCCACTGGGAATCATGTTGTTCTCAGTTTGTTTATAGCCAGGGACTTGATCAAATATCAGTTCTTTTAAATTCTCAAATACAATAATACGTAAACTACTAAAATAATCATTAAGAAAAGTCTGGTTCATATTATGACATATACACTAGGGGGTGCTGTCAAGCTGCCAAACAGTATAAATGTGAAGAATCTGCATGCATGAGCATAATCAAGAAGCCTGTGAATAAAGTTTTAAATTAACCAGATTGATTTAACTTGATGACATCACGAACCTCCGAATCTACAACTGCCTCAGCAGCCTGTTTGTTGGAAGCATTTTCCAGCTTCTCATTGTGTTGGTCAATAACTGCCGACTCCAGCTTGAGCCTCTGGAGCTGTGACTCCACATCTCCCTGTGCGTTCACAGTCTACAACAAAACACACACGTTTACGTCCATATTTTTCATCTTAAGTTAATCTTCATCGCAAAATATTGGCATGCCTTACCTTGCTAAGATAATTCACCACCTTGGTCTTGGTATCTTCGTCACACAAACTCTGGGAGATGACCTCTTCATGGTTTGTTATCTTGAATGCCAAAAGAACACATTAAGTTTATGACATACAGAGAATTGCTTCTGAAACATTGGTAACAGCTACTAATTTCCAACCATACTTCTGCAAAGTGAGAAAAGGCCTCCAGGGCGTGCTGGTGGAGCAGCCAGGATCTGTCGGACAACAGGACTCCAAACAGGCTGCTCAGCCTCGGCAGAATTTGATTCTGAGCGACAAAAAAGTTGGTGTGAGAGAGAAAATATGAGAATATGTTTACATTGTGAGGTTCAGAAAAGCATTTTCAGAAACTACGTTTCATTAATCTTAACCCAACTAATAATAACTTACAAAATTTAAATCAAGTAATCATCACACTAATCATACTAATGATTATTTTTAATATTGATTAATCTGCTGATTGTCTTTGCAATTAATAGTTCGGTCTGTAAAACTTTCCGAAATTGAGAGAATGCTTCTCAAAATGATGTCTTAAAATTGCTTCTTTTGTCCAGCCAACAATCCAAAACCCAAACTCTCTTTATTTCCGATCATAGTTGGCAAATAACAAATAACTTTATTTTACCTAAGGCATCACTCCTGAGTCTTACAGGGTCAAAGATTTTGAGAGTGACTTCCAACTAAACCGGAATGAAATAATTTTCCTTGTCCAACCTTAAGTAAGGGTTGCAAGGACGTGAAAGGTAAAAGCCTCAGGATTAATAATATGGTTTCATTACCTGGCTGTCGGGAGGAACAAAGATCTTCCCCAGAGAGGAGAGCAACTCCAGAGCAGCCAGCAGCAGCTGAGGCTCTGCACACCCCTGAGACACAACAGCATCTACACACAGCAAAGCCTAGAACACACACACACACAGTCAGCAGAAGTATTCTCCATTCAGCATCTGTTTAATTTGAACTGTGAAAACTAATAGTATACCTGAAGGATAAGTTGATGTTCGAGGTTCTTCACTAAAACGGCTGATATTGACAGAAGCAGCTGCAGAGTACTACGGAGGACAGGGTGGGTCTGCACCTGGAGTATGATGAGTTACAGGGATAATAATGAAGCATAAAATCTGTGCATGTTTGTCTGTCGGTGTGTGTGTTTGTGTTCTTGGATCTCACCTGGTCTGGACTCATTCGTGACCAGAGCTGTGTGATGATCCTCACTGCAGACAGCACGCACTGCTCCTCTGGAGAGGACTGCCCTCGAACCGCCGCTAGGAGCGCTAACAGCACCACATTCTGGACACAGCAGGGACTCTCTAAATACTACATTTCTGCATGTTTCCATTCCAAATTCCCCCACCCTGCTTCCTTGCATTGTTTTCTACACTGGATTTAATCATCTTTGGCAATAATTTGATATAAAGCAGCCAGACAAAATGACCCCTGAAGCAGAAGTTATTGAAGGGGATGGAAAGATCTTTCATGTGTCAAGTTAAATTTAGATAAAATACTCCACAACGCTTTTGACCTTCAGGTAAATATGAGTAAATGCATGCTAATGTCATTTATTTCTATCTTTCAATTTGAATTAACGTCAATGCAGAGTATAGATGAGCACGTACAAGATTTTAGAAATACAGTATAAGTTGCTTATTTTGTCTTTGCACAGTCATTGCATTTTCACTTTAGCACAAAGCAGATATGAACCTAAACCGTGAATGACATTTACAAAAAGCAGTGACAGGTTGAGACTACTTGAGTTAAACAGATGGTTAAACCTCTGCTACCACCAATATCTGAACTTGTCCTCACCACTTTGTGTACTTGTCCTAGTTTGCACCCTCCATTCTGCCAGTCAGTCAGAGCTTTCTGAGTCAGGCCAATGATGTCTGTCTCTACACGGTAACGGGCATCTTGTGAAAGAGCTCTGAGGAGGACATCTCGCCACACTGGAAGGTTTTCCACCTCAGAGGGTGGGAACCGTGCCACCAGCTCCATCTGGAAAAATAAACGCTTTGTATTATCAAAAATACCTTATAGGTAATAAAGTTGAACAGTTCAATGTGTTTTTATGGTTTTGTGGATTTTTCACGTCACCTATATGTATATGAAGTATAAAAAAATCTTTATATGTATGTAAATATAGTGTCCTATTTAATCTGTTCTAATATATATTGTTTTGGGTGACACAATAACAATGTCAGGCCCAATTCCTCGAAAAACCACTGAAAAATCTTACACTACATTAACTATTTTCAAAATATAAAGCCTCAGTTTTTATTAGTACTGACTGTTAATAGTAAATCAAATAGCTGCAGTACAAATTACAGAATTTCCTTTGTTTAAGTCACTGTTCTAAAGTTTTCTCTCTATTATCACAAATATTTACTATTAAATGTCATGGTAGTATCTGGTGGTTCTCAGTTTTTAAATGAATGTCAATATACAACCAGTATAAATTAGAAATGCAGTGACACTGAATTGTGTGAGGTCTAAAAAATTCTGATTCCAGTTACAAGGGTTTCTAACCTGGTGGTTCGGCGTCATGAGGAAAACCATGCGTCTGAGCAGCAGGCCCAGGTGGAACGACTGGTAACACTCAGTGGTGCAAGCTTTCACCTGAATGAGAAGCAGAGTGGAGGTGAGGAACAGTGTGAGTGTCAGTGTGAAGGCTCAGGGGGAGTAAAATCACCAGGGCATCAGGGATGAAGAAAGGTGAAGAGCTGAAGGAGGGGGACGTGTATGGAGATGAGTGGAAACCAGCTCAATATGATGACGTAATGACGTAACAGGTTATATGAAAGTGGCCCCAAGGTCCAACAACACCAATTGTCACCTCTGTCGGGGTGCCACAGAAAACAGGGAGGACCCCATACTAATAAATATCCCCTACAGAGAGAGATTAAGGGGATTTGGAGTTATTTTAGAAAGCGCTCAGAGAGAGGTCATAGACATGGAGACACATCCATGACCTTGTAGTGTCAACAGTGATGGTGTGAGCCAAGATCTCAGAAGTTGAGAAGTACCCTGTAAACAACATCTGCAGAGTATAAAAAGTCAGCAATATGAAGCATCTTTATAATACATGTCTGATAATGAGCAGTAAAGTGCCATTTTTCAAATCAAAACAAAACCACAAAAATATATTCCCTCAACTGTATCGTGTGTGTTTCCTGGTCTCTACCCACCAGCTGAGCAATGAGGCAGACGTGATGAAGACAAAGTTCTGCTGTCCCATACCTGTGAGCAAAGAAGACAAAATATGCAGTTGATTCAATAAAGAATAGAAAGAACAAAAAAATAAATAAAAAACTATAGCAGCAGTTCTATGCTTTTTTTTGTGTTTTAGGCGAATGATTATGTATACAAGTTCCCACCGCGCTGTGAAGCACCACGCATCTGTTGCCAGCAGAGCTGTTTGTGTATCAGCCTGCAGTACAGCATCTGCCAAACAACGCTCCTGAAGGAGAGAGATAAAGGAGAGCAGGAGTCAGCCAGCCAGACAGTATCAGGGGGGCAAAATAACAAAATATCAAGAAGTTTAACACAACATTCAAAATGAAAGTGAAAGAACAACATAAATTACAGGAAATCCTGAACAAAAACACAGCTATGGCCAAATTCGATTAGATATCCAAAATAAACAAATTCACCCCCCTTGAACTTTTCCACATTTTGTCATGTTTTCACCACAAATGTAAATGTATTTTATTGGGATTTTATGTTATAGACCAACACAAAGTAGTGCATAATTGTGAAGTGGAAGGAAAATGATACATGGTTTTACATTTTTTTTACAAATAAAAAACAGACAACTGTGGTGTGCAAAAGTATTCACCCCCATTTACTCTGGTACCCTAAATAAAATCCAGTGCAACCAGTTGCCTTCTGAAGTCACCTAATTAGTAAATGGAATCCATCTTCTATCTATCTTTCTATCTTTCTATCTATCTATCTATCTATCTTTTTTAAACAAATGTCCTCATAGTTTACTGTTTTAAAAATGAGTATGCAGTCTGTGGTTGCAAATGCATTCCAATATTTGACATCTGCCAGTACAGATATAAAATATCTGTGATATACCAATACTGGCCAGTTATATCCTGCAGCATATCCCTTTCTGGACCGAGAAGAAGCCAGCTATCATAATCAAAGGAAAAAAGAATGTGATAAAGTCAAATTCATGCCAAGCAACCATTTACAGAAGAGTCTGAGGTCAAGTCAGGTCCATGTGAGACTTGAGACGAATTGCTAAAAGACACATTTTGGCACGTTTCATCATAACCCTGCTGTGAGAAGGTCGGGCTTTGCTGTTCCAAACCACCACACCCGCAACTACAACAAATCCTGTTTGTATGAAACAACTTGATTATTTGTAAGGTGGCCTGCCAATCGGCTTCCTCTGGCCGATGACACGGCGCAAGTTTGCTGCTACTACTTGAACAGTTACATCTGCTGCGATGACAGATGCTGGATATCTGTGTCCAGTGCGGGGAGAAGTAGGTACAGATGAAGCCTGACCCAAAACATACATGTCGGCACAAAGTTGAAATGTCACTACTATTCCTACTGATGCTGCTTATAATACAGTGTATGTGCTCGCGTGCGTAGACCTCACCAGCACAGGAAAGTACACTGGAGGAAGTGCAGCCACACTGGCACAGAGCTGTACACAGATGTGGTGGTGCAGAGTGACCTTGATTTGGGCCTGACCCTTCATCATCAGCCCTGGCAACAGCACCGGCACCTGACGTTCAGTACTGCATCGCCTGAAGCTAGTGAACAAGGCCTGGTAGAGAGGCAGCCTGGAGACAGAGGAGATGGCAAAACAACTTAAGAACCATTTTAGATATATTTACACATTAGCTCCAATAAAGAATAGTATAATCTTTTCCAGACTGCATGAATGAAACATACAGTTTTACTTTTATACCCCAACATTTCAGCTGATTACAAATACCAAGACCCCCATCATTACCTAGGCGTCTCTTCTGAGAACTGGCTGCCAGAGTACCAAAGCTGCAGCACCTCCTCTGTTTGGGAACTGAGCTGACCTAGGGCGTTCACCAGCAAAAGACACTGAGGAAGCTCATGTTCAGGACTTAACCCTGCAGACAAACAAACAAGACAAGGAGTTATTCTAGGGTTGTTTGATGAATATTAATATTAATATTAATATTAATATTATTACAGAGTGAAGTTTTTATCAACCCTGCCACAGAAAAGAGTAAAAAGAGGACAAGTTTTAAACTCACGCAGGTCCGGCTGGAGGACAACATCAGCAAAGGGCCTGAAAGCCAACAGCTGGAGTAAGAGAGCCTCCATGGGAACCAGAGCTGCTGCATTCAGCTCCTCGGACAGAGCCGAGGGAAGCGTTGGAGCACATAGGCTGGGAGGGAACTTACTGCAAGACATCAGAATGTATGTTTCCTCAATAACTGTCACTCACAGGATATATTGTAGTCTGAATCTGTTTCTTAAAACTACAAATACCTGATGATCTGGAGGTAGAGTTGGTGAAAGCAGCTACAATACTTTGCCAGAAAAAATTTGAATTCCTGTTAAAAGAAAACAAATGATGGGAAGTAAGTTCAGCAGCTCCTTATTCTAAAGTAGAAAATGAAAAAGTTACAGTGATAGTACAATAGTGAGCAAGTTTACACAACCACAATAACCAGATAAACTGTGAATAATCAGGTTATGATAATAATCTGATTTGATGTGTTTACATGCAGTTTAGAAATGCCATAATGAAAAAAAAACATATATGTAATATATGATTCAGTCAATTAGTTGGATTTCTTTCCAAGTACATGACATAAAACTGATTGTTTTTTTTTTAATATCCTGTCAACGTGACATCTCTTATCATGGGGTCTCTGCCGGTCAGGGCTGTACTTGTGTGGGAATTGTTAGATTCGCAAAACATGCAAAATAATGCTCTCCTTCTTCGCATTGTGCATATGAGCAGAAAACACCTCAGCTTGCATTTTATCATTGACTTTCTTTTATGTTTTTACACATGCACAGATGCAAAGGAACCAAAGGAACCGGACTAATAGAATACATGCACAAAATAAACAGAATATTGGGCAAAAAACTGTGTGTTTATCTGATTTCTTATAATCCGATAACGGTTTTTATCCGATAAAGCATATTGCATTATGCTGTTTATGTGACCACTTGAATAATCTGGTAACTCCGTAAATCAAAGTCAAAACGGTTCCAAGAAGATCCTATTTTTAGTACCTTTATGTAATGAACCAAAGTGTTGGCAAAAAATCTGCACATCTTTGCAGATTTCTGGAACAGCTTGTATTCTGTGCTTTGTGTTGCCTCCTATGAAAAAAAAAAAATAAGGGAAGAGCATTAATACAAAAAGGTGACAGATCGAGTCTACCCTTGACCTTACACTGATAAACACATTCTCTGAGAACAAAAAGGAACAACTTTCATCAATCATTTTTTCATAAGCCTTGCATCTGTAAAACTACAAATAATACATGATTTATATTTTAGTACTACCAGTCAGAGTTTTCCTACCTGCAGACCTCCATGTTTAATCTGTTCAGCCAGCTCCACACAGCTGTGAAAGGAGGCCAACAGGTTGTCACACAGACTGTTGCAGATGTCACTGTGATGTAGATGTTCCTCAACCAATGACTGGTACTTCAAACTCTGCCTGAACAGAGTAATGACCCATTTAAAATAAGTCACTCAGTAATCAAATTGACAACTACATGCATCAAACCAGCAAGTGGTATATCTAGTATGACGATATGACATTAATAAAAACAAGACTGAGTGTCTGCTGTACTGACTTGATGAGGAATTTCCACGTGTTTGCATGTAGTGCTATGTCCAGGTTGGAGATAATAGAGCAGATATCCAGCAGGCTGTGAATCACTGAGTATGAAGAAAAAATAAAACTTGAGTGAACTGTAGATTACATTGAAGGTATACAAGAACAACAATCAAAAGGCTTTGTGATAAAGGGGGTGTCGGTGGTAAAGAGAGATACCTGTTACAATATCAGAGACCTCCTCATCTGAGGCGCTGCTGTCGAGGGAGATCCTGTCCAGCAGCTCCAACAAACCTTTCTGGAGGGTGTAGGCCTCCTTGAAGAGTCCCTGCAGCAGGTCAGCCACCAGGGACAGACGACCACAGTACACCACCTCACTGTCCTGAGAACAACGGGCAGTAAGCTTATATTATCATCAAAGATTTCCCTGCTGCTTGTTCTTTTTAAACAGATGGAGATTGTTTAAACTAATTTGTGGCAGGCTTTTATGTTCTCTTTCATCCCTAAGTGGTCACGTTTCCTGCTGCAACAAGATGTTTATCACAACATTTTTCTGTTAATGATGTCCTCAAGAGCTGTCAACACCTCAAATAAAACTTCCGATGAGGAAAAATGATATAACAAGAAAGAAAATGAGGATGAGTTATTGAGTCTCTCTCTTAAACTGCATTCTGCATGTCCGCATGGTTACAACAGTCACTGGTACAATTCCGGCCTGCACCCTTTTTTGCAAGCCATTCCCCTCTCTCTCCCTCGTTTCCCTTCTGCATCTTCACTGTCTCTATCCAAAAGATTAGCTTGAACATAAATGTATCCATTAAAAGCACTGGTGAACCAAACAGACCAACCTTGCAGTGCTGAAATGTTTCCCTCAGGATTTTCAGGATACAAGCTGGTAACGAGCGGATAGTAACTAGGTCAGGTACTTCCTCAAATGTGCCAACGTGACGCACACAAGTGGACAATGCATCAATGATCTGCATCATTGCCTGAAAAAGACAGAATGATCTTGTCAAAATATTGGTAAGGTGTGAAATGAGAACAATGTTTTTTCAGAAAATACATAATCATATACATGATACTATACATCAATAAGTTGTATTTATTTAGCCCAAAATCAAAATCACATTGCCTCAGTGGGCTTTACAATCTGTACAGTGAATGACACCCTCTGTCCTTAGACCCTTGATTTGGGTAAGGAAAGATTTGCCATACTGCCACACATACTATAAAGCTGTGATGTATGAACTGCACCATTTCAAATACACAATAATAATAGTACCTGTAGAATGTTCCTCAGTAAAGAACATAGCTCCGTGTTTTGACTGGACAACCCTCCAACTTGGTCCAAGATTTCTTTCACCATGCTGTCAAACATCGTCACCGCCTGCAGAGATTGGTGACAGAGAAAAATGGAGACAGTCACACAAACAAATCAATACAGGACAGGGAAGGATGGGGAAGATGTAAACAAACCAGTAATTCACAAGACAATAATACTTCAATCAACAAATCCTATGATCACAGGGAACAAAAAAGTATTTTTAAAGGCAAATATTTAATCTGGCTAATTTTGCAGAAAACCCACTGTATTAATTAAAAGCAGTTCAGTGCCAACTGACATGGAAAACTCAACTAACTGTTATAAAATGTTATATCAACTAAAATTGTCCAGTTTTAGATAATATAATGCCATATTACGGACTTTTTCCAGGACCTGCATGTTATTTAGTAAAGGCTGGTGAAGGTCTTCCCAAAACAGGTCCTAAGAGACAATATGAATTCATGATCTTACCTTTGGTAAGATCTTGGATAAGCACTCATCTTCGAGCTCTGACAACCCAATATGAGGGAGGAACATTTCTGTAATTATCTTCAGTATACCTGCAGAGACGTTATGTTTTAAATACAATTCATACTCGCATCACAAATTACAGAAATGACAAATTGTGCAATGAAGAAACTCACGGATATGATCATCCCAACTCTCTGACTTATGATGCAAAGAGTGCAAACTGTTAAGGAACATCACAGTATTACAGCAAATTCAATTCTACCTTCTATGGCTGACATATAAAGTATGTCAGGACTGAAACAGTGGTGCAGATACATGATAGATTAGTATGAGCATAACACAAACTTGTTGAAAGCTTCACACAGAATACAATTAATAGTAACCAAATACTGTTAATAGCAACCAAACATTCTCATCATGTTCAATGTGATTGATAATAACAGGCATACAACCTCCCTATTATTAAAATCCCAAAGAAAGTTTTTTTTTCCCCCTTACAAAATCTGAAGCACTAGAGAAACCTTGCAAGACGGTGTATGTCACTGGACGCCCCCTATGGAAACATCTGTATCATAGCTATGAGCTATTTTATAACAATGAAACTGGGTTACGTTTAAGAGGATATAGTGAGTTTTGGCAGGACAGCCTTGAGCTCCTGGCGGCAGGTTTCCTGACTCCACTGCACCACCTCGTCCAGGAGAGGAGTGTTGGTCTGGGACATGATGACAGCAGTCACTGGGGAGAGTCAGGACAACTGTTCCCGACGACAGACAGTTAGAACAATAACAGCGAGTGAATCACTCCGTGGCTCAGCTTAGCACGATAGCGTTGTGGGTATTTCCTTACAAAACAAAAGCTTGTGTGATTGAGAAGTCGCTAGAGAGCACTGAGGCTAACGTTAGCTTGTGTTTGCTACGGTATGTTTTGCTAAAGGAAACATCTAACGTTAGAATGCTAGTTCGTGACTTTTTATTTTCTTACCATAAATTCGACACCGTGGCTTCACAGTTCACGAGCATAGAGACACACGAACGTTGCTTCGAGTTTATTTCTCTTTACGCCACCTGTTATATTTTAGTTAGCTAACGTTACTGATATGAAAAACACGATGAGGGAAAAGAGCAGAGTCGAACTGTAGAGAAACATACAGCCCGCCACTGACTGACTCGGATGTGACGTTGTGACAACAGCGGCTCATCTAACCTTACTCTGATTGGCTGAAATATTAAACCCCAGAGCTTTTAACCAATCAGAGAACTAAACGACTGCAGAAGCGCTGAAAATAACAACGGTCCCCATGAAGGTTATTTTATAAGCTATTTTATACATACTGTATGTCAAAAAGTGACGGAATGTAACTAAATACATTTACTCAAGTACTGTATTTAAGTACAGTTGTAAGGTATTGGTTCTTTAATTGAGTATTTCCATTTTCTGCTACCTCACACTTCCACTCCGCTTTATTTTGAAGGCAAATATTGGACTTTAAATTCGCTACATTTATTTGATAGCTTTAGTTACTAGTTACTTTGCAGATTACAGGCTGCATCGGAGCCAGAGTAATGTATTTTTAAATGTATTAATTTAATCAGCAATCAGATAATTGAAGTCAACAATCAGTCAACCTTTAATATACACAGTTATATATACATGTACATGTACTTTTGATACGTAAGTACATTTATTGCCAGAAAATTACTTTTGATAGAGTTTTTATCAGATATATTAAGGCTTTTACTCAAGCACTATCAGTATGGGTGACTTCTGTATACAATATTGATAATGAAATGCATATTTTCTATGACTTGAAGTCTCAATAGCATAATGTTATACATTTGTGAATACTATGAATATAAAGTCATTCATATCTTTTGCCCATTTTTAATTTTACCTATGAAAAGTGACAATTCTATAGTATGATTTAATGAACTTTAAATGCTGTAACTAATCAAGTGTAAATTTGATAAGGTCACTGCTCGATCACATATGATGACAATATCATTGATGTGATTGATCACTTCAATGGTTACTGGCTTGTCCCTGGCGAGTTAGGTCTCTGGAGGCAGCAATCACAGAGAACAAGTGACACATAGCAGGGAAAGTACATGGGGACAAAAACATCCGCAAAGCTTGAGATTAGAAAGAAGCACATGAAAACAAGGAGAAGTTAGCAAATTTAAAAATGTTCATTCTTTTCTTAAATATTAAGCAAACAGCTCCTGGGACCATGAAGAAAATGATTAGGAATGTTCAGATTGTATTTAAATTAGTTAAGGGAAGGACGATATCCCTGAGGGGTCTGGGATTTCTGTTGGCGGTGACCTACCTGACTCAATAAAAACAGTTGTCTGGTCAGCTATTGTTTTAACTGATAAGATCTGAAGCATTGAAGTAAACCGTCACGCTTTTTTTGGAGCTGGACCTCTGTTTCCCAACAGCCTGAGGTGTGAGCAGCAGTCCATGCAGGAAGGGGCTGACTTCTTGTTTCGGAAACAGGACTCCACATCGATGCTAATCTCTCTTCATGTGCAGTTTATTACTGCAAAGCTTTTCAAAAAAAAAAAATAGACTCATTAAACAAGGTAAGGTATTTTCAATTTATAAGGGAAAGAACGTATTATTCTTTTGGTTTTGTTTTGAGGGACTGTAAAAGATTATGTTGAAGGACTTTTGCTTTTTACAATTAAAAAATGACGACACACACACATTTCCAGTGAAATCTCATTAATGAGATTTCACTAGAAAGGTGTCGTCATTTAACGGTAACATGCATCTTCCAGGAAGAAGGTCGAGTCCAACACTTTTCAGTCTTCTCCCCCCTGTGCTGACCTCCCTGTTTGTAGATAATGCAGAGGTTATCAGTTTACAGGAAACCGGCTCCGGATTTGGGATGGAAACCGGAGGGAAGATCGCTTTGTGTTTTCTTTTTTTGAGGTCACAGGGTAACAGGCATACGGCACAGGTTTCTACGTTAAGTCTACGCCTGAGGCTCAAGGAGAAAGGCGCTCTCTTTAGTGCCAAGAGTGGCAAATTCTGTAAATATAGTCTGCAGGGTAACACATCACTCTTCCTCTCTGTGTTTTCTCTATTGCTCACGACTAAGAAAAGTAAGGGCAAGAATGGTCTCCACATTTACTATCAAAGACTCAGTCAACCTGCTGTGGGAAAACCCAGAGGAAATGGAGGCAGACTGATGGAAATGGATGGTGGAATTTCATGGGAATAAAGGTGTATTACGTCTTTAATACCAATAACTTAGATTTACAACAGCAAATAAGAGAGAAAAACAGGACATTGTATTACAACAGCAAGTCACTCTCCCCTTTAAGTCATCTGAACAGCCTGACACAGATTAGAACGGTGGTTTGATGAATTTTGTTGTTGTTGTTTTTTAGGTGGTGGCTTTTGCAGTTTTACATACAGATGCTCAAAGGCTCCACCACTTTGGTCCAGATTGAAATATTGAACAATGACATCAGTGATGGAATAAGTACTCCCACACTGTACTTAAGTGCAATTTTTAGGTTCTTGTACTTGACTTGAATATTTCCATTTTCTGCTACTTTAAACTTCCACTCCACTACATTTTGTGGGTAAAATATCATACTTGTTACTACATTTATTTATTTGATAACTTCAGTGAGCCCATTAGTTATTTGGCAGATCAGAGGTAGCTTTCTTTATTGCTTCATTTTATTTTCAATCAATTAAGAAAAAACTATGATTCTGTTAACTGCAAAAAAAACCTGAATAATGAATTGATTCGTCTGACCCCGTGTATGGAGTATGATTGTACATTCAATGCCAGAATTTTTTTCTTGATACTTAAATACATTTAATATCATTTACTTTAACACTTCTACTCTAGCATCAATTATACGAGTGACTTTCTTTTTAGCATTATATTTGTACTTTTATTCAATAATGACTTTTGGGTACTCTTTACAACAGCTGTAAGATGCATTACAATGATGTTTTGTACAGACGTTCACGCTCACCAAGGATGAATCCTGGTGATTTGGTGATCTTTTCCTCTGTGTCAACAGGAAGTCAAATGTTTCACTGACTCCAGGAAAACTACCAGATGAATTGGCCCAAAGGTCTCACAGACATCCATGGTGTGGTTCTCACGAAGGGCTTCAGTGATCAGTTTGCCAAGAAATGTCCTCAGGATGAATTGTGATCTTTAGGTATACCTGAACTTTTTCTATAATACCATTATTGAATCAAAAGCTCAATTTTTCCAGTACCTTGTAAAATACCATTTTTTTGTTAAAGGTAGCAGCTTGGTCTACATGAAATTGTCTTTTTCTAGACAATTGATGTTCAAATTGTTTTTCTCACTGTTTCAACTATGGTGTGGTGTTTATTTTAACTTCCCTTTATTTGTATTTTATTTTATTGGTCTGGTAAACGGTTATTTTGTATATTGTGCATGTTTTTTTCATTGTCTTTGCACTGTAATTTATTTTACCTAAATAAAATCTATTTTGTAACCTTTTAAAGAAAGGTGCCAAATAAATAAAGATCATTATTTTTACTACTACTATTATTATTATTATTATTATTATTATTATTATTATTATTATTACAAGCGTCATCACTGTAAGCCCGTACTTGTACTGTGACTACACCCCTCACAGAGCTGCTAACATGGCTGTCCTGAATCCAAACTACATTCTTATCAACATAGTTTACTGTTTAAGCAGTATGTATCAAAGAAAATAACATACAGTATCATTTTATATTAACAGGAAATGATACAGTATTTGTGATTTTGGCTGCCAATCAAACTGCATCTAATATCACGTAATTTCCTTGTAAACCACACAGACCTGGGCTTTAAAAACTCCCCCCCCCCCCCCAAGATGGTTTTGAGTGGGAATACACAATGTGCTGAAAACCTTATTGTTTTGGAACACAGTATGAAGTGTTTTTTTCCTTGGTTTGTTCAGAACACATAGGTAAAACATTAAATCTATTCACCTGCTTATCACGGCTGTTTCACAGGTTGCTCGTGGTGATGCATAAAACAAAAGAAAAATGTTGAGGTGGAATGAGGTGGAAGAACAGAGATAAAATGTGCGTGTTTATGCTCAGGCTATCTAATCCCACCGTAACTATTTTTTCCTTTCAGGCGTTTATTTATTATTGTGTTATTGTTTCTAAAGCATGGTGGAATTTAGTTTAGTTTATCATTGCTTACCACACAACTTGAAATGAAAGTGTATAACCATGATGACGAGTGAAAGCCCCTCTTATCTGTTGGGGTTTTTGTACACACAAAACTTTCCCTCAGAGTAACAGGATATATTCGTGATTCAAGCTTGCTCTCCCCTTCCTGTATGGACTTTACGCTTGGCACCCGGTCTGACATTCCGACCAAGTCTATTAAACACCAAATGAAAGGGTGGAAAAATGAATCAATAATCAAATCTATAAATAACACATCACAGCACTTGCAGAGCTTTGTACTGATATCTTTAATGAGTCACTTGTTGAGCTTTCACAAAATCAGAGGCAAACAGTCGAATGCAGCATGGTGTATTTGAATTAGGTGATGGTCGTACAGAAAAGTCAAAGTGTTATTTTGTGGTTATCATTTCGGAACTGATAAATAAATGCAGACACTTGAGACGCGATGCAGGTGTACACTCTTATTTTTTGTCGTCAGACCAGGTGATCTCGTAGTCGCTGAAGGCACCCTTCAACTTCTCTACAGACACAGAATGGTCTGCTTTCCCAAAGCCCTGAAAAATGAATGAGTGAGAATAAAGCATTACAGATTATTTGGTTATTTCTGATTCAACATCTTTCCAAATCAGGGGAACTTACAGTTGATTCTCCAAACACCCTGAGCTTTTTCTCTTGGCTGCTGTGCTCTATCTTTCCTCCTCCGAGGCACTTGCACTCCATCCCCAAGGCCTCCATGGCTGGATTGACCTTCTCAAAAATATGATCTGCAAATAATCCAAATCATTCCATCAATCAAAACACAGCCTTTCAATCAAGCAGTCAAAAAAAACCACAAAAGAAAAAAAACAGCAACAATTTGCAATATGAAGGGTGGCAGCATTGCATCTGCTTTGTCTGCTCAGTACGTATGCAGCCAGCAACAAACTGTAAGTGGGTCAACTCAGCCCTCACTGCTGCAACAATACAGCTCATCTGCGTCTTGTTAGTTTGACGCACTTGACGCTCCCCTGCAGCAGACCTCACTACAGCCATCAACTTACTGTGATACTCTGCACTTTTTGTGCCTCGGACTATGTCTTTATTCGCATCGCCATCCTTCACTTTCACTCTGACCAGTATGTACTTAAAGGTTCCCTCTGGATCGATCTCCACATCGGGGATTTTAGCCAGAGCGTCTGCCATTGTGACTGCGGCTCTCCCGAGGACACCGGAGACACGGAGACTGCTCGCAGGTCTGCTGGCGACAGACAACATGGTGCGTTCTCACACATGCCTTTATTTGGGTTGGCATGTCCGCTTCCTGTCTTAAAGGGACAGCGCATTTGTCCCGTGGTCATCACTGTGTCGCGTGCAGCTGCACCTGGCGAGCTCGCACGGTGGCGACTCCACATGGCAACAAGAGGGAACTGTTTGAATGTTTTCAGCTCTCATAACCCAAAAATTATGTATTCAACCAATGCGGCTCTTTAGCAACCTCATTCATTTGTTAGGTTAATTAGCCGATTCATTAGTTATTTCTGTTACTTGTTAGAAAAATACTTACTTAAAAATTCTACATTTAGGACATTTTAAGCAGACGCTTTTGTCCAAAGCAACTTCATATATACATACACTGATGGCGTTGGCTGCCATGCAAGGTGTCGTCCAGCACATCAGGAGCAGTTTGGGGTTCAGTATCTTGCCCAAGGACACTTCGAAATGCAGACCAGGGGAATCGAACCAGTGCCCTTCGGATAACAGCATGCTGGCTCTACCCCGTCCGAGTCACAGCCGCCCATACAAAAGGTTGTTCTAAGTGCTGTGTCGTAGGCAACTGGACGTGTTTGGTAGGGTCAGTGACCTACAAGTGGCGCTAACAACTCTGAAACTCAGAGCTCACACGTATCCTTAAGGACTCTGTAAGGAAACTCCCACACAGAATTTAAAAGCCTGCAACTCCCCTCCAGTTAGTTAAAACTGAAGAAGCCTCTTGGATGAGAGTAGTTGCACAGACCTGCAGTATACTGTACTGTAGATTCAAGGCTATAGTGGCAAATTAAAAAGTGAGTAAACTGAACCTCACAAAATATTGCTTGAGTTTTCCTTTCATTTGTCTTAAATACTTCAACTTTTTTTTATCCATACAAACATTAAAATAAGACAATACAGATATGATGTAATAAGAAATAAAGTTAGATTTAGACATTAAGATTTTTCTCAGGAAGAAGACAAGAAGAAAGTTGTAGTTTCTGCTCTTTTTATTGTTGCACTACCTACATATATTTTTCAGGTAATACAAAGATACAAACACTTTTTACATTTTAAGGGTCATAGATCAAATAATTAGTCAAAATTTGGTCTTCAAAATTACTTGAGTAATAAATATTTGATTCTAATATAACTGCTGTTTTGTTTTGTTTTTTTCAGTTTTCATAGTTCGCGTGATTACAGCGGTTAGCCTTTGTAGGACAGTGTGAGTGTCTGCTGGTCACGTTGTTATGTTGAGTTCATTTAAACCTTTTTTCATTTAATAAAGTTGGGTAAACTACACTACACCCCACTACAGCTCTGATTAGGTTGGCGCCAGTACACTGTGGTTTATACTTTCCCACATAGTTTTTTTAACAAAGGGAAAAGATCAACAATGTGTCCAATATTGGCCTGTTTTTCATCCAGGAGACTTTTTGTTTTATCTTTCTACCTGATGTGTGATTTCCTGCAGTTGGAGAAGATTTTCCGCCAGCATCTATCAGGACAGTCAGAGGTCAAGGTCAAATGGGGATGTAGTTTTTGGTTCAAGAGCTCTTCAACTGACAGCAGGATGGATGTTTTTGCCAGAGGTGCTTGAACTTGTGATGGCTCGAAGGGCTCTTTAACCATTAATCCACCTTGAAGCCTTTAACGCGGAGCCAAAAACAATCAGATGCTTGTGAGACAGATGCAAAACCTCTCCCCAAGGAAGGAGCTTAGTGCTCTCTCACGCCCAACAAGACAGTGACCAGACAGTGAAGTGTGATACATCTTTGGATTTTCTGTAAGTAATGGTCTTCAGTGTTTCATCCAGAAATATTGTCTGTAGTTATAACAAAGTGTGATCAAAATGCTGTAGTTGTTTTATTATTCTATACACATATAGATAGCCTTTAGTAGCCTATAACAATAATATTAATGTTGTACTTGTGGAAATAGCACAAATCTCCATCGGCCTAAGCATTTGTTAAGGATTTATTTATTTATTTATTTATTTAATCAAAGCTGAATTGAGGTTTTTCCCATGGGTCTTGTTCTGTAATTAGGGAGTTCATATTATTTCATTTAGAGGAAGGGGTGGAGGTTAAGAGGTGTCAAGCAACAGTGGCTACTATCCACAGCCTGTTGTCAGAAAGGAAGGATATGAACTGTCACTTCCAGAAACAAGAGGCAGCCAGTAGGCGCCTCTTCTACTGCACCGCACACTTCCCGTCCCTGGATGCTCATAAAGAATGCCAGTAAGGTGTTCGTTAGCTGCCATTACATTGTTGCTTTCCCCTCTTTCTTCTTTTGATGACCACTTCCTTTGACAGGACATTTAAATTCTTTTTATTGAATTGTAAAAGAAGTATGTTCCAGTTATAGATTGTACATTTTGTACAGTACCGTATGCATCAACCAAAGTGACTCATCATGCACACTCATGAAGCTTAGACTGGTCCAAATGACTTCTCATTAGTGCTGCCAGAGATTAAGCTATTTGCTTTCATCTGGTGAATTGTTTTTACAGTCACATTCATAATCCAAATAAGAGGGAAACAGTTATATTCTTGGCACTCTAAATCTCTCTCAGACACTCTCTCTCTTATCAGCTCACAGGATTTCACGGCTTCCAAGAGCGCAATTTCCCTTTCAGTTGCTTTCCACTTGCATACGTGCATCATGATGTGTGGGCTGCTATTGTGCCTCTCCCAGGATACTTATCACTAACGCATGCCATGCACTTTATTTTGTCATTTGTGTGGGCACTTAGCACATTGTCAGTGTGTTAGCAATTCTTTTGGCAAGTATTGAGATCCTTTACTTCAGTAATAGTGCAAATAAAAAGAAATGCAAAGTGCAAAAAAATTGGTGGCAAAGGGTAAAAATCAAAAGGCACATTTCAATGTGTAATGAATGTTAACAGCATTTTTTTTATGCTGCAGCTGCACTGTAAAATCTGACAAAGTGATTAGATAAAGGTTATCCAAAGAATTTGAAAACTGTTTATCTAAAAATGATCAAAAAGAAACTTTGTAGCTTGCACAACTTAAATCAATTAAGATGTACTTTACTTGGTAATCCTCAGGTAATCGGTTTCCTGAGCTTTTTGAAGTAAATCAGCTTTTAAAGTTTGGGGAAATACGTTTTAATCAGAAGAGTAGTTTTTTTGTGCTAAATAAACAAACTCTCTGTGTTTTCATGACTGAATAAACTGAATAAACAAACTGACTCTAAAGGACAACAGAATTTCATACCGTTTTACTTTGTTTATATAAGGCAGACCCTTCCACCTTTGAGATTCAGTGCTCTGGGGACGAACAGCTTGTTTATTCAGTTGTGGAAAAAAATATGAGTTTGTATTATTACCTCATTAATACTGTAAATATGAAAAGTTTATGTTTGAATTTCTTCCAAAAACTACGTACTGCCCCTTTAACGGTTAGCGTGGTTGAACTTTGTATATTTAGCTGAGTAGTATAATATATAATATCTAAATCATGAAATCATATCTTGTAAGTGAATCATATATGCAAATATTAAAATTCAAATCTTAGAAGTAACAAGTATGGCAGTCAAATGACTACAGTATAAACAAGTTTGAACCCCAAACAATATTTCCCTCTGAAATGCAGTGGGTTAGTATAAAGTAGTATAAAATTGAAATACTCAAACTTTTACTTAATTCTAGTTCTTGAGTATCTGTATCTATTTTCCTGTAATCATAACTGAGGACCATTTCTCAGAAAAGAAAGGAATTTTTGGCTTTAAAGTGAGATGGAGGGAGGGGAAAGTTTTCTAAGGACTCCGGTGGGAGGGAGCAGCAGTAGAGGGGTTGTGGGGAATTCCAAGGTAAACCCCGCCTTTGATCAGCTCCTTTAAAAAATGAAGGCACATACGATTCAGAATCATTGTATCCTTCGAGGTGTCGACACTAAAGAAATACTAAGAGTCTTCTGTAGGCACACAGAAACCACTTAAAATGGTGAGTTTAAAAACTGTTTTCTTTAGAGCAAATCCCTTTATTGTTTGCTTGTGAGAGATGCATCTATGGTGATGTGTATCTTAACTTAGATATTTATCTGGATTTTTTTGCAGAAGTTCAGCTTTGGATCTAAGACCTCTGCCCCATGGATCAACTTGACCTTCCTTTGCTCAGGTAAATCTTATCAAGCAAAAGCCTTTTTTTAAGTTTTTTTTTTTTTTTTTTTACTCGAAAATACTTTTAAAACTCATGGTTATAACCCTTCCATTTAATATGTGTCTCTGTCCTCTGTCCACAGTGCTGTGCATGTGGGCAACTGTAGAAGGCTGGTCCTACTTCTACTCCGACAAAACCATGAATTGGACAAATGCTCGTGCCTGGTGCAGGGAGCACTACACAGACATGGTGGCCATCCAGAACCAGGATGAGATTGGGCATCTCAACAGCTGGCTGCCCAAGAGAGACGGTTACTACTGGATTGGGATCCGCAAAGTCAATAACGTGTGGACCTGGGTAGGGACCAACAAGGCTCTGACAGCAGAAGCAACCAACTGGGCGAAGGGGGAACCAAACAATGGCAAGAATGGACAGAGCACGGGGGATAGCGAGGATTGTGTGGAGATGTACATTAAAAGGGAGATGCAGGCTGGCAAGTGGAATGATGAGAGGTGTGCGAAGAAGAAGACAGCTCTGTGCTACGCAGGTAAGCAGATTTAGCTTTGCCTTTGTTGAACATTTTATTTCGAAAATGAAAAGCTCAGAGAAAATATTATAAATTGTTATACAAGCTATATGAAAGTACTTCTTTTTTCCTCAGCTGCCTGTAAGAACGACTCGTGCAGCCATGGAGACTGCGTGGAGACCATCAACAGTCACCGGTGTGCTTGTTTTGAAGGCTTCTACGGAGAGACGTGTGAGCAGGGTAAGAAAATACTGTGATTGTGTTTCGCTTGGGCTTGTTTTAAGTTTACATTACTCTCAATAACTTCAAGCCAGGACCTGATGTCTAACTTCGTCTCGTTTCATTTGCTGACAGTTGTTGAGTGCGACAAAGACATGATCACTGTTCCATCTAAAGGAAGTGTGGAGTGCACTCATCAGTATGGAAACTTCTCCTACAACTCCTCGTGCCAGTATTCCTGCGAGGAAGGATACTGGCTGAGTATGTCAAGACCTCTGACCTGCACTGCCTCCACTGAGTGGTCAGATCAGCCCCCAACATGTGAATGTGAGTTGAAGTGTAAAAATACCAGGATAACTACATTTAATTATCACAATGAGGGAGCTTGCTTTAATGTGATTTTTCTGATCTTCTCGTCCACAGTGGTTCAATGTCAGGCGCTCTCTCGTCCAGAAAGAGGATCCATGACGTGCTCCGACCCTCTGGGCCCGTCCAGCTATCAGTCCACCTGTGTGTTCACCTGCGAGGAAGGCTATGTTCTCAGCGGTTCCCCATCCAACACTCTGCAGTGCGAAGCATCAGGAACGTGGAATTCCCCTCAGCCGATTTGTGTTGGTACGCCTACATTTGTATTTTTCTACCTTGCAGTATTTCATAGTATGAATTCCCTTATTGTGAGAGAAAATCTGTGATTCTTTAAAAAGGCTACCGTTGACCTTGTCTGTTCCTCTCTCTGTTTTGCAGCTATCCAGTGCCCGGCTATCCAGGAGCCGGAGAATGGCATTGCCAGCTGTGGAGAAAACGCAGATGTGAGGTCCAGCTACGGAAACACCTGCAGCTTCAGCTGTGTGCCCGGCTACCGCCTGTTGGGACCGAGCAGGGTGACCTGCACGTCAGAAGCAGAGTGGAGTGAGACCATTGTGCCTCGCTGTGAAGGTGAGAGCACACTCTATGAGTATTCCAGCCATGTTCTGTATGATTAAGATGAGCTTTCTTGATTTCTGCTTTTGTGACAAACATTTTTAAGAAGTCATTTTGCTTTTTTAGCCATTACTTGCAAGAGTCCAGAGGGAGGAGCTCACCTGAAATCCCAGTGCAGCCACTCTTTGACTGAACTGAGACCAGACTCTAGCTGCAGCTTCAGCTGTGAAGCAGGCTATGAACTGCAGGGAGCTCAAACCATTCAGTGTTCGGAGGACGGACAGTGGAACCAAGCCATACCAACCTGCAGAGGTATGAAAGCAATATTTTGACATAAATCTGTGCTCACTACACTATTTTCTTATTTCAGTCTGTTTTTTGCTTTGTGTGCTTTGACCTGATATCTCATCATTTTTTTTTCTTTTTAGCAATAGGATGTCCTGCTCTGGAAATTCTAGCAAGCATCCAGATCAGCTGTAGCCCCTCTCTGTCTTCATCTGTTTCTGACATGAACACACATCCATTTGGAATGGTCTGCACTTTTAGCTGTGATGAAGGCCATGAGCTGCAAGGTGCACTCAGCACGGAGTGCGCACTTCTAGGCCAGTGGACTTCCACACCACCAGCCTGCACAGGTATACACATTTTACAATTTGTGATGTTAAATCTGCATGCCTTGAGGTTTTGAGGCCGCGATAGTGTGAAATCAGATATCCTTTGTCAATATGTAACGGTTTACATCTAAATTCTTCCCATTTACTCCCTCAGCAGTCAGATGCCCGTTGCTTGAGGCTCCTGAAAACGGTCACATCAACTGCTCAGACAGTGAGCAGGCGTACAACGCACAGTGCTTCTTCACATGCAGTCAAGATTACTCATTACACGGACACGAGCTACTCACCTGTGATCGTCACGGCAACTGGACTGGAGAGAAACCCACCTGCCAAGGTAAAACAAACAGAAATAAGATCAAATGTTAGAATAAATATAGTACAGTGCAAAGTTAAAATACATGTTTTGAGTTTAAATGATCAAATGATTCACATAAGATGATGTTTCCACAGCTCCCCCAGCTAAGGTTGCTGCTGTTGCTTCTGGAGTGGCAGCAGGGGGCGCACTGACAGTATCTGGTCTGTCTCTGGCTGTGTGGATCCTGAAGCGAATGAAGAAACAGGCCACCAAGTTTGAGCTGAGCAGGTTAGACATGCATTCATCTCTCTAAATTCATACATTTAAAAAATAATTTTGTTGAATTGAATTGCTCATCTTCTTCTTTGTCTTTTCTTGCAGCAATTCTGACATAGAGGTGCCTCCACAGGTCTACAAAAACAGCATCGACAGCCTCATATAGAACAGTCACATACTTCAGAGAAATATATTGACAATTGTATCTTTAACATAACTGTATGGGAATTAGCAGACATAGTAAGATGAACACTATGAATAGTATACATTGATATAAACCTGAGATTTTACACTACATTTGTTTTATATATATGTATACCATGATTTGCTCTGTAATGTTGTTTAGATTAAATATTTCCTCCCCAGGGGAGTTTCATATGGAACATGTTGTTCAAAAGCTTTCCGAGCATGCTGGAAAGGTAGTTCCATTCACGTTACTGTAAATGTTGCATAACATAATAGGTGGACTGCCATGTCATTGCAAGACTGTGAGTATTTATGTGCTATTTATTTATCAGGTTGCATTTGAAGAGTTTATTCATATCTCTGTATGTTTAAACCTGTGCTTTTTAAAAAAAATCATAATAAAAGTCAAAAATGTGATTTGCTTCTGGTCGTTTTTTGTACATCTTCCTGTATCATGACAAAGTTAGGTCTGTTAATATTTGGAGAGTGACACAGGTTTAATATTTTTTTGTTTTGTACATCACAATGGATTTGAAATGAAACAATCAGACTTCCAGCTTTAATTCAAGGAGCTGAACGAAAATATTGTAATTAACCATTGTTATAAACAGTGCACTATTTTAAAGGGCTCAAATGTAAATGAACAAATTAACATAGTCATGAATACAATTTTCATTCATACTATATAATACTTCAGTACTATTCTAGCCTTTCTGTGCTTGAAACTTATTGCACTTTGTGGTAAACCCTCTATATTTGGACAACGATGTGTCTACCACTGTTGTCCTCAGAATTGGCTCGAAACCAAACCAAACTCTTGATTTGGCAGCTCCTAATCTTCTATCTCTTTCTCTGCTGAATCATTTCTCTTTGCAACCTACGGATGGCATGTTTACTTGCATTGAGAGCTCCCTTGACTGAATGTTGTGACTTCTTAACTGAGACATAAAAACAAATGAACGAATAGCCCACACCTGTCCACGAAACAGCTTTTCAATTAATTGTCCAATTAATTTTGATCCTACACATGAAATAGATTTTATTCTTAAACCCATCCTGCGATCTGGATGTGAATACCCTCAAATTAAAACTCAGAGTCTGCACATGAAACCTATATTCATTATAAAGTAACTGTAACTTGAACATGTTTTTGTTAACCGCTAACGTAACGACCCTGTGCCAGTGTCCATTTGCAGTATACATATGGACCTAACTGTACCTACAACTGGTTAAAAAAATAGAAATATTGCCAGTCATGTCACTGAAGTTCAGGCATCAACCTGTTCTCACACTTTGAGCAGGGACTTTTATGCTGACACTACAGGACATTGTGTGTTTTTTCAGGGGTCCAAGAAGAACATTTGTCCAAGAACAGCACAGACCTCTTGTCTGTTTCTTTGACCTCCTTTACAATGGTCGGGACAGGGATGAATGGTTGAATAACACTGAGAGGTATGCAAGAGAGGAAAGGACATAATGCTGGGGTAATCTGTTTCACGGATCATGAACATTGTTTGTTTTTACCAAATCTTCTTTGTCAGCACTTCAGGGGAACCACAAATAGGTCTGATATCTTACATCAGAGTGACGGCGTGGGTACCGTCTGTAATTTATTGCAGCTACATACAAGTCATAATGTTTAGGGATGCAGAGAAGCAATGCCAGTAAAAATAAAGATTAGCATGTGTGTTTTAGTAATGGCCATTCTGTCATGCTGTACATATTGGCCAACCGCTCTGTTTGAATTTTTATTTGTAAAGGTCAAGGAATAAATCGCCATCTATGGAAACCCTTTCAAATGTGTAACACGTGTCAAAAATGACCTGTGTTCATCTCCTATGAGTATTCATCACTCGACTCTGCAGTTCCCCTCAGCACTATAGAGCTTTAAGGTCTTTCAGCGCATTGTTTTTATTATTTATTTTTTTGCGACAACTTCTCTGTTTTGGTTCTGTTATGTGACTGTATTTAAAAATGAACGACACAGCTCCGCTTTCTCCCACTGTACAAAAATGAAGCTTAAACAACCGTGATACAATGTGTCTTTCTGGTCTTGACGTCCAAATGGTTTAGCGTTCTCGTCCAGCAAGAAGTGCTCAGGCCCTTTTGGGGGTCAGGTGGACTCGAGATGAACCCATCTGCCAAGGTAAAACAAAACAAAAGTATGTCTCAAATGTGAAAATAAATGTCATACCATACAACATTAAAATACACATTTGAGTTTGAAGGGTCAACTGATTCTAATTCGATAATGTGTCCACAGCTCACCCAGCTCCATTGGCAGCAGTGGGCACTCATTTTGCCCATATCCCTCTCTCTCTCTCACACACACACGCACACACACACATACACACGTACTTACCTGTTCCCACACTTTGAGCAGCTACATTTACGCTGACACTGCATGACATCTTGTGTTTGTTCAGAGACCCAGGATGAACCTTTGTCCAAATACAGTATACGAGAGGTCTGTACACAGTCATTTGTTTGTGTGACCTCCGCTACAAGGGCTGGGACAGGGATAGCCATGAAAGGTTACAATACTGCATTAATCTGTTTCACAGACCATAACCATTGTTTGTTTCACCAAAGCTTCTATGTCAGCACTTCAGTGGAGCCAGAGATAGGTCTGATATCTTACATCAGAGTGAAGGCGACGGCGTTGGTACTCTGTCTGTAATTTATTGCTGCTATATAACCGACTCGAATTCATCACATGTCAGGATGCAGAGAAGCAGTGTCAGTTGAAGCTATTAACATTTGCACTTTAAGTGAAAAGTTTCATTTCATCATGCTATGCACAGTAGGCCTAAATCCTGTATGACCCTTCTTAAAGGTCATAAAGGAATAAAAAGAAAAATAGCCACCAGGAAAATTGGCAAAATTAGCCCTATAAGGAAAAACTGTGACCTTCACTGTGCTTCACTTCAAGCTGACATAGTTTTATACCGTATGTCATATGTTTGTATTCCCTTTTTTACATTTTTTTTCTTTCGTCTGTGACTGAAAATTCTGCACCGGCCCACATTTACGAGAAACAGGTGGGAAGTTCCCCAAAGGTGACTTAAATCATTCAGCCAGTCAGTCAGTCTGTCATCACCTGCATTCACTCTGTACGGTAAACGTCCGGTTATTATATTATGATGTTGTCTGAATAGCCGAAGAGAAATATAAAAGACAGCCCCAAACTAACATTCACTTATTGAGCTGCAGTGGTATTATGTTTTCTCGCGTTTGATATGATTAGAAAAGTAAGGGTTTAATATAGGTAGCAACTATTAAAGAAAACATATTGTTATATGTGAGAATAGCTATTCTGGATAAGGAAGGTGGGTAAGTAAATTCTTGCGCGGAAAATTGGCCATGATGATTTTGATCAATATTTGGCTTCTGATAATTTTTTCTTTGGACAAACAACAGGTGTTTGTACGTTGCTAATTGAAAATGTGGACATTCATTCTTCTCCTCGGTGAGTATTGGCTACAACACTAACGTTTCATGACTAATGATGGATTATAACACTAGAAATGTACGCAACTTCTTTTTTTCAAAAATAAATATTAGGCAGCTCCTTTGCTGAGATTTCCTTGGGCTGGACATATCATTACTCAAATGAGACAATGACATGGGCTGAGGCCCGAGAGTGGTGCCGGAGGAATTACACAGACATGGTGGTCATCCAAAGCCAGGAGGAGAATGACTTTGTGGTCTCAATGCTGCCAAAAAGAAGAAACAGTCCATATTATTGGATTGGAATCACTAGAAACCACATAAATGGAACTTGGACCTGGATCGGGAATAACAGCACGTGGGTTGGTGAGCACTCGTGGGCGCCAAACGAGCCCAACAACAACGACATCACAGAGTTTTGTGTCGAAATCTATGTGAATTCGCAGAGTAACCGAGGGAAGTGGAATGACGAGAAATGTGGCAGTAAGAAATTCCCTGTGTGTTATGAAGGTGTGTGAGGCTGATTGTTTATGAACTCTGTTACAGATTAAAGAGTGTTACTGTAGAGGTTGTTTTAGTGTTGCACTTTTTCTTAACAGCCCAATGTAATGCTGCATCATGTGGCAGAGGAAGATGTCAAGAGACTATAAAAAACATAACCTGCATCTGTGAGCCTGGCTTCAAAGGAGACAAGTGCCAAACAGGTGAGGAAAAAGTGCTCTGAGATTAGCTAAGGGTTATTTGAAACATTTGGTAGCAACCATGTCTAGTTATGGTTATGGTTATGATTGGACAATTCATTTACAGTGAAGGAGTTTAGCCAACTATCCATTATCACACAGCTCTGCAGTTCCTCTTATCAGTATAAAGCTTTAATCTGTTCTTATTCCTGGAAATTCATGTAAAGTTATTCTAAAACGCCGATCCCAGTCTAGCTCAAAAAAGTTCAAAGAAGTTGTTGAACCATTTGAAGAACAGGCATGGAAGCGTTAAAAGTAAGCGCTTCTGGCATTAATCTGAAGAAGTTTGAACATACTGAATTATTATTACCTTTTCAGGCCTGCATTTGAAGTCTGCAGATAACCTGTGAAGATTCGCTGGAAAATATAATGGGCCCACATCATAAAATTTTAAATGGTGAAATATGGTCCAACTTTACCCTAACTTTATTCATACAAAATAGTCCAAAACAAGTTTTGGGGTAGAAAACTAGCCTATGCAAAGACATAAATGCATAAAACTACATAATCTTTCATGATTTCAAAATGTAGGGCTTTAAAAACTGATATAAACTATATGCGGCTGGCCTTGAAATCTCATTATAAGATGCATCAATCATCTAGAGGCTGGTGTGTAAGTGACTAAGGCGAAAGGAGAAAGAAAGAGAGTGGGTCATGTGACTACACAATCACTCACTGGCAGTTGTAAGATGTAGGGCGGGCATATAATCCCTTTTTTTTTAGCTCAAATTAGCTGCCATTGAAATGGCTGCTACCTCAGGATCTCTGGTGTGGAAGGAAAGTGGTGTCTGCTGTGAATTCCAGGATGTTTTATCCCCGTATTTCTTTATTTTTAAAATCCTTTTTATGGCATCAAATAACTAATTAAAGCCAAAATCAATAGGAAAAATTAACAAAAATAAAAAAATTAAGAATGACCTAAAATGACAGAAAACATGTTCAGGGAAAACTTATTTACCGCGTACATTCAGTTTTTAATTTGGCCCATTTCTCATTCCTAACATGGAATGAGTTGCTTAATGACCTATATATACTTTGGCTTTGAGAAGCTGTCATGTCATCCATCTTTAAATACAGTAAATGGTTCACTCTCACTGCTTTGTTGTTTTGACCACAGCAGTAAATAGATAAATAGATAAATAAATGCCGTGTATTTTACCTGGCCAGCCCTAAATGGCAAACAATCAAAGTTAGCAACATGAGCATGGTGGAGTGTTTCACGCCAAAGACAGTTGTTTGAGACCAAAAATTGAGCTAAAAGTGAGTGAGTCTATGCTGGACAAAAGTCTGTTATTGCAGGTTTAAGATCAGCAAGATGAAGTTAATGTTGTTGATTCTTTGTGAAAACAGAAAAAGGCACTACTCTTCGGGCCCCTAAGCATTGCATTTTCCTGTCCAAGACATTTTGTATGTTTGTCTCGGCATACCTGAAACTACCACTGTCAGCAAGGTCAGATTTCCCACATTAGACTGTAGACTATATCCTCTGCATAGTTCAACACATAGTTAACTGATTCCTCAGCTGCCTGTAAGAGCGACTTGTGCAGCCATGGAGACTGTGTGGAGACCATCGACAGTCACAAGTGTGCTTGTTATGAAGGCTTCACTTCCAGCCAGGACCTGATGTCTAACTCAGTCTTGTTTCCTTTGTTGACAGTCGTTGAGTGCGACAAAGACAAGATCACTGTTCCATCTAAAGGAAGTGTGGAGTGCACTCATCAGTATGGAAACTTCTCCTACAACTCCTCGTGCCAGTATTCCTGCGAGGAAGGATACCGGCTGAGTATGTCAAGACCTCTGACCTGCACTGCCTCCACTGCGTGGTCAGATCAGCCTCCAACATGTGAATGTGAGTTAACGTATAAACATACAATGTTTTGTGCTGTTGTGACAAACATTTTTAAGACGTTATTTTGCTTTGTTAGCCAATACCTGCAAGAGTCCAGAGAGAGGAGCTCACCTGAAATCCCAGTGCAGCCAATCTTTGACTACACTGAGACCAGTCTCCAGCTGAAGCGTCAGCTGTGAAGCAGGCTTTGAACTGCAGGGAACTCAAACCATTCAGTGTTCTGGCACTGATACTGCTCTTCTTGAGAACATAAAATGTATAATTTGACAGAATTTTAACATGGTCATCCGAGCCCTGCATCTGTTTCCTGTTTCCTGAGGCCAGGCTAAGGATCCTATTCAAATATAAAATACTGATCAAATTATTTTCACAATAGAAAGTTAACATAAGATGTTATGTAACTGTGTCCCTGTGATCTTTAACCTGTTTGTGCCCCCAGCTGTGGAATGTCCCTCTCTGCTTCAGCCTGATAATGGAAAGTATAGCTGCTCAGGAGGAAACCGTACATTCAACACAACCTGTCGATTTAACTGCCACCCAGGCTTCCTGATGATAGGCTCGCCGGCATTAACCTGTGAGGTCACCGGGGGCTGGAGTGGCCCAAGACCTGCGTGTGCGAGTATGCGCATGAAGTTATGTCAAAACAAGTGTGCAGTAGTGTAGTGTAGTGCATGCTCAAGAAATGAATGTGTTCTCTTTTTTCTCAGGCTATAAACAGGCCCTGTTGGCTGTAGCTGGGTGTGGAGCCCTCTCTACCTTCTGCTGCATCTGTTGCTGCTGGATGAAACGCAGAAAAAGTCAGTGTTACTCAATTATGCTTCATAGAAAAAGTGATGCAAGACAGTGTGATTTCAACAGACCTCAATAGTGGTCCTTTTTTCTGTTCATTTCTCACAGGAAAGAAACTTGCCCAAGAAAGGTGAGTGTTGAAATGCTCTCACCCAGAGGAGCCTCACCCATTTATGCACTTTTGAAAGTTGAAAAGTTCATTTACTCACAATACAGTGCTTTTTAAAAAGTATTTCTTCAGTTACTTAAAGGTGCGCTATACTATGTTTTTGTGAGCCTATAAACAGTCAGAGACAGAGACATTTATATAAGAAAAATGTGTTTGATTTTGTAAACATTAAAACAAAACCGGCGTGTATTTTGAGTTATGGTGGAATGAGAACATAAAGAGTCCCAGGGTTCAAGAACATAGGATCATACAAGCATAATTGTGATTAATAAGTTTCACACCGCACCTTTAAAATACATCAATATCTCACTCTGACTGTGTTTCAGTCAGGTAAATAATTCTTTAATTGCCCCTTTAATGTCAACCTGCCTGTCTTTTATAGGGCGCCTGAAGAGGTCACAGTCAGTGTGGAGCAGGAATGAAGAGCGGCAGGAACCTCATTTGTGTCTTGAAATCTATTCTATTAAACCTTTCTATCATTATAGGTCAATTAAAACAGATCTATAATAACCAAAATCTTAGTATATTCTTAATAAATAAACCTAAAGAGTCACCAGCTAAAGACTGTATGCCAGAATAGCCATTTAGCTAAGCTTTTTGTTAAATATACTGCATGTTAAAGCTTAAAGGTACAATTTGTAAGGATTTTAGTTGAAAACACACAAAAGAAATCACTAAAAGAATCCCCAGAATGTGATGAAAGAACTGTTTTCATGTTTTGTCAAAGAGATTTACGTATTGTGTTGCAGAGGTATCTACTGAATTTAGCAAGCTGTCCTTATGGGGGTCCAAAGCTCCTTTGCTCGCTGTGTAAACAACACCAACACTCTCCCATTGTTTTTAAGCTCACTGCCCAGATCGCTAGCTGCATTGCTAAATGAGCTAAGTAACAACCAGCAGCGACAGTTAAAAGCAGATAGCGGTTA
Source organism: Diplodus puntazzo (assembly GCA_963678695.2). Taxonomy (NCBI): domain Eukaryota; kingdom Metazoa; phylum Chordata; class Actinopteri; order Spariformes; family Sparidae; genus Diplodus; species Diplodus puntazzo. The sequence goes on along the minus strand of OZ023163.1, from coordinate 13,111,476 downwards.
CTCTTGTGATATGTGATATATCTTGTGTTTTGAGTATGAATTTGGCGAATGGCCAGTTCTTTCATATTGTACCTTTAACTTTGGTATAATGCATGAATATTAATTGTGTGTATAAGTGTAATGGTTCATTATCAGGTTACACATAATGTAGACTCAGAACATTTACTTGATGTTTACTTGATACCTGATCACATTAGGTAGCGTTGCTTTTCTGTGGTATGCTTGTTAATGATACATTGAATAAAATAAAATAAATTGCAGTGAGTAATGAATTTTTGTGAGTGCTCATAAGTGGCTGCATATGTGTCTGTGTGAGTGTTTCCAGGGTGTTATGGGTGGTAGAGTTTAGCACTTCCTGAGAGGAAGTTAAGGCAAAAGAGATATTACAAAATTGGTCATTGGCTCATTCCCTTGAGGACAATTAATTCTGTTCTGCCATCGATCCTCAGCAAAGAGAAGTGAATGCATCGACAAGAACGAGCGACTGAAAACAAATCAAATGGTAAGACCTGCAAGTGTTGTACATGCATACAAAACTCATATGCAAAACAAAGAGAACAAAATTCGCTTTTTATTTCAGATGTTGGAAGAATCCGTTGATAGTAGACGAAGGCTGCGTCACAGGGTGCTGATAGCTGCATTAATTGCATTTGCCCAAGGTAGGTCTGCAGAAAACTCTTTCAAACACCTTTCATTTCTTGCGATCAGTTCAATTTTGTCTAATCGTCCATATGCTAAATCTTAGACCTGAGCGGCAGAGGAGGAGTGCAGGCATGGACCTACAACTACAGCACCAGTCCCAACCGTAGATGGCTTGAGGCAAGCCAGTGGTGCCAGCAGCGCTTCACAGGCATGGTGGCCATCCAGAACCAGGAGGAGAGTGACTTCATCAACAATCTGCTTCCATTTCACCCAAAATATTACTGGATAGGCATTCACAAAGTGGATGGAGGTTGGTTCTGGGATGAAACTCATGAGAAGGTGCCCCAAGAGGCTCAGAACTGGGCACCAGACGAACCAGATGACATAGCGGGTCAGGACTGTGCTGAGATTTACATTAAGAGGGAAAAAGACACGGCAAAGTGGAACAACGAGAACTGTCGCAAGAAGAAGGGAACCGTCTGCTACAGTGGTAAAACTCAATTTTTTTGTTAGACATTTGCTGACTCCTGTAGATGTTTTACAATATTTATACCTCTCTGTGTATGAAGCCTCTTGTAAACAGGATTCCTGCAGTGCCCATGCAGACTGTCAGGAGACCATAGGGAGCTATACCTGCCTGTGCCATCCTGGTTTCCTGGGGTCACGCTGTGAAGAGGGTGAGCAAACATTGTTATATTTAAACTAGCCATAACCTCTGTCTGTGAGGGGAGAAATAATCTTGTTTTGTTTGTCTTCCTCTTCAGCAATCGCATGCAATCCCTTGCCGGATCCAGAACAAGGTTCACACTACTGTTTCCACCCCAACGGGCCCAATCGTTTCAACTCTTCCTGCCTTTATCATTGTGAACTCGGTTTTCAGTTGGTAGGTGTGTCCCAACTGCTTTGCCAAGCCAGTGGACATTGGAACCACCCTGTTCCTCTGTGTCAAGGTAAGTCACCTGGGTATCAATAATGTTCCTACAATTGTTATTTCACATGTCAAAACTACAATAAAAAATATTTGTCTGCCTATCTTAGCTGAACAGTGTCCAGTTCTGAGCCACACCAACATCGATGCAGGAACTATGAACTGCAGCCACCCTATTGCACCTTACAGCTATAACTCAACCTGCAAGGTCCAGTGTGACGAAGGCTATGAGCCCAGTGAACATAAGCAGATCCGTTGTGACCACACCGGCCAGTGGACAGCCAGTGTCCCAGCATGCAAAGGTAAAGTATACCGAATCATGCTTTAAAGTCCAACCCCAGTTAAAATATGTTTCCCCTTATATTCCTACAGTTAAAGGAGACCTATTATGCTTCCTTCAGTGTGTTATATACTGTTTCTGTGCATGTAAAAGGTCTTCAAAGTCCAAAGTCGTTGCCAATGGGAGCTGCTCTCTCCCATGAAAACGCAAGTGTCAGAAACGCCTCATCAGTAGTCCTGCCTTTAATTTCGTGACTTTATCACCATGTCACACATGCAAGGACTATGGGCATGATTTGTGACATTGCAAATACAGTAGTTTGGAGGTCGATCTGGGTCAAATGGCACAGGTGTGACATGGAAACTTAAAGCCTTCCGTGCACATATGTACACTGACAATAGACTGTACATTAATGTAGAAGACATCTTGAGTCCAGCTGTTCCCATACCAAGATGCTAGCTGCATGGCTAAAAGAGCTAACTAGCTAAGGGAAGCTGCCAGTAGCAATTAGCGGGTGCTCTGGTTATGTGGTGCCCTCTATTGGTTTTAAGTATCAATTCGACAGGTTACTTTCATATAGCACCTTTATACTTGTGAAATAAAGAAGATTAGCATGACATTTTATATCACAACAACGTGATATAATTTTTGTGGAAAAATACATATCAGAACCAAACTTCTAGTAAGAGTGTTGTATATTCATCATAAAATGTGTCTGGAATTTATCTTTAAACTATATCATCAGCTTAACCTTGTCAAAAATGTGTTTTAACTGAACAAGCTCCCTGACACACTCTCACTTCTCATATATAGCTTTCATTGTGATACTTGACCCCTGTTATTACACTGACGGGCACCTTTTACCAATGTTTAGCTTTAGTGTGGTCCCATCCTGTCCAGACATTATCACAGATCAGATTTAGGTCACTTCACACTCAATTGTGCTTGCTGTGGCAACATAACATTGTAATTTAATGTGTAGGGAACTGCTGTTTCCCGTGGCTATAAATCATGTCAGCATGCTTATTCATACCCCCATCTCATGCTCATGCTATGTTTATGAAAGTGGGGTCATAATACACGGTTGATAAAAGCTTTTTTTTGATGGATATCTACTGTATGTTCCACCACAGTGAAAAAGTGCTCCCCCATTACATTTCCCGACATGGGCAACATGACATGTGTAGACGCTCTGGAGACTTTTTCCTTTGGCTCAAGTTGTAACTTCACCTGCCAGGAAGGATACAACCTGACCGGGGACAACACACTCACATGTCTGGCCTCGAAACAATGGAGCAAACCCACGCCTACGTGCACAGGTGGGTCACAGATTTTCTATTAGGTATCCTTGAAAACAAAACAAAATAAACAAATCTGTGTATGTGTTTCTTCTTCTCCAGTGGTACAGTGCGACAGTCTAAAGGCTCCCCACTGTGCCTCACTGCAATGCCACGACCCTCTGGGAGCGCACAGCTATGGCTCAATATGCACTGTACAGTGTGAAGAGGGGTTTGATCTGATTGGCACAAATATGACGAAATGTTCTTTACAGGGCAGCTGGACTCATGCTCTTCCCAGCTGCCAAGGTACGACCACAGATGACTAAGTGCTGAAGTATAAGAAAATCATAGTCTGTTCTCATCACTCATTCAGCTTATAGTTTTACTACTTTGTATGTCTAATTCGTTTGTAATTGTTGTTTGTTCTAGCTAAGAGGTGCATTCCAATAAATCCTCCTCACGGCTCCGTATCCTGTTCTGACCCAAATGGTCCGTTCAGTTTTGGTTCGCGGTGTGCAGTAGCCTGTGACGAGGGCTTTGTCCTGCTGAATGGCACTGCAAGCACTGAGTGCAACTCCCTGGGCGTGTGGAGTGCCGATATAGCACGCTGCTTGGGTAAGAAAAAAAAATAAAATAATATATATATATATATATATATATATATATATATATATATATATATATATATATATATATATATATATATATACACATATATATATATTAAGATGTCTTTATCATAATATGTTGTTGTAATTCCTTTCTGGTACCATTTTACCGTGTGATGTTGTAAAAACATGTTTGGTTGTTCCCTCTCTGTGTTCCCCTGCAGCTAAGAGATGCCCCACTCTGAACCCTCCTTCTCATGGGTCCTTAATCTGCTCTGATCCTCATGAAGAGTTCAGCTTTGGTTCTCAGTGCAGGTCAACCTGTGTGGACGGTTTTGTCCTGAATGGGACGGCCGACACAGAGTGCACCTCTCTGGGCACATGGAGCACAGACGTCCCAAGTTGCTTTGGTAAAGTATACATCTTTGTATATCGTAATAATCCACATAAGAGCTCTTAATCTAATGGTTTAGATGTATAATTCTTTACCATGTGAACCTCTTAAGTCATCGGTGTCTCCCTCTGTCTGTTCACCTCCAGCTAAAAGATGTCCCACTCTGAATTCTCCCTCTCATGGCTCCTTGGTCTGCTCTGCTCCACACGGAGACTTCAGTTTTGGCTCTCGGTGCACATCAGCGTGTCAGGAGGGTTTTGCCCTGAATGGGACGGCTGAAACAGAGTGCACCTCTCTGGGCACGTGGAGTGCCGACATGCCACCATGCTTGGGTAAAAAAAGAAAACTTATAAATCTCTGTGTTATCTTACGAGACGATCTCTTGGTTTAATATTTTAAGTGGCTTGACTTGTACATTGTCACCACATTGTTTTTTCTTTCTTTCAGCATTTTATATCAGTGATTGTGCATGTAAAAGATCTTTAAAGTTAAAAAGGTCAAAGTCTGCACCAACAGAAGCTCCGCTCTCCCACAGAAAATACTGCCCCTGAAACGCCTCAACAGTAGCCCCCCCTTTAATTCTGTGACGTTGTGACATCACACTACATCACTTTGGCACACATTTACATAATGTAATGCCTAGCAGCTAGTTTGGCATGTAAGAATTGATTTAACACAGCTGCTCTGTTGTTATAAATGTTGCTGGGTCTGGCGTGCGTGATCTGACCAATCAGAGCCTCGGGGAGCCTTATAGAGACAGGAGCTAAAACAGAACATTTCAGAAAAAGAGGCAATACAGTGCTGCAGCACTGGAAAGTATGAGAAAACTGATGTGTTTTTTTTAGCCTTAAAGCATGTAAACCTATTCCAGTAGTAACCCAAATTAAACTTATGAACCTGAAAATGAGTTTGTGTCTCCTTTAAATATATTGGTGTCTCTTTCTCCTTGTTCCCCTGCAGCTAAGAGATGTCCCACTCTGATCTCTCCCTCTCATGGCTCCTTAATCTGCTCTGATCCTCATGAAGAATTCAGTTTTGGTTCTCAGTGCAGGTCAACTTGTGACGACGGTTTTGTCCTGAATGGGACGACTGACACAGAGTGCACCTCTCTGGGCACATGGAGCACAGACGTCCCAAGTTGCTTTGGTAAATTAAACATCTTTGTATATCGTAACATCCACATAAGAGCTCTTAATCTAATGGTTTAGATGTAATAATTCTTTACCATATGAACCTCTTAAGTCATCAGTGTCTCCCTCTGTCTGTTCAGTGCCGACATGCCACCATGCTTGGGTAAAAAAAGAAAATGTATAAATCTCTGTGTTATGTTACGAGAGGATCTCTTTGTTTAATAGTTTAGATGGCTTGACTTGTACATTGTCACCACGTTGTTTTTCCTTTCCTTCAGTGTTTTATATCAGTTCTTGTGCATGTAAAAGATCTTTAAAGTTAAAAAGATCAAAGTCTGCCCCAACAGAAGCTCCACTCTCCCACAGAAAATACTGCCCCTGAAATGCCTCATCAGTAGCCCCCCCTTTAATTCCGTGACTTTGTGACATCACACTGTGTCACATTGGCACACATTTACATAATGTAATGCCTAGCAGCTAGTTTGGCATGTAAGAATTGGTTTAACAGAGCTGCACTGTTGTTATAAATGTTGCTGGGTCTGGCGTGCGTGATCTGACCAATCAGAGCCTCGGGGAGCCTTATAGAGACAGGAGCTAAAATAGAACATTTCAGAAAAGGGGGCAATACAGTGCTGTAGCACTGGAAAGTATGAGAAAACTAGTGTGTTTTTGAGCCTTAAAGCATGTAAACCTATTCCAGTAGTAACCCAAATTAAAATTATGAACCTGAAAATGAGTTTGTGTCTCCTTTAAATATATTGGTGTCTCTTTCTCCTTGTTCCCCTGCAGCTAAGAGATGTCCCACTCTGATCTCTCCCTCTCATGGCTCCTTAATCTGCTCTGATCCTCATGAAGAATTCAGTTTTGGTTCTCAGTGCAGGTCAACTTGTGACGACGGTTTTGTCCTGAATGGGACGGCTGACACAGAGTGCACCTCTCTGGGCACATGGAGCACAGACGTCCCAAGTTGCTTTGGTAAATTAAACATCTTTGTATATCGTAACAATCCACATAAGAGCTCTTAATCTAATGGTTTAGATGTATTAATTCTTTACCATGTGAACCTCTTAAGTCATCGGTGTCTCCCTCTGCCTGTTCACCTCCAGCTAAAAGATGTCCCACTCTGAATTCTCCCTCTCATGGCTCCTTGGTCTGCTCTGCTCCACACGGAGACTTCAGTTTTGGCTCTCGGTGCACGTCAACCTGTCAAGAAGGTTTTGTCCTGAATGGGACGGCTGAAACAGATTGCACCTCTCTGGGCACATGGAGTGCCGACATGCCACCATGCTTGGGTAAAAAAAGAAAACTTATAAATCTCTGTGTTATGTTATGAGAGGATCTCTTTGTTTAATATTTTAAGTGGCTTGACTTGTACATTGTCACCACATTGTTTTTTCTTTCCTTCAGCATTTTATATCAGTGATTGTGCATGTAAAAGAATTTTAAAGTTAAAAAGATCAAAGTCTGCACCAACAGAAGCTCTGCTCTCCCACAGAAAATACTGCCCCTGAAACGCCTCAACAGTAGCCCCCCCTTTAATTCTGTGACTTTGTGACATCACACTACATCACTTTGGCACACATTTACATAATGTAATGCCTAGCAGCTAGTTTGGCATGTAAGAATTGGTTTAACAGAGCTGCTCTGTTGTTATAAATGTTGCTGGGTCTGGCATGCGTGATCTGACCAATCAGAGCCTCGGGGAGCCTTATAGAGACAGGAGCTAAAACAGAGGATTTCAGAAAAAGGGGCAATACAGTGCTGTAGCACTGGAAAGTATGAGAAAACTAGTGTGTTTTTTGAGCCTTAAAGCGTGTAAACCTATTCCAGCAGTAACCCAAATTATAATTATGAACCTGAAAATGAGTTTGTGTCTCCTTTAAATATATTGGTGTCTCTTTCTCCTTGTTCCCCTGCAGCTAAGAGTTGTCCCACTCTGATATCTCCCTCTCATGGCTCCTTAATCTGCTCTGATCCTCATGAAGAGTTCAGTTTTGGTTCTCAGTGCAGGTCAACTTGTGACGACGGTTTTGTCCTGAATGGAACGGCTGACACAGAGTGCACCTCTCTGGGCACATGGAGCACAGACGTCCCAAGTTGCTTTGGTAAATTAAACATCTTTGTATATCGTAACAATACACATAAGAGCTCTTAATCTAATGGTTTAGATGTCTTAATTCTTTACCATGTGAACCTCTTAAGTCATCGGTGTCTACCTCTGTCTGTTCACCTCCAGCTAAAAGATGTCCCACTCTGAATTCTCCCTCTCATGGCTCCTTGGTCTGCTCTGCTCCACACGGAGACTTCAGTTTTGGCTCCCGGTGCACATCAACCTGTCAGGAAGGTTTTGTCCTGAATGGGACAGCTGCCACAGAGTGCACCTCTCTGGGCACATGGAGCACAGATATACCCCGATGTCTGGGTAATAAATCGTAATATGCAAGCTTCACTTTTCTTATATTCCCCCCGGTCAGGTGCACATTACTGTACATTTGTCAGAATCAGAACCAGAATTTCTTTTATTTGTCCCTCAAATCGGGAAATTTCTTCATCATATCAGACAGAGACAGTGGTATTGTGATAAACAATAATAATAGTTAAAGAATAAACAATACAGTATAAAAGTAAGAAATAGAAATAGACTAAAGACTGTCATGTTTTTATCAGTGGCTATGTCCTGAGAAAATAACCCTTTGTCCCACTTTGTTTCAGTAAATGATGAAGATTTTTCTGAAGCTGATGATCATATTTTTGCTTGTCCACAGCACAACCATGCCCCCTACTGGTCAATGCTCCAAAGCACGGGAGAATGAACTGCAGCCATCCACACTCCCCGTTCAGCTATAGCTCCTATTGTGACTTTGAATGTAGTGATGGGTTCTGGCTGAGAGGCACATCATCTATGACATGCAACAACTCAGGCCACTGGAGTCAGGATCTACCAGCCTGCCAGCGTGAGTGCTCAGAGTGCCAGCTTTGCCTTACACGTTTCATCTCGTTCTTCTGGTATTCTAACAGCTGATCTTCTGTCCTTTCCAAATGTCAGCTGTACAGTGCAAGGCCATCCATGCCTTGTCTTTAGTCCTGTCCATGAACTGCTCCCATCCTCTGGATAACTTCGGCTTTGGCTCCCAGTGTGTTTTCACCTGTAGAGATGGATACTCCCTGAATGGCACAGAGGTGCTGTCCTGCTCCTCCACTGGGTTTTGGAATGGCAGCCTGCCTAGCTGCAAGGGTAAATTTGAATTTTGTCGGAAAGCTGACAGACATGCTGATAGTAATGTTTACCATGCTCACAATCTTAATTAAAAAGTCAGGATGCTGATTGAGGATCTTGATGTAGTGGAAGGTATGCCGGTGGGGACTGCCATGCTGATGTATACAGGCGTGGGAGCAGCCATTGTTGTCGTTCCACTTGTCCTGATCGGACTGTTATTGCTGATTATGACAAGATTTAAGAAAAGAGGTGAGAACTGCTGTGATGTTGCAGCACACTTTCACACAAACAGTATGCTGCAGTACTTACAGCATATCCTTGATCCTTTTTTCTGGTCTTTGCAGGGAATCCACTCATGTCCGATGCGCCAGGATGGGGAGACAGAGAGAATCCAGCATTTGAATTTTGATGCTTTTGTTCCGTTTTTACAGCAAATCATTGCGAATACTGCAACCCAATGCTCACTATTATTAGGTAAAAGCTACACTTTAACTTTGATTTCAATTTCCACTCAGAAAATCTCACACAATTCATGCATGATACACGATACAAGGTTGTCTGCAGCCCTTGCTTCATGTCCTGACTGTATTTTGCATAAGTGTCAATAAATTATCAACAATTCTCAAACCTTGCATATTTTACTTCATTTCATTTCATTTTACGCCTTCTCATGCGTAAAGCACATGATCAGTGTAAGCATTATTTCAGAAATGTCCAGTGTCATTTGGGTCAGTATGGGGTGACTCTGGCTTGCTGGTCCCCTTGTAAGCAGCTCAGTTTACCCACATTTGACCTCGACCGTAGGAACTTCCACTGTGGGGTCAAGTGGGGGAAGCGGCCTCGAAAAATCTGAGATTGCCAAACTGCCACAAAGTGTCAGTTTAGCACATTTAGTGGCCAAAAAGAGGAAATCAATTATCAGTCTCAGCTCAATGTGTCACACTGGGCAGTGATCCCACACTGAGGGGCAACCCACGACCCCCCCTCAGTTACTACAGTATACTGAATTTATTGGCTTGAACTGAGTCTCACGTGATGTTGAAATGATGTTTATGACTTATCATATATGACTAATCGTATCTCGGTATATGCAAATATTCACCTACATCCCTGGAACAAATGGATACAATGTTTTGCACACATAAAAATAAATATATGAATATATTCATGAATGACATTAGCTGAATAAACTAATAGGCACAAATATTTAAGAATGTGATGAAGACAGCTTTTCACAAAGCGTATAAAGTGTCTCTTAATGCAACAAGTCTTAAAATTGAGCAGTTTTATAACGGAGTCCAGAGACCTTCTCCGTGAATGACAAAGAAATAGCCTTTATCTGTTACAGTTTACAGTATTTGTAAAAATTCGGCATGTTTACGATCAATAAAATCCTGTCGTCTTTCATAAATCTTGTGTTTAGTTGGAGCATTTGCTCGAGTCAAGGCCTGTAAGCAGCATTGGTTGCAGTTATTGTTCTGGTTTTTAATGTTATTTATATATTTTTCAAAAACATTCGAAATTAAAAAAACATTTTGATTTAAATATATAAATGCTATAAAATTATTAATAGTATAATGGTGATGAACACTGGCTGGCTGGAGTGCTAGGACTTTTTGCAGAAGGCCCAAACAGACTATAGGATCGCCACTATTGGTTTCAGGATGGAGGTAGAAATCCATTGTCTGAATTAAGCATAAAATGTGCATTGTATGGCTGTATAGGCTCTTCCCTCGGCATCTGTGCAAATAGTATACCTCCAGACTTTAACCATGTGCTGCAAATGGCCAAAGGACTATCTTCAGCAAAGCGTGTGCATCTGTCTTGGCGCTGCAACAGCATGAAGCCAATTATAGCGGTTAAAAGACAGAGGGTTTTGGCCTGTGGTTGGCATGGAGTGTGCAATAAATAACCGAACTGTTGACAGGAAACTGTTTGGCTACCGTCAGAATAATAATGAGGTTATTGCTACCTGCTGTGACCGTATGATCACGGTTTGATTATTTTTCTCATCCCACCCACTGCTGCTGGCAGCCATATACAGCGTGCCAACTGTGCGCAGGCTCGCGCACAAGAAGGGAAAAGGCCTCGCAGGTGAGCACCTTGGCTTCCTTCCCTGATATTTAAGTCTGGCTTCTTCTTTTCTCCCTTCATCTACCTCTAAAGATACGAGGAAATGCATTATGATACTTTACAACAAAGAGTGTTGTTCCTCCTAACACATGAGCACGCACACATGCACATGCCAGCAGACACTTAGAGCAGATACAGACACAGATACAAAGAAAACACACACTCAGTATACTGTGCTGCACACTTCTTTAGCTCCGCTTGGCAGTGGCATACCATGGTGACAGACAGTTAGATTGTTCCTGACCATTGACTTGCGCTCTCTGCTCTGCAAGGTCTGATTTCATAGTGGGGAATATGAGATGGGTCCAGGAGAGGGTTCATGGCTGGGGCAAGGAGGCACTCCATACAGTGGGGCTTCATATCTCCGTGTCACCCTGGGCATTCTCCCCTGACACAGCTTTCAGCCCCTCCGTTGTCTGGAGCACCCCGCCCTGGGGTTTCTCAGCCTCCCTCCCCAGGATTGGTGCATTCCAGCTGGGCACAGAGCCTGGGTGGTCGCCCCCGCCCTACCCCCTCCCGTCCTCTGCGACTGGAGGAAGGAAAAGGCAGAAAAATGCAGCGAGGGCCTTTTGACCGCGAGGAGCACAATGTGAGCGTTGATGATGGCGGCGTGGATGTGATGCTTACCTGCCACTGACCCATACAGCTGTCATAGCCCAGCGTTTTTACAATCTGATGATCCACCCCACAGCCAGGGGAGGATGCCTCGCTGACCTGTCACCTGGATGGGACTGATAAGCACCGAGGATGGACTGACCCAGCTCCGACCCTCAGCATGAATACACGGTCCTCATGAAAAAAATCAGCCTCTGCTTTTCAGCGAATATTCACTGTATCATAACCATTATTTATTGATCACTGTTGATTCATTCAAGAGGAACAGCAAGCACACATTGTGAGAATAAATACAAATACACGTCCAAACAGCTATTTACATTAGTCGAAGCAGATATAATCTCATAATCTAACATTCAAACATAGAGAGAGAGGTCCGACAGTATCGTGCATACACAGGAGCCTGTGTTGTACAGTGGGATTGTAAAGCATAAGAGGCAGTAGTGTAATGTTTATATGCAGGTGCACATGGAGTATTGCGTGGTATCACCGTGCACCTCGGCAGTGATTTTCTGCAACCACTTCTTCAACCAACTCGTGCACGCTACAGGCAGACGCACGGTGAGACCAGAGAGCGACGCAGAGTGAGGGAGGCGCACCACTTCTTCTCACTGAGTCCGACCTCCACCCTCAGGAGGTGAAGTAAGAGTCCTGCATGGAGTAGAGGCGGTCGATGGGGGTGAGCAGGGAGGAGTCACCCAATGACAGGCAGTCGGCGTCAGCCACATGACACAGAGGGCCTCTGTCCATGTCAACGAACACACCTTTGAAACCTGAAAAAGACAAAGAGATGCTGATTCGGCTGTAATTTGATTAGTGGGTAGTTTAAAGGGGCACTTCACCAATTTCACTTTTTGTATGTTTAAAAAATCCCTGGTGACGTCATTGATTGATTTGTCAGCAGGATTACACAAAAAATACTGAACAGATCTCCACAGAACTTGGATGGAGGATGGGTATTTTCCCAGAATAGACCCCTTAAATTTTGGCACAGATTCAGAAAAAGAGACAGATTACAGATTTTTCCTCCCCCTTTTTTTAACAGTGCAAATCGAGGTTGTTATTTGATATTTTGTGACATGTTAGGGAATAATGCATGGGCAATGATGAAAAAAAATTGCAGTATTAGGTCCTTGTTACTACAATTTGACGCTTATGTTTTCAAAGAGGGTAGTCTTTATTTCAGCTGCTGTATGGTAACACATGGGTTATTGGATTAGGCTTGATTGAATTAAAGTGCCATTCTAGTTTGTTTGTTAGATTGCATTATATTGCAAGATGCAAATGTTATTTTCAATTATTTTGTCCACCAACAAATGTGCACTTTTGTCTAAAATTATTTTGGATAGAGAACATTGTGTGAGAGTTTACTGCCAAGGAAGCCATGAAGAGGTTTTATTGTAAGGAAGTTTGCTGATGTCTTCATGATGAACATCAGCTACAATTCAAACAAAAATCATGTTTTTTTGATGGCATTTAGTCCTATGAATTGGTTTTGTGCTAAAAAAGAGCAGCACAGGAACATCAGGAAAGACTGCCATGGTGCTGAGACTGGGATTCAACTTAAGGAAAATCAAATCAAACTACTGTTGTACATTTAAAAAGAATAAACTATTGCCAAAAATCCTCATACCTCATTTTAAAAACCTTTTTTCTTAGTTTTACTGATCACATTAATCTCATTGTAGAGCTTAACATGTATCTCTCCATCATGGTTTGACAGCACTGAGGTCTTTACCATAGGGGTGCATGTGATCCCCTGGCATCTGAGGTGGGGTCAGGCCCTGTCTGAAGGGGTCCATGTCGTAGTCCTGCTGCTCCAGTGTGGTGAGTCCCATCTGCTGCTGCTGCTGCTGCTGAATGTGGGTGTAGGAGGACACCAGGCACTCCATCTCAGAGGTTAAACCACCACGTGAGGGCACTGTGGAGCAGAGGAGGCACATGAGGGACCGTGGTACAGTAATGTCTTTTAATGAGTTTCAGTGTAGTGTGCCTCCTTCAAGCTGCTATAGTTATGTAGCTTCTTTGGGGCAAAAGTGTCAAGATGTCTGTCAAAAACATTTTAAAGAGACAATCATCTGCCTTTTTTTTTTATTTTATTTTTTTTACAATTGATTACTTAATTCCGTCTGCAGAAGTTACTTTAACACTCACTGCACTTCTACAAAATGTTTGGAAATATCTTGCAACACACGGCATTTTCTTTCTTTAGAAATCTGTTGCACCATTAAGAAGGAAGAGTTACATCTGACTTTATCTGCAGGTTATCGTGTCATATCGAAGTAATAAAGCATTTACTAAATCATTTTCCAACAGTACGATACCTGTGTGATTTGACGGGTGGTCACACTGCTCCTGAGTCTGCTGCTGCTGTTCCTGCTGCTGCTGCTGCCTCCGAGCCAGTTTCTTCATCTAAAGACATAAGGAGCCGGCAGACACAAAGCTCACATACAGGCCGACTGTAAAACATTTTTTTTCTCACTCCACACCCCCTCTACCACCCAGGCGTATACGAGCGTGTTCACTCAATTGCAAAGTATTAACAGTGAGGCAAAGGACATCTTTCAGTGGAGGAGGGAAACCGCACATGAGCCCACTTTGTGAGGAAATATGGGGTTTTAATCTACAGTGATCTCGCAGCGAGATGTCATCAGTTTCCTGTATGAAGAGATAACCAGGCTGATTTCCACTCTGGCATACAAATACGGTGCAGAAAGAGTCCTTTTATTAGTAGCGCATATGACTGTGCGTGTGGGCGTGTGTTTGTGTGCGTATGTGTGCGTTCTTTGTCGTACTTTGGCTCTTTGGTTCTGGAACCAGACCTGCACAACCCGGACGCTCAGACCGGTCTCTGCTGCCAAGGTCTCCCTTACCTTGGATCAGGATTCAGGGAGGGGGGAGAAAGTAGGGGGGGTAAAAAATAGGAGAAAAGAAACAGAAAGGAGGTCAGTTCAAGGTCAGAAAAAATCTGTAGCACCCAACTGATCCACCTTAAAATGAGGAGGAACGGATCAAACATTTATGAATCACAGTACTTTTCTAAATGTTTGTGCATTTGGATTTTTTAAAAACAAGTTGTTGAAGCACCCTGCCTAAATCCTGCCAAACTCTATTTTTTTCACTGAGGAGTTTTTTCTTTTTCCTTTCTGAAAATCCAGATAACAAAGCGTGATACAATGGTTTTCTGTCCACATTCTAAGACGGAAAGGTTTTTTCTTCACTCCACTTTCAGTAAAATTGGTGGATCTGGCAAAAAACACCTTATCATGGTGAAATGAAAAAACTACGCCTCCTATAAAAAAATGCATTCCTTTGCATGTAAATTTCTAATGCTGGCCTATGTCAGGGGTCCTTAAAGTGCAGTTTTTTCACTTTAATTCAATTCATAAAAATGACACCATCACAAAATGTCTACTACAACGATTTTGGTAACCTTCTTTGATAAATCTCTGAAGAGCAGAAATCTTATCTGATGAAATCTCATGAAATAGGTTTCTGTGACCTAATTTGTGCCTTGTTGGGGTTCTTTGATATGAAAAAGTTTAAGAACCACTGGTCTGTATGGCTGAACATACATTATGCAACAAATATGTCACCTAGATGAGAAGCTACGTTTACAGACTTCAGCTCCCTGCATCCACACACATGCACTGGTCCGAAGTCGGCAGGGCAAACGCAGAACGAACACTCTACCTTGCGGCAAGGCTTTGACGACACCTCAAAAGAGGCTTTAAAGGTGCGTCTTTGTTGAGTGGTCAGAATCGTGCGTGGTCTTTTGGGCCGCTTGCTCTCAGGGTCCTCCGATCTGACTCGCCTGCCCAAAACCCTCCCAGGTTCCTCGTCTTCCTCCTCCTCTTCTTCCTCATCATCACTTTTACCTAGAAGATTGAGGAGTAGATGGTTAATTACTTACAAAGCATTCACATAAAGAAGGTACAAATGTGGAGAGATGGATAAAAGGGAAAGTTGATGCCATCAATGTGAGAGGTTCAATGCATAATTTTCCTTTAGTTGTTTTGTAAAAAAGAGTCATTTTATTCTGTTGCTTAACCATTTTCCCTCATCTATACTTCAGCTTGTGGTTTACTACAATTCCCAGAATTCTTTTAAACAACCAGAAGTGACAGAATGAACCACTTAAATATTTGAATAGGTAGATGGGAAAATAGTAGCCAGTAGTAGTTTTTGTCATAGTGATAAACATTAAAACAAAAGCAGGCGTTTGATCAATGCCTGCTGTCACAACAACCGAACACATTGTCTTTTTTGTTGCTAAGTTGCAGGAACTTTACCCAGTACCATCGGGTTGTTTAGACCCAGTTTTCTGGGCAATTTATCCAAACTAAAGTGTTTTACCCAGTATTAGACACAACAATGTCCCAGTTTCATCTTGAACTGTCACAAATCTAGTGTTATTTGTGCTAAATGGCATGAGTATGACAAAACTGCAAAAAGTACACAAATTATTAACAGCCAGTAAGAAATAATGTTATGTTCATTTTAAAAGAGCTTCAGTGGATTAAACAACTTTGCAACTGTGTCATTTTTTTAAAGGGCAAATATAATTTGAAACAGACAGAAGAAACCCATAGACGATGGGAAAATGAAACCCAGTATTATTGGGTCGTACACACTGTCCACTACAGCCTGTACCTGTGTCGGAGGAGGTCGGGCTGGCCAGACACTGGTGGTAGTCCTCTCTGGCACACAGTAGCTGTCCCTCCCTGAGGACGCAGCGGTCTCCGGTCTGCAGGCGGCAGGAACAAACGCTGCAGGTGAAGCAGCACAGGTGGAACACAGCGGCCCCTGCACGCATCACCAGCTCTGCAGGAGAGATGGCCTCCGCACAGCCCCCACAACGCACCGCAAACAGACTGCAGAGAGGGACGGGAGGGTGGGGGAGCAACGAGGGAGGAAAATAGAGAGAGATTGTGTGAGAGCTCGGTAAATAAAAGAGAGAAATGCTTTTGTTTGACTTGGAGTATCAGCCAGGACACTTGAGGAGCCCCTCACACCTCAGTAAGACGGGACTCCATGAGAAAAAAAAAAATGCTTGGTTGACTCGGGGAATGTTGCTGAGTCGAGCTGTCACTCAAAACAACTGCCAACCTGACTTCTCCCCTCTACCCCACCTCCTCCCTGCCCCGAACACTCAGACACATACCCTGAGCGTGGCGGGTGTGCATCTTAGCGCCTGGCAACCAGGACTGGTGGGCTTAGCCTCAGAGACTGTTGCCTTGGCTCCGGCTGCCGTGTCCGAGGCTGTGCTCCTGGGGAGGCAGGAGAAAAGCTCACGGCAGGCCATGGCTCCAGGCAGAGGGGGGGAATCAGATGTCCCGGTGGGAGAGGCTGAGCCGCCGGTCCCATGAATTATCCGCGGAATTATCCCTAAGTCTGCTTAACCAGAACGGGACAAAGACAGAGCCAGCCCCCAAGCAGCAGGACCATTGTCCGCTGGCTGACACCGCGGCATTTCGGGTCTGTCACGCAGGATGATGCGTCATCATTCTGGAGCTGGTGTTTGTCTCCAGACCTGACTGGGTCACCAGACCAGTCAGCCCAGAGGCATGAGAAAGTGACAGCTTTTTTTTTTTTTTTTTTTTACACATAAATATTCTCTGTGAGACCAACAAGGAGATAAGCCTACCAATATCTCTGACTCAAGTCGAGATTTAAATTTCATTTTCGTTACACGTAGCCATCAGAAAAAAATCTAGGAGCATAAGAGGTTTGTGTCAAATAAAAAGATGTAAACTAAATGATGCAAAGTTTTTTCTAATACTGATCAACACAAGGATCATGGACAAGTGGAACATATTACTTTTCAGATAGATTTGTCATCTATGTGAGCGGCTGCAGATATGATTTCATTAGACAAACTCAGTGGTGTAAAAAGTACCACCCCAAAAAAAGCAAAGCTATTCTAGTAAAATATTATTTGAGTTAAAGTCTCAAAGGATCTGATATTTAATGAGAATAAAGAATACAGCCAAAATTAAATTACAAAGATATTTACATGTATATACTGTATACTACGGATCAGATGATTATCTAGGCAGACATTCAGCATTTTTCTGATTATCTGAATCAGTTGTTTTTTGTTGTTTTTTTTCATCCAACTGCTGATAAAACAGAAATATTTTAAAATTGGCTTAAATATAGCGAGTAAAAAGTACTATAATTGCCTCCGAGTTGTAGTGGAGTGGAAATGTAAAGTATCAGAAAACGGCAATCCTCAAGTGAAGAAGTAGTACCTCAAACAAGTAATGTACTTGAGTAAATGTACTTAGTTACATTCCATCACTGGAAAAACTTTAATGATTTATTTAAATCAATAATTTAATGTTTACTTGTGTTTTTTTTACTTTTGATCATGGTAATCAGTATAGAGGTGTTGTGCTAAAAGCTATTTTATTTTTGAATTTAAACAAGACAAATGAATAACGAATAAATTAACTTATTTTATGACAAAAGCAGTCTTGACACAAATGTTGGTTTCAGTTGTGGGTC
This sequence comes from Diplodus puntazzo, assembly GCA_963678695.2. Classification (NCBI taxonomy): domain Eukaryota; kingdom Metazoa; phylum Chordata; class Actinopteri; order Spariformes; family Sparidae; genus Diplodus; species Diplodus puntazzo. The sequence continues at coordinate 13,093,739 of OZ023163.1, read as the reverse complement.
CTTTTTGCTACATATCACATTGTACGCTTCATGCCTTTTAGTCTTGTATGTTTGGCATGGTGATTTACATCCACCTACATTATGAGTATTTTTTGACAAATTACTATCACGGTTGTGAGTGGCCAGCAATAATAATAATGAATCTAATTTGATCATTAAGCATTTGCTGTTATTGCAAACGTCTTCCCCAGTCTGTTTTTGTTTCGAATATGTGCAGCTGTGATGGGACAGCAGTACGATAAAGGTGTGTATTTAATTTGACGATATGTGTATATTGCTCTCTGGTAAGAAAATAATGAACATATCAGCATTAGTGGTTTCAGTAAAACACACCTAAACAAAGATTTCACATTAGCTTTCAGTGAAAAAAACAAACACTGCTCTTGACTTCCTTTTAAATGCAAAAATGAATGTCAATATTTACAAACAACAAACAAAAGCTGAGACTAAACAGAGAGCAAACACCCAGGTTGAGACATCCCTGTCAAAAGGTCTGGAGATGCTACATCCTGAAGCCAAACATTGCTGGGACCCCTCGCTGTTGCTGTGGGGTCGCTGGGGAAACGGTAAAGCCCCATTCCCAGCGGCTCAGGAGGGTCAGTCAGGCCACTGGACCCATCTGAGTCGCCTGCCTCACGGCCTCAGTGGTATGTGCTTTAATATGGCCAACATACCGTCTGTGGTATGTGGATTCCTGTGGCAACGCACGATGCATCAACCAAACATCATCAAAGGAAGTGTGGCGGAGGAAATACCCGGAATGTTGCAGCGAAGCACTTGATTTAATGTCTCAGTGTGATGCTAATGCTAGATGTCAGTGAAGAAGGAACTACGGGCATTAATGTCGTAAGATCATTCGGGTTTTCGAGAACCGCTTTTCCATTACACGCCCCGTCCAGTTCGTCTTATTACGCCCAGTATTCTTAAGCGTTGTTAATGCAAAGGTAAGAGTGGCTCCAATACTTATGGAGCAGCTCAAGGTGTTTAATATTTCAGAGTTTCCGTTGATTGGCCCAGAGGCCCTGCCAGAGCGGGAACACTCAGTCACGCTGGATTTAGACATGGCAATTAGTGACAAGATCATTACGGAGTAATAAGTCAGCAAAATCCTGCTCTCGTCCACACTGACATGGACAGGGTCAGGCACTCTCAAGATAGAGAGATGCACTGTATAATAAGATGAGAGTTTAGCAGAAATGCACACACACACACACACACACACACACACACACACACACACACACACACACACACACACACACACACACACAACACAGACACATCTACTCCGGAGCGAAAGCCCTCCCCTCTCATTGTTCTCGCCGTGACTTCAGCGCTGACCTTTGGTGCTCAGGCAAACAGACTGCTGGTCTGGTGGACATGCGGAGAGACAGATCCTGTTTCTGGATCAGGTTAACTTGGATCCTTCTCCGAACACACACGCCAGGAGAGAGCGTGTATCAGATACAGATCTGCGGGTCAAGTGCACCGACAGTCACACCGCCGATCTGACGACCAATCTGATGTCCAGTCCACCCTGACCACTGAACCATTTAGCCAATCTAAATCTACTGACAGTCCAACCAACCTAAACATCAGCTTGTCAGACAGGAATTTGCATTCTGCTTCATTAAATTACAGCACGGTGTGTTGTTCGCATTGTGCGAACCCACCGATTGCTGTGGGTCAGGCAAAAAACAAACCATGTGACTTATACAGACACTGCAGTTGCGTCTGGAGTATTTATTATCATTATCTCAGACACTATTTTAATGTGTTGTTTGTCTACAAATAAACCTCAGTAAAACCTCAAAATCAGTAAGTGCCATTTTAAGAAATATTAAAACATATAAGAAACATTGTAAGACAAATGTTTTTCGGATAGAGGAAGGGTGGCCAAAACAAAAGTAAATCTATCCACATCATCACCATCAACTAGTCTTCAATGAGTTACCAGATTCAGAAAATCTCCAGCAGCCATCTCTGGAATTTATACCAATCCCGTCAATACTGCCAGAGGCTTCAGTGAGTTTTAAATAAATGTTGCTGAAGACATAAACAGTGAGCTCACTTGGTCTGCGGGCTAATCTGAGTTCACCATGATGTTTTGAGCTCATAGAGAATGAATTAAATTCAAGGAGTTCAAACAAACTCTACCACAGAACATCGATGCTGTGAAAAGACATCGACAGTTCTGGATCTTCTGAATAACATTTTTGCTGCCAGAGTTTAAAGCAACAAAATGCGACTTCCCAGAGAAAGATGGGGTCGCAGCTCGGGTCGGACAACGACCCTCAGGCCTCAGTATTTGATGACCCTGGGGACGAGACCCACCAGTCAACTACCTTTCTCTGTGAAGGCTTTTATGGCTTTAAATACCTTCAGTTACACATTTGATTGATACATTTGGAGTCAAACTGTTTATCAAACAGTCTGAAAATTAGAACAGTTTTTGTTTAAAAAAAAGGATATATATGTAACCCTTAATGGTAACATAGACCTATATATCGATATCTGAAATAAATGAATAATTTAAAAATATCAAAATTTGTTAACAGGGGAACTCAAGGTGTCAGAGTGAATACCCTCAATATGTCTTTTTAATTTTGTCGGTTTTATTTGTTTGTGATATCATTCAGGTGCCAGACTGTTAACACTGAATGCAAGTTTGTTTTCCTTTTGTTGAGTTTTTCATTTACATTTTTTGCTCTAATGTTTGTAGGTGTTGATCCTTTTTATTTGTTTTTTGTTGCTCGATCAAACCAGAGCTTTTCTGATAACTTGCTTCCTGTCACGTCCTGTCTGTTTTGTTATGAATCCTCCTCATATTCTGACCAAAAAAAAAAATCCATACATTGATAGTGATATGCTAAATAATTCACCAACATGATGCCAGTTACGTATAATATCCTCTCGGACCCAATAATAAGAGAAGATAAGTGACATCATATAAACTGCATCCGTGAACAGGCCCTCCGTGGTGGTCCGGCCGGCGCTTACTGGCCACACGGGCGAGGGGTAAAAACCAGGGTGGGACTCAGACAGAAGATACAGCGTGTGGTAAGAGACAAATGTTGTCACAGTATGGAATAATCGTCACTTACGAGCTGGCTTCACACTAGCCCCGGATCAAAAGAAGGGAGGGAGCGGATCACAGTTTGCACTGCGAGAGAAACACTGGCACAGTTTTGAAAGCCCTCATTTTGGGGGGGGGAGTGGTGCTCATGTGTTAGTGGGTGCCACAACCCCGGACAGGACGAGCTGGGAGGTGGAGACCCCGGAGGCAGAGCTCTGGCACCAGGCCTCCTGCTAATTGGTCAGGTCAGATATCTCACGGTCGGCTGGGCGTCGTCCCAACGCTCGACGCTGGGGCTGCTGTGAGCCGAGCTTTCCAGATGCCACGGCACATAACGCCAGAGCTCATGGAGCGCACTGTCCCCCAAAATAAGTTCACAGCAGCCTCACCGCCTCTCTTATAGGGATGCACCAGACCTTCTGACATATGGCTCTGCTCTCCTAATTACCTCTCGGTCCCGCTCTCCTCTCTGTGCCGCGGCCAAGAGCGATGATCGCCTCTGATCACGCTAAGGACTCTGAATTGGTTTTATGAGATTCCACTCTGATTTCATTTATCTATTTGACAACATATTAAAAAACTGGCATGTCTTGAAACACCACCTCAGTGAATTCTAGCTGTCTGGAAGCACGATGGCGATGAGAATTTTGGACCGATGAGTGTTCTTGTTCCCGCCCGCCTGCTTGGCAGAACGGCCGTCACTAAATTGTTCAGCAATAATGTGAGCTGCTGCCTGTTTTACTTTTGGCTCTTGTTTAGGTGAGAGCATGTTTTGGAGGAAGAACGAGGGGGATGAGGCAGCGGCCGTGGGCGGGTAGGAGGGAGTCGGGCGATGGGCGATGACGGTGGAAGTTTTGGGGAGGGGTGGGGGTGGGGGGGAGTGGAGGGGTCCGCCTCATCGACGAGACCATATGTTGTCCCCAGCTTGCAGTTGCCACGCCAATGGGCCTCGAAATTTTAACACATTTTGACAATGTGTCAGTTGAGCTCTACCCCTGGTTGTGTGCTGTACGTGTGTGTGAAGGTGTGACTGTGTTGCTTTGTGTGTGTATGTGCATGTGTGCGTGTGTGTGGATGTACACTATGCAATAGTGTTCTCACATTCCAGCTCCCTCGCCACCCCTTCCTCCTACAGTCACCTTGTTCTCTTAGTGCGCCGTGCCAAGTTCCCTGGACTTCAACTTTAACTATACACACACGTACACACACACACACACACACACACACAAACACACACACACACATACACACACACACACACATTCTTAGTCAAGGTCAGATCTGGACAAGGGTTCTGTTGTAAAAAAAAAACTGGCTTAATAACACACAATAGTTTTTGGATCCTGGGCCAAAAAATAGGATAAAATGTATCAGATAAGATAGAATAAAATAAACAGCCCATAATATATGATATAAGATTAAAAGTACATTAGTAAAAAAAAAAATCATTAGATATTTTTCATATTTATGCACCAGTAATGTTGGGAGAGTATTTGAGACATGTATGCATGTGCCAAAAATTAAACTAAATTAGAAAAAACGAATCATCAGGCTACTTCAAAATATTTTTGTGGTCAAACAAGAAATTGGGTGCAACTATAAAGTGATACTGTTGCATATTAGACACAGTTTGACAGAAATTGTCGCCACACAGTGTATCAAAAAAATTGAATACGTAAGTTAGTCTTTACCGAGCATTAACCTGCTGAATTCCAGTTTCTTCATGCAAGGACACACAGGGAGAAAAACTGACCCAATCACATGACTTTATCCAATTAAAACAGTTTTGCACTTTGCATTTCATTTTACTTAAATTAAATTCTAATTCTCAATGCAAAACCAATTATATCAAGATGTGAAGTCAGAATCTAGATTTAAAGGGGAATTTGTTATTCTTCTTTGGAGAAGAAAATTCAAAGTCAGAATTATAATATTCACAATGTTAATGAAAACTTTTAAAAAAATGCATTTTTCCCACAACTAAATAAACATGCTGTTCTCAGAGGAAAACAGGGTCCCCATTTCTGTTAGAGTCTAGTAAGGTGGCAGGCTCCGCCACATATAAACAAAATAAGACTGTTTATAACGGTATGAAATGGTTTTGTCGTTTAAGGTCAGTTTGTTCAATGTGTTTGCTCAGATTGTTCAGGCATAAATAAATCAGTCAAGGAGGATCTTTCTCCTCTGATTAAAATGTCTTCCCAAAACTACAAAATGCACCTTTAAAAGTGACATGTCAGTGCTTGAGTGCTTTAAGATTTCAGCTGTGTGAGAGAAAAAACAGTAATGAAGAGTCGGTTGGGGGGGGGTTGAACACTCACTCGGCGTAGTCCCGCTTGCAGTAAAGTTTGCGGTCCCGCAGAAAGCAGGAGCTCTTGAGCGCGTCCCCGCACGCCGCGCACCGCACACACTCCTCATGCCAGAGGCCGTCTGTGACTCTGAGCAGGAATCTGTCTCTGATCAGCCGGTGGCATCCGGCGCACACTGCCCTCTGATCCATATCTGCAATGATGGGGAAATCCTTTAATTAGGACACTTTTCCAATCAGCAGGACGCAGCTGAGAACATCAGGCTGATGATGTGGCCGAGCGAAGTTTGATGGAGGGGCCGCTCAAATGCGACTTTACCTCGTTATAATGACGGAGGGAAATGTTTAAAATCACGTTTGTTTATTAAAAAGTGAATATTGTAGCTATATAGAGACGTCAAATGTTTTAATTGTTTTGACCTTTGTTTAAATTGAACAAAACCATGTGCCAAAAATATCGCGAGAATCCAAAAAGTCTGTTAGATATTAAATTAAATTGACATTTAGAAAAAAAAATCAAAATCTATAAGCTTTAAATAAAACAATAATCTATGAATTATTTTTACTCACTGGAGCATAAGGTCGGTCGATCAACCATTGCGATCCTCCGAGGAAACACTGTGAAATATATATCAATCAGAAGCCGTGGAGGGGTAAAATGTATCACATAACATTTTACAAAGTTCAGTAAAGCCTCATACCTTTTATAGAAGAAGCGACCTTCCGGGCGGTAGAAAAGTAGTTCTGCTCCTCAGGTTTTCCTCCTCGGTCGCTCTCAGAGCATCTCCGGTGAGTCCTGCTGCAACTTGCTGCTCGGAGCGGAAAGTTTCCTCCTCGGAGCTCCCGAAGACCTCTCTCAGTCCGCTGTTATTGACTGTTTAGGCTATCTATCAATTATCCTATTAGGAGTGAACGGGAAGGAGAGAGAGAGAGAGAGAGAGAGAGAGAGAGAGAGAGAGAGAGAGAGAGAGAGAGAGAGAGACTTCCTCCATGTGCAGGTGCTGGTTACCTCTCCCCCCTCTCTCTCCTCCCTCTCTCTCTCTCTCTGTCTGTCTGTCTGTCCATGTCTCTCGCATGAAAGTTTTTTTTCCCCCCTTAGAAACCAGTAAAGAGAAGGTTAAAGGTCACACTACACAGACAGACAGACAGACAGACAGACAAATAGACAGATAGATAGATAGATAGATAGATAGATAGATAGATAGATAGATAGATAGATAGATTTCCCAGCATGCATTGTTAAACCAGAGTACAAATTCTCCTGGTGGCATATATGATCGAAACTTGATGTGAGTCTTTGATACATTCCTATATCAGGCAAGTTTTTTTTTTGTACAATAATGAAGACATTGGTAACCATGATAAATGTTATAATTGAGTTCAGTCTTGATCCAATAATATTTGTTGGCAGAAAATTAAATTTTTAGTCCTTGACTAGTTGAATAAAACCACTGTTAGTAAAGTGAAGAACTGTGTTAGCTCTATGGAGGATAGTATTATCTAAATTCATCTTGATTTATGTGGTGTGTGTGGTATTTAACTGGAAAAAGTCATTTTGTCCAACTTATACTGCCAAAAGACATAATTTCTGTCAAGTAATGGTTCTGATTAAAGCTAACGAATGTAAACTAGATATGTCTGCCACATTTAATCATGTCTGAGTTTGTACAACTGGACTTGTTTAGTTTCACCGTGTAAAAAAATCTGAAGTGGTTTAAGGCAACAGGTTTCCACGCAGTCTTCTAGTAAAGTCAACTCATTTGGGTTAGGGTTGCACATTAAAGTTGTTGTTTCTAACCTTCTTTATCAGTTTGCCCGAAAGTGAAAATTCTGTCATTAACTACTCACCTCCGTGCTGATGAAAAGTTACAGTTACACTGATCTGGAGCTACACAGCAGAACATTGCTAATGCGTTGTCCTGAACAGCTGAAGTAGATGGGGACTTGTTTCAAAACTCAAAAACACAACAGAGAAAAAACAAAACAAAAACAAGAATAAACAACATATACTGGCTCATCCGGGTGTCATCGAAAGCCTCTGAAAACCCCAAGAACTTCGACTGGTTTTGAGAAGATGTCATTCACACCCTCAAGCATCTACGGCGAAGAATGAAGATTTGTCTAAATTACATCTTTTCAAATCAATTTGGCATTCAGTGAACTGGACCAGCTACGTGGAGCCATTTTAATATTTATCTCCTTTGTCTTTTTTTTAAGTTATCAAAAAAGTCTCCATCTACTGAAGTTGTGTAGGAGAATGTTGAAACGCCATTTTTTCTGTGAAGCTCCAGAAATGCTGTGAGTACAAAACTTCACCGGACCTTCCGTCCATATTTGGGTGAATTTATCCTTTAATATTTGAGTGTTTTGCTTCTTTTTTTTAATATCTGTAAAAACATGCATCATTACCACACATTTTTTTCAACAATTTTTCTATAGCTTATATACTGTATTTTAAAGGTATTTCTGTGCAGTATTGCATTCACATGTTATCATCAGCCAACATACAGTACACGTGTTCGATACTGATTGAATATGTGCCATATTTTGTTGTAAGGAGTTACTGGCACCATGAAGAGGAGGATACAGGAATCTGCACAGACAGATGGATGTCAAACATCCTATGAAGCAGCATCTGTGTTTTCCTGTTTACACTCAGAAGACGCCATCTGGTGGCCAAGAGCTGGAAATGTAAAGAAAGGACAACAGTTGTTTCATCCAGAGGAAGCCTGAGACCTGAAGTTATTATCATTTTTTCATTTTACTCAACTCAGGGAATATTTATCAACTGGTTTTACCTGTGAAACAGTAAAAAAGTCAGTCAAATGTGACAAGAAAATGCATTGATATTCTTTTAAAATAATATAGTTTGTTAATAATATAGTCATTAGTCTTTTTTTAAGTTTTCATAACATATCAAACATTTTCTCCACAACTGATTAAGCCATAAGACATTCTGGACTAAAAGAGCTAAACCCTTAAATTCTATTCCCTTGTGTCATTTAAGAGTTATACAGGATGATAAAAATCTTGTTTCATATTATCAGAAAGCAAAGTAAAACAAAATAAAACAATAATAATCAGGAATTTAAATGCATCAAAACATCATATAATTAAACAACATTTGCACCGGCTTCTGAATCCAACAACAACTCTAACTGGGATGCAGTTTTAAAACATGTCCGAATGAATCAGCACAAACAAGACGTTTCAGATAAATTTTTAAATAACTTTATTCTGTAAGAATTCTCAAATGTTTTTTTTTTTTTTTAAGAAATGCTAGGATGGTTTCTGTTTTTATACAATTCATCTTTGAATAAAATATGATTCTTCTTTTTCAAATTGCATTGGGTTGCTTTTTAAAACGGACACCTGAAATTATCTATTTACAAAAGTAATCTGTTAGCAATTCTATTAAAACTCATTGTTGACAGTTTTACTCCACCCTCTGTCCCGTGACGCCGCCCTTTATTCACTTTTAATTACAATGCTTTGCTAGGTACAAAATATGCTGTTTTACAATTTGAATCAAGTCTTTTTTTTTTCTTTAATCCGTGTTCATATCACTGACAATGTGGGAGTATATACAGGGGGAAGGGGGCGACTGGTGTCATGTGATCTGATGCGGCGCCTCCAGCATCTCCATCAGGAAGGTGTCGATAGGCGTGTCCCCGATCAGCTTGAAGAAGAACAGATGCTCCAGACACTTGAGGCCGATGGAGCGCAGGGCGGGCAGGCGGAGCAGCAGCTTGGCAAACCTGCAGACAAGAAAGTGTCATAATAATGTAGAAAAAAACATTAACACGTCTATAACTGAATGTTCTGTTCTTGAGTACAGGTTTTAGTCTCATATTTCCATTTTATAAGACTGCATGCAGATGTTTTGTGTTTTTCCAGCATTTTACAACCGTAGTTACCAGTTACTTAATTTACGCAACCATGCAAAAACACATAAAATGTGATGCGCTGCTCATGACTTTATTAGCAATTAATGAATTGGATATTTATGGATATCTGGTGCCACTACAGCTTTAACATCCTGCATACATTTGAGTACATGTGCAGTACTCCTTCTGAAATCAGTATTACTACTTTTTACTTATAATATCTAATAGTTATTTACTGATGCTATGCTTTCATGCTTCAGAAAAAAACAGAACCCAAGAGTTTGACTTTTTATGCGGCATTTCTAAGTTACAATATTTTTACCAGTAGGGTGATATCTAATGGCATAATATGTAGGATTTTTCCTAAGAAAATATAAAGGCTCATACAAAAGTAATCTTGTGTTTGCTTCTGCAGAGACTTGGGTTTTAGTATATTATGTATATTTGGGACAACCTTTGAGCAGTGCTGTATAGCTTCCACCCAATAACAGTGCAAGGTTGAGAATTTATAAACATAGCGACAGGGTTTCAACTTCATGTCCGTCTCTCCTCTGCTCTCGGATATGTGATGGATGTATAAAGAGTAACAGGTCTGTTTGACTGAGGGTGGGTCTCAATTACACACACACACACACACACACACACACACACACACACACACACACACACACACACACACACACACACACACACACAGAGCAGAGAGGGGAACAGTTGACAGGGTAAAGCCTGCACTTAAGTTATATTCACAGAAACAAACACCATGAAACAGTTAGAAATAACATTTGATTTCTTTCATTCACTGCTTTGTTTTTCGCTGACGCTGCTCCCTCTACTCATTCACCTCTAGCTCGCTCGACCACTGCTGCTCTCTTTCTCTTCCTCACACTTTGATGGTGTGTTTACAGACAGCAACCTACACACTCCACAAATTATGCTTTTAAATTTTGGTGTTGTTGTTGTGCTGTCAATGACAGTTTTATGTGTCCACAGCTGAGGTAAACTGCTGTTGATCTTCACCTGTTGATCTTATTTAGCCCCCAACAGTAGCAAAAAAAATAAAAATAAAAAATCAATTGCAACCACTTTCTATAAGTGATTACACCACCGGCCTGCATCCTTTTAAATCAGCGTTCAGTTACATAAGAGCTGTGGAAGGTAATCAGCTCGCTGCATTGCTATGTGCAACCATAAAGCCACAATTAAACAATAGTGTTCGATATTGATTGAGGCTGCAATGTAATGCATCCACTACCTGCCAGGCTGGTCCGGGTATTTCTGTTTCGTATACGACTCCAATGAGGCGTAAACTTTTTCCCTCAGGCCCTCAACTTCTGGTGGGTTTGAGAGACCTTTTGCATCTGAAACAAAATACATGCTCACAGTCAGGCTATGAAAAATTAAATGCACAGGATCTCACAGCCACAGTGTCTTCATTGGGAGAAAAGGGAGACTGAACCGACCTGGGTTGAAGAGGACGATGGCTCGCAGGCAGCCGAGCTCCGTCTTGTCCATCTGCATGTCTTTCATTTTGGATACCAACTCTGTCAGGACTCTGCAGGAGATCATATGAATAACATTAGATTAACAATCAAAGTGAATAAACCAAAAAGCCAAAGTGTATACTTTGCCCCGGTCTTTTATCAAATATTTTGGAAGAGTCAGCACAAGTGACACCACAAGATTGTATATATGAATGTAACAGTGGCCTATGCAGGCATTTGGCAAAAGTTTTGATCCCTCAAACAACAAAATGACTGATGACTGATATGTATCTAATAGCAACCTCTCAGATTTCACCAGTATGTGACTGGAAGCATCAGACTCATCATTATTATATACATAACACACTCTGTACTATTTCACATTGTTCATATTTTAGATTTTTCTTATATATATATTAGTGCTGTCAAAGTTAACGCATTAATAACGCGTTAACGCAATGTCCTCTTAACGCCGTTAATTTTTTTAACGCGCGATTAACGCTCAATATATTTTTAAAAAAAAACAACAAAAAAAACGCGCATTGTATGATTTACGGCCGTCGGCGGCACCCGTAGTCTGGATACAGAGGTTGGCAGAAGAATAAGAAAGGGAATCAGAAGAAGAAGAAGCAGGGTTGGCGGTTCGTTAAAAACACGGCAGACTGAAAAGCAGCACTCGCTGCAAACTCCTCATCTCTGCTGTCATTCACGGTGGCGGACATTTGTTTCGCCATCGCCCTGATCATTTTGCGGGACACTCTCTCATGGCGTGCCCGTTTGTTGATAACTCATCCCCGCATGTTTATCTCAGGCTCCTCGCTAGCCTTCTTCCTCCCTCCAGCAGGCAGCCTGGTCCTGCTGCTGTCCTCCTCGGACAGACGCTGAAGCTCCGTTTCTCTCACTCTCCTGGGGTCGACAGAGAAACGTCTAGCGGCTGCTTTTCCCGAGTTTTCCTCTGAATATATCACGACAGAAAGTTAGAATTTCAAGTCGTACTTTTTATTGTTTTGCTGCACCAGAGCCATGGCGATCATCAGTGTGATACTGATTGACAGAAAGCAGCACACTGCGTGAAAAAGGCGAAGAAGAAAAACGTGCAGTGTCAGTGGACACCACTTGCAAGCCAAACAGACGGCAGATACAGAGAGCCCGACGCCCCCCCTCGCCAAAAGCAGACAACCCTGGATTTATTTTCCTGCATGATTTGAAGTGTTGAATAAACATTTTCATAATGCAAGCATATTTGCCCTTTCTTATGTTGTTAAAAGTAATAAGAACATGAATAAATACATTAAGGTACATTTAGAACAGAAAAAAATGTGCCAAAAAAAATTGCGATTAATTTGCGATTAATCGCGAGTTAACTATGGACAAAATGCGATTAATCGCGATTAAAAAAATTGATCTTTTGACAGCCCTAATATATATATATATATATATAGGCTTCTCTCTCAATATTTCTTGGTTTGACTGATGTGGGGTTTTTTTCAAGGCCGAATCAAATAATCGATTATTGGTAACCATGGAAAATGACAACAATGTTTAGTACCAATCAATATTCACAGCTAAAAGTGAAAATCTTATTGTCAAATTTTAGAATAACCAGTGACTTGTACTTTACAGAGCGTTTCCATTTCCTGTTTTTCTTTAAACCTCCAGTCTTCTACATTTTGGAGACAAATATTGTATTTTTCTACATAAATTCTACATTTAGAAAAAAAAGTTTTCCCAACTAAAAATTACAAGTCTACTTTCCTTGGTAATTCTGAGGTAACTGATTTTTTAAAGTTGAGTCACTTTGTCAGATCTTACAGAATACAGTAGAGTAACTCTTGCCTCGTCTTTAAATGCTACCTACCTATCAAAGATGGAGCCCACTCCAGCACTGTGGGCGCTGCTTCTGTGGACGTGGAGGCCCGTCGCCAACAGGATGCCATCTTTTACCGTGACTGAGCGATGCGAGAACGAAGCGATAAGGAGCTCGTTCCAGCCTGGATGCAGAAAAAAGAAACAGCTGTGAGCTCTCTATCCTTCTATCCCTTCCTTAAAGCTCTTCTTGAGTTTGTGTAAATGATATATGACATCATTTGTGTGATTTGTTTTTCGTAGAATCTTGAAAGATTCTCATGGGGTCTGGTCTGTGGTTTCCTATCGTCCTCATTCAGGCCTGTGTCTGGAGTCTCTCACCAGAAGAGGTCAGTGCTGGTGCGGCTGCAAAACCGGCACTGTTGGGACTCGGCAAATAGTCCAGTTATATTTGGTTTCACTGCTCCATTAAACTAGATGGCAAAAATGTGTTGAGCAAATGTAAAAGACTTTAAATAGACTGCCTGCCTGGGGATGAGTTACTGCCCCGAAGGAAATACTACACCACCATGAGGACAATGGGTTGTACAAAGGTCTGTTTACTGTGGCAAGGAATCGTTTGTGTGTGTGTGTGTGTGTGTATGTGTGTGTGTGTGTGTGTGTGTGTGTGTGTGTGTGTGTGTGTGTGAGTGAGTGAGTGAGTGTTTGTACCTGCTCGTAGTAAGATGACCTGGTCATCGAGGGGGAGTTCGGAGAAGTGCGGGATCCTTTTGGCCCACTCCACCAAGGTGAAGAGCTGCTTGTCTGCTGCTTGGCAGATATTAGTGACAGGGTCGTTGGTCTGGAGAGGAACAAGGACACAAAACAGAAGTTAATAACCGTGCCGAAAACTTCCTTCAGTGAGAGCTTTAAGGGGCAGTTCACTTTTTTCCCCTCTCACCTGTAGTGCCATTTATCCACCTATCTAGTTTTGGTGTAAACAGCTATATCAGCCATAGAGATATGTGCCTTTTCTCAAAGATCACGGCACTTAGTTTGTGGCGCTCAAAGAGTCGAACAAATACATTTGAAAAACTTTCTGTCTTCCCAGAAATCATGTCTCACTGACCGGGGATGATCCACAGATTGTTTTGTGAGCAGTTTTACAGTATGGCAGAACTATTTTCATTCTACAGAGACCACACCCACCAACTGTATCACAGGAGCGCAGGAGGAAGCGTGCATCATCGACTTGTGGACAAAAGGCCTGTGCTCGTTTCAGCGTAGGACATAAACATCAATGCCGTGCCCCGCAGATGCACGGTGACTTGATGAGAGGCTAGCGTACTTAGCAAACTAAGCTAGTCGTACTACTGACTGCACACACTTATACATGTCACTGCCACTCATGCAAATATCCAAACAAACTTCAGCCCACTTAATTCACATATACTCTGCCTTATCTCTATAATCATTCCCTTTGGAACACTTGCCATAATGTGTTTGTCTGTATTTTCTCACCATCTCTGACCATTTCGTCTTCCTCGTTGTTTCCTTGGTATTGTTTTTTGTTGTTTTCTTTTGTTCTGTGTGTATTTGTTGTTTGTTTGCTTGTTTTGTAAACTTTATCAACGACAAAGACAAAAAAAATGTAATGCATTTTCAGCCCTCAGAGCTCAGCATTTTTTTTTTGTGAGAAAATAGTTCCTACATGAAACTGCTCCCAACAGAGTCTGTGGGTTGTCTTGAGTAAGCAGGTCATGATTTCTGGAAAGAGACATTAGTGTTGTGGGTGTCTTCTTCACTTCTCAGAACAAGTGTTAGTTTCGGATCAGGGAGGGTTTACACGCTTTTGGAGTCAAACACAGCAATAAAAGAAATAACAGATTTAAGAGCTACTTTAGAGCTTTAGAGCTTCCCAAAGCTGTTCAGTTTGTGTTTTTAAAACAACAAACACATTTTCATCGAGTTCGTCCTGGCTTTAATTCAACTTGATCTGACCATATTCCATCATTTAGCCTCTTAGTGGAGACTTTCTTCACTCAGCTGGGTGCATATCTTCCGACCATCAGGCCAACGTGATAAAGCAGCCCCCCCCCCCCCCATCTGTTATCTGCCACCTCAGCCTCATGATAAAAAAACAAAACAATGATTGACAGTTTACGGGTTCGGCCAATTCACGCCGAGTCTCTGTGATTCTTACTGAGTTGCTGGGGCTGCCGTCACTGTATGTCTCTGTTTTGGGCTCCACGGCCAGCTCAGCATCCAGGATCTTGTCCACAGGCATTTCCTCGTTGAAGCTGCTGGTAGACTCCACCTCGCTCTCTCCCCGCTCCTTCCCACGCTGCCTCTCTTCCTGCACCGCTGCGCGCACACACACACACACACACACACACACACACACACACACACACACAAACCAATACACTTCAGGTCAAGCACCCCATACTAATTGTACTAGATTAGATAAAACAACAAAAATGAGTAATGTGAACTCTGCACAAGAAAACATTAAAACAGATGCTCTGCTCTACAGTTTGAGTATAAACGAAACCCCGAACCATTTTCCTAAAGCCCAAGATGAGATGTCAGAAACAAAAGATATTCAGCTTATTATTAAATAAAACAAAGAAAAGCAACAAAGCCTCATAATAAAGATGCTGCAACTAGGGAATGTACATTGTACTGTTTAAGTGATTAATTCAAATATTCTGTCTAAAAACTCCTTTATTTACGACTGCATCATTACAATTAACAGAAACGTCGGGATGTGATCATTGCATCGCATCGTGCAGTGTCGAGTTCAGCATCATCTTTAGTATTTTCGGAGACTTTGAGATCTTGACTTGAATCTAAAATACGTTTTCCGCAGCCATGAACAATGCTTATCCCCCACAACATGCATGTGTAATGATATATTAAATAATGTAAGCCCGTAGCTTAAGCACACTCACACACACCTTCTCTCTTCATGCCCATGGCCAGGCACTTCTGGTAGCGACAGTACTGGCAGCGGTTCCGCTGGCGCTTGTCGATCAGGCATTCCTTGCTGTCTCGACACGTGTAGGTGAGATCTTTGCGGACGGTCCTCTTGAAGAAGCCTTTGCATCCCTCGCAGCTGTACACGCCGTAGTGCTTCCCTGTCGAAACAGAGGCCACAAGGTCAGTACTGCTTTGAGCCAGTAATGTCCCTCTATCTCTAAACTGCAACAATAAAGGCCAGAATTAAACAAGTAAGGGTGGGATGAAATTAGATTTTTAAAAATAGGTCAAGTAAAAGAAATAAATGACAGGAAAATACATCAAATTCTCCCCAAGCCCTCGTCCTGTTCAGCCTTGACTTGAATGAAAATAATGACCCATATATTGATTATTATTAATCCTTCTACACACAGAACCAACTTTTTTATCTGTTCTTGTTAAATTATTTAGTTGTTGTTGTTGTTTCTCCAAGCAGCTTATTTTATTTATCTCTTTTTGGGCTGCCTGCAGATATTTTGATACGTCTTGCTGGGATGCATACGGTGTTACGATTTGCCTCTTGACCTCCTCCATGTCCTGTTGCGTGTGCAAGAATAAATAATATAAAAATAAATAAATTGCAACGTTTTTGCACAGCAGGTTTTAAATTTAGATCTGCGAGTGGCTTTCACTGGGCTAAAGATCATCAGGAAGTTTGCAGCATACCTCGAGTCAGAACAAAAGAGGGTGACTCTTGTTCTGACTCTCGGTATGACCAGATGACTTATGCTTTCCAAAAGAGTACTCAGATTACTTTTTTGTTGTATGCGTTAGTTTTGCGACTCAAGTAATCAGTTTTCAAATGAGCAATCCTGTACTGGAAAATTTTACCGCAAAAAAACTGCAAAGGGGATATTGCTTCTGTCATTCTTGTTATTTGCCTGCAGAGTTACAGACGGGCTGTAGCGTATGCATTTCAATGAATCTAGGGTAGCAGTAAAGGAAGCCACGCAACCTCAGGGCAATATAGCCAACATCCACAGAGGTTTTCTTTTAGTTTTGGTATCTCAAAAGTCACTTTTCTCAGTAATGGTGTGACATAATGAGTCACTTTTACTGGCAGTCATCCTGTGTGACTGAGCAAAGGTTGACTGATACAGCATTGTATCCTGATGGATATTTAGGCATGAAGGATTTTCTCCAAATCATCTCCAGATCTCTTATTCTTGCTAGTTCCTTGAGAAGGTATATATAGCTTGCTGAGTTAGTTGGCGATTTCTTATTTAGTCCTTAGTCTTTACAGCCCTGGAATCATGTTGAGCAAAAACTCAACTGAACTCCTCAGCTTTTCCTTTATCCTCTTTTCTAACTTCAGACAGCCTTTTTACAAGACATTTCTACAGCAGTGAGTTGGCAATGATCAAATCAACATGTGCTCTAATGAACCCATCAAGTAACCCTGAAATCAGTCTCTCTCTTATCTTTCATACAGTCATCTGGCTGGTGATGATTGTGGTGAGTGGGAGTGTAACTTTGTTTCCCCATGCCCCCACCCCCACCCTCCTCAACCCTCTAGTATTACCTGAGGAGCGGTCCCCGCATATGGAGCAGATGTGCTTTGACATTCCCCCGGGGCTCGTACACTGGTAGTTGATGTTCCCCAGGCTCTGCAGGCCCGGCGGAGGCTTGATGTCCTCTGAGCTGCTAACACTGTTCATCGAATTCATCTGAGGACAACAGGAAGACAGAAAAGAGAACAGAGACAAGAAGGTTGAAGCTGAGGTGGCCACAACTGAGCGTCTGCTTTCTGGTGGAGCGGAGGAGGAAGCAGAGGGGAAGTAAGAGTGTAAAGTGTCGGGCTGTCTCATGACACTCTCCCACTCTCCTTCCTCTATTTTCTCATTTTTCAGTCCACTTCCACAGTTATTTTCTCTCTCCCCGCCCACACGCTTTATTGTGAAAGTGTCTCATGACGGGTCTCTCATTTAGAGTGATCACATGCTCGGTGAGTAGGTGGAGCTGAGGCTTCTGTCTGAGGCTTGTCATACAGGTTTTTTAACGTCTGTTGACGTCGTGTGAGAGGGGTCACGTGTGCAGCGGGTGCAGTTCTCTGACACGAGCAGCAGAGGGCGCTCACGTGTGGGATCTTCCAATATCTGAGAGAATTGACCTTTTGAACCTTGTTGTGAAGACACTGAAACATCTGACCTACACACAGTTTGCTTCACCAGTCCAGATGTTAATTTTCATCAGCATCTTAAAACATGGCTCCATATGTAACCTCAAGGGGCCACATGAGCAGTGATGTAAAAACTACCAATAAGTCGTCCTTGAATAAGACATCTTTGGTAAAAGTGAAAGCAACTCAGGTATCTGAATTTACTTGTAGCAACAATAAATGTTCCTCGGTATCAAAAGTAAAAGTAAATCATTTTACTTGGCCTTGCTCATTATCTTATCTGTTATTCAGCCATTTTTTATTATCATAGTCAGATTCGTCAGATTGTGAAAAAAAAAAGTATATAAATAAAAATGCCCCACTGTGGCTCTGATGCAGCATGCAATCTGCAAAGTCATTAGTAACTAAAGTAAAGTAAAAAGTACAATATTTGCCTTAATAACAAGTTCAAAGTAGCAGAAAATGGAAGTATTACAGTATACATATACATATCCTTTACTCAAGCACAGACTACTGTTAGAAAGATAGTTGATTGTGGAGTCTCGTTCCCAGGAGTCAACACTGGCATAAGCATTAAGTGTTATATATAATCCATAATTGCCAATAATTTCCCTTCAAACGCAGTAAACCGAAAGCTACAAGCCTGTTACGAAAATGTCAGGAGAAGAAAAGTACAGGTAAGACAAGTGGTTGTCACTTCCCACCTCTGCTTGTGCTTAAGTATACTGTACATTCCATCACTGCTCATGAGACGTAAAGGTGTGAACAAACCACTGAGGTTAAATCAACTCGCACTCCCTCCCACTTAGCAGAGCTCATGAAAACTCCTGAATGAGGAGTGAGACGCGTTCGAGGCGGAGCAAAAAGTCCGGCTTCCTATGGCTTCCACACATCTCTCTCTCTTATCATTCTCTTACCCTTTGACCGTCTCCTGCAGGACGCATATTTGCATTTGTTTGTTTAGTTGTTTATGTGCAAACATCTGCAATCCAAGTGGAAACAACAAACCTGACCTACATATGCCCCCGCCCGTCCTATATATTTGATGCAGCGTGACATATAGGACATCTTTCCCACAGTCACCTCAGGCTCTTCCTATCACTTATTTACAATACGCACTCTCCTCTGAATCTCCCCTAATGGCAGTCTGAGCTCAGGCCTGTGACCTTAAAGCAGAGGAGAGTATACAAGAGTTTTTTTCTTTCAGTTGTCCTCTAGCTCACTAGTGCTCTGCAGCACCACCACCGTCTCCCACATACCCACAGGCAGACTATCACACTGAAAGGAGCATTCAGCCCTCCGCGTACCCGCTGCCACTCCTTGGTGAGCAGCCATTCCCTCCTCAGCACAAATAATTAATTTTACACATGTTTGGATTGAGAAAAGAAGCCTTGTGGTGCATTCAAACAGTGGTTCAGACAAACATGCTGCTTCCGCCAGACAACATACTGCTGTAGAAAAGGCCTACGAGCACTGTATATGGATTATTGATGCATCATACATTCTTTATACAACACATGGTATGAAGAACACACTGCTTTCATACATGTAAGGTTCACTTAGGCCTTTTTGCAGACCACACATGCGTCTACTCGTAGAAGAAGTATTCATCTCTAAAGTAAGCGGATTTGTCATTTAATCAAATAGTTGGTTGACAGAGAATTAACCAGGGGCTTTTTCCTAATAATCGATTAATCATTTATGTAATTTTCTGAGCAAATATACCAAAAAATCACTGCTTCCACCTTCTGATATGTCTTGGTCTTACATGGTATTGAGCTGAAGCGATATGTACAAATATTATCAACTGAATGTGAAGAAATAACAGTTTTGAACTCATCACGTCTATCTGAAATAAGCTGTTTATGCTAACCAGCTAGCTCCAGCCGATCATGGTTCAAAGCTCCCGTGCTGGCCACACGCCATCATATAAACCTTATAAAGACGACTCTTGGTCGTTACTGGTTTGTTTGCAACTCAATGCAGCATTAGAATACATTTATGTACACAAAATACTTTATTCTTCGCTTGGAGTCAAACTATTGAATTATATATGTGTAAATATATCTGTAATTTACATCAGAAAATGTTGATCAGGCCTTTAAAAGAGGTGAGAAGCAAAAGATGATAGTAGAAACAAAAAACATCACCAGAATGGACATCTAGCTATAATACTGACCATGCTTATGTTTCCGTCAGCCAAGCGCTGCTCATGAACTTAATTTCACCCTTCGACATAGTATGTGATGTTACATGACACAATGATTTGATGGCGGTCGGGTGATCAGATGCTGGCAAGCGGCGAAAAGACGGTCACACCGCACAATCGTATCAACGCTGACTGTCCCTGAAGGCACAGATCCATACTGTGATTAAACCAACATATATCATTGTCCGCTGTGCCCTGCAGCACTGGCCTCGATCCAGCCTTTGAAGCTGTGTGTGTCTCTATATGTGCTGCTGATCATCAAAGCACTGAGCCTAGTGGGGTTTGTAGTTCATTCAAGAGACCACTTATAGAAAGCAGCTCCATTAGCCGTCTCTGCTGTAGTCGTTTGTACCAGACAGAGAAAAAGGAAGTCATGTTCGCGCTCCTGTTTATTATTTATTCAATCTGAAACAGCCTCGCAGCGAAATGAGATGTGGATCGTGAACAACTCCGAAGAGAGAGTGTGGTAAAAAATAAATGATTAGAAATGGTTAAGAAGAGCCAAGAAATCCGGGAAAAAAAATGGGGGCTGCTCTTATTCTCCCCTTTCCTTTCTCTCAGTAATCCATGAAAGGCTTAATAGTCGGCCTGCATCTTAAGTCCCCTTGCATGACAGCAGTAACACAGAACTGAAGCATGACCTTTTAGGGCGAGAAGTTTAAAGGTCAGTAGAAGGGTAGGGGAGAGAGAGGAAAGCCAAGGTATGCCAGCCAAACACATTGGATATGGCTAACCTTCAACCTCCCGTCTGCTGTGGGAGATTCCGAGACCTAGAAGCACATGATCGACCAAAGAACATGATAGTTAACACAGACTGACCTTGCCAAAAGTAGTTATTTGAAAGAGTATGGACCGCTGTTGGTGATGTTCGGAGCTTAGGAGGAGTGCGCCGATGAAGCGTCTGTAATATAATAACATGAACTTTGTCTGGCGTTTCCAAATGTCTTTCCAGATATGAGTATATATAAGTCTCCACTAACTGAGGCCTTGAAAAGTCACGTCCGCAGGTGAACCGAGAGAGTGAAACACAACATTTCACTGCAGCACGAATGCACCAAACATCGTAATTCGAACATAAACCTTAAAGCATTTATTTGAAGTATTGAATTCCATCTGAAAAAGAAGCAATTTAAGCTATCACAGCTGTCTGAAGACCATCGAAACACCCATACACGTTTTCTCACCTGTGGACTGTTGAGTTGTCCGAAGTTCATGTTGGGTGTGGACGGCAGCGATATGGACGGTGAGCCCAGTGAAGATGTAATGACGGGGTAAGGTGAGGCCAGGCCGTTCATTGGCGAGCCCAAAGTGGACATGGGGGACGGTAAGGGCCTGGAGCTGCTGATGACTGACGGATGACCCATCATGCCGCCCATGTGGGGGGCGTGTGTGTGCACCGTGCTCATTGGCCCTGTAGAGTCTGGGAGACAAAAAGATTTATAACGAGTCAGTCGATTAGTACACAGTTACAACAAATTGTGTCTTTGTGAAGCTGACAGCTTTTGAGTTTTGCTGTCACTGCCAGAGTCAAGTTGGAATGGTTCATATAGGGAGGATGGAGGGGGTGAGAAATAGAATATTACCCAATGTGATTACTCCCCAAAGTTTGGCCTCATGAACTACTTATTGCTTTATCCAAAAGAAATCACATTGCTTAGATCTGATAAGTATAATGTACATTTTTGCCAATTAGAGCAAGCGGAACAGGCAGCAAAGACAACACTTACATATTATGCCCCTTGGAAATGGCACATGGCAACATTTTGGCTATCAGTAGTACCTTATTGCTGCACATCCATTAGAAATGAAGCAACATGACCATTCGTTTGCAGGCAACCTGACGACCTTCACTTTCCTTTTTATTCTGTTTTGGTCTATCTGGCTCTTTAGTAGTTAAATGCTGCATTAGCTAGTCGCTATTCGCTTTAGCTATCTGCTGTTAGGTACAGTGAGTTTATCTGAACTTCTTAGCTAAAAACTGCTGCCTGCTGTGTCTGGAAACAAGTGAAAGTAATTTGGCTGTTTTGGCAGGATAAAAACTTGCAGGATTAATGTAAATTAACACTAATGAAACACCATTAAATCACCACTGTTTCAGATAATTATTTTGTTTAAATCTATCTGACATGACTCAGGCACCAATGTTCACAGACAAGGTAACGTTTTGCAGATTTATTCACGTTAAGTTAAGCCTCATTCCCCAACTTTCCGATTCGGAAAGTAGCTTCCGTCGCCAAAATGTAAAACACCACTACATTAAATAAGTTTGGGTATTTCTCTGGGTTTTATCATTGGAAGTACACAACTTAGCAAAATAAACAACCCTTACTCTAACCCAGCAGCTGACAAGGAATATTCATCTCAGTGCAAGAGTACATATGCTGTATGTCCTGAAATATCACATTTCCATGTTAGGTACTGTATGAATGGGTTAAACAAGCCTGAGCATATGAGGATATATTGTTAAATGACACTGCTATATATCTTTATGCAGTCAGTGTTGTGTAAATATGGCTTCACAGAGTGAAGCCCGCCTGACTTTGGTCACAGGGTGCTGACTTTGCTTTGCATCCATTGATGTGAACTGACAGGCTGGCATTTACATAGATGACCTACTTAGAAAAGCTGTCAGTCATCCTGGTATCTGGGCGTGGTGTGTAATTTAATGCATGTGCTGTAGCTATGAGGGCATCCATTCGTCATCACTTAAAATACAAATACCGTACATACGCTGACAGTATGTTCATGTAAAGACCAGCATGCTCTTTGTCACACGGTGAATATACACAAACGCTGCTGGCTGTCACGGCTTGTTCTGATGCAGACGGCTCCAATAAGCAGCACCTCTCTGGGCTAATGTCGATGACTCAAGCAAATGAACAAAACAGGGTTTTTCCGAGCAAAATGTTACTGATGAAGAGTGACGTGCCACCATACGCACATGAACATTAATCTGAACGCTCAGGAAAAAAAAGATTCAAAAGCCTCGGCTTGCCTGTCAGTGCACCATCCCCCCACCGTAACACACACTCACACTCATTGCGATACTGGGCTTGATGCCACTATTCTTAGTTAAATGTAATATTTCTGTTTGTGTGTGTATGAAGGTGGGCAGAAGCACGATGTGCACATGATGAAAAAGCACCTAGGTTTTGGTTTCTTAGAAGATGTAAACAAAAGTAATTTCTCCCTCCTTTGTTCACTCAAAGCTCAACAAGGTGCCTCGAGGGGGAAAGGAGCGTTTGATTTCAATTATCAAAATAAAAGCAGGATTAGCGATTCTCCAGGATTTCTTTGTCTCTTTTTTTCTGGACGAAGCATGGGTTTTTGCAGGTGAGGAAACACGCTGTTGTCTGAAAGTTCCCATCTGCTATCTCCTTTTTGTTTCTGCCTTTCACTGTTTGTTCCACGTTGACTGGTGAAATTGTGTTAGCAAACTCTAAATAATTTCAATTTGACCTTTTGGCCTGCAGTGCGGTAAATCTGGTGATCACATCACACTCGAGGCAAAAAGGTCAGGTCAATTGCCACCATGGCAGATTTCTGAAGAGCAATTCCAAAGTTAAGAATAGTCTGGGACTCAGATGACATGATGATATGATACAATACATATTTCTACTTTCCAGTACCGTTGAGTCAGCGGTTGCAATCTTATAGCCGTCTGCACTGATTTTAGTTACGGATATAAAAAAAGAGTAGATGGTAGAAATGTTCAGTGGCAGGTGAGGAAAAAAACTCACCGAAAATCACAAATTCCAGACCCTGGTTGTGAGTCCTTCTCTACATAAGAATACAGGAAACAGCTTTTCCAATGGACAAAAAATGCAATCCCTTGAAAATCCATTTTATGTGAGCAAATATTCACTATTGCCACTCACAGCACAAGATAAGTGAGCTTGTTATGTCTTATTTGTCATCCATTCATTCAAGAAGTTGCTCAGGATAAACATTTCTTTGAGTGCTGAGTCTGAGCTGCTTTGATCATCTCACCTCACAAGAGTTAAACATGAGTCCTCTGTTCCATCGTTCCTATCGTCCTCTATTACGACCCCAGTAATCTCTCACTTCTACAGGTCGGTTATACATAAAATTTTCTCTAATCCCAACCAATTCATAACCTCAGCTTTACTGTATGCATCAAACCCTACCATTACACTTGTCAGTGTATGTTGCAGGCAGTGATGTAGTCCAGCGCTGAGCGCTCTCAGGATGAACTAGTTTTTCCAGTTTTGACATCCAGGTTTCAATGTACTGTGACACATTTCAATACATATATATGGGAGTGGTTGAACATTACTTTCTTACGAGATTTTCTATGATAATGTACTGTGTTGAGATTTGCATTTGACTTCTTACAACTCTCGTGTTCCAGTTAGCATTTATTTCTTTACTTGAATCTCATATATCGTATCTCATCATTCTTGTTTTTGTGATTGTCGTTGCCTGCTTTTAAACTCTTTCTTTATATGCGACACACAAATATAGATGAGCACAACACGGCCTCATTTGATCTAAGGGAAAATGCTATATGCCAACACCGTGAGATAAAATTCACGGAAAATTCAGAAGTTCTACTCGCCCACGGGCGGTATCTGTCAGAGGAACATCTTGTATGTTTACAAAGACATCTCTGCTTCCGAGCCATACTGTTTCTGCGTGTCAAGTTTCCTTAAGGGGAATAACTACTTGCTAAATACTTTGAAATCGTTTGGAAAGACGTTGCTCTGATACTTCAACCTCTGGCTGTGATTAGGCACACATTAGTTTCTCCTCCGCTGGATATAAGAAGCATAAACTCTTTGTCAAAGAAATGGAAACTTTGAGCAATGCAGGACAGTTGCTTTGAGATTTCAAAGAATTGGGAAACAGAGAGGAATGTCACATTGTCTGCCGCCTGGATGCAGGACATTTTGCATGAAGACACACTCTAACACACAGCTGGCCATTCACTCCCTCGCTGAATGCCAAGGAACAGATGTTGTGCAACTTCCTGTTTAGCACTGAGACTATAGCCTCCACCCCCTTTCTCACCCGCCCACTCTCTCTCCAGCCCTCCACAACCGATCCCTAGCAGGCAAATATGTATCAGGGCCTCCCTCTCCCTCTCTCTCTGTCTCTCTCTCTCTCTCTCCCACAGCGCTGAGTGGACACACAAGATATAAAATACAATTTAAAAGCAATAAACTCTCAAAAACCGTACGCTACGGCCTATGATGCAACACACAGAGATTTAAATTCTACAATGGTGGGAGCGTTTTCAGAACTTTGTTGTTGTTTTTTTTTTTGGAGTGCACATTTGTCCAAATAATGAGCTTATGTAATGGAAGGGCACTGTACAGCATGTACTGGGTCTGATTTTGTGCACTGACCCCTCTCTTTATGTCCATGGCAAATTCCCTTGGGGGCTCGTAAAGATCTATTCTAGTCCAGAAGTGCTGAGTAGGAGATTAAGTAACAGGGCTATCGTCACTCCGGCCAAAAATCTGCCAGCATGCTCTTGCGGATTTCAACACCAGCAAGATGAAGGTTGCTTTATAGAAATTGGGGCTGCAAGATATGGCCATTTTGACAAATATTGCAATTACAATATGACTCAAGACTGGAGGGAATGATCATTTTTGCATCACAATTTTCGCTGAAAACAAAATGTTGAAATGATGATCATGTTATACTTGTTGCTGCCACACAACGAACATGTTTTCTTACATCTGGAGAACAAGATTTTTTGGTATTGAAAAAATGCAGCTTCTTGTGAGTTGGATGTTGCACTAGGCCACAATGAGATTTTGGTAATATTTCGGTTGATGGTGTAGCTCGAGTTAAAAACTGAAACAAACAAAAGTTCTTAGATGTCACTTTGGGCTCTCGGAAATTGTGAGGAGCATTTTTTCAAATCAATCACATGTGAAAATAATGAGCAGATTAATCGATAATGAGACAAATCCTTCATTCCAGCCCAAGCTTACTGTCAGTAATTGGGTGAAGGAGTAGTATAGTGCAGTAGTAAAGCATTAGGAGAAGTCTGGTGAGTTCAAAACCAGGAGAAGATGACGCTTACGAAAACACGTGTGCCATGTCAAAATATAAAGGAATCTATCGAATCAAGGAATCTAAAATCTAGTCTCATGACACAATAACGATAACATATTGCTAAATAGCCCAATGCCATAGTAAGCTAACATCTGCAACCAGAACTCAAAAAAACATATATTCAATATATTATCAACAGTGCACACCTTTAAAAATAGTGCAAGATGTGGTCATGATCAGAGGGCCAAATCTGCTCTGGTCCCAATGATGCATTTATCTTATGCTCCAAATAACTCACTGACCAACTCACTGACACTACTGCTGAGCTAAATAGCCAATAAATCGATCTTTGAATTCATGACCTGACCTGGGGTTAAGAAAATTTTTGTCACAAAAGCTTTTCTGACATTTTCTAGCTTCACCAATCAGCAGTTGATTATAGAAACAGTCATCAGATGCGGTCCTATTTGAAACCCATTCAGTCAGCATGACATTACATCTGTTTAAAACCTAACCTGCATGTTTGAGATGAAACCAAAGATGACACAGGGGAACACAAAAGCGCACGGACAGTCAGCTGGTGGGATGCCTAACAGGGAATGGCCGGCGAGCTGAGCATGTTTTGTGAAGAGAGTGTGTGTTTGTGCGTGTATTTCTTAAGGAGACCAGCATGTTCAGCAGAGGAAGCATAAATCGGCCCAGAGCAGCTAAAAGGGGCCTATCCTCGATTGACCCGCCTCAACCGGCTGTTCCATCTCCATTCTATGTAAATCACCTCTACACAAAGAAGCCTCTGGAATGTACAGGCCTCTCACACGTTACACAACACAGAGATGAGATGAGTCGGCAGCGGGAGGTCGATCATAAACAGACACTCATCATAAGGAAACTCGCAGAATTCACACAGGTTTAGTTCCAGCGCTCTCTGTCAGACAGTGTCGAAACAGATACAGTGCCGCAGAGACACAAGCATCTATTTGAGAGCAAACAAACAGAGAGAGCAGTGAAGGGCACCTTTGACCGCTGGCGCCGCAAATCAAAGGTCGCCTGTTGCCAAACTCCTGAACCAAGTTCAAAAGAGTTCCTATCTGCGGCGGCACACACTCACACTGATCATTCCCAGAAATAAGTGCACAGAGGGGACGTGAGACAAAGGGTAACATTACAGCATTCAGACAGAAGCCCCGACACAGTTTGATCTGAATTAGGGATGGACGATAACCTGAAACCTACACTTTTGACGATAAATTCACTTCAACAGAAATAAATGCATCAAACTAATTTCCTCTGATATGTTTGACTTGATTAATTGTGATATGAGCAGTCAAAGATTCAAGGCAGAACTGTGGGATAATGGATAAATTAGAAGTTGTAGCTACAGTGTAATAATAGATCTCTGTCTCCAGTGTCTCACATATTACTTTTGTAAAGGAGATATTGTATTGTTTTGCACCGTTGATCCGAGACAACAGCCAATCTGCAGTTGTGCTTTGGCGAAATTGTGATGTCCACTACTTTCTGGTGTTTCATAGACTAAGCAGTAAAAGCTTAGTCAAAGACTTATGAACTGAAAAAGAAAATAATCACCGGACTAGGGACTACGCTTTCTAAACTGGATATATCATGAACCTCATATAAACGTTTTTTCATTTGTATGCTCAAAGTACTGTCACATAAAAGTGATCATATCCGGTTAAAACAGGACACTTAAATTCCTATTTCTCACATCCGTATGTCATTTACACTTTGTCCCCCATCACTTTTTAAAAGCATCATTGGTTTTAAAAAAAAATGACGATCTGGACGAACCACAAACAATGTTCTGATGAGAACGCCTTACTCTTCATCAGCACCTCCATTTGTAGCTGGCTGCTTTTGTTTCTGGTGTATCTGAACCCAGAACACTAATATGTACATGCAGCACACAATAAACTAAGGCTAAGCAGTAGCCTCCAACACGTGCAAAACAGCTGTTTTTTTGTACATCAGATGATAGATAGCATACAGTGTAAAATCACATTGTAATATACTGGATAGGCTGATTACATAGCAAGCTACAGTAACCAGTCTAGCCTAAGGTTTGTAGACATATTAAGAACAGTAATATTACCACGTAGCTTGCTTCTGATAGCTTCTGATGTCCTCTCCCTTTTTCCTCTTGAATATTACATCGCCTGATCTCCTCTGAGCCCTTGTCTCCCCACCACTTTTCAACACACCAAAGTGACACCATTGCTTATATAACAATGTAAGCAGGTAATCAGAGACATCGCCGACATTCACAACACGACATCATCATCCCCATCAACATCAAACAGCCGCCTTGTGCCTCAGATGATAATTTATGTGGGCAAACCACAGTTTGTTCCAACATTTCGTGGCAGAGAACAGCCAAAGCCACAGATCTATCACACTGATCTGATGATCAACAGGTTTAAAGAAACATCACGGACCACAAACCCTCTAAATCCCTCACTGTTAATTACTGGGTAGTGGCTGCACGGAGCACTCCACTGTGTGGTAATTCAATAAGCCCACTAACTAATAATATCTCCTGTCTGGAGAGCAGAGCAGCACTGGGAGTGTACATTGGGGGGGGGGGCAGCAGATCCACTCCTGAACAACAACACAAGCCTCAGATTAGTCGCTATGAAGACGGATCCTCAGCGTGTGCATCGATCTCTTCTCTAATACCTGCTTTGTATCTTGGCCTGCGCGCGCGTGTGTGTGTGTGTGTAGCAAGTGTGCGTGCTCTCGTGCTCATATCTGTGGCTGACAGCGCCGTGACCATATGACAGAGAGCAGAACACATCCTTAAAGTAATCAGACGGACAGCCTGCGGAGCTCATTAGACGCAGCAGACATGTAATTAAGAAATCTCTTCACTGCCAAATGAGCTCATGAGCACCGGCTGCGAAAACCCTCCTCTGACACACACTCCACGTCTTTCACATCAAAAGTTATTTAAAAGAAAAAAAAAAAACAAAACCAGACAGATCTTCCACGCACGCTGCTAGTGCAAAGCCCGCCACCCTTTAAACATTCATTTCTTTGCTAAATGAGGTTGATGTCTGATCAATTGTGTCAGTAAATCCTCTTATCCCCGGGTAAGTATCTGCAGCTCAGCGGGCCAGCTGTCAAGAAGGTGGGAGGCCGAGGAGGACGGGACGGAGGGAGGGACGGAGCCAGATAGGAAGGCAGGGAGCAATGGATGGATGGATGGATGGACGGACGGATGGATGGATGGATGGATGGATGGATGGATGGATGGATGGATGGATGGATGGATGGATGGATGGAAGGGGACGAGGGTTGGATGATGGGGGAGGGCATTGTCCCGCTTCGAAACAGCTTCCCCTCCCACATCATCCCACTGTCACATGCGTCTAATCTCTCCGCCTGGCAGAGAATATCAGATCATCAATTGGGAAAAGCCCCTGTGTTTTACTGCACAGCTGTGATTTAGGAGACAGAAATGGTTTTTGGTGAGAGAAGATGAGGATATTCTCTACTGTTACATGAACGGCAAACTGTCCAAAGCTGCCTCAAGGACACCTGGTACCTTTCACGACTGCCTTTTTGGAGCTAAAGAGCCAAAATAAATATAGCCCGTGATATCAGTTGAACTTCATTCAAAAAACAGATTCTATAGTTGTTTATCGTTCCTTCTTTTGCAGAAAACATTACGGAATAAGAAAAATGTTTTTCCCATAAAGGCATACGGCTGTGACAACACAAGCGAGTGAACTTCTCTGACCCCAAATTCTGCCCTGTAGTGAACTCACACCATTTCCCTGAAAAGAAGATAAACTCTGCTCCCTGTCTTCCTACACAGCCTTCGCAGTTTCCCTCTAGCGCTGCTTCATACAAAAATTGATTTCTAAGCCGAGCTATTAAACATCATAGCATTGTATAGGCTTTCGTTGTCGCGTGTCCTCACATCCAAACAAACCGCAAACCTGCCAGCGGGGTAATTCTTTGCACGGAGGCAAGGGATCGATGAGGAGGCCAGGGCTGAGACAGAGATGAGATAAAGAGGGTTCTGTGAGTGATAAAAAAAGTTTTGAACTTAAACAAGAGATAACACAAGTCCGCATGCACGGACAGAACAGGCTGACCAAGCAGTCCTGGAAAAAACAAACAACCATGCGGAGTGAAAGGTCCCGCCACCCGAAGCATCCGTCTGGTGAGCTAACTCAAATGACTTCCGAGAAATATTCTCCCACTGTTACAGAGAGATTGGTATGCCCTATCAACACATAAACACACACACGGACACACACTACACACTAAGCCACTCAACTTGTGATTGTGACCCAGTGTGTGACCAGGTCAACCTGACCTTTGGACCTGTGACCAGATCCTAGAAAGAAAACCAGACTACGCAACCAGCTCAGACGCTACAGTAAACTCAATGTAAGCCCTGGGGTGAAACTGCACATGAGGAACAAAATCTGAGAAAGCAAGTGTGTACAACACCAATCAAGCCGAACTGAAGGTGACAGAAAGCATCAATAGATACAGTTCCACCCACCTGTTTGTTAAATTCATATTTCAATATGTGCTTAAAAAAAACAACAGTGAAAACACTGTAGAAATGTGCTGTTTTTTTTTTTCTCTTGGCAAAGGCATAGGTGTGTTGATGAAGGCAGAAAATGACTGTGCAATGGAAACAGACTTATTAAATGTGAATATGTAATGACAGACAGCAGGCATGCGAGAAGCGATAACTGAGGCAGATGAAAAATATCATCCCTGTTTGGAGAGGAGATTATAACCTTCCCCCAAATTAAAATATGAAACAAACAATATGTAACATTTCCGTGCTGTTTTCTTCATTGCTTGAGGTTTCGACTGGTGCTCCTCTCCTGCAAACATCTGATGGCACTTGACTGAAGAATTAGCACGAGCGGCCGTTTATCTTGATAAACCTATAACTAATGTTAGCATTACAATAGTGGATGGAAATGCACATAAATAAGTATCTTATTAAGCTGATTTTGCAAAATTTTGCACAGACAAGGCTAACTATCTACAGCAGGGCTAGCTGCTCAGTGAGGCTGAACTGCTTTGAACTAAATGCTGAAGTCAGAATGCTAGCATGCTTCCAAAGGCAATGCAAACATTTATCCAGAGGGAAACACGACTGTGGTCCAATGGACATATCCATCTGTAAAGTCAAACAGCTAGCATGGCTAAAAAAGCCTTATTTACTGAATTTTATGGTGCTGCTTATCACCATCACGATCCAAAAAATATCGGCTTTCATTTTATTTCTTACCTTCCCACAACCACAGCGTGAATATCATCGCGCAAAGACTCAAAAACAGCTAGAAACAAAACTTTGTTTTATCTTCCAGTTTATTTTCTGATGGGCTTCTTCTTTACAGCAGTGAAATTATTGAGTGAGGTAGCTTTCCAAATCATATTGGTATGAACTGAAACTAATGGCTGTCTGAACACAAAACCTATAGATACAGATATATCAGTGTATATGTTGGCCGGTATGTGCTGATATGAAAAAACCCTCTTTTTTTAAAGAATAATGCAGAAAAAGCTTGGGATTAATAAATAATTAATAAAATAATTAAATACATAATGTGTAATTATGAAATATCCTGCCTTAGTAACATTGTTTTGTCCCAAACTTCTTCATAACCATATTTGTAAGACTAATGTAAAATAACTCTCTATATAGGCCACAATATCAAGATATATACAATATATAATATTCATTTTGATATGAATTATTTACTTTTCTAGTATCGGTATCGACCCTATAAATCAAATACTGGTGGGGTTCTAGTTTTAAGATGCTCATAAGTGGCCTTTCAATCCATTTTACATCGACAACATTGCAGAGTGTTTTTGAGCATCATGGTTTTAATC
Source organism: Diplodus puntazzo (assembly GCA_963678695.2). Lineage (NCBI taxonomy): Eukaryota > Metazoa > Chordata > Actinopteri > Spariformes > Sparidae > Diplodus > Diplodus puntazzo. Next base: position 13,061,931 of record OZ023163.1, on the reverse strand, counting down.
ATCCTGACATCTTGTACGTGTGCCACAGTTGGATTAGCATCAAAGTTTTTTGTTCTCCTGGGTCAACATCCCAGGCTGGAAAACGCTCTGTGAAGTTCGACAGCTTTTCTCTTTCCTTACTTCAACCCAGACACGCAGAATGAATGAACATATTCACGGTTTTCAGCAAGGAGGAACCACAGTTGTAAACGTGTCACATGCTTCTCACAAAGACAATGGCGAAAAGAATCAGTGCTCTACTACCAACACATGACGCATGTAAGCACAGTGAGCAGTTTTTAAAAAAAAGGCTGACTGCAATATGCGTGGCAGTGAACTCACATCATCACCTCCCACACCTCTTCAAACGCAGGAAGGACGACAAGAATAAAAAAAAAAAGCCTTGTCGGTGCAAGCATTGATGGAGGGATGCTGGGTGACAGGCAGCAGACACAGAGAAGGAGAGCAGGATGGAGAGGGCTAATAGGAAGGGACAAGTGTTGAGAGATAAACAGATAGTGAAGGACAAGGCAATGAGAGCTGGAAGCATCCCGTTATGTTGAGTGGCATCCGCACCGACTACATCTGAGACCCCGAGTGAGTCACAAGTTTTCGATTGTAGTGGCCAACAGCCAAGCCTTGTACCAGTCACAGCTGATTAAACTTATCCAATGATTTTGAAGGAAAGAAACTGAGCTGTTGGGTGCCAATATGATCAAGAAATCTGGACTTAAAGATTCAACCCCAATCCCAACAATATAAGAAATGATTCTGATCTCTAGGAAAAAAAGCAAAGAAGCTCCACGGATGAATTTGTCCTGCTTGTTGCACATTTTTCCCGCTGGGAAAATAAATTCAAAATAACTCGTCCGAAGTGTGCACAGGGATTAGAGGCTTTACCGCGAAGCATCTGTGCACTTTTAGTACAACAGTGAAGCAGAAAAGCAACATCCTTCACCACATAGTTCAACCCCTAGCACTAATTCTGATGGCTTCCTTTCCAACAAACAGACACAAACGCAGAGGCAGGACAAAACCCGGCTACTCACAGTGGCCGTAACCTATCTCACTCCCAGGGCTGCCTCCAGTTGCAGGTGATGCCACGGGGTGCCACATGCCTTCGGGTGCAAGCGTGGCGCTGGCAGGACGCCAGTCGCTCAGGACCAGGACTCAGGCTCGAGTGTTGGTGCGGTGACAAGCTAAAAAATGCTGCATGTACTCTTTTTCAGGGCAGACCAGGAACGGACGGGTCGACTTCGAAAAGAGGGGTGGGGTGGGTTAGTGAAGAGCAAAAGAGGCGGAGTCCAACGGCGCCGGTTATAGGATTACCCAGATTATCCTTCCCCAGAGATCAATCCCACAGGAACTGTTTGCTGCCCCACTGCTGCACAGATCAGCTCTCCTACCGCCCACTCATCTTGTGTCTCTCTCTCTCTCTCTCGCTCTCTCTCTCGTTCGCTCTCGGTGCTGGTAAAACTATCTGTGCAGAGACACCTGTTGTATTAGCAGAGTGGCGTGTCTGACATTGGCAGGGGGGGTATGGCTGGACATGTCAAAAGGGGGGGTCACACTCAAGAGTACAGTGCCTCCAGAAGTTTCCAACTACTCCTTCTTAAAGGGGGATCAGGACTGGAGAGCATGGGAAGACAGTGCGCCACTGATGATCCTCTTGTCCGCAGAGGTTAATATGTGTCGATGACTTTCTGTTTCCGAACATTTCCTCATTTTGTTCCCTTAGTAATAGACTTTCTGTCTCATATGTGGGTTGTATTAATGAAAGTGTCGACAAAGGAGGTGACAGGAAGTGTTTGCAAGCATATAGGAATTCCCTTTCTCTTCCATGTACTGCAAAACATATTTCGTTCCTCCTCACACCAAGATATAACTGTGCCAGCATGCACGCTTAACAGCTCTGTTGTTCCTGCCTGTGTGAACATTGTTAGTATGTTTGTGTGTTTAATAAGTGTTGTAGCATTCCAGGAAGTCAGGAATTGTCTTTTTTTCGGTGTGCTAGGATGGTCGAGCAAACACACAGCAAAGTGAAAAGCCAGATGCAGACACGGGCCAAAAATATACCTTGAAGGCAATGAGGAACAAAGCACGACAAAGCCTTAGGGGACCTAAATAAACTACAAAGCCCATATAGGCATGGAGGATTCAATCTTCAGTCTGACTTTGTCAAGACTGCATTTAGCAGAATAGGCTTTTAAAAATAGTAAGAAAGTGGTTAAAGGTGAAACAAAAGGCAGAACCTCCTCCCTCCCACAGAAAACACTGCTCCAAAAATGCTTCACCAGTAGCCCCACCTTTAATAATGCATCTTCTTGACATCACTATGACACCATATCCCACATTTGCGTGAAGTGAAGCTAACCAGAAGCTGAAAAACACGACAGAGCCAACAAGAGACACAGTGAGCGGTGCTGGCTCAGGCGTGTGCGAACTGACCAATCACAGCAGACTGGGTATTCGGGGGGGGCCTTAAAGAGACAGGAGCTAAAACAGAGCGTTTCAGACAGAAAGAGCCACCAAACATCAGAAAACTGATGTGTTTTTCGAGTATTAAAGCATATTGACCTATCTAAATAGTAACCCAAAATAAAATAATGAACACGAGTATAAGCATAATATGTCTCTGGCAGAGCAAACATGAATTCTTGGCCATGGCTATACGTCATATCATTGTCACCTGGAAATAGAACTAGCCAATAAATGTGAAACTGGCACTGATTTTAGTCCACAGCTGCTCTTTTTAATTTATCCTGCCCCCCTATCGAATGTTCGCCCGCTTTTGAAAGACCCTTTGAAAGATAGCACTGAAAACTTGAGAGGCCCTCCGGAGCATGTGTGCATCTATTTTACTTACATGCCTCAAAAGAGTTTTTTTGTGCAGTGCACCTGCACGAGGCTGGATCAAATGTCTATACAGTGTTTGAAGGATAGCCACCAGTAACCAGATCCCCTGACAGTAACCTGGCAAGAGACTCAGCCGCAACAACTCAAGAAGAAGGGAAGACAGAGGGGGAGACACTTGCCTTTCTATCAGATTAGGCGCTAAAATAATACAGTCCTTCTTAAATGCATGCTGTGTTACATTAATGTGTCATGGCCCACATAAAACACGCCAAATTAACCCTGAGCCATAATTAGCATTCATAGACGTATCATGGACAATGAAGGCGAGGGAGGAGGATAATTGGCAGCCCTAAATTTAGGGTACACATCTGAACTTCTAATAATTTAATAGTCAGTTCTGTCAGGAACACTCGTGTCTACAAATTGTAAATCTTTTATATCCTTGAATAAGAAGCAGAGACGCCCCTTGACCGAATTCCTCTTCAAGTCCTCCCCTCCTTGCCAGCAGCGATTTTTGACAACAGGAAGGACATTATCATGCAACACGCTCAGTTGAGTAGACATTTGTAGGGAAAAGGCAGTGGAAAAAACAAGTGAGGGAACAGCAGAACAACATAACAACAGCAATGTGCTTGCGTGTCCTATTAATGAGCGCACACTTCCAGTTGTGGTTGTGAGAGAGGAGCAGCCCACTCAGAAGACCCAAGCGAAGTTTTGAGCACGTTCTTTATTACGCTGGATGGGTTTAATGAGATCTGCTGTACTTAGCTGATACCTGTTGCTGCCATTGGTGCTCCTGTGGGTCACAGAGTGAACAGTGAAGAACTCTGACTGGTTCGTCAAACCAACGTCTACTGAGCCATCCTATTAAAGGGGCATTATGTAGAATTTCAGCATTTGCAATATTAATGAGGTGATTATACAAACTCAGAAATATTTATTTTTTCCATAACTGAATAAACAAGTCGTTCTCATAGGCAAATAAGGCCAATCACTGGCCGAAGCTAGAAAGGTGGCAGGGTCAGCCACATATAAACAAAGTAAAACAGTATGAAATTGTGCTGTCTTTTACGGTCTGTTTGTTTATTCCGTTTATTCCGTCATGAAAACAAAGAGAGTTTGTTTATTTAGCTTGTTTAGGCATAAAAAGATTAGTCAATGAAAATCTTTCTCCCCCAAAACTACATAGTGCACCTTTAATGTATAACTCTGAGTCAAGTTCCTTGGTGCCTAAACTTTCTGATCATGTCCTTATTTTGGGACTGACTCTGGATACAGGGCTGAAAACTGTTTTTTTCCCTATTGATCAATCTGTGTTTAAGTGACTTATTGTTTCGTCTATAAAAAGTCAGAAAACAGTGAAAAATGCCCATTACTACTTTCCAGAACTAATGGTGACATTTTCACTTTGCTTTTCTGTGCAGCAAACACGCCACAAATTGAAAGATACTCAATACACAATGATTTAAGACGGAGAGAAACAGAAAAACTGATTTTTCTCGATAAAATAAACGTTGTAAATGTGTCAAAAACACCATCCTGTCACGTGATGTGAACTAATCACATAAAGTCATGGTGACTTGATAATTTGTCAACGGTCAGGAACAGGCATGACATATGTATGATTTGTACCCTTTTTAAAAAGTGGCACCATTAAATCAATTATCAAAAATTGTTCCCTACACCAAGGAAGTTATGTTTTTCCCATGTCCATTGTTTGTTGGCTTGTCAGCAGGATCACACAAACTACTGAACAGATTTCTTTGAAACTTCGATGGGTCTCACACCTCAGAATAGCCCGATGCGGCTCCTAGATCTGGCGATCTCAAATTATGGTTGAGCAGTTAGGAGTGGTTTGAACTTTAGAGTGATACAGTGCTACAGAGTTTGATATTCGATTGAATTGAACTTTAAGGGACTGTTGGGCATTGCGGAGGTATGCGCTCTACTGAGTAGTGGCTGATTATTTTGCTGTTAATCGACTCATAGTTCCGTCACTATCTTGGTGTATTACAGGACACTGTTTAACTATGCAGGGGGTGAAAATTATTTATGTAAGAACTATACTTCCACACAGTTTTGAGGTTCTACTTCTTCTTTATTCTTTATTCTTCCACTCCTTTACATATCAGAGGCGAATATTACTCTGTTTGATTGTTGGCTGGTTTGTCAACAGGACTACACAAAAATTACTGAACTGATTCTTAGCCCAGAATTGACCCCATTAATGTTTGGGGCCGATCAAAGATTTTTTTTTTCATTTTCCTTAACATTGTGGGACAGGGTGGGTTTCAGGTTTTCGACATCGTTGTTAATCTCTCAGGGAATACTAAATTGATCATGATGAAAACAATCCGGTGTATTGTGGCTGGTTTTCTATAAGTGGGTTCATTTTGATGTGGATCCAAATAAAAATACGGCTCTAGCGGACTTAAAAAGCTATATTATTGATATTGGATTAGGCAGGATTGAATAAAGGAGGATTGTTTGGCCTTGGCAGAGGGATGCGCTCTAGTAGTACTTATGTTTCACATCGCGATTTAACAGATAAAACCCATTATCAGTCTCTAAATATATATTTTTACTGTTATCGACTCAACAATATATGGAGTTCAAATGAGCTCCAGTTCAACCATATTTACATGTCAATAAATCAATAATAACAATCTTATAAGGTATTAATAAAACTGATATATCAATGACAGGCAGGCCCACTGACAGGCGGGAGCACCAGGTCAGTGGTTCCGGGCACTTTGGTCAAGAAAGGGCACAAAAGGGCCCAAACAGCCCCTCTTACCCTTCAGCTAATATGATGATGATAATAATCTGCTTTTGATACTTAAAGTATAATTTGTTGTGAAAGCATTTTGAAGTGGAGTATGTGAAGTGTTAAATTGAAACAATTTTAATATTTCTTCCACCACCACACTGATTTTATTAGAAGTCAACAAACAATGTTGCCCCTAGTGTTTGTACCAGTGACGACTGGAAATAACCTTGCTTTTAGAGACACGCGAACAGTTTAAATCCGTAGCATTTACTCTGCACAGCGATACACCGTCAGGAGAGGCTGGTAATTTATTCAACATTTAATGCACAATGTAGTCATATATTCAGCTGTTATCCCTCGCAATTTATGAAATAACCAAAAACAAACACCGAAACCGACAGATGCTTTAGATCAGGAGGATGTGTAACGCATAACGTTCAGCGGTAAATTAAACTTAGCGTGTGCGCCCGCATGAGGCATGTATGTTGTTCCTGCACAATTAGCAAAGAAACAGCTATAAACGTCTCACAACCTAACACGGCTGCAGCCTGTGGGCCTTTCAAGGTTCTCTGCTTGATTAAAGCTGGAATTAAATCAAGGCTTTGACCTTCTTCACTAATGACTAATTACTGGCAATTAGCCCAGAGAATGGCCTCCTTCCTTGACGCCCCTTCTTTTCCCTCATCCTGTTCTCACAATTAGCACCCACTCGCACACAGCCAAGACAAGCAGACTCTTTTTACACTGACACACAAATACGCGTACTCAATCCAAAGTGCCTGGAAATAAATATGTTGCATGTGTTGTGTGCTAACGCACGTGTCTGCACTGCAGGTCTCAAGCTACAGAATTCTTAAACAAATACCTGCAGAAAGCCACACCCTCTACCTGTGTGGTTTATTTATCTCTGCAGGAGTGGGTGGGGGAATGCTCTGTGCAGGGATCGGCCGTTAAGAGAGCGGGTTTAATACTGCCAGGACTTCACAGTCAAATTGCACCACCTGCATTCTTTCAAGTCACATGACATCGGGATCTCATTCTGCGGTACAATAAGCTATGCATATATAGGAAGGCCACATATTTGCAGCTGCGAAGCAGTGACTATGTCCCTTCTCTGCCTCTGTGTGTGAGCACTGTGGAGGGGAATCTATGACCCCTGGCGAGTGATGAGAGCTCACATCAACTAGGGTGACCTCTCACTCCACCCCCACCTCCCCCACCACCCCTTCCACTTCCCCTTTATTTGGCTCCCCTCGCTCTCCCATCCCGTTCTTCTTTCTGCCACGACTTCCTTGAACTGCGAGCTTTCTTGCTGTCGAAAGCAGCAAGTGGGTTGCCCGACCTGTCAGCGCGTCTAGGATCGCTTCCACTGACGGAAAATAAAAAATGCTGAAGTGCCGGGAGTAGGTTAAAAAAAAAGAAAAAAAAAATGCTCATTCTACTGGGGCGGGCTTAAATCAAACCTGCTGAAACATAACATGTCTGGGAAAAGCTGAGTGGATCACGAAACAATTTCGCAAATAATCACCAGACTGGTTTTTTGACTTCACATTGCTTCACCACTGCACACTAATGACAGGTCACAAAGAGAGCAAATTCATTTGAGAGTGATCGTCTCCAAGTCGAGGAATGAGCTGTATCTATGCCCCTGTTTTTCATGTGTTTTGATGTTTGGGCTGTTGACAATGAAACACATCATAAATCATAGTTGTGGGCCGCCACACAGACAAAACAAGGACAGTTCCTCCATTAAAATGACCTGTCGGCAGTTGTGTCTTTCACTCAGAAAGCAGCTCGGTGGCTTTGAACTTTTATCATTTTATTGCACCAAAAGATAAGAACTGTCCTCAACTGATTCAGCTGAATGATCAGCACATTAAGCTGTTGATCAAACAAAAATTACAAATATTTTTATTAGCCCAGACTGCATAGTCCTTGCGGGCTGGGAAAAGCTGCGATAGCATTACTGTTGGACCATAATCAGACAACCAAATGCCTCACCAAATACCAAAATTCATCAAAATGTTTGAGATTAGTGGTTTTTAAATGGTAACTCTCGATAAACAGTTGGATTAACCCTAAAATTTATTGGCAATTTCAATTAGAAATGCGTCAATTACAAGGAAAGAGACAAATACAGCGCATGAGTAAAATGTTTCAAAACTAGAATGACATACATTACAGTCCCTGTTGATTCAGTTCAGCCTAATCCAATATTAGATACAACATGTTTACAACATATGCACGGCTGATGGTTTTTATTCATCAAAATCCATTCAGTATTTCCTGGCAAAATTAATACAAATGTTGAAAAGGGCTCCATCTCGCAATGTAAAAGAAAATGAGAGAAAGAATCCTGGATCAGTCTCTTTATCCAGAGTCCCACTGAAAGGTAATGGTGAGTGTTCTGGGCCCTGCCCTGGGCTTTTTGTGTATTCTTGCTTACAAACCAACAAATGGACACGGGCCAAATTATAATCTCCTTGGCGGAGGTTAAAAACAGAAAAAAAGTTTGACAGACTACAGACTACAGTGTAGCTGTAAGCAGAGAGTATCTTCAGGCCTGCTTGGTATATCACATACTTAAGGACTGCTCAGTAACAGCTGATCTGCGCACTGTCTGATGCCATCCCTAAATCTGAGGATACCACGACTCTCTGATCAGAGTGAGTCTTTAAAGACAGACATTAAAAAGACTGCGTAGCCCAGGGGGACTGCTCTGTACACTGTGGGCTTCCCTCTACATGCTCTCACATCCAGATGTCCTCTCATTCCCCCCCGGGAGGCACATTCATTATTGAAACAATTTTCAGCCCCTTCCAAACGGTGCAGAGATATCTGCGATGACATGAAGGGGGGCTTCAAAGGACTAGTTCTCTGTGTTTCCTTGTAGTGCCACATTATTATCTCCTGAAAAGACAGTGGTGGAGAAGCACATTGCATGTGGTTTGACAATGAGCCTATCTTTCAGGGAGAGAGAGCGAGAGAGAAAAAAAACATCACATGATAAATGATGCATATAGTGTGTGACTCAGTGGAGCTGAAAAAGCCTCTTGGTGAGGATAGTCTCATTTAGAAGAAGAGGTTAAGCTCGCAAAAACACAAGCCTGACACTGTCTATGTAGGACATGCACAGTATGTACCGCACATGATGCAAACTGGGGTTAGGGTTAGAAAGAAGCTGTTCCCTCCTCTCTGTGGATTTTAAAGGCTGTCACAGAAATCCTGATAATAGAAAAAAAAAATAAGCCATCAGCTGGTTCAAGGGCAAAGTCAATGAGTCTGACCAGAGTTCAGCTTTACTGAGCGGAATCACACCAAGCTGTCATTCAGCTGAATATCTGAGGCACAGCGCTCACACACTCGTCTCCACCGCACACAGCAAGTTTGTTTATCAGTAGAAAATCCGCCATTCTCCAATCCCGTTTCATGCGCTTCTCCCTGGATCTCACTGCTATCCCCAGACCAATAAATTGTGCTTCTGTCTCAAACAGTTTAGCAAGAGACGCGCGACAAGCGCCATAAATTACATAAGCGCAATTAAAGTGCCAACCTCTGACCTTGCCTGACCGGCGCAACCACGATCACCTGACTTTTGCGTCGGCCGCAGCTTTCGTTTTTTTTTTTTTTTTTTTTTTTTTTACAATCGGAACAGTTGGGCAGCGGTTATTCAAGCGAAGAGTGGAGGCACAACAAGCGGGCTGACACGGGCAGGAGTCGGGCTGTTAAAGTCCGCGCAACGGGGCTCGAGACAACGCCACGAAACAAACGCACTCTGAAGCAAAGTCGCAACAAAACGCAGCAGCTCGGAGAGAAACAAAACAGGCTGGTCGGGGCGCGACGCGGGTCGCTGAGGGGTACTTACTGAGGTGTAAATACGGATCATTACTGTCCATACTGCGCGAGTTGTGGCGTCGATTTCCTACAGTCGGTGCTGCTCCGCATCCCAGCGCATTCCTCTCGCAGCCAGCCAGCCCGACTCAACTCTGCAAGGCGGCTCTACACGGGGGCCCAGCGAGGGAGGAGGAGGACGAGGAGGAGGAGGAGGGAGGAAGAGGAGGGGGTGGGGGGGTAAAACAGGGCTTCTCCCAATGACAACAGTGGTCGATATCAAGCTCCAACACGATCATGACGAAACATCTCTCCTGCAGTGACACTGTGTTGCAATATTTTCACAGTAACATGTTACTTTCCGGACAAAAAAAAAAGGGGGGGGGGGGGGGAGAAAAAGATGGTGTTGGTTTCAGAAGAGCCTGCCTTTTTTTTTCTCTTCTTTTCACCAGTCACGGTTTTTTTTTACAAAATCTGAAAAAAAAAAATCTCCCCCACTACCAAGAAAAAACGAGGACATATTCAAGATGTAGATATTTATATAAGTTTACATTTGTCGTTTTTATTTCTTTTAGTTTAAATCCGTATTTATTATCTCCGATTAATCGTCAGATCTGTTTTAAAATGCATCCCATCCATACATATTTGTGTTTCTAACAACGTTGTTTTTGGTCTCCTGCCGTCTCTCCCTGAGGGGATCTCTCCACTGTTTACCTAGTGAGAGTCCTGGTCTGGGTACCCCCCGGAGTCCCCCCACACCCCTTTGCTCAGAGTGCGGGGTCATGTAGGGGTGAGGCTCCCGGTACCTCAGAAGGTTATTCAGGAGTCAAGCCGCACTGAGGCATTCACAGTCTTGAACTGCGGAGCGGGCAGACGCTCCGTCAACGCCGGCCCCGCTGACCACTCAGCGGCGGGGGCCATTCGGGCCGCCCCGCTAATGGGACAAGCACCCCCGGCTCCACCGTCCTTGCAAACAGCGAGCCATAAAGGAGCGCAGGAGGATGCTAACCGAGATGAATGGCATTTTCTCCCCGGCTCATTCTACACTAATCAGAGCTTTTCATTTGTTATGGCCTCACGCCAGCCCCCTCCGCCGCAGCCTCCATTAGGGCCAGATAACGTATAAATTCATTAAAGTCAAAGAGGGACATTAAAATGGCCATTTGTCAGATCTCTCTTTGTGTGTTCCTAATGGTGGCACATGGTTCAAGGCATTGAGATGATTTTGGTAGGGCTCTTTTTTTCCCTCTCTTCCCCTCTTTGGTGCATCCGGAGAGGGACGTGGGAACTGAGGGGGGACATGCGCGTTTTTCCGTTTTCATGATGACATTTTTTTAATTCAAATTTTAACAGTTTATTTTTTTATGATGTCAGAAAATAAAGTCACATCGTCGGGTATTTTGCTTCCCAAACTGACCCTGTTTTTTTTTTTATCCTTTTTTATCCTATTGTTTTGAATATTTTTTTACATTTTATTTGATTTTCTTTTGTTTCTGCCCAATTACAGCACAATGTTTGATTCTTGTTGGCTCTCCAATTCATCCGTCAACTTCAGAGGCCACCCTCCCCTTCCCCTACACACACACAAACACACACACACACACACGCGCACACACACACACACACACACACACACACACACACACACACACTCACAGTCAATGAAGCAACCCTTTGCACTAATCCCTTTGTATTCATACCACCATTCCCACCAAACAGTGTCCCAAAGCCTAATCCCAAACCAAGCAACGGACCTGGGCCACCTGCTTGCAAGTCACAGAGCAGCTAAAAGGACAACACAAAAAAAACCTGAGCGAAGGCGTCTTAAAGCTGCACTTCAAGTGAAGAGCACACACGTATGAATGCACACATCCAAACACACACATCTAATCTTTTCCCACTTTCTCCCTCTTCTTGGCTCCCTTCCTCTGTGTCCGTCCTTCTCTGGCTCCGGGATGGAGGTTCTGGCAGCGTCGTCATGGGAGATGGCTCTCTCCATCTGCCTCCGCTGTCATTAGCCCATCTCCATCACGCTTTATCGGAGGGACCTCGCCACCCCCCACCCGCCCGGACCCCCTTCACCATTCTGACAACCCCTGCCCCCTGCTCCATACATAAGGCTGAGATGATAAGTGTTCTCCCTCTTTGTGCCGGCCGGGATAAGACAATGCCACACAGCACTACAGAACATCATCCATCTCGTAGGTCATCAATCTGGCACACAAAAGATGAAATGTGGCTCGAACTCCCTTCTCTTCTTTGCTCAGAAGGAGCTCGTCCTCCACCTCTCTCACTCCTTTTCACTGCTAGGTTAGTGGTTCACCAACGGATTCTTCTGCCTTGCGTGGCTTACATGGGGGGGAAAGTAATGCAACTATTTTGAGTATTTCCTAAAAACGCCAGCATATCATTGCAAATCGCACAAAAATAAAACCAGACAGCATTTCAACATCCACAGTGATAGATGAACTCTGTTTCAGTTCCTCAGTGGAAGAAAAAAAATCTTTATATGAAGACGCCTGATTGAAAACAGGCTGTGGATCTACTTAAAAAGTCTTAAACTGACACACTAAAGGGCCTCTGACAAATTTACATGGATTCGCGTGGTGGTAAATACTAATTAAAAGCCATGTGTGCCATGAATAACTCCATTTACCTTTTGTTTCTCCCCTTTTCTGCCTAATTAGGTTTACATTGTCTGATCACCAGCATGGGGCTTTTTGTCTTTGGTCATTGTGTCTTACAGCAGCGTCACAAGTCTTCACTTGATTTACTACCCACTGAGATTTGAATGTTCTCTCTGAGGACACCAAGAATTAAGATTACAGATACACAAAAACACAACAAATGCTCTCCAAAATAAAATTTAAAAAAATCCCAGAAATCATCATTTAAATCACACACGACAGTTCAATGATGGTTAATCCTTTGGTGACATGATTGCTACTGATAACTGGAGTTATTGCAGACAGTTTCTGCTCAATATCACGCAAACCAGTTCCAGATTTGACTTGTTGTGTTCTCACGGCAGACATTTGTCGGCAGAAGCACATTTGTGGGAATGATCGTTGGATTCTACTGGACGATGGTGTGCTGTTTTATTTTGTATCACCCTGATTTGCAGGGAAGGTTTTATCATCTTTGGCCATCATGACTACAGAAAACAAGAGACAAATAGCGTAACTGCCCAAACTCTGTTTTAATGCTTAAATTGGGTTACCGTTGGATGATCTGGCTTTCTTCTACACGACCTGATGGCTGATCAGTGAACAACCATCTTGTGAAAGTGTCAGAGTTAGGAATGTCCTAAAATGGCATGATAGACCACAGGATATTTCCTGGGATTGTGTTGACATAATAATCTTAAATCAGTTGAATGGTGCATTTGAATCGTTTCCAATATATGCACCCTGATTGTCAACTTTGTCATATCATATAGCCCAACACACCATCAAAATGGATGTCTCACTTCAGATAGAAGATTGGAGATACTGTAGCAATTTTAACATATGACCAAGGCACTCTACTCCATTTTATGCAAATGGCGTGTTACACCATTCGGGCAACATTATCAGGTTAACCTGGTAATCTGCTGTCCATGTCTGGGTCTTAGGGGCTTTACACACAATCAATATGATGAGCCCTGAACGGTCCACGGACTAAAGACACCGTCCATGCCATTACCACGCCACTCCAATCGGACACGGTTGCATTATCATCAGCATCAGGACACGTGATATAGGCAGACACATGGGTTGTATTTTTATTTTGAGGCAAGGCCACCTTTGATTTGAACAAGATGCACAGCTATGCTGATTTAGGAATAAATAGCATATAAAGATATTGGAGTTACCAGTGAGTCATGACATAAGACTGCTTACATTAGTTGATTAGGTTTTATGTTATAGGTGGAGTGCAGATTATAGACAGATGGTTGACCTCTATGTTAGACGTTGCCTTAGTGTAATAAGTTAAGACTGACTGGGGCCTTGTTCTTTGCACGACGGAACTGAACCAGTCTGGCAGGGAATCAACTGGACCACCTCAGGTTAATCTCGCAGCGACCTGAAATGCCCACGAGGGATTACTGATTTTTAGCACACAGTGTCACTTACCGCTGTGCCCGTGCCATTTAAAAAAAATGACAAACAAAGTCTTAGAATGTGCTTCATAAAAAAAGCTGACAAAGCTTTTGTTTGTGTAAAATACATGGCGGGCACGATCTGTGGGTGTCACCATTCCAAACATTTTGTGCTCTGCATGAGCATTCAAAGAAATAGGTCAAATTATAAGTGCAGTAACATTTTGATGTACTGATTCAAATTATTCATCGGGTTCAGCCAATCAGGACAGGGTTCACTGAACATTAAATAGAGGCTACCTATTATATAACTATAACTATGTATAACTATAGTTAGATAGAGATGTATACAGTACAGTTGGTTTTATCTACATATTTATAGCTACACATATTTACACAATCTTTTGTTCATCTATTTGTTTGTACAAACACAGTATTTGTACCCATCTTAGTCCAACTATACAACTGCATACACTTACATATTCCATACATATTTTGGCTTTAAAAGGGGTGTAAATAAAGTCTAGGGGGATTTTAGGGCTCATGGGGACTTGATTTGATATTTAACTACATTGTATTTGTTTTGTTTTTTTGTTTTGTTTTTACAGTTTAAAACAAGTCCCTGTCTACTTCAGCTGTTCACGGTTTGGCTGTGAAGCCTCGTGTGTTTTGTGGGTGAACTTATCCTTTAAAATCAGAGTCAAATTTCTTGGCCTGCATGGCAAGGAAAGGAAAGAAAAAAAAAATCTGATTCATTAAGGGCTTGGACTGTCAGCATCTCCAAAATGTTTATAACTATACCGTTTTTGTATCTTTACTAGATTATACTTTCTATAATCAACCACTTTAGTTACCACTTTATCAGACAGACGATATTCAACATATTTCACTTACTTCTTCTCTGTCCTGTCATGAACTCAGTGACATTTCAACTCCTTTCAAGAGAGAGGTCAACTTTATGGAGCAAGAAACACACTATGCGGCCGAGCCTGCAGCACCATCCTGCCGCCTCGTGGCCCGAAGAGGCGTCACCATAGATGGGCGTCACCGTCTACATTCTGACAGAACCCCCCGCGTTTCATAGTTCGCGCTTTGGTCCCTCGGCGGCATCCGTAGATCGACTGTAAAGTCAGACGTGTATCTTCCTTCCACTGAAACAGGAAGTTTCCTGTCAAATAGCTGAATGATGAGCAGTCCCACGAACAAGCGCTTGATTGTTTCTCGTTTGTCTGAGATAATTGACGTATGAATTCACAAGAGGATGTCAACCGACTTCAAGCTAAACTTCGAGAATAATCGACAGTATCCTGTGATGGACGGCGAGACCGGCACCATCTCCATCGACCAGGGAGGAGAGTGGGGTAAGAGTCGGTTAACGGCGCGTTCTCGAAAGTGTCAGACGGCCAAGCAGAGGTAGATAAACGTGTTGTTGAGGTAACAGATACAACCAACTAATGAAGCTGACCATAAAATACACACTGTGACGAGACTAATGTCTCAGTAACTGTCGCACATACACGTCTGGGGTACAAACTGGTACTTAAATGGCTAACGTTGTTAGCATATGCTAGCTTTAGATGATGTGTGATGATGTAACAGGCTGAGTCTGGATGTCATGTTTACAACAATAAGCTGCACCGCGGCTGGAGACACACATCGTGTACTTGTCTCATACAGACACGTCACTGTAAGGTTCTCGACACATGATGTAAGATTCAGAAACTGCGATGAACGTTTTGCTGCTCTTGTTATGAATTTCTATGAATGTGTCCTGTCTAAAATTCTTGTTTTTGTAAATATATGTGAAATAGTTATTGCACCTCATAGAAAGGTAAATCTGGCTTATTCTACCGTGGAGGAAAATAATAACATGCACATTTTACTATATTAAACAAGTAAAATGTATTTTGTGTTATTGTTATTAGTATATATTATGATAGTTGTTGCTGTTTTTAATAATAATAATTATGGACCATCATTTGAAGGAGTTAACTTGTATTGTTATCCTATCTCGTGCTTCATCCACAACTCCTTGCTTGTTTTGCTTTTTTTAACATGCCATTTTACTTTATTTTGTTTTATTTTCAGCTTGTATTTCGAGAGCCTCATGTTTTATGCTGTCTTGAATATGTTAGTTGTTTTGATTGTTTTGTTAGTTAGTAGGTCAGTGTAAGTGTGCATCCTCTGTATTTGGACCAAGTGCTTTTGTGAGCATTTTGTTTAATCACAGAAAGTTTAAAATAGCTCTGCTAATATGCTTCGAAGGCTCAAGGGTGCAACTACTTTTGTCGCACGTGCCACCAAAAATCTGTGAAAAAAGCGTGACTGAACACTTCCATTGGTCACATCAGTGCGCCTGATAAATGTAGCTGATGAAATATTTTTAACAATCACAAACTAGCTGTGTAGACGGTTGCCTTTGAACAAATGTATTCCTGTTTACAAACATTTATAACATTTGTTAATCAAAGTCAGTTAAAGATGTAATATCGGGTACATGTAAATGATGTGCTGGTGCACCTAAAACATTTTTCTTTTTTAAAAGACGCACAAACGCAGCCAGTTAAACAAGTTGGTCTAGAGGCTGACTTCATATTCATACGGAATCCTCTTACAGTAGCACAACTAGTTAAGCTCCTCTAAATTGCCAGTATGACTGCTTGCTCTTACTGCTTGGTGATTTACTGATATAATAGGAAATTTAGATAGTTTTAGTTATTGTATTAATTTGGTATCCAAAGACATGGTCAGTCTTTTGCTTAAACTGTGCAATGGAAAGTAGTTTGACCTGCTGTTGTGTGCACTATGCTTGTTGTCACACAGACATTAGCCTGTTTGATGAGCTTGACAACCTCGGAGATGCAGATGAGCTGCTTGAGGCTCTGGAGAACGCCGGCTATGTGAGTAACTCATCCTTTAATAGTGCAAATAGAAACTATCTGCTGAAACCTGAAAGTCTTCTGTGAAAAGTGTGCAACAGAAATCGGCTCATTGACAGTGGAGCTGAGCTAGAAATGCAGGTGCATCATAAACCAGCGTGGTCGCACATATGTTATGTAAGGTCATGTGATGAAGGAACAGCAGCAGCCCACAAACACTGGTGTCAGCCATACAGAAGGCAATAACAAGAATTTTTACAAGAGTATTATTGGCTGCTTCCTGAGCGTTCTCTGCCTGCTGTATAGGACACAAGAACTTGGCAGAAATGTATATGGCAGGCAAAAGGTTTATCACTGAAGATACGTCCAAGTTGCACCTCATGGTGTTCGGAATCCTAGTGATCAAATGCATGATGTGTAGACTGCTCACAACACCTTCGTTTCTCCAATTTGCCTTCTGACAAGCCCATTGTTTCAAATGTGTGTGCTCGGTTCCTCAGGTCAGCGAGGTTCCGGACCTGGACTTTGACATCGAAATATCGTCATGGAATGCAGTGGACACAGGCAGCACCTGCACAGGTACAGCTACACATGTTGACATATGTGTGAACATGGCTGTCACATTTCAGCATGAAAGATGGAAACCAGAGCTGAATGAGTGTAATGTTTATTTGTTTAATATTTCCATGATGTAATCTATGTGATGTGATTTTGCACAGTGGCAATTTGACAGGATTTCTCAGCTACACTTGTTGTTTTCTAGCACGTTGCTATTAAGTAAAGCACCTGTGAGGAAATGAAAATAACAGTAGGGTTACTCCTACATGAATAAAGGATAAAGAGGGTGCTAGTGTTGACACTGCAGTAGTGATGCACTGATCGAAATAGTTTCAGTGCTGATCTGACTCTGATACAGGAATTTTATCATATTATTATTTACACACATAACAAACTGCTCTCCTTCCATCTTGCTGTGTTTCACAATAAAAATATCTCCAAACTCGGGACATGTCAAGCCAGGTATTACTGGCTAACTCAGCTGCAGACTGTCCTGTGTTATGTTGTGGCAAGAATTCTGGCAAACAAAAAAATATGAGGATTACTGTATACATTTGTAGAACTGTGTAATTGCTAATGAATGAATACATTTCCTCAGCCACATTTTGGCAATGTGTTTAAAATTGCAGTATCACATATTAATAATTCATGAAAACACCAGACTCTGGATCGGTACAGGTATC
Source organism: Diplodus puntazzo (assembly GCA_963678695.2). Lineage (NCBI taxonomy): Eukaryota > Metazoa > Chordata > Actinopteri > Spariformes > Sparidae > Diplodus > Diplodus puntazzo. The sequence goes on along the minus strand of OZ023163.1, from coordinate 13,044,294 downwards.
TGTGATCTCAGTCCAACATTCAATGAGTGAATAACGTCAGTTTTGGCAGCTGATACCAATGTTGGATCTGATCTGTTCCGACTCTGCAAGTGAACCACATTCGCCTGCTGTTGATGAGCCTAAATATATGACACATTTTCCTTTGTCTTTGTCCTTGTGTATCCAGATGGTGAGGTGAGCGTGGACTCTCTGTCACCTGCCCACACTCTGAGCTCCGTCCCCTCCCCTTCCTCTGTGGAAGCCCTGTCCCCGTACTCCTTACAGGTAAGTCACTGTGTTCAACTCTTTGCCCTTCTCAGTTTTCATCAGTTGACTTGTATTTCCAATGCAAATCTTACTTACTTGTTATTGGGTTGTGAGCATTTGCATATGCATCCCTTTTGGTGCGCTGTTGCCATCCAGATGGTGTCCAAACATTGACAGCTGCTCTTTACTTTCAGATAGCGACACACACATACACACTTGAGACCCTTATTAACAAAAGCCTTAAACACCTTGTCACACTAATAATGTGCTGCCAGTCTGAGCTGTGCTCCGCCCCCTCGTTAAGTATAAGGTGCTGACAACTTCACATGCATTAGCATAATTTAGCAGGCAGATGTTTTCACAGAGTGTCAAAACAAGGATGGTTGCATCTTTGGGTCTCATCTTTGTCTAACCACAACATTTGTCTGCTAACTAAATCACCCTGACTGAGTCCAAGGACACATTTGTCTGCATGAGTCTTTACATATTGACAAGGACACTTGATCCATGTTATTTATTGTGTTCCTACTGCAAATCAAGCACTGTATATCGTGTATAGTGTAATACAGTTCAGGAATTGTATTTTGTCAGACAGATTTCTATATTTTCCTTTGACATTTGTTGATGACAAAGGCAACCTGAAAATAATCTTGCACAATGTTCATCTGTAGCCTATTTGGATGACAATTACAGGCCTTTATGCTCTCATGACACAGCTTTATACCATGCGTTCTTAAGAGTCAGAGCAGCAGAAGTCAAAACAATTTAACCTTTGTAGGAGTTTACCGTATTTCACTGTACAAGGCACTGAACTACAGCCATGCTCTTGTTTACTGATGATCTGTTAAAATATAGAGGTCCACTATCTGGTAGACATATGTCTTCTCTTGTTCCCCGTCCAGGATGAGGCCCTGTCTCCACAGTCGCAGCTCTCTCCTGTTTCATTCTGCTCGGAGTCCAGCGGCTTTTCTGGGATTGCTCCCCCAGCTAAGAAAGCTCCAAAGAGGAGCAGCCAGACCACACGAGGTGAGGTTGCAGCATCATCATATAGTCATCTGTATCTGTACACTTAGTCCAAAAACCAGGGGAAAGTCTGTGCCTGCTTGCAAACAAAGAAAAAAGAGATAGAAACGGTCTCTCTAAAGAATAAAACTGCTGAAGGAAAACAAACTAGCTTCTTAGAAACAGCCTCTAACTGTAAATGCAAATGTTCTCACCTGAGCTTACAGTCAGTCTTTCCTTGCATTTACACAAGTCCTGTTTTCTTGTCTTATCTTACTCTTTCCACCCCCGTCCCCTGACACACACACCCCAGCCAAACAAGCTCAGCCAATCAAGAGGCCGATTCAGACGGGCCCGAAAGTTTCCATCCAACCCAGACCGCTGATTACAGCTGTGCCCTTGGCTCATACAGCAGCTCCCCTGCAGACCAAGACAATCATCATCCAGCCCCTTCAGACCACCATGCTGCCTGTGGTCAAACCAACTCCAGTCAGCATCCAACCAGCACCCCCTCCAGGTCAGAACTCACTCTGCAACACATTGAGACACATTGCCTCACATCACACCGTATTGCAGACCTGTGCACTAGATATGTTCTGTAGTGTTCCATAGGTCTTTTTAATGCAGGGATGATATGATTTTAGTTATGTTGAGGATTTCTGATGAATTTGGTTGTTGTTCTTGCTTTAACAATAATTTAGTTGTTGTGTTCTGGCCAGAAGAGGGTGCTTTAACCTTAGTTTTTGCTCATAAGTGATCTTCAGTTCTCACTCTGCCTGCTGTTCTGGTCAAATAACTGGAAGTAAAGCGTACTCTGGGTTAGGAGATCCTCCTTTTTTTGTGTCCAGAATATGTACAAATCAGCCATCATAAATGTGCAATCACGACATTTTGTTTTATAACCACACATAAGCCAAAGGTTATTTATGTGCTGCTGTAGGATTTTGTGTGTTTCGTGCATTAACGTCATTGTTTTGTTGTTCATGTGGTTCACCAGTCTGGTCAGTTCTGTGTGTTACATCAGTAGCACCTATGCCAATGTAAATACTTACGTCATGGCCTGGGACCCAAGTGGGTGGAGTATCTGACCTCTTTTAACTTGAGTTTGAACTTGTCTGCCTGGTAGCAGCCAAGTTGGCAGATGGCGAGGGCCAAGACACCCAAGTTAGGACCCCAGATGGAAGTCAAGTCAGGCCTGCTCAGTGTTATGAGTTAAGATCTTAACAATAGTTATAGCTGAGGAGTGAGCCCTGTGCGTCACAGCAACTGAAGAAAGAAAATTAAAGTATTTACTGATGGGTTTACATTTTATAGAGTCTGACATGGGCAGTCATGGATTTCCAAAGAACAACAAGGCTGACAGGTGTTCCTGAGACCTTTTAATTTCTTTTGACTTTCATCCTCATGAATTCTTCTTGCAGATGGTGAGCATGGGCACAAGACACAGGGCCGGCACCACACACATTCATTAACAGCACTGGCTAACACTTCTACACAATTAGCACTGACAGGATGTTTAGAATTGGAGGTGAAGGTTGCTGGGTCAGTGTGAGGAATGGTTCCTGGCACAGTCTTACTGGGCAGGGTGGGCTTCACTCTGCGAGGCCCCTTCATGAACAGGACATTTATAAACATGGACATTTTCTTGTTTTGTTGAGGTTTGGCTTGTTTCTTTATTTCAGACTGTAATCCATTCTGAACATGGGCACATATGCATGTTTATGTATTCATGCTTATAAAACACACACACCTCTCTGTTTGGAATGTGGAAGTTGAAGACCACAGGTCGAGGTGGTAAACATCTATTCCACCTGTAGTTTAAACACAGAGAGTCCTGTTAAATACAAGAGGTTAATGTAGGTCACCAGAGGTGAGTGGGGTTCAAGGAGCTGGACTGTACCACCTGCAGCTGGAGGCTGTTTCCACAACTGACTGATGTGGCTTCCAGCTTGTATAAAATATTAATGTGAATATTTTTGTTATGAAGACAAATGTTGGATGAGACCATAAACGCATGAAACTGACAGACGCACATAATCACATAATCATACAGTAAAGATATGATTATAGTTTAAGTGAGACCTGTAATTTTAAAATGCCTATGTGTTGTGTTCTCAGGATGTCCCATAGTGCTGTCTCAGCCGAGCCAGGTGCTACATATCCAGGCACCACAGGCTGTCACCAGCAACGTGGTCACCATGCCAACTGTCAGACATGACAGGCCTGTCCCTGTCCAGGCTCCTCCATTGGTCTCTGTCGCACTTCGAAGCCCTTCGTCGGACGACGATGTGAGTCCCGTCCACACTCTTTATTAGAAGTCTCCCTACCTTGTTAGACTGTTGAACTGCAGATATGGAAAGATTCAATCTGCATGCTGGACAAATGAAAGGTTGTTAGTGAAAAATCAAGTCTATAGCTCTAAATGGTCTGGTGATTGCAAAAACAAAACATCAGAACAGAAAAAAAAATCATTGACATCCTTGTCAAACATCTTCTCTGTGCACACATGACCCTTATCAACACCACCATGATTCGTCTGCTCTCAGTGGAAGAGTATCTTTCTCTGCTTCATATCTCACTCTCTAATCTGTGGGAATTTTTGCTCACAAGCTCCCTCTGAGGTCAAACTCTTTAAGTTTCTGCCTTACTAAGAATGTGTCCAAGCAATTTATTAGACAAGGCCTTTTAACAGGACTTCCTTCAAGAGTTGTGTTTGTGTGCATAGACATGCAAGGACTCGCCTGTGTGCATTTGCAGGCAGCTGCACGCTTGTACGTTGTCGCATGGACATGTGCAGGCCATGCATACACTTGCCCATTAGGTTACTATGATGATGTGGTTGCCATGTTCACACTTGGACTGGAACCCCTCCAACATAAACTTTTTGTTTTAGTGTTTATTGGAATTTCACAAACCATTAGCTTTAATTTCTGCATGTGAAAATAAACTGTTGAAGTAAAACGTTTACACATTTGTATTTATGATGGTAAAAGTTTCCACACTGAAGAAAAAGTTATATAAAGACACAAATTAAGCCTCAAGTGAAAAAATAACATGAACATTTAATGGTCAAAACAACATCAGCTTTAATGATTTTTCACTTTGTAATGGAAAAAAAAAAAACTTCTTAACTGAGTGTAAGACAAGGATGCAGCTGCACGCTCAGCACGCACCATGACGTACTTTGTGGCTTGAATTGTTTGTTCCTCTTGTACTCATGATAGTTCCTTCATTTAATATGTAATTAAATGAGTCATTTTTTTGTAAATAATGTTGATGGTCATCAGAATAATAACCCCGGAAACTCGATGGTTTTCATAGAGCTGCAAACAATCCACAGATGATCATTGTTGGCCTCTGCTTTGTTTGCACCTGCGGGATTTGATTGGAACAACGTACGTTATGTAATTGTAGTTCAGACAGCTTGAATGGTGTCATAGAGGACATTACTCTGACTGAGGGTGGATCTCTCCGTGTGTTGTATTGAGGGGTGATGTCAGGACAGCTGCAGTGTTCAGAAGGACATGCAAAGTGAACACAGTATTTGTCCACCGTGAACTCATTTCTGTTAGGCCTGTGTTATGACAGCACAGGACAATGTAGAACTTTCAGGGAATCTTATGAGGTACTATTAAGTGCAGAAGGGACTGCCCCAGAGATTTAAAAGTTAAATCAGTTGAGTAACAATCAAGAGAATTCAATCATAGTATGTTTTTGTCCATGGTTCGAGCTTGTGGTCTCTCAGTAAACGTTCCCGTCTTTCATGCATTGCTTGTCTTATTTTTGGTTGGAGAGGTTTTTTTTAAAGACCTGGTTCTTGTTTGTTAGCCTGTTTATCTTATTATCTTCTTGTTGCTAGAATGGATTGCAAATACTGTTTCTGCCTGTCTGAATTGGTCAGCCTCTGTTGTAAGTCAGAGAGATGCCATGAGTTTCAGCAACGTCAGTGTTGTTTCAGGCTTCGGCCCCCCAGCACAGCGGTTCCTGATGACTTGCTCTCAGTGAGTTGGGAAACTTGTTCCCACCCTGATTTCTTTTCTGTTTGTTTTGTTCTTTTTTTCTTTTCTTTTTTTAGGGTGCAGAATTTTCACATTCACAGTGTTTTCTCATTTGCCTACAAGATCTGACATGGCAGTAAAGCCTCACTGTTCATAATGGTAACTTCATTTAATTAGGGAGAACCCTGTGTGTCACATTCGTGGAATGTCTTCTAAATCAACTACAGTGATTTCGGCGGTGACACTGGGATGATCACAGAAACTGAATCCAGTTTTCAGATATTATCATCTCACCGCTGTATGGCCCTGATGCCTACGAATGTGAAAAGCATTAGTCACAACCTAATGTCACGATGTTCTATTTTACCCATCTGCGAAATTTATTATGACATTAACAATGTTTTTCCATCAGGCTATTTTTAATGATTAACCTCAACTGCAATTTCACAAGTGGTTGTTGTTTTATAAATGATAATGGCTGACCTCTGGCTGTAAAAATAGTCAGCCCCTGAAAAAAGGGCCTGAGAGGAACTTGTCCAATTATCACGGGTAGAATCAAGTCTGGAGAAGCAGTTTTTCGTGCCAGACCTCGAGAACAATGTGGAGGAATTCCAAACCCCAGAGGCCAGAGCAAACACGCCTCTCGGCCACTTGTTAGGTAGCTGAGTCAATAAAGTTTACACAAGGTGATTAAAGGGGAGGGATTGTATACATTAATTGTGAGGGGGAATGAGCTGACACTTTCACTAATTTCTCAAGAGAGAAGAGTGAAAGTTTTGGTAACCCTTTCTATGAAGTCGATGTCTATAATGTATTATAACACATTATTAACATACTAATACTAATATATTGTGTTTTAATGCACCTATAGTGCTGCATCATCATAAGCCATCATGAATATTCATTAGGCCAATTACCAATGCTTTTTAATTGCTGGTCACTAACTATTCTTTCAAGGATCATAATGAATTCAAATTGTCAAAGTAATACATTATTCATTTTATACCAAAGGCTAATCACTATTAAAATGAATTATAATGTGATTTTAAGTGGCCATTGGATGCTTTCGGTAAAGTAATGAACATTTTTAATAAGAAGTAATACACTACATGCTGGTTATAAATCATTGTGTATGTTAATAATGCATTATAGGCATGGGCCTCATAGAAAGTGTTACCAAAGACATTTTTTATAAACGTAAGAATATATTTATTTTGCTGAATCTGGTTGTTTAAAACGTACAGTTTGTATTCTCTGCATCTTAATCTAAAAAAGTGGTAGCATGGGATTGTGGGAGTTTTTGTCTTTTATTATTAAGCTACCACTATTACTAGTGAAAATATATCTACCTGACTAAGGCAGAAATGTCCATGGACGAAGTAATGTTTTAAAGTGTTAGCCACGTTCGCCAACTTACTGCAACAATCTCACAATCTTTCCTTGAAGTTACTGCAACAGGCGAGCAAATGACACTCACCGTTAAATTAGATTTCCATTCCTCTGGGTTTGAAATATTCTTTAGGTTTATATTAATGTAAGCTGAGGCTAATGTTTAGGATAGTGTAAGTGCAATACTCAACATAATATATAAAAAGATCTAGTCTTTTTGTAGACATTTTAATGACATGGTGCTTCTTGTATCTTCAAGGTGAGACTAGCTAAATGGTGGCATTGGTGAAAAAAATGTAATCAGTGGAACAGGAGTACAAGTTGAGAAGAGTCACAAAATCTGTGACCCAGTAACATCACTTCTACAGCAATATCTGTCAAATGTTTGCTAACATGAGCCACCACAAGCTAATAAGATGACTGTAGCAGGCAGCAATTTGTATTAAAGTGAGGAAGGGTTCATTTAAATGTTAATGAATTCAGCTTTTTTTTGTACGAAAGAGAATATGTTGTTTCATCTTTCTAAAGTGACATAGTCTTGCTTTAGTTGGGCTTTTCCTGACCCATCGAGAAGCTCTCGAGCCACGTCATGCTGTGCGAGTGTGTGTGCTAGTGTTCGGACACGCCGCAGCTGTGTTCACTTTATAAGCTTGCTGCGGTTTGGCCGCAGCTTAGTGGTGGGCCGGGGGATCTGTAAAATGCCTGTTAAAGATGGCATGCTAGTGCCAGGTGTGACTGCACATCATATCTACAGTATGTATGAGTTTGCCACTGTTCATGCTTACAGTACTGTATTTTGGGCTACAGTTCACCTCTAAAAGCCGGGGCATTAAACGGCTGCTAACGATTACATGCTTCAGACAGGTGTTGTGCAGGACGAAGCATTTGCGACAGCTGTAAACAGCCATCAGGGATTGGATAGCTGTAATGTAAAGAGCTCCTAAATGACAGGGGATTTGTGTGTGTGTGTGTGTGTGTGTGTGTGTGTGTGTGTGTGTGTGTGTGTGTGTGTGTGTGTGTGTGTGTGTGTGTGTGTGTGTGTGTGTGTGTGTGTGTGTGTGTGTGTGTGTGTGTGTGTGTGTGTGTGTGTGTGTGTGTGTGTGTGTGCATTCGTGACTGAAAAACAGCAAAGCCTGGAATTGCAGGCCTGCTTAAGTGTCTAGTTTCCAAATTGGACTGCTCCGTTGAACTAAAGAAGAAATCTCCATCCAGGATCGACTGAGATCGATTGAGTTTTCAATAATAATTTACAAAATTAACATTATGCTGTATTAAAGAACTGGATTCACCCCTGCTGGGCTTTAGGAAGGATGCAGTTTCTCAGCTCTTCTGTTTCTCAGGTTTAACAGTTACCATAATACAACAAAGCAAAACAGCCACAAGACATTAGTCAACTAGAACAATATGCTCGCTTACTTTTGCTCTACTTCTACATGTTTAATCCACAATACTAAAAGCAGGATCAGTTAAACACCACGTGGAGATTTAGGAAATCGGTGTGCCTTAAATGGGAAATGCAACAAGATTTCAACATCACAGGTTGACAGTTATTTCACCTGTGGAACGCATGCCACAGTTATGGGGTGTTTATTGCCTACAGTAAAATCAGGACACGTTTTCACCCAAACTTGTTAAACTCCCCTCCCATTCGGAAGGGTTAATGGTTCATCACACACTTCCTCCTGGAGTAACCCTTCGGATGCTGAATGTGAACCTTCAACAGCAGCGTGACAGGGAGGGAATGCTGGGATGGCTTGGCTTGGCTTTTTCTTTTCCCATCAGCACTTTAATAGTTTGAGCTTGGACCAGCAGCCCTGTTTCCATCTATTCAAGTGAGGTTAATTGAGAGGTGCCACTCTGCCATTTTGTTCCCCCCCTGCCCCACATTTTCCTACTCAGCCTCATTTTGGTGGTGATGTGAAGTTCCCCCTGCTCTCCACTCCCTGGTAACTGCTTACTTTCAGCGTTCCCAGGCTCAGGCTAGTGGCACAGCTCCCAGTTTGGGCTGGGAGACAGAGGGGTTTCTCAGGAGACAGAACACAAATACAGGGATCCAAATAACTTAATCACCAGTGGGGCTATTAGGTCCAGGATCTTAGAGACTTACCCTGGTGTTTGTGTTTGGAGAAGGGCAGTAGAGGGGTAACTGGGGACTGGATGGTCAATGATGGTGTTTGGATAGTCATCACAGCCATGGGTCATGTTAATTTGCGAGAGGTCATGTCAAGATATTTGCTGTTTGGGTTTGCGTGCAAAACTTTGTTTTTCAGTTATCACCTCATCGACCTTGAGTGGATTGAATCCCATTGGTTATCCTTACAGGAAACAAGCTGTAAAACCGCCTGTTCTTGTTTATTTATTCTCACATTTATTTATTTTTACATATGTATCATCATGTGTTTTGTTTTTCGCTTGCCTTTTCTGGGATTTAGACAAAAAACAAATGGCTAATGTTTCAGTGTCTTTGGCCCTGTCGGCTTTCACATCTAGAGGCTGCTTGAAAACAGTAGGGATACGTCGTAGAACTCCTGGCTGCAGTGATTGGCACATCTGGGTGAAGCCATCTGTATTACCACCATTAACTGGGATAGAATGTGGATCAGAGCTTTGATACTCTCGCCATAGTGTGACATTCAGACGCTTTCTTTGTATGACTGCATCCACTGAACCGTGACGTCCTTACCGTGACGGTTTGGGATGAATTCATGTACCGTTACGTTCCTAATCCAGACGTCGAGCATAAATAGTTCCTGTGTGTTTATGTGCCTCAGATGTGAATCCATTTGTCAAAGCGTGACACACTTCGTAAACACATCCCTCTTCACAGTGAGAACAGAGGCATGGCGGGCGACCTCTCTGGACCTCTCAGAGGATGTCAGTGTAAATATTTTCAAGCAGAAGCTTGATCGTGTGCACTTAACGGCTCTTTGGGGCGATGTTAAAGCCATGATTTGTTGCAGAGGTGTCATTAACCATGCGACACATCTTGAACATGTTTATTTATTGTCCTATCACTGTAGTAAAGCAGAGCATCAGAGGCTGGCTGAGGTGTTCTCCCGCTCAGAATAACAAAGTTGACCCTGGCTTTTATGTAGGAGCCCCCCTTCCTTCTTTCAGGTGCTTTCTCACTATGCCATTTATATTTGAGAAGAGGGACACTGGCATGAGAAAAAGTAACCAACAGAAACACGTGTCGAGCCAACTTTGGCCCTTGGTCCCCATTTTGGCAGCCCTGCTCTACACACTGGTTTGGGTGGTTTCACAGAAAGATTTCTCATTAATTAAAAGCCACTTTAACCATACACCTCATAGATGAACATGATATCACACTAGTGAGAGGAACCTATGATCTACAACCCAACAGGTGGCTCAAGGAGGCATTTCATTGCATTCTTACAATAACCACATGACTCTCCTGTTTGGTGTCAAGTGGACATGACATGGGTGATGACATATGTCATAACATTATTCTTACGTCTCTGTTTCTATCTTTCTCTCCCCCTTCCTCCAGTCCAAGATGTCCCAGAGGCAGCAACGCATGATAAAGAACCGCGAGTCGGCTACCCTTTCTCGGAAAAAGAAGAAAGAGTATCTGCTATCGCTGGAAGCTCGCCTGAAAATGGCGTTGTCTGAGAATCAGGCACTCAAGTGTGAGAATGGCAACCTCAAGAAACAGCTGGAGAACATGCTGAGTGAGGTGAGAGGCTAGAAGGAGCAGCTCTGCTAATGTACCCGCACAGTCTAAAGAGAGCAAGCCCAGAGAGTGGTCCTTCATTGATTACTCATATATCTGTAATTTGTAGTTTGAGATAATAATGTGATGTGACAAATTTCTTTTCCTGCAGAACGCAGTCCTAACTGCAAAGGCCCCCAAGAGGAGAGCCGTGTGTCTCATGGCGGTGCTGGTGTTCCTCGTGCTCAACGTTGGACCAATGAGGTGAGCATATGACACGTAATGTATGACTATGAATCTATCCATGACTTCAACTGTTCACACAGCAGTTTGATTTAGTGTCTAAAAGCAAAAGCACACTGATGCAGATACTGTGGATGGAGGAAGGTCCCTGGAAACTGTAGCATGTTATGGATGCACAAGAGTTTGTGGAGGCAAACAAATGGGAAGCCTCATGACTCATTGTGGGAACGTCGCCTCTCATGTAAGACATTACGTAAAAATGTTTATTGAAAACATGCAGTGCAGAACATTTCCCATTGAAGCAACATTTTCACACAAACCTGCTTCACCCAGAGTCAAATATAATTAACACATTGGCCTAAAAAAAACATAAGCAGATGTTGACTCACAGTCTTTTCCAAAGGTTGAGCTAAGGCTTGTTTGTGTATCACATGAATTCACAATGACCACCCTTTAAAGCTTTGAGCAAAATATAGTGAATTCAACAATCCTGTGGTACAGTCCAGAATAATGTAGCCCAGTAATGCACATGATGTACAAGTCCTGATGTAATTGGTGAAGAAGTGGACGACTGATATCTCATCCGTGCCAAGTGGCTCTTGTGTGTATATATTCCATCCCTCTGTTGTTGTTGCCAGAGTTTGTAGGAGTTGGTGACTAATGGGTGAATAAGTCTCTAGACAACCTGATGGGTTAGGAGGAAAGTAAACATTTACCATTGGTGCAAAGTGCAAAAAGAAAATCATTTCAGGCTCCAAAAGAAGTATAGGACATTTGTTTATGGCAGTTTTTCTCGTCTCTGCTTGTAATATTAACAACGGTGACAAATTAAGAGGAGTTATGTGAAATTGCGCAGGGGAAAGAGCGCCGATTCCACCCATTTACCAGATGGAGACATTGTGTAAGCTCCCAATCCACCTCCAACAGTAATGATGAATTCTCTGTTCTCATGTTATAAAAATGTTTGTTTTCTCCCGAGAATATTTTTCTCCTCAAAGATGCGAGCATCTACTTGTCAGATTTGTTTGCTTTCAAAGTCTGGATGTGTTCCGTGCTGGGAATGTGTTCAGTCTTTATCTCTAGAGCTTTAACATGAAAAACATTTCCTGGGACCCATAAATGAGTTTGCCTTCGTGACTTGAGTGGTTTTCACAGAGGCTAAAGGCTGTGTGTGTCTGTACCTGTGCTCACATCTGTGCATTTTGTGTCAGGGCTCTCCTGTGGAATGTGAAATATGCCTGCTTTTGAGGTCGGATCCCTTTGAAATGAAAATGCCACCCAGTGTAGTAATTCCATTGAAAGAGACTGTGTATTTTTGCTTGTGTGTGCCCCGGCGTGCTTTGGGTTATACAGTCTAGATCAGAGTTCAGATTCTGCTTGTGGCTAAAAAACAAAAATCCCTCCTGTGCGCAGGATGTGGGATACATGGAATTTGGCGGCTGTTTCAGTCCAGTACCCAGTTTTTCTTCTTTTCCTGATTTGTCCTAATTTGACCTCACCTGTCTTCCTTCTTGATCTCACCGGTCGTCTGTTTTATCAGTCTGTTACAGGGAAGCTCCAAGCATGAAGTTTATTCCCCACAGCCCAGCGGCAGACACCTGTTGGGTTTCTCCTCAGAGCCAGAAACAGAGGCCATGATGGACTCCGATCCCCTCAGCAGTGGCCCCTCTGAGATTGCCGACAGGTAATGAGCTCAACGCCCCACCCCCGACACCTTTCACAACACGACACCATGTCAGCGGAGCAGGATGCACCTGTGCCGGGGCTGAGTCCAAAATCGTACAGCTCATTACGGCACGTGTAAACATGTGCGCCAGCCAGTGACCAACTCTGTCCAAACGTCTAACTTTAAAATGCCTCCAGGCCTCTGGCTAGTCAGCCAGCAGTTGTGCTTGAGTAACAAGGTGGGAAATTGGGGTCAGGCCTTGTTTGACATTGCCAGTAACAGTTTATTATTCTAAAGGTTTATGTATTTTTCTTTCTTTTTTTAATGCAATAGAGCCCCAACAGTCTCATTTGTAAATTGCATAAATAACATTCTTGTTTGGTACATTACCTGGAACCCCATTCCCGAAAAATGATGTTTTGCAAGGTGGTCAGGCGTGGCATTGCCAGCCTGTGCTTTCTCAGATCTCTGTGTAGGGTATGTTACATGTTAATGCATACCATTCAGCTCTAGTATCAGGTTTCCCCAACCAGCATACAGCCAATGCAGGCAGGAAGGAACACATTAGCCTTTACAAAAGGGGTGACAGCACCAAACGCAGCAGAGGGGAGGATGACGGGGGAGATATGCAACCTAATCTTCGGGTCCCACTGAACAGGAAGGTGTGTGTGCGGGAAGGTTAATACGGGCCCCTCGGTTAGACTTATGATCAGGCCCCTGCGGTCTGACATGTTGTCTCGCCGTACCATTTTCAGAGCGTTGGGAGACGGGAGTGCGAGGCGTAGTTGATGTGTCGACTCTGATCAGGGGGGCCCAGGGGAGGTATTACCTCGGTGGCAGACGTTTTGGTAACAAGCGCCCTGCAGGTGGGCACTGACTGTGGACAGTCTACATCATCACTCTGAGGAACATAATCATTCATTCACTGAGGTCTAACAGTTGTAATTAAAGTCACAGTAACGTCTGAGGGGGAAGCCATTCACTGCACTGTGCTGCTAATCCATAATGTTTGTGAACCCACCTCATGGTGACCCTGACTGTTAGACTGTTGTTTTCATCTGTCATAATCAGACTGGATTCAAACCTACAGAGTGGTAATGCTCTCTTCTCCATAGCATGTTCGATCATTCTGAGCAGCTTGTAGACATATCGCTTCAGAATCTCTGCTTTTCCCTTCTCAGTATTTGTGCAACTGCAACTGCAGCTCTACCAACTCTGCACATGACACGTATCAAGAATTTGAATCATTAAAACGTATTAGTAACAAGTGAAATTCAACAACTGAAGCCCCACTGGGTTTTCTTTTGGTGCCGTTTATCTTCCTGTTCACTCAATACTGGGTGTTTCACCTCCGTCAGTAGGCAAGCAGCCACTTTGGCTCTCAGATTGCATTCAAAGCATATTCCCAACATGTGGAAAATATTTTTAACAGATATTACTTACCGTACTTTCCGGACTATAAGCCGCTACTTTTTCCCCATGCTTTGAACCCTGCGGCCTATACAACGGTGCGGCTAATTTATGGATTTTTACAGCTAACGGCCACTAGGGGACCTCCTCAATCTATGGATTGTACAGGTTACGTCCCTCACCTTTAACGCCTGGTTTATTATTATGCTTCTGCGTCGCGGCGACAGCGTAGCTACGTCGTCGACCCTACACCGTCATTGAGCATTCGGAGTTCTGCGTCGAGGGAACGCGTTGTTCTGTCGGTGGACGTCATCAACGTCAGTGATTCAGGTTTGTTATGCTAACAACACATAGTCAGACAGGTGGCGGTGCTAACGGAGCTAACAGCTGTCTGTCAGTCTGACCGAGAAGTTTCTCACTTTACTTCGCTGTTAGTTGAATTAAATGACATTCATGTTGTCTTTAACTGTCCGTGCGAACCAGTCCGCAGCTTTGTGCGTCTGTTTGTGCGTCTCTGACTCTTGCGTGTTGACGTTTGCGTGGTCATAGGTTGTGCAAATATGCAACTTGTTTGTTGTAATGTTAATAAAATGGAAGCTTCCCCAAATAGCAGTCTCTTTCCCGACAATCTCCTCTGTGCACGAGCCTTTACATATGGTAATTAAACGCTAAAACACCTGCGGCTTATAATCGGGTGCGGCTTGTATATGTACACATTTGTGTTTTTCCCTAAAATTGGCTGGTGCGGCTTATATTCAGGTGCGCCTTATAGTCCGGAAATTACGGTACTTAACATTGAGATCATCTGAACAGCCTTGTAAAGTTAGCACGTTCCTCCTTGTTTAACACTCTTTGTCTGCTCTTTCTTGCTTTTTGTAGTGCTGAGGATAGAGCTCTGATAGTGGTGAAGGACCCCATCTTCCTCAGACCATCTCCTCCCTGCCAGCCTCCTGTAAACAGGACCAAGTGCTTAGAGTAAGTTATGAAACATGCTTTTCTCCTTTCACGCAGATTACTCAGATCCTAGCCTATATGTAAAAAAAAAAAAAAAAAAAAAAAAACTTTTTTTCGTTGATTGGCAGGTTGGCCCATGAGCTGAGGGGTTGGGTCCACCGTCATGAAGTGCAGCAGACCAAATCCAGGCGCATGAGTAACAGCAATCACAAACCCACCAGGACCATTCTGGTAAGTCCCAGCAGCGTGCCCTAGAAGACAGGAAAACACGTCTAATGGACCGTGCAGAAAAAGAATGCGATGTTCAGTTTTTGCAGTAAAGCTTACAAACTAAACTTCACATGAATTTAGGTCATTAATTTCAGCAGAAAGGGATTTTTGGCAAACCCAAAGCCTCTCTTTCACCACTGTTTCACCTCCCCTCACACCTTCCCCTTTTTCTGCCTCTCATTTCTCTTTATTGGGCCGAGTTTAATCCGGCAGCCCTGAGAAAGTAAACACAACACTTAGAGGGGGTCTGTGGGATTAGTGCCCCCTGCTCCTTTTTTCCATAATCTTTTTCAAAATCTGTCAGTTAGTCTAATCCTCTCGGAGATGCCCAGTTTGTGTATACCCATTTTTCATTTTACTTTAAATAGAAGTGTGGATGTGTTTATTTCTCACCTGTATTGAGCCGTTTCAGCCCTACTGACACACAAGCCCGCCCATTATTTCAACATATGGAACCTTACAATGCTGGTCGTTGTAAACTGTAGAACGGGAATGTGGGTGCAATGTTCTGAAATGATGTTCAGTTATAATGTTTTGAGTGGAGCCTGTATTTATGCGTCAGATGTAGTTGCCAAGAGTTTATCCTGCTCTCTCTAATGGTTAGTTGAAGCGAATATAAAGAGATTATAGCTAATTCTTTCTCATTTTTTCCCAACAGAAAACAGAGAATAAGGAGGCTGACAGTGCCCAGATTGTGACCGTCCAATACACAGATACTACAGAGGAAAAGTGAGTAGAGGCCAGTCGCAAGTAAATTATTTTTCAAGGTTTCAGTTTGTTTCTCACAAACAATTCTCATTTGATTTTAAAAGCTGCATTGTGCTTTTTTTGACAGCTACAGGGCAGAACACTGTGTAGATATCAGAACAAATACAATGTCACGACTACTTGTGTGGTTAAACAATAACGTGTTGCAAACTAAAACCGTGAGCTGTAATCCATTCAGAGCTGCGGGCGGGAGTGTTTGTAAGCAGATCAACACAAATAGATTGTGTAAAGCAAGTGTAGACATAACAATACATCACAATATAACAATACATGAAATATACAGCTTATGTTTTATTGTTGCAAAATTGTGTTTGACCAGACTAGGTCCTGAAATGGAACTTATAACATTAAGGTTTCTATTGCAACAATTTTGGCGTTTGCTAGACTTTTGAGTTTTTCAATCTGATTGATTTATGATGCAGTGATTTAAAAGCATGAACTTTGTACACTGCTGCTGAGGTTTGGCGGCCGATAAGAGCCTGTTTTATACTGGAGTGCACTGTGTAGATTCGATCAGACAGATGGAGCGAATAGTTTTTTGGCCATTTACAGTTTTTTTTTTTCCAAGTTGTAAGTCTAGAAGACTATGAAACTTCGAACGCTGCAGGACAAAGGAGGGAAAATCAGTTTCAGCAGTTAACCTTTGCAAGGACACTGTTTAGTCTGAATTTGAATTTAAAAGTTGCCATTTCAAGCATGACACCTTGTACCAAGGTCCCAGAGAGATCAAAGGTTACCCTACACAGTCGTTTTTTGCTCTTTTGGTTTCATCCTCATGTCTGTGACCGCCCTTTACATTACATGACATGCAGTTTCCTCTGCAGCCACAAAAAGGGTTTATACTACTTTTTTCACATATGCAGTACTGCCCAGGAACTGTAAACACACTTTAATATGCAAAATCGATGTTACCCTTTAATTATCGATTCATCGGCCAGGTATTTTCTTGATTAATTGGCAAGGCTACAAGTAAGGATATAAGGATTAATACCCATCAAAATTTCTCTCAGCCTGACATGATGTCGTCTAAAGAGGATTTGTTTACTGTCATGTAAAACAAGGTCAACGAGTAGCACGAGACAGACATGTCAAATAATCTTAGTGTTTTGATAAAAATCTGATATTAAAACTGTTAAAGTTTTATGTAACAACTTGTGGCAATTCACATCACTTTTTTTTGGCCATATTTGATGAGGCCTTCCCTGTCTCTGTCGGTTACCTAAACGAGTCTAAGGATGATTTGTTTAAGTTGTTTAAAGCTGCTGGACTGTGGATTAACTTGTGACCCCCTGCATGATCTCGAATGCCTCGTCTCGGTGCCTCTCTCCGCTCCACTAACAGGAGAGCAACAGTAGTTCTCTAACATTTTGCCATTTTGAAATTTGCAGAATAAAATACATTTCTCCGGCAAGAAACATTGATATTCAGCACTCAACCAACCCTAACCTAACCCGAACCCTAAACAACCATATTGATTGAATCTGTCTTTCTCCAGATTCCTGAAAATGTTCCTGTGTTTTCCCCCATTTTTGTCTGTAACCTTGTTACTCTTTATCAACAGGAATCATGGCAATGAGCTGCAGGTATACTACGCACCTCATCACACCTACAGCGAATTCTTTGATGAGATCAATCGTCGCGGCGACACTTTCTATGTCGTGTCTTTCCGAAGGGTAAGTTCAGTCCTTCACAATGACTTGAAAGGGGAAATGGGCGCCGGCTTGCACACACGCAGCTGAAATGGTTCACATTAAGTAGAATTAAAGGGGATTTCAATAGAAGTTTTTTACAGCTCAACACTGATTTCATCGCATTTGTGTCCGTCATGTGAGATTTCCCTCTCCCAAACTGGCTTTTAAAAAGTGACAACTTAATTACATGAAATGTAACCTATGAATCATTAACTATATTTAAGAAGTGTGTGGATTTGTAAAAAAAGTGCAGGGTGGGGGAGGGGGTGACTTCTACACACTTAAGGGTGTAACTACCCCTTTTCAGTCCAGTTTCCTTGGTTCATTTGCAGTCATCAAGACCATGTTTTAGATCTTAGGGCATGAGACCAGATGTCACTGTTCATTAACTTGGTCTTTATTCATTTGACAGTTTTTCCACATTCGAGACTCTGAACCTGTTTTTATTTTCCCCTCTTCATATGATTGATCTTGGACATCATGCTCGGAGAGAGTTATGTGATTAGTTGGGGTTTGTGTCTTTGAGTGATTTCCTTTCTTTTCACAATATATATTTATAGAGCCCCTAATCTTGTGTCCTTTCATTCTTAAGCTCTAACCAAACAAAAATGAAATTAATATGCTATGTTGGGGGAAATACATTACAGTTTGTGTTTTGTTATGAGAGGAAGTGTCTGCTCCGTCTTCATCAGCTGTGCCAAACAACACTCATTTACCTCCTCTGAAATGAAGATATGTTTCTTACTAAAAACACATTTGGTCCCTGTTCCAAGTGCATATGACACTCGGCACCTTAGGACACTCTGGGCGACGTTAAGCCCTTAAATCCTCAGGATTACTCAGTGGGATGGGAGTTTTGAAGCATGTGGTCAAAGATCAGGACCTCTTGTCACCAAGCAAGTCACAAAGGTTTGGCTCTGAGTTGGCATGGTGACAGCACTGACAATGGTAACAATGGTGTACCCGAGTTGGGGGGCCTCTACAGGTCAAGTAGCAGTCCTTCAGTTTGTAGTGGCTTTGTGTTGCATGAGCTGTGGGTGTTATAGTTAAAATAAAAGTAACACCATGCTGTGTATCTTGGAAAACCCCTCAGTGATACTTCAACTCTTAATCAAGCACAGTTAAACAACCAAATATTTATTTGTCATGAGTTATTAATAAATTATAGTTAAGCTTTCATTCATATCACTTTTACTTTAAAGTTTTTATCATTTTAATATTTGGTCTATAAATGCCAGACAAAAAGTGGGAAATGTCCATCTTATTATCCAGCCCAAGTGAATGTCTTCTAATTGTTTATTTTGTCTGACTTTCCATTTTACAAAAACCTAAAGCTATGAGACAAAAAATTGAGAATCCAGAAAACGTTTGGCGTTTTTGCTGGAAAAACATGACATAAAGGATGACTCATCAAAATCGTGATTAATTTTCTTTTGAATGATTAATTAATTTTTCAGCTCCATAAAGATGTGATTTTTGTAATATTCATTTAAGTGTTTAAGTGAAATAAATATATTCTTAATAAGAAATGTAGGTCACAGTAGCCTAAAAAAGATGCCTTGTTGGATCTGACAGAAACAATACAAGCAGCAATAAATAGTAAAAGACATGGAGCATAGATGGCAGGCCTGTAACTCAGCATGTCCTTTTTTATTTCAGTCATTTGTTGCACAGACCTTTGTCAGCTTTTCTCAGTTAGTTTATTTGCCTATATTTTGTTTCCTGGGTTTCAGGGTGTGTGTGTGTTTTTGTGTGTGTGTCGGCAAAAGTGGGTGTGTGCTTTTGTTTTTTTGTTCCAGTCGCTTATTACAAGACTGCCAAAGCTCTGGATTAAATTTGGAATTTGTTTAGACTTTAAATCAGATCACTACCAAATTTGACTTTTGTCCCTCCTGGCAAAAGATGTTTAATCTCTGCCTGTTCCCGTCCTCGCCAGCTCTTGAGTTCATTCTCTGCAGTTTGTCAGAGATGGCCATGCTCCGGTCAAGTCCTTGACAGATACATTACCACCTGTGGTTTCTGTTTAAGTGTGAAATGAGGTGAGGCGATGGAAAACATAACAAGAGCAAAATATGTAACGGCTCTTACTCCTCCGTCATTTTGCGGTCTTGCCTCGCCTCTCGTGTTGTTTTAGCACCTGCGGCTTTATGCAAGTGTGCATTGAGCCGAGGTGGTGGAAACACTGGCTGCTTTCACTCTGGACCATATCCAATGAGGTTCAAGGAAAATTCACCTGTTGTCATGGCAGCTGCAGCTGTTGTGTCAGCTTGTCAAGCTTGCCTGTCCCCTGATGATGAGCAGTCAAGTGATTGGTGTTTTCCTGCCAATCCCCAAACACTGTCAAGGCACCCTCTTGTTCATTTTCAGCATCCAATACTCCCTTTGGTGGCTTTTAGCTTGTCTTTGATGCCTTGCAGCTCCATGACCTTATGCCGAACCCTTTACTCAAGCTTGTTTCTTAGCTGACATTACCACTTTTTGGTCTCATTTAGGTCTCCGAAACTTTCTAGGCATTTTCAAGAACATACAAATGCCTTCTATGTATGTTCTGTCTTTCTCAAGCTCCACATCAGTATGTATCTCCTCATATCTCACAACTCTTCGAAGCTGCTCCTTCCTATCGTGTCACTGTAATCCCTTTTCCCAACCTCAGACCGTACTCCCATCTGTCATCACCTTAACGCAACTCATTTTTCATTTCGCCCAGACTGGGATCTTCAAGCCAAGTTAGCAAGTTTTCAGTTGGTCTCCTGGTAGTTGGAAAACCACAACAAGGTCCAGGTGCAGTTGATGGAAACCAAATCATGAGTGATTTTTCTGCAAAAGGGGCACCCCATCAATTTTGCAAACTATAATTATTGACTGAACTCGACCAATTGCTGTGCGGCCGCCGACAGTCATGTTGGGAAGTCCATAATTGTTTTGCAATGAGGCTTCATATACGAAGTCCATCTGTAATACGGTATTCCAGATATATTTATATTTAAACTTAAGTTAACTGATAATAAGACACATGTATGTGTAAATTATTAAAGATAATTAAATTTAAAAAGAAATGATATCGGCCTTTTTGAAGGTGCTATTTGTAAGAAAACACTCTGGGATCGTAGGACGGGTCGACCGCCATCCCAAAGTGCCACATTTTGATGAGTTGGGAGAGACAAGTCATCCTTATTTGACAAGTGAGGAAAGAGTTAGGAAAATCAACTTTTGTTTTGTTTTTTTTCATTTTTTCCTTACAAATCGCACCTTTTCCCCTATTGATCCCCTATCGACTCATAATGTGTACTACTCGGACTGTAACACCAGTTCCATTATGGCTCTGGGAGGAGTTTTTCTAAGTTTGAAAAAGTAACCATGGCGTTGTCAGAAGTGTTATCCAAAGGGTTTGGGCTTGAAAAAATGTATGAGAGAAAACTTTCCTTCTAAATTGAAGGAGTTAAATTTATAATTACCATTTCTTTATAGAAATGTATTGAAACGTTTCTGGAGATTGACCCATCCGAGGAACTAAAAATTGGGACGTCTCAGTCTCTTTTGCTTCAGTTTTGACTATTCTGTCGTTCAGTGTCTCCTGCAAGTCTCACAAGTTTATGGAAGTGCAATGATACAGGACATTTATGGAGTGTCCCTTTAATTGTGCTCAGAGAAGCAACTCTGGTTCTTCTGATGTACCATCTCAATTTTAATTTCCTTGAAGTTATTCTTGGGAATCTTTTTTGATTAATAATTTCCGTTCTATCTTGCAGTGCAGATGGAATCAATCAATCTAGAGCGTTAGATTAATTTCCCCTGTTAATTCTGGCTCATGCAGCTTTCATTCATTGGTTGTGGTATGTGGGGCCGCTTGAGATGTGAGTGTGTCACATGTGTGTTTGCACATTAGCATTCCTCTCCACCGCAGCTCCTTCTGAGAGGATGTGCTCAGATTAAAACCTCACCTCTCATTGTCTAATGAGTTGCTCAAAAGCTATTTTAATAGTTTTTGAACTGAAGTACTTTTTCTGATTAATGCCATTTTGATCTCAGTCTTCTGGTGGATTAACAACTGGATTAATGCTTCAAAGGAGTAAGATGACAGTATTTAAGAGTGAGCGTGGTTTCAGCGGTTTAGTTGATGAGAAGAAGCTTGAAAAAAGTTCTAAATGTGAAGAATTTTGTGACTAGAAAGGCCCTGATGGAAATAATTGCTTCATCCTTAGGCCTTTTAGCCTCCCAGATGACTATTGCATCATTGATAACTTGTTGTTGTGAGTTGTTAATGCAAGTCTGTCAGTAGGTCTTGTCCTCGGAGTTGAAAATGCCATGATCAACAGCTGCTTTCATCCAAACATTTTATTTTCTTCCAAATAAATATATAAATGTATTTTCCTCCTCTGTTTCCAGGATCATCTTCTACTTCCTGCCACCAGCCACAACAAAGGAAGTCGGCCCAAGATGTCTTTGGTGTTGCCAGCCATGAACATAAATGGTATGTACTGCAGCATAGACAAAGCAGTTGGGGAGTTCGGTCACTCAACACAATGCAACAAATGAGAGGCGAGATGGGTGCAGATTCAGAAACACGTCTCCCCACAAGAATGCATTACTTGTGACCTAAAAAACTTCTAGGACCAAAATAGAGCACTTTTTGCTTTTTAAGCCTTTTAAGGTGATGCTGATTCTTTTTTCCAAAATCTACCTTCTTGGATTGAGAGCATGTGTTGCCCGTTTAACTTAGGTTAACATGTCTTTATAGTTTTTCTTTGCCAAAAACTGTCTTTGACATCTTGTTAGTTGAAGGTCTTTGCTCCCTCCCTCCCTGCATCCCTCTCTCCTTGCCTCCCTCCCTCCCTCTGAACTCTTTGTGCTCTCTGTCATGTCCTTCAGCCTCTGATTATACTCTCTGTTGCATTTAGAAAAGCTGTCTATACGCCACTGACCAAACCACACACAGACACAGAGAATTCAATATGGTCATTTTCTTCTGATCTTGATTTTTTTTTCCATATATTTTGTGCTTAAAGTTATGAAGTTGTGACCAGGGCAGAGACTATTTATCATTATTACTGCATCAAAAAGCCAACATTGTTCAGACAACATTCAAAAGACTGCCCCTTTGCCAGCCTAAAAACAGAATGTGGCCACATCACTAAATACCTGCAATGCTTGAACTGTCTGCTTTGCATTCATCAGCTATAAAGTACACTACAGTAGTAGTAGGGTAATGGTTAGGTTTAAGTTAACCCTAACAAGGGCAAGAAATGTGATTTGTAAAAACCACCCAAGCCATTATCATCTAGACCTGTACTTGTATTAAGACTTGTATTAAAGCAAAGTTTCTTTTTTGTTTTAAAGCCATGTCACCCAGCCCTACATGCCAAGTAGGAGTAGTTTAGCTAAGTAATTTATGTAGAATTATTAATCCAGACATGTAGGACTTTTGGTCCTAGAACACTTGGGGAAATGTAAGCACGTTGGTTTGCTGCATAAATGTTTATATCATCGTTGCACATGACGGCTGCATGCAAGTGATGAAAAGTCAAATTATAGGTCCTCTTCAGATTATAGAGCAGGAACATGGCTCATTTAGACGGCTTCATTTCCTCCTAAAAAAACAATTGCCGTCTACAGCTTGTAATAGTGGGTGGCAATCACAGTGCACTTGGTTTGTGTTTTGTTGGGGGGGGGGGTCCGCCAGCCCATTTGAGAAGCAATCACCCGTTTATTTGACCACCTGCCCTCGAAAAACCAATCCCAAACATTTTAACACTGGTACACATGAGATACGCCTCAGTATGTGAGCACTTTGTTGGCAAAACTCTTGGAATTTGATTGGCGCATTTGTTGCCAAATTGTTTTTTTTATGAATAATTTAAGCGTACACATGTTTTTGATTTCCATGAGCTCATCATAGCTTTGCTCCATGGTCTTTGGATCTGCTGGATCATCGATGGAGAATGTCAAAGTCGGGTCATCTGGGTTTTCAGTGGAAAGAAGTCTTTTGTCCAAATACAGGCTTAATTGTCAGGTGGCTTGATTTTCACCAAGCCCGCAGGACAGTGATATGAAAGGAAACCTACCCCAGAGTGTTTGCGTAGGGTGTGAGCAATTAGGAAGACAGCCTGTTGTTGTTGGCTGCCAACTAGGCATTTTTATCCAAAATCTCCTAGTTCTTCTGTTATCTCCCCTTCTCGTCTGTGGCAAAGCACCAGCAACAGATTTGATTAGTGATTCGGCCAGTTTGAGAGGAGTGAGTCAGTGGAATATGAGCCTCTTACTCAGCAGGGAAGACATGGCCATTGGGAAATAACCTCTTTTTTTCTGAAAGGGCGGTGTTTCAGATGAAGATTGATGAAGGTAAACATTGTTCTTGGTTGGTCTTGTCACAGAGGAATGTTGAGGTCCGTGCCGGTCGGATGGCCCATTGAAATAGCGGTAAATAGTGAAATCCAAGACCTCCTTTTCAGCTAATTGTTGAAATAGGCAAACAAAGGTGGCATTCAGGGAGAGATATCGGGTCTGGAAAGATTCTTGTTACCTCAAGAAAAGGGGTCTTCAATTTGCATGATCTGTCATGGATGCCTGCAGTTGGCCACAAATTCAAAACCAAAAGTCTCGTTTGTTCCAGCCGTTCGCGTGGTTGCATCTAATGTGCTGGCTGGATCGTCTCTTTGAGAGAAACGACTAACACCAGTTTTATGTTGGCACAGATGCGTGATTCAGTAGAGATACAGTAGCTTCAGTCTCAGTTCGTTCAGTTCCTTGTTGACCTGACAGCAGGGACTGTAGTTAAAATCCAAGCCAACAAAGCTGACATAGAAAAGAGGTTAGTGGTAATCCTGGTCCCCCCTCATTCAACATGTAAAGCACCATGTGTCGCCCAGATGACAGTCTTCAAGTAGCATTTCAAGTTTATGTTGTCTTTAGTTTGAAACTTTGAAGTGATTAAGTGTAAATCTGAATATTTAGCTGGGTGAGACCCTTAGAAAAGCAGCACTGTCTTCTTTGTGGAACATGATTGCTCCACAGCGGAGGATAATTCTTTCCAGCTTTCTTTTGCTGCTCTGCTTTTAGGAATGCCTTCCTTCTCCAGTGACTAAATGGTTTTCATCTGGAGGAGGTGGATAGACTGTTAATCTGGAGTGAACGTTTGGTCTGTCTTGGTCAATAAGTGAATATCGGAGAATGAATCTTTGATGTAAGCCGTCTTCTGTTTCTGTCTCGCTGCGTGTCCACGGTTCAGGGCTTCTGTTAAAGTTACTTGACCTTGACGTCCTTGATTTTCTCTGAAAACGTATCTGGCTGAGCAGTGGCTCCTCGTAAGGACTGAACGGTGTATTTATTCAGTGATCCTCTGAGTTTGAAAGAAATTCGGTCGAGTGGAAGTGACATGTTTGGAGGAGAGGAATGTTTTGGGGATGACATCATTTACAGGTGGATCGACCGTGTGGACGTACTGCAGTCTATTTTTACTTCTCTGAGATTGTACATGTGCACTTTAGCTAACAGGCAGCTTTCACTGGGGGTTCAAGTTAGAGAATGAGTTGGGGGGTCAGATTTTCCAACTCCTCTAATCTAAACAAACATCCCCACCAGTCCTCTGACAAGGAGTGTACTCTTACCAACCCAAATGTTTAACCCTTTCCATCCTTGTCAAAATAAGCTACCACCATAAGCTAGTGATTCTTTGCCTCTATGACTTGCTTGTCTACATGAAAAGATAGGAATATCAGCCATGCTAGCTGCTTATGTAGATGGCAGTGTCAAACGTTTTTTCCACCATTTTGGTAGGGATTGAAAAATCTCAACTATTCGATTGATTACAGTAAAACTTTCCACAGACTTTCATGGTCCCCAGATGATAAATCTTAATGACTTTGACGATACCATGACTTTTCCTTCTACTACCACAAACCTAAACTGAGATGTTTGATATGTAAGGGAATATACTGTAACTGCTTAAAAAAAAACACAAAAAACAGCATTTATCATCGTGAGCATGTTGGCGTGCAGATGTTAGTGCTTAGCTAACATGCTTAGCATGCCTGCTGACTCTTTTAGTCTTGTTATGACTCTGAGATTCCTGACTAATTTTGTCATGGTGAACTGTTACATTATTCAACATTGGCTTGTGCCTTTTATCCCAGAGAATAAAAATGTAAATAACAGATGAGCATATTGGCAGAATTTTCTGAATCAAAATCCTCTGAAAATTGGCTGGATTTTTAGCTTATGTGAATATTAAAGTTTCATAGACATCCTGTTGGACCCACACTTACTTTTACTGACTCAAATCATGTCCTGTGATTTTGTGATTATACTTGCTGATGAATTACTTCCTTTCTGATATTAACAAAAGCTTCCCTCATGGACTCTTCAGAGTCCGTGCCAGTCTGGCAGCCAGCGTCCTCCCGAGATGCAATCTCAGGTTACCTCAGACACGTCATTGCCAGAAATTAGGGCTTTATCAGCACACACCAGCTCACTGTGTCACTGAGTCTTTCTGGAACATCTCCAGATGGCACTAGTAAAAGGGGGATGGAGACCACGCAGCGCAGGATGGTAGATTTGGCAGCTTCTTCAAAGACCTGCTGTTTGGAAGTTGGGCCACGTGTCTGTGCGTTTCCTGTTTCACTGTTCAGGCTGCTGCTAAAGCAGTTGGCTGAGTAGAATTTAGACATTTTGGTAATTTGGTGAAAGGTGGATGTAATTAGTGTGGGGAATTCAATTTGAGTCTTCAGTTTGGTTAATTACATGATAATTGTGGGATACAGTATCTCATTAACGAGCAACAGAAGCAAACTTTCAAAATAAAAGGTAACAAACCTGAATAAATTACCTTTTTTTTGTTTAGTTTTTCTTTTCTTTTTTTTTTCTTTTTTTACAAGATTTTAGCATAACATTGACATATCATTGCCTGACTTTGAAACTGTGTAGTTGTGTGCAATAAAAACCAAAACAATAGGCTGAAAGACACTAAATCACTCTGTAGGGGTGAGAGGAGCTACAGAGTCGAGGGAAACTTCCATGTTGGTTTATCACTACGAGCTACAAGAAGTCATATGAACCACTATCATAAAATATTACTTTGTACAGCTGTAAAATTTATGAGACATGAATGAAATTGTAGACATTATTTATTTTAAAATGCCTCAATGCAGTGGTAAACTAAGTACAGGGGCAAAATAGTAATAACATGGCGAAAAACGGTGAGGGGTTAGCAGACGGTATGAAGGCTGTAAAACGAAGCAGTGTAAGTTATGAACACAGCCTGAAAATATGCAAAAGAGAAAAAAACAGTGATTAAAATAAGTTAACTTTAAAAGGACTAGCAAACTCTTCACCCTCAAACCCACATGGCTTTCTTCACTACCAAAGTCTGCCGCCTTCTGCCCATTTCTGCATCCATATGGCTTCCTGCTTTCTTCTTCCATGCTCACTTTTTTAGTCGAATCTTTTATACCTCTCTCATAATTTGCAGGGATTTCCATTTCATTCACCCTCCTCATGTGTTTTGCATCTGCATTATGCATGTGACACGTTTCCACTCTGTGCTGACGATCATTCGGACTTCTGTTTATTATTGGATTGAAATTAGCTAAGTGGTGGTAATGTCAGAGTAGTTTAATCTGAATTGAAGAGAATCCACAGGCTTGACTTTGCAGCAATGACAGAACCTTGAACTAGGCAGCTGCGATCTCATCAAGCGATATGGAGATACACCGAAAATAACATTTCCAGCTCTGCTTCAGGCAGAAGCCTAATTCTAGATTGATGTAGCGTGACAGAGAGCAAAATCTGAGCCCAGAGGATGACTTCCAGAGATGTCTGCTCAAACACTAAAGCCATTTGAGTAGTTCCAGTTTAACTGCAGGTGCAAGAGAGGAAGTTCAGCAGCAGATGAAGTCATACTGACCATTGTGTTTCCCAGCCATATAATGATATGAACATCCACGGAGTCCTCGGGCTGCCGAATGTGCTATTGTATCATGGCCATACAGTACGATCTGATAAACTCTTAACTGCCTCTGAAGTATCCGTCTGTGGAAATCCTGAAGAAGAGCAGAGGAGGCTGATGTGTTGCACAGGTGTCTGGAAAAAGACTGCAGCTTTTAAAAAACTCGCAGTGCTCTCAGGCATTTTAAAGACGCCTACAGGTCCATTTCTGGGTCATATACGAGTGCACTAAAACTGACTGAGGCTGTTTGTCTTGTGTGCTCCATATGGGGAATGTTGTTATCATCTCCACTCTCTCGCTGACATATAAAGGAAGCCCAGAGTCTTTAAGTTGTCTGTTAATGTAAATACACCAGAGATCCCTCAGCATACCGTTAAGAGCTTTTTCTAGCCAAGAACTTTACAAGTGTGTCCACTTTAGAGGATGTTCTTCCCCTAAGCTGAGCAAAGTTAAGGTTGTGGGAGACCACAGACCATGAACCACACAGCGTTGTCCTAAGTCCAGCATCTCGTTCCAAACTTAAACTTCCGAAGATGAAGGCAGAATAAATACTTTTTTCGCTCAAACCTCAGGATGACCTTTTGAAAATGTATTCATCTTTGATAATGACCTTTGTGTGTATCATTCTACTATACACCATCTGCGGTCTGTTGCATTCTCTGTGGTTTTTTGTCAAACACAATAGCCTGACTCATCAACACTGATCACTTTCTGTCCCTCAATGCTGCCGAGTTTCTTCTCTTCTTCTCTGAACTCAGCGAGAAGCCTGACTCATCATCAGTGATCTCTCTTTCTCTTTTTCTTTCTCCAATACCCCAGAGTCTGTCCTTTTTCATCTTTTTTTTCTTTCTTCTCAAATTTGCATGTGCTGCTCTTGTTTAGAGCTGTTTTGTTTATCTCCATGAAGGAGAACTCCAGTAAGTGACTCACCTCTGGACTCCATCTGTTCTCAGCCCCCCCAGCTGCCTTAAACAATACTCCTTGACACTCCCAAACTGCTCCGTCAAGTCTTTCTGCAACAAATACGACAAAAGCCTGAAAGCATTAATGAAGATTTATACACTTTGATAATCTCTATATGTGTGTTGAGTTGGTTAAAGCTTTAGCCGGTATATAAATCCACAGGCAAATACATAAATGATTCAATCTACAATAGAGCCCAACCAATACATATCAGTTGGCCGATATTATAGTTGATACCAGCTAATATGAAAACTTTTTGGACAATCAAGCTATCAAGTGCAGAAAATTATGCTGATTTTAGAATTATGAAATTTCGAAATTCCAGTTTAGTTCACCGGTAAAATTAAACTGTAAAATATCCTGCCTCCATTCCATATGTTTGTGTTTGATAACACCATTTGAGGGATCACTGCAAAAAAAACGTGTGTATATATCGGCCGATAAATCGATATTGTAATCATTTCACCCTAATATATTGATATCGGTATCATCCCCAAAAACTGCGTATCGGTCGAGCTTTAATCTAATAAAAAAAAAAATCATTTATGCATTTATTGAAGAGTTTCAACAATTAACCAATTGGTTGTCAACTAGTAAATTAATTGCCAACTATTTAGATAAAATATTGATTGGTTTAAGGAAAAAATATTAAAATTCTCTGGTTTCGGCCTCTTCAGTGTGAATATTTTCTGGTTCTCTTCCGCTTTGGGAAACACTGATCGACATATTTCACCAAACAACTAACTGATTGATCAAGAAAATAATCCACAGACTAATCTACAATGAATATAATTGTTACTAGCAGCCCGATTATTGATGAATCCTGAAATAACAACTGTCTGTTTCCATTTCCTGCCATTACAGACAGCATCATCAGGGAAGACAAGTACGAGGTGATGATGCAGATTGACTGTGAAGTAACGGACACCAGGATCCTCCACATCAGGTCCTCCACCATTCCACCTTTGCTGAGGGTCAACCGCACAGACACGTTTTATCAGCACTCCCAGACTGACAACCAGGCCCCACCGCCTGTCGGTGTTCTAATGGGTTCTGCGTGAGGTCACCATCAGCACCTCTGTTATTTTTATCTATTCAACAAAACCCACGAAGACAGAGCAAAAAGACCACAATCAACACTTTTTTTTTTTGTATGTATGAGATGAAGTGTATTTTATATGTTGTGCTCCCACTGACTTCATGATTGTGAAATCCAGTCATCATGATTCAAAGTTAGGTTAAAATTGTCAGCACCAGTCAGCTACATTCTTTGTTCGGGCTGATATCCGGAGGTAGTCTGCAGCTCCTTGTGTGGCAAAACTGACTTCTCCCTGTAACCCCAGACGCCCCACATAAGGGTAATTGCTTAGCGGCAGGAGGCCGAGCATTGAACCCTGAGTCACCCCATCATAACACAAATACTTTCATCCCATAGCAGCTCTCCTCAAGTCTGCTCTTTTTTTTTTTATTTTAGTTTTATTTTTGTTGTTGTTGTTGATTTTAGAGCAAGCTACAAAGCCAGAGGAGAAAAACAGAAAATAATTATACACTCAAGATTAGTCTTGCAGGGAATTTTCCTAACTAAAGGCAGAGAAAGACATTTGTGATATCAGTGTTTACAAGCACAGCGAATTCTGTGGTTGTATCGACACAAGATACAGATGAGATGAGAGTGCTGTAATCGTCTCTCTTACTCTGTCATCTGTTAGCGTCTAACTAAAGCAAGTTTTACGAGCGATGGAGTAAGAGATGCCAGATTGATTAGATGCAGCACTTCGGATTCATTGAACTCAGGAAGTCAGGTGATCTATGAAGGCTAGCAGGCAGACCGATATGTTGTCGGCTGGTTTTCATTAAATTCAGGATTTCAGGTGCTCTGTTTTTTTGCACTGTATTGATGAAGATTTTAAGTTGTTTTGGTCTTTGCACTGTTCTTCTCAGATTCAGATATATATTTATTTGTAGTAAACAAACTCTTGTGGTGTGACCCGTTTCACTACTTTGTTTTTATTTTCTGTATCTGTCTGATTTCACTTTGTCTGAACTGTTTGTTTTAATTGACTACAGAAAATCTAAATGACATATTGTGTATACAATAATAAATGGTGGATTGGAAGGAAACAAAGAGGAAATGTTAGTGCTGGGAGATTTCTTTAGTGTCCGTTTAATGGCTGGACATTCAGATTTGATCTTAGGAAATAAAATGTTATCTTCTTCGACTGTTGATGTTTGACATCTGTTGAAAAAATATTGAGTCCCAACTTCACCATCCGTTGGTTAAAGTGCACTTCTATTTGGTGCACTTAATCCTGTATTGAAATTGCAACCCACTGGAAATTCTTTTTTTTTTTTCTTTTACTGTGACTGAGCTAAATTATCGGCAAGATTTTAGTAGCAATTATTTGTAAAAAAAAAAAAAAATAAATGCACTATAAATGCAGAACCTGGGAAGATGCATTCTGGCTTCAAATTTATTTGTATGACTGTTTCTGTTACCTTGTTTTGAATGCACATAATCGGGGTAAAAACTGGTGTCAAGTAAGAAATGAGTCATCAACATTAGAAACTATTTCCTTATGCCGACAGTTTTTGGATATGTAGATAAAATAGGATACAATACTTCTGTGTGTGAAAGTGCATTTCTCGTAGCTACAGGATTGTACAGATGGTTATGTTTAAACTCAACAGATGCCCATAAAAAAGAAAGAAAAAAACATGCCCTTGCTTTTGTTTTCTTAAGCCAGGCCATCTGTGTGGGTATATATATATATTTTCTTTTTTACCCTTTTGGTTCCAAAAATATTTGATTCACTGCATCTCAGCATTTCTTCCTGGAGGGGCAAGCAAGAGTACAATTAACTTTTAAGGTTTGTGTTTTTTGTATCCTATTGTGTGCAGAAACCAAAATAAACACTGGATTTTCTCTAACTGTAGACCTTTGTGTGCATCCTTAAAGCTGTTGGGGGAAATCCTACAACTGCATCATTTCAGTTTTTGCTCAACAGGTATAATAGATCGACTGTTCTGGGTACTCTTCTGCACAATCACCCAGTTTACGTCCAGGAACAGCAAATTACAGGCTCGAACACTGCTTCTCTTTCTGTATTTATGTTTTTCCTCTGTCTTCAGTCTTTCTGTAGAATTAACACTTATAAATTGTAATTGAGGCCTCTTAAAACTGATTAGCCAAACAAAGAAGACATATTCTCTCAGCATTTCCAAAGTTTATTGTAAACGCCTCCAAAGAGTCTGATATGCAGGGAGTAAGTGCTTCCACAAGATCAAGGTCAACAGCAATATCTGTGGCTTTATCATGAAGAGGAAGAAAAAATGTAATACAAAATCATGTGTATGAAACAGAAGAATGTAACATGGGAGTATACTTTATGAACTGGTTCTTTTATGTGAACTTATTTCTACATTCATTCAGCTCACAGGGCTTCTCTTTTACAGTATTACAATATATACAGTATATCGGTTGATCTGTTGACTAAGTAATCAGGCTCATTGTTTCATTTATTTTGTAAATGTAAAAAAGTAAAAAAAAAAATCAGAATATGAACAGAACAGTTTAGTCATGATATACTGACGTACATTTGTACATTTGGCTTTCGACTGTCTCCGTACTGAAGGCCACGTGGACTGATCTACAATCCATTCAAACCATAGAATTACTTACTACTATTCTCTAACCCTTACTAAGGGTCTACATAGGCAAACTTAATGTTATATGTGACTTGGTGTCCATTGTCCCACGCATACAGAACACCCTCTTTGGGATTGTAGTCAATCTGCGTGGTGTAGGTGTAGTTGTTGGTGAAGGGCATTCTGGGAATCATCTGAGTGTTCGTGTGCGTGTCGAAGGCGTATTCCAGGTTGGCGTCCCTTTGGTTGTAGCTGTCAACAGCGTACAGGACGCCACACACGATGAAGCAGTTTCCGTAGTGGTTTCTCTTGAGCCCGGTTCTCCAGGTGGTCTCCCTCTGCATGCTGAGGTCTGAGGGGTTCAGTCGGCTCAGAACAATCACTTCCTGTAAGAAGCCCTCGTCATCCAGCGCTGGGTAGACGATCCACAAGCCGCTCTCGTCCACGGCAAAGTTGACATCCGAGTGGCTGCGCCACTCCCAAGGTGATGATGCCTCCTCAACCAGAGCATCATGCAGCATGGTCCAGGCGGCCACGTAACGCTGACGCAGGTCATATTTGATGACGTCTCGAGAGAAGGCACGGCAGTAGTAGAAAGCCCCATCGTAGACCACGTGGCCTGTGCCAATCCAGTTGTAAGGAAGCTTGTATGAGTTGGTAAAACGGCCTGGAAAGGACAAAGAGAAATTAAGAAGCATGAGATTCATCAAAGCAAAGACACAACAAAGAAGAATTTAGTGAAAGTACTTGCTGAGTACTTGCTCTTACCTCCTTTGAAAACCTCCAGGTTGCGGAACTCCAGGAGGTTGTTTCCATAGTAGAAGTTTGTGACATAAATTTTGTCATTCCCAGACTTTGGATCCTTCATCCATGCTCCTTCATTCCTGCCGTAGGTGTTGTGAGTTACTGGCTCTGAGATTGTTGCCAAAGTGTCCTTACACTCCCCTGTGAACGAGTCAGAGAGCCATGAGTGAGGATTTGGAATGAAACAATTTAACATCATCCAGACCTCCGTCAAAGAGTCTGAAAATAATTAGAGGCTTTTGTTTTAACCAGATGGAATCACGAAAAGGGTGAGGTTCCCACAGCGGACTGAGTGCTGAATTACAACGTTTAGTGATTCATACAATGATATCAATATAATATTTTTCTAAATGACAAGAATATTTAAAGAGGTGCTGCATGATGTCAGTCACAGGATATCTTTGTTGGTGTTAATCTCTTGTAAGTACCTGCTAAACCGGATTTTTAGCCATTCTGGGGGTTTGTCAGTTGGTCTGTTGGTTACTCGGTCAGAAATATCTCACCCAGTACAGCCAAGAAAGGAATTTGGTGATACTCCAACTTTTCCTTCAATATTTTATCCAGTAGTTTTGTTTAGGACTATTTAGCTTCGAGGCGAATAACCTCAGCCTCAGCTATTCATTGTGTTCTGAGAAGGAACCGGAGGCTTCCCATGCTTCCAATCTGGCATGGTGGCCACTCACGGTACTGCAGCAAAAAAATTCCCTTGGTATTGAGCTCAGAGAACCATTGTGCCTACTAAGCTGTTAGCGTGTCTGTAGACTCACATTCTTGCTTCTGTCTTCCCCTTAGTCGGCATATAAAGTGAACTTACCTGGTTTTCTTGAAGTGGATTCCTGCTGTCTTTGCATTGGCTCGTCTGATTCCGCTCCCTCTTCCTCTTCCCAGCTGATTTTGTATCTCCGTCTGACTTGAGCAGCTTGCCTGGTAGTGGTAGTCGTGGTAGTAGCTGTAGTAGTGGTAGTGGTGGTTGAAGAAGAGGTAGTCGAAGGTGTGGTGAAAGATGGAGAAGTGTGATGGGAAGTGACGGTTCTCTCTGTGCTAGGAGGCAAAGTCGACCCTGAAAAGATGGTGGATTCAGTTTCTTCTTCTTCTTCTGCTGTTGTGGTGG
The DNA here is from genome assembly GCA_963678695.2 of Diplodus puntazzo. Lineage (NCBI taxonomy): Eukaryota > Metazoa > Chordata > Actinopteri > Spariformes > Sparidae > Diplodus > Diplodus puntazzo. The sequence goes on along the minus strand of OZ023163.1, from coordinate 13,010,521 downwards.
CGGCCTGCGTGGGGTTAGCTGTTGTGGGGGCTGCCGTGGGGGGTGTTGGTGCCAGGGTCCGGGTAGCCTGGGTGGTGATGGCCATTGTGGAAGTTGGGTGGGCAGTTGGGGCCTCTGTGGCTGGGTTTGGTACCGGTGTGTTTGAATAAGCTGTTGTACTGCCAGGTATGTTTTGTTTCACCTCCAGGGTAGAGGTTTCCATCGTGGTGGTCGGTGTATTTCTTGTTGCGAACACTCGTAGGATTTCCCTTGTGACTGTATTTTCGGGGGGTTTGGTTGTGTTTCTTGACGTTTCGGTTGTTGAAGAAGTGCCTGCTGGTTCAGCCATCAGAGGGATTGGTGACTGAGTGATTCCTGCAGTGGCTCTGTGAGTAGTCAGAGGTGCCGCGTCTGTGCTCCTGGTTTTTTGTGTTGTTGTAGATGGTCCAAACGCATCCGACGTGTCGACCTGTGCATCTGCAGACACATCCACTGATGCGGTTCCAATGGCACTGATGACCTCACTGTGGGTTTCTGAGGTGGGCTCAGTTTGTTTCGGTTTTGTTGATTGGCTGGTCTTCTTGGAATGATACAAAGGATCTGTTTTCTTCGGTCGACTTATTTGTAGTCCTTCCCTCGTCCTGGGGCGAGGGTCTCTGTGTTGGAGAAGATTCTCCTCAATAAAGAGGTTAACTGAGCCATCACCACTGAATCCATGATACTCAAAGACTAAAAAAGGGAAAAGAAAAGATATGGTAAGTAATCTGAGCGACAGTTATACAGTACCGTCAAAACGAGGTTGTCTCTGAACTAAGAAATTACAATGCTCATTTGTAATTGTGCTTTTTTGCAGTGACAGAGCAAAAAGTTGAAGATTTACTTTTTAGTATGGCTGTGGCTCGGATAATATCTTGATTTCAGGTTTTTCTCACTCCATCTGCACATTTATTTGCCCTGTAAGCTGACTGAAGGTTTGCACTCACAGTTCTCACCAGGCTCCCCGTCGTCTGCCACCATCGGATCAGGCTCAGATTTATAAAACGTCATTCCTCTGATGATCATTCCGTTGGGGCCGGTCTTCGACACCGGAGAAGCCTCCTTGTTAGCCACATTTTTTGGAGTCGCCTGAGGTCTGACCTCAATGATCTGAGCAGAGCCATCTGTCGGTCGGACGGACGGATTTTCCCCAATAAACTTCTCCTCATACTTTTCCTGTTCATGGACAGATGGACACACAAAACTTCTATTAAGCAAAACTTACAGATGTGCAAAACCTTAAAGGTTTGACATTTTGCTAGAACGAAATGACTCAAACGATACATTGATTTTCAAAAAGGCAACTATTTTTCTCTCTGTTGGCTAATTGACTCATGGACTAATCATTACAACTATACTTAAAAACTTCAGCTGGAGTCTGTTTGGCAAGCTGACCTCAATCTGATCTTTTGATACTTTCACCGTCTGACTTTTTTTTTGCTATGAAGCCTCATTCATTCACAGATCTCAACGATTAAAGCGGTGAGTAATATGTTACTATTACCAATGGAAATGATGACCGAAGCCACGAAGTGCGACCCAAGTGAATTATTCTTTAATAAAGAGGAAACTTTTAATCCAAAAATGTCATTTAGTTTTCAGTTTTCATTGATGACCCTGTGTCATGCTATTGCGAAAACATATTAAAGAGTAAATCACTTGTTTGTGAAGGGCAGGTCCGGCCAACACTGCTGCCATGGACCAGGGCCCTGTGGTACAGTCACTGCTCTGAGGTCTGCTGTCGACCACTGGGTCTGCCAAACCTTCCCATTACCTCCATAACTCGTTTACACATTTTTTGGTCCTTAATCGTGGAGACGGCAATTTTTATGAAGGAGTTTGTGGAAAGAACACATAATTGTTCCTTTTGTTTTGCAGGAACACAAGACTTCATAATGGCACATGTGAATCCAATCACTTCTCTTGTACGTGTTCAGAGCCTTCGCAACTGCTTTAAATATGCAATACCTTCTTTCAGGATGTGTTGTACAGTATTCATGGATGTAACAGAGGATAAAATCTTGCCATGAATACATCTACAAACTTTACTTAAGGGGGGGTTATAACTACAGATGCACCGATCCAGTTTTTTCCGATCCAATCGATACCGATCCGATACCGTTGTTGAATTAATAATAAACTGTATACCTTCCACCATGTGAAAGGGACTAAAGGCACCAGACTTTCCTAACTAAGACAAAATAATCAAACAGTTACCGAACATTGTAAACATGTGTAACATTAATAATAATAATAATAATAATAATAATACATTTAATTTATATAGCGCCTGTCAGGGTACCCACGGACACACGTAACAAAGTGGAAAAAACAAATCAAAGAATGAATGGAGCGCCTGTCAGTCAACACGGAGGAAACACGAGCACCGAAGTCAGTAGCACCGTCTGTAAACAAACTAGCGTCTGGAGGCTCCGTGCACACAGCGGGGCGACCATCCAGCATCGCTGCGAGCCGGGGAGACCGCAGCAGCAGAGGAGGAGACAAAGCAGCCCGGCGGTGAATAACCCTGAGGTTGTGGTGGAGGGATGACCAACGGAGCAACGATGGACAGCCCACAGAGTACTGAGTACGTGGGTTTGAAAGTTAGCGTTGCTAGTCTAACAGCTGATTGGTGAGGCTAACAGCTGATGGCGGGGCTACTAGCTAATCAGCGAGAAATGTGACGTGAGTACATGTAACGTCCTGCAAACAGGAATACAACATAAAACATAGCAGCTGAACCTGAGAATAAACTAATAAAGAGTTGGTCAAACAACAACTTGCGCTCTTCCAGGATGCGACACACTGACGCAGACGAATGACGTAGGATGTGCTGCGACAGCGAAAAAAAAAAAATTGGATCGGCCGGTGGATCTGTTTGATTTTACCGATCCCCGATCCAGCCGTTTTGTCAATATCGGAGCCGATATCCGATCTTAATATCGGATCGTTGCACCCCTAGTTATAACCCACCTGAATGTGCGTGAAATGTTGAAGGCCAGGGCATCTCTGCAACACTGCAGTACTTCATTATGATGCTGTTTTGTCACACATCTTCCCCAAAATAGCGTCTTCTGCGATTTGGATAATGCACTTCACCATATTTCAATTTTAGTAATATTTCGATTGGAGGAGCTGCAGTTGGAAACTAGCTGAAAATGGTGGCAGCAACCTACAGCTCACTATTGAATTAGTGTTTACTAGATAACTCAGTTGCCTGCTGAGCTGCTCACATATGTATTTACCTAATATTTGTAACTAACTAAGAATATGTGTTGCAGTAAATATCATGAGAAAGATGTATCTACTAGGTAATATTTACTAACATAGACCTGTAATTAAATACAGCCAGTGATTACAAATTGTTCTTTAATTATCTGGTAAGTACAAAGAATTATTATAAATCTGTAACAACGTTAATGGTGTGAACTGCCTTTAGGTGCATAATTATATAACAACACAATCTTAGTATTTCTTGGCGACTGAAAGAAATCAAACCTTTGCATCTAATTGCAATAGAACTAGCGACTAGCTTCCCCTTTACATCTGTTGACCCTGTGGTATCAGTGCTAGGATGTCACACTCACCCCTGGGTCTCGATATGCCGCGGCCCCGCTGATCTCACTGAGTCGCTTCTGTTCCTGATGCTTTAGTGGGGGAGGGGTGGACGGGCTTTCCTTCACATCTGCCTCGACCGGAGGACTCTCCTGGGGCTTCACCACATCCGCCGTGTCGTTCACAGACACCACCTTCATGCAGTCGGGGAGGCAAATCAAGACATCAGCAGAATCATGTGTGTGTGTTATAAAGGAAAACGGGCTGCGATCACATCAGCAGAGATAATCACTCACAGAAGGCTGAAGGGGAGAGTATCCTGAGTCATCAAAAGTTCTTTTTCACTTGTCGTGGCGGGAAAAGCACAGGTGTTACCAATAACAATAAAGATCACTAATGACAGGCGTCCCAGTAATTCATGTGACAGTGAGACAGCGTGAACAATACCTGGAACCTGAAACTGACTGAACCCAATTCAATTTTCTTCGAACGTTTTTTTTTTTTTTTTTTCTGTTGTGGCAAGATGTCGTCTGCGAATGCTCAGACAGTTTTGATTGCACTAGGTGCCTCCCAGAATGCACTTGAGCATCTTCACTCACGACATCTCCACTTCTCAGCAGTCGACCTTCACACGTGTCACACACAGAGACACAGCCGAGACCAATAACATCGTTAATGAATATGCTTGATTCAGCCGCTTATTTTATTAACTGCAGCTGTGTTTTCCATGCCAAGACAAGTCTGTGAAAAAGGTCATTTCAGAAGCAAATGCAGTTTGTACAGCTTTGGAACATCATGCAGGCGCAGTGTGTTGTACATGATGCTATAATCAAGTGTTTAGAAGTGCCACTGTAACCCATCAAATTAAGTGGTTTAAGTCCACTTTGATTCAGCACCCAAAGGGCGCCACACAGAGATCTGGGTGTGAGAAAGTTTGACTGAGGCAGCTCTCACCCCAGACACTGTTCAGTTCAGCTCAGTTCAATCATTTCTGACTCCAGATGGAAAACTTGACTTGCTATCAGGAGCACAAGATAAAAGGCAATACAAATGTAAAAACAAACAAGACCCCGAAAGTGTGGGATGGACACTTTTGGTATTGCAAGTTGTTCCAATCAAGATAGCGTTGGTACATGCACTCAGGTGTTTGCAGTTGTCTTTTGGCTAATCAGACTCTTCTCTGCCTGGACATGTAACCCTGTGGTTAGCTTTGTTGCACCTGTTTGGGCGGGACAATTTTTGATTTATGATGTTTATGAATCATTTAGGTACATGGGGTTCGGTGCAATAACTTCACTGTTGAAAGGCAGATTGTTTACGGCTGACTCGACACTGAGTTCATGTGAAAGAATTTGTAGGTAAAGGGGCACTGCATCGTTTTGGAAAAGTAACTCATCAACTCGGAATGGTAATATCAACCATGTTAATGAGACGATTATACAAACTCAGAAATATTTATTTTTCCAAGACTGAATAAACAAGCTGCCCTCAGAGGAAAATAAGGTCCCCAGAACACTGTTTAACGCTAGAAAGGTGGCAGGGTCCGCCACATATAAACAAAGTAAAACAGTGTGAAATTGTTTTGTCCTTTAAGGTCCTTTATTCAGTCATGCAAATGAAGAAAGACTGTTTGTTTAAACTTGCCAATGAAGATCTTTCTCATCTGATTACATTTCTTCCCAAAAACTACAGAGTGAACCTTTAAGTCATTTTATTTGATCTGATAGATTTAGCACACGAAACACCATTCTACATAATTTAACAAACATCTGGTTGGTATTTCCATTAATGATTTGTTTATCACTCCCTCCTGATGCAGCTAACAATAAAGTCTAAATTGTGTGTTTTATTGGACCGACTACATCCAGAAGTCAAACACACCTGCTACCATCAGTTTGTACTTGTAGTCGTACCAACCACTTTGCATAATATTTCGAGAAGAACGGTTAATGTACCTTCTCGAGATGATCCATGCGATGCAGGAGCTTAGTGGTGACGGAGTGCAGCTTCAGTAGATCCATGCCATAGAAGGATCCCTCCAGCAGCTCCAGGATGGTGGACAGCTGGAATGATCAAGCGGATTCCGTCAAAAGGGTTTACCAATTCAAGACATGCCATATGTTAAATGGGCCCAGCGCATCCCATTCAAACTCTGAACCTCCAGTTATGAGTGAGACGATCCAGGCCTCTTTAGAAACCAACAGGCGCGCTGACGGCAGCCCGGAGGCTCATGGGGACTTCATGTGTGTTTCGAGGCTCTAGTGTGCACAGAAAGTGGACAGGATGACACTTCACCTTGACATTCTCCTTCCCAGCTTCCCTAAGTCTTTTCAGCCTGAACTCTCCCTCGCATGGATTGACCGCTGACGGAGGAGCGATGCAGGCGCACTTGCACTCCGGTCCAGATGTGATAGTCTCCACAGTGTAGAAGTCCTGCGCTGTGGCGCTCCCTTCTTCTATCCGCCGGCAGGCGCTCCTGCTCAGGGGTCTGACAACACATTTACACCGACAGTCAGAGCCTTCCGAGAGGGCTTTCACTTTGTCATAATCACCCAGCAGCTACAAAGAGAAGAGGACGAATGTATTTTCCACCAAGCTCAATCAAAAACGTTTGAATTTTTACGCACAGAATAATGAAATGTCCACAAAATACAACAGGCAAAACAGTGAAAAGAGGGGGACTTCCTCTTACCTTAGAGAGGATGCTCTCCTGGCCATCTATCTCCTCCTGCAGCCCGTCACTTTGCTCCGTCGCGCTCTCAAATCGTGACCCGGGATCTTCACCCCGGGTCTGCGGCGCTGCAGAGCTCCATGGCACAGACGCACAGCACATCAGGATGAGAACGCATAACTTGCACATGTTGTGAGGCTCACAGAGCGCCGAAGAGACAAAGAATCTTAAAAGTATGCTGGCAGGCACAGCCTGTCACCAGTTAACTCAGCTGCCAAGGAAATGTCATGCTTCTGTCTTCAAAAATTAGAATCGTTATTCCAAAAGTGTCATCAGACAGCGAGATCAAGCTTTATAGCGCGAGGTCATCTTTTTCATTGTCACAGTGAACGCGGGTGCAGAAAGAGCGCGTGGTCTGTGAGAGAGCAGCCGGCATCTGCTGCTGCTGCTGCCGGAGCTGCTGGAGCTGATGATGGAGCAGAGCTGACAGGAGGCGGATCTGATCAGACTGGCAGGAGGAGTTCAACTACTGCAGACGACTGTTGACGCATGATGTCCGGCACAATTAATCTGTCATGAGTTGAATATTCGCTTCTGGCTAATCATGATTTTTTTTCTTTGAGCTTCGACTTGCAGTTTGAGGTTCTTAATCACGTTTCGTGTTCAAATTCAAAGCAGCAGCCTGTTGCGTAGTGATCTGATGCCACTTAGTCGCCTCCCAGCGGCGCAGGCTCACACGAGGTGCTGCTGCCCCCTGGCGGCCGCACTGTTCACTACAGTGACAACAAATACAACATCTTCACGTACTTTATTTATTTATTTGGACTTTAAGGCACATTCAATTTATGCACCGATCTTCATCAGACTTCTTCCTTTAGGTGTGATGCACGTGTATGTGTACAGAAAATTAGAGCATGGGAGGTTCAGACAAGGCTTGTGGTGCCATGTACAGTCGCTCTGAGAAGTGTCTGTCATAAAAACAATCATCTAATAAAAATCAGTGCTTTTGACACTAAAAGAATGGTTCTGCCTCTTATCTCGTTGCGATCATTATCCATAGGAGAACAATCAAGTCGTACATTAAATAAAAAAATTCCACAAATTGCATTACAATTGCACATATCCACAAATCCCCGGTTGAATCACTTTTCACCTGCAATTTGTCTAACATTAAATGTGATCAAAGTAGTGATACAACAGAGCCTTTTGTTAAAAAAAAAAAATTCTTGATCAGTGTCCAAAGAGATGTTTACAAAAATCCTATCCCAAAATCTAGTGTCTCATTTCTACTTGATGCCTTGTGTGGAAGTGAGCTTCAATATAGTCTGTGTCCATCCAAGAGACCACTGTAACAGGCCTCTGAGTGACCAGTCACCCAGTGAGCAAGCTGAAAGATAGTAGAGCTGCAACAATTAATCATTTAGTTCTTGTCTATTAAACTCATCGCCAAATATTGATAATCGATTAATCAGTTTGCATATTGTTTTTTGAAATACACTCAAAGTTCTCTGATTCCAGCTTCTTAAATGTGAATATTTTCTGGCTTCTTCGCTTCTGTATGACAGTACTCTAAATATCTTTGGATTGAGGACAAAACAAGACATCTGAAGACATCATCTTGTGCTTTGGGAAAACACTGATGCACATTTTTCAAATTTTTTGACAATTAAAAGAAGATCAAACAACTAATTGATTTAACTAAAATAAATGACTGATAAACTGACCATAAAAGTAATTGTTGCAGCCCTAATAGGCGGGAGAGTTTACTGCTTACGTAAAAAGTTCAAACAAAAGCGTCCCCTAACATCCTTCATGTTCCATCCTTTTCTCTGCTGCCACAGGCAGGATGAGGTGAGAAATACGACTCCACAGTCCGCCATACTTGTCAAGGTCCATTCTGTCAAAAGATACAGGCTGGCCATCAGAGAGAAACTTCTTCTGAAGGTGGTCGTCCACCATTTCCTCCACAGCACTCAAATGACTCTTGGCAGGAATCTCCTCTTCTTCCCCCAGCAGTACTGTGAAGATTAGAAACGTCTTCTTGTAGGCAGCGTTCTCGTGGTCGCAGTAGCGATAAAAAATGAGGGTGGACCCTGGAGGCAGCTCTTCGAAGCGGTGAATGATGGCCACAGGTTTATCCCCTTCGAAAGCTCCCTGCAGCTTGCTGTCGATGTCCAGTTTGACCTGGTCACTGTCCTGGCTGGCTTTGCTGGCTCCATCAATGTGGAGGACGGAGGCGTTGAGGGCGAAGGAGAAAGCAGAGGCCAGGCCTTTAGCTAGGCAGTGCAGTGTGCGCTCAGCTCTGATGCCCGCAGTCAGGATCAGACTGACTGGCTCTGTCGGCTGGGCTGTCTGGAGGTGTCTCAGCAGGTGGATCTTGCTCCGATCCCAGACCTCAGCACGCTGGTTAGGAAACTGGGTCTTTACCTTTTCCATCTCGTTGAGGAAGATCTGCCGCACATCGTCTTTCTGAGGTGGAGACTCAGACTGGCTGAGCAGAGGCACCAGGACGGCCAAGGCGACCCCCATTATACACATCAGTATCAGTAATGCGCTAATTCCTATGGAGAGAAGGAACATGTGTTGTCTAAACCAGTACTTTATAAGTAATTCATAAACTATTTATAATTGTGTATGAAGCAATGCACAACATACAATGTTAGAAAACTAGTTTTTTCATGACAGTCACTGAGAAAGAATGGTGATGTATGACGATAAAACACAAGAATAAAAGTAACGAGATTACCTCCGAGACTCGGACTGACATTATTCTCTTCATTATTTTCTTCGTTATCCTGTGGCAAGGCTGTCCGTCTGGAGGTTGTGTTCTCCTGGATATTCGGGACGCTTCCATCATCTGACTGGCTGAAACTTCCAGGTTCAGTCTCCAGAGTGGTAGGACCAATGATCTGAATTTCATTTTTCTGTTCATCTTTCTTTTCCTCATCCTGCGGGGAGGTTGTGTTCTCTTGTCTTTCCAGGAATCTTCCTTCATCTGACCAGTGGGGAAAAAATAACAGTTGAAACAACCTTCACACTGGAAAACATTTGTGTAGAAATTCCGCAGTTACTGAAATTTCAGAAAAGTCATGCTCACCGTCTCCAGCTTCATCATCAATGTTGTTGGTGCCTGTGGTTTCTTCATTATGTCCAGTGTTTGGTCCGTCTGCTTCGTCTTCCTTGCAGTCGTGCAGAGTGCGTTGAGTGGTTGTTTTTATTGCTTTATTGTCCCCCGTGTGGTATTCTCCTGCTGAAATTGCAATAATTAGACTTCCACAAGAGCTCCAACATCAGTGTCGGTACAGTTACATTTAAAGTAGGATTTTAAAAAGGTTCAGTCCAATGACGGTTGCCTTTTTAAACTCACACGATTGAATGATGGGTTCACAAAGTTCGTCTAAAAACAATACTCACATCTACATGTACAACTCACTGTAATTTAGTTACAAAAAATATTTAAAACTGAGATATTACACATTAGAGGTATAAATAAATACAAAGGTTTGAATCACTTGTCAAAACTCTTCAACAGGAACACTGATTGGAGATCTCCTCACCTGTCATGGTCTGCAGCTCGTTGCTCTCTGTCACTCTGTTGTAATCGCCTTGACTTCCTTCATCAGTCTGATGTGGGGTACTCCTGTCCGCCACAGTCTCCTCAGGGGTTTGTGTGCTGGACTCATCTGGAGAAGAAGATGCATCTGTCGGCACTATCTTCTCTTCAGCTGAATCACCATCTATAATAAAAATAACAATCTGGTGTCATATAATGGCAGTTTAGCTGATGACTAATGTTTAATTCCCAATTTTATTACCCATTTTCCCTTTTTTTTTAAAAAAATGTATACATATACCCTTTTGCCTAACAAGTTCATTTAAAGTGAGTTTACAAGGTGTAGGGGACACTTTGCAAAAGGATGACAGGACAAACAATCTACTGTTGGACCACAGCAAAACATACAAACTTTGGGTTAGGTGTAGGGTTAAGACATCCTGTCACATTTACCTAAACATGAGTACACTACATAAAGACAAAAGAACCATACTATTAGGTTGGGAGAAAAATAAACACAACAACCATCACATTGAATAAGGAATTCACTTTGGATACCCTCCTGGTTTTGAATGTTTGTCTATGAAAGACTAATTAATGGAAAACGAGGGAATTAAATACTGATATTATTAGTTGTTTACTTTTAACGTCACCCTGCTCCATGTCTTCTCCGTGTAGATGCAGAAACACAATGAGTCAAGATACATCGACTGGAATATGATTGACCTTGCTTGAATATTTTACCTCCCATCTCGCCCTGATTCCGCTCATCAGGTGGTGAAACACCATCCTCATTTGCTGACTGTGTTTCTTCAGCCTTGACATCTGAAAATAAAGTAGTAGTAAGTAAATAATGACATACAAGGTAAACATAAACCACTGCAGTAAATTATTTGTTAATATACCCCTCGTCCAATGTAAATGACATGTGTTTGGTCTTTTGTAAAGCACTAAGCAAGGAAAAGTGATATAAATAGTATTTGTTATTGTCAGTATTTTTGGTGTTTCATTACCTTCTGTGTCCGGTTGGGAGCCTTGCTCTGCCATGTCTTTAGATGGGGGCACTTCACGATGTTTCAGAAAGCTGCTGCATTAAAAAAAAAAAAAAAAGACAGTACACGACATTATTGTTATTAACGGACACCCATTCATTGAGTGCGGACATGATCTCGTCACTGATTCTTCAATGTTGTGCTGTGAAACCGGTTATGTAGCTGTCAACTGTGACAGGCTAAAGTGCACTCATTCCTTACTCTTCAACACAGTCGAAACTCTCGACGTTTGCATTTACAGTGAATTGAAACTGGAAGCCGACATGTAAGTGAAGCTCTCAGCACATAATATAACGATAAATATTCAGACTCATACACTGAATCATTGTCCAATGTCTGTTTGGATGTTTTCCGGGGTTTGCTAATGTTCACACAAATATTTGGAGGCAAATTTATCACGGAAATTGCGGTGCAAGCAGGTCCTGTAAGCAAAGCGAAGATGATAGTTAGGTAGTTACATTAACTAACAGTTTAGCAACACTGTTAACTCAACTTGCTTGCCGAAAACGACGCTGGTAGCTGGTGGTTAGCTAACGTTTACTAGCTAGCAGGTTAACTGACAGACATAACGTTAGCTAAGCTAAACAAGCAAAGCAAAGCAAAGTAATACCATAGTCTGTAATATCTACTATTGTGTAATTTACTAACCTATCTTTAAGTTACTTTTCACGACAAATGCTTAATAAACGTACCTTCAATCACATCTCCGTGAAGTCTGACCAACAGTAGCCTTCCTTATCTTTGTAGCTACGTGTGTCGCGCTGACAGCTCACAGGACGGAACTTTACCCCACCACCCGTGTTTCTGTGGTGTTGAGCAATTTCCGGACACCGTCCCGTCACAAAATGTTTCCCCTCCCAAATACAGGAAGGAAGATTGTCTGTTTCGGTTTGCGAACACGATGTTTCGTCGCATTGTTTAATTGGTGTTGTGGCATCGGTCGTTTCGTATCTTATCATAAATGGATTCCAGGGCCTCTGAAAAGGCGAAGTCTGCGCCCTTGAGACGATCGACGAGGATCTCCCCGGGTAAAGTTGATCGAATTTGCTATTGACAATTAGCTACGTTAGCCCTCGAAGCTAGCTGACTTGAGCTCACTCAAAGTGTAACAACGAAAACCCCTTCAGTTTCTGCTTTGAATAACGTTAGCTGCCTTTATCAATGTAGACGTTAAATACTAGGGGAGTTGCGAGAAAATTAACTTCACGTTGACGCCAAGTAGTTCCTAAGCACTTTATTAACTACTCTACAGTAGTTGAAGATGCTCACTTTCTATAATATTTTTTTTCTTTCTGCTACTGACTTTACAGTGTTTCATGAACCGACCCCCAGGAGTCCCATAAAGGGGGCCAAGAGGCGTTTAGAGCCCCGACCTCCTGCTGCAGCTGTCAATGGTTCTAGGGATGTGGACAGTGGCTCAGAGGATGAAGGTGGGATGCTCCAGTACAGTATATGCCTATTTACAACAGCAGTCAAGGTCAAGTTCAAATCTATTTCTATAGCACGTTTAAAAAAACAAAGTTTTCACAATACAAATAGATACATCAAACAAACTGGGGACACTAAACAACAGTATATGGAGGCAAGATGTCCATGACTCACTTGAATTAAAAGCCAGTGTGAACAAGTAGGGTTTTAGCAATGTCATGAACGTTCTGCCGGTCCAAGCAGTTTTTATTCGCAGAGGCAAAGTGTTCCATTATTTAGGAGCAGCCATTGAAAACACTCAGTCACCTCTACTCTTGAGTTTGGCTCCTGAAATGTTGAGAACCATCGGAGAGGACGACCTCAGAACTTTAGCTTGAATGTCAATAACCTCACATATATATGAAGGTGCCAAGCCATTAAAAAAAACTTAAAAACAAACAATACAATCTTAAAATCAATTCTGAAGTGAACAGGAAGCCAGTGGAGAGAAGCTAAGTCAGTTTTTTTTATAAAAAAATAACCGAGTGTGTTGTTTGTCCTTTAACAGGATCCCCGAGCAAGAAACGTCATCTGGAGACAGAAGAAGAAGGTGGCAGTGGTGATGTGAACGAGATGGATGTCCAGGAGTCAGTTAAAGAGCTGGAGAGAAATGAAGACCAGGAAATGGATATTGGGCAGGATTCTTCTCATGACACTCATCATCCAAAAATATGCCAAGGTTAGCAGCTAATGAAGCGTCCATTACGTACGAATCTCCCATTTTTTTAGTTATTATTTGATAATCTAAAAGAAAATGAGAAATATCCCATAGAGTTTTTCTAATCCACATATTTTACCACTACTGTGACCACAATACCGGCATGTGTTGTCGTTGTTTCTCTTTTTGTTTTATTTAACGCATCATCAAATGCATGTAGGTGCTATCAAATGACACACATGACATCTTTGTTGTAGGTGGACTCTTTCACCAGTTTTATTGCTCTGTTTTTCCCTATGTATAAAACAGGTGCCCAAGGAGATGTGAATTTATCCCCTCGTGTTGTGCTTGGTGAACGCTACCGACTTAGTCATGCTGTAAATGAAACCAAGAGAGGTAGGAAAATAATCTAGCATCTTTCTGCATGGAAATGATTACATAAAGGGAAGATATCACAGTCTGGTTTGTTTGTTTTCAGAAAATACATCAACAAAAGGACCACAGAAGGACGTCAAGTCTGCCACGCAAATCAGATCAGCAGCGAAAAGACATGATGTACCGATTTCAAAGACCAGCATGGAGGAGTACAGGAGGAAGATGGAAGGTAAAATCAAGAGCCTTGTTATGGTAGACATCTTTAATTAGCCATATTTCATTCAATCTCTGAAAATGATCAGATTTTTTAATAAACAAATTCTGCTCTATTTTTAGGCAAACCAGCAGTTAACAATCATGTCCCCAGCATGTATCCAGCCTCAGAGAAAGTTTACACAACGCGACAACGTGTAAATAACCTTCCGACACAAAAAGAAGCCATTCACCACATAAAACAAGGTACTGTGGCCTCATATCGGCAATCCTTAGCAATATTTAATGCTCATATTTTTACATTGATCTAATGAGATTTTCTCTTTTTAAAGAGAAAAAGAAACCTCCTGTTACCAAAACAGGGCCGGCACATTCCTCTAGAGGTAAGTCAGAGTCACTTTAATCACTTTATCTTTAAAACCAAAGATTTGGCTTTTTCTATGTTCTTTGCTTTACTACATTTTGATATTGTCTTGTGTCCTGTCAGGATTCTTGTGGTATCTCTGCTGTTTGTGTCTCTTGATACTGCTCAGTTCTTCTGCCGTCTTGCTGGCATACATGATCATTCCTGTACTCAGAAGGACTGCAGACAGTGGAGAGCATTCATCCAGAGCTATAACACCAGAAAAGTTTGCTGATCACTTGACACTTCTAGAGACTCAGTTCCCCAGTCAGCGGCCTGACGTGTGGAAGCGGAGCAAGATCCACCTGGAGAAGCACCTCAAAACAGCCCAGCCCACAGAGCCAGTGAGTCTGATCTTTACTGCCGGCCTCAGAGCCGAGAGGACACTGCTCTGCCTGGCTCAGGGTCTGGCCTCTGCCTTCTCTTCCGCCCTGAATGCCTCTGTCCTCCACATCGATGGAGCCAGTAAAGCCAACCAGGACAGCGATGGCGTGAAGCTGGAAATTGACAGCCAGTTTCGAGCAGCTTTTGAAGGAGACAAGCCCGTGGCACTCATTCATCGCCTTGAGGAGCTGCCTCCGGGATCCACGCTCATTTTTTATCGCTACTGTGATCACGAGAACGCCGCCTACAAACGAGTGTTCTTGTTGTTTACTGTGCTACTGCCTCAAGACGAGGTCAGGGCTCAGCAGAGTTTGAAGGAAGTTGAGGAGATGGTGCACGACTATGTCAAAGAAAGGCTGGTAGGCGATGGCAGCCAAGCTGCTTTCAACGACATGGACATCGACAAGTATGGTGGACTGTGGAGCCGCATATCCCATCTCATCTTGCCTGTGGTGTCTGAGAAGGAGGTAGAGGAGAAAGGATGCTGATGAAGCAAGCTGGCATCACAGAGAAATACCAAGAAACCACTTTGAACCAGCCTCATCCATCTTGACAATGTGCAGGAGCAATGAAAAAGAAGGAACATGTAAGTATAATGTGTGCTGTTATGTTTCACATAGATTTGTGTTCAGATGTTCGAAGGTTGTAATAATCTCTCTTTGTCATGGATGAGATTGTTCTCATGTTGAAGTCAAATGTTGGTGATTCAGTTTGACTGCTCACCGATGTCTAGCACTGAGTTTTTTTTACAAATGTGTACATGTACAGGAAATGCAAAAGGATGTAACAGTGGTGTTATACCATCATTCCACGCTCAAAGTAGGGCAGGACATTTATATGCTAATGCAGATTAAGCATACAGCATACAAGATGTGATACATTTGTAGAGATGCATGATATGTATGTTTTTTAGCTGATACCAATTATCAATAATTACGTGCTTCCAATGTGCGATTCCATTAAGAAAACTTTAATTGAGCTTTTTTTTGTTTTTGAAAAAAGTAACTATGCAGTCCTGAGAGTAAGAAAGGCATAAGTGAATGGTGACGATTTTAATATTTGACAGCCCTAATGAGACTTGGGAACATGTATTGTCTTTCTTTGAAACTGTAAAAATAACATCCACACTGGTGACGACATGTTGGGCCATTTAGTGTACATCGCGTGCTGCTACACAGGTGCAGCAGTTTGACGTCATGTGAGCGTCAACAGCGAGCTGCGCCTCCTCTTCATCTCCTTCTTTGTCTTCTTCTCTGTGTGTAATGGCACATCACAAACCAACTTTAACGACTGCTAGTGTGTAGGTGCAGTCTATGGTCAGTCATTGCAAGCAATCTAGCTATTATCGGCTTTATTTATCTTCTTTTATATAATTGGCATAATAATAATAATGATAGATAAGTGTAATCTAGAAACCATTATATATGTCATGCATCCCTATAAATGATTGTTTGCTTTGTTCTGTACCATAAGTTCGTATCAACAGCACTTCTTTTTAACAGACATTTCCAAGGAGAATTTTTTGGTAAGTGATCAGTTTTGATTGCTCTGGTTTGTTCTATGAAATTAACAGAAGCTATTTAATTTTCTGTGAACATGTTTGTTTTAGTTGGAAATTAATGTTTGTTGTTCTGTATCAAATCTATCAGGTGACTGCTGTCTTACTGTTGTATTGTCTCTGTCTCATGTCCCCATGGAGATGTGTGTCCCTTCATTTCGTTCTCCTGTGTATGCGATCAGTTTGTTTTTGCACTAAAAATGTTTGATTTTGCTTTAAATATCTATCTTATGAAGAGTACAGGCTTTTTTTAAAAAAAGATAAATATTTTATATTCTTTGTGTTTCTCTGAATGTGTGTATTGGTGATGTGTTGTCTCTTTTGCTAGATTGGAATATTTTTGATAGCCGTGTATATATAAATTGGATATAAAAAGGTTTGTTCTTTGCACCTGAAATGTAAGAAACCTCTGAATCGTACTTACAATGTTGTCAACTAGCACACATACAGGTTCTCACTAAGTGATTTGAATTTGTAAGGATATTTGACTAAATTTTAGTCAGCAAGTCGCAAAATGTGCCTTATAAACATTCATATTGAGAAGATAAGACTATTTGAGAAGTACCAAAACACGGATCAATCATTTGATAACTATCTTGATGACGTCACAACCCAAACAAGGTTTCATGTAGTTAGATGTGTGCAAGGTTAATTACAGAGAATTGTTTTTTTCTCCTGTGAGGCCACTCATTCCTCTTATGTTATCCCTGTGAGTTGAATTCTGTTGTGCTCATATGAATATGTGTACATTTTCAATAAAGTTTATTTTAATAACTACTAGAGTTAATTGTCTAACCCACGGTTTTGGGTTTTTTTCTGGAACAGCGTTAAAAAGATTCTACTTCTTGTGACTTTGTTTCACTTTATAACACAAATGAACAACCTTTGGACTTTTCGACTTGAAATATAGCAAAGAATATGAACCTGCATTTCTTGAGAAGTATTGTTAAAGTTAAAATGTTCAGGAACCAGCCAATTGGGTATACAGCAAAGCAGGTGTTCAATCATTTACTTAGCAGAGTTCAAATGTCCATTTCCTGACTGAGCACTGTGTACAGACAATATATGTCTTCTAAATTACTTATCTAAATATGTTTGGAACTGTGTAAAAATGTTTCCTGTGCTTCTGTTGACAATGATCATCGGGGGGAAAATGGGTGAATGCTGGAACGGTGTCCATGTTGTGCTGCCAAAACAAGTCACAGCAAATCCGGTCATTTGCTAAGTGGTTAATAGGTGTGTCTCCATACAGCAGCAGTTTTATTGTACGAGTTGTTTAGCTTAAGGCTGCTTCCTTCTTGGGAATCATAAAACTGAATAATCATTTATGGGTGACAGTTTGACACAAACGTGACTGTAGATAAGAAATTTAAAGCCGCAGTATACGGTATAATTACTTGTTTACTTATCAAACAACTGTGATTTACACATTAAATCTACTATTTGTAAGATAAGTTAAGCCTCATTCCTACCTCTCACGCTTTGGGGTTGTAGAAAGGGCCAGCTATCCCAAAGCGAGTTGGGAATGAGATTCAAAACTAGGACCTAGGAGGATTAATTTCCTGTCGGTCCACTGAGTTGAGCACTTTCATGACTTCAGCTGCTCCAACAAACAACACGAGGTCAGCAGACTGAGTCAGACTTTATCATTCATCTGTGTACAGCAGGTTCACCTGACTGATTTACCTTTGCCCGCAAACTCACAGGAAGCCTCAAGTCTTTCATGAGTGATATAACTTCTTTATAGCATCTTTGTTAATATTAATACTATCTTATTGCTGGTTGTGCCTGACACAAGGAGATACATAAATATAGGCACTTCCAACATTGATATTAATAATGAATATTTGCAGTTTCTCCCAGATGAAAAGGCTTGACCTTATTAACTGAACTTCCCTGGAACACTTGAAACAAACCTTTAAGAGATTAAAAATGTCAAAGGTGCGCTGTGTAGCTGGAAAAGAAATGTAAACCAGAAGAAACAGGATCTCTATTGACTGTTGTTTTATGCTCTTTACATTTTTGTGACTGAATAAACTGGATGAACAAACTGACCTTAAAGGACAACACAATTTCATATTGTTTTACTTTGTTTATATGTGGCGGACCCTGCCACGTTTCCAGCCTCTAACAGTGTTCTGGACTGTAATTCCCTCCCTATTCAGTTATGGGAGAAAAAAATATCAATATTATAAATATTAAAACATTGAGTTTGAATTCTTCACTAAAACTACACAGTGCCCCGTTAACACTGGAACGTTATCCAGTCTGTTTAGTCTGACTGGTATGACATGTAATAAATTAGAAATATCCGCATTTCCAAATTTGGCGGCTTTATTGCTGTTTTGAGATTGAAATAGACAGTGCATTATTTACAGCTCATGAGGCACCAATCAGGGAAACACAACTACACAATGTCAATTTTATTTACATTTACAAAAGCTCCTATTTGTATTCAGTAACTTAGAAATAAAACATGTAACAGCATAGACGTTAAATCCATAAACATATGAATAATAGCTGTGAATCACATGCAAACAAAGTATCAGCAGAACTTCGTCCTTGGAAAAAAAATGCAATTTGTGTTAATAAGTTCTATGAATACAATTTACTTGATCTCATGCACAAGACTGTTGCCCTGAAAATATCCCGACAATGACAGCTGCGGTGAAAGGCACGGTTCCAACGATGAGGATGACTGAGACGGCGGTGGCAATCTTTGCTGCTGCACTGAGCGTCCTCTGAAATTCAGAGCAGCAGCAGTGTATTTTTAATTGTGATGCATGACTTTGTTATGGTGCATACAGTGTGGTTGTCGTGCCATGGACAGGCTCTCACCTCTTCTCTTTGTTGACTCCATCTCTCATTCTCTCTTGAACTCCCTGCAAAAGAAAATAGTAACCGATATATGTTTGTTCCCCTTATGATCTCTCGCTGTATTTCTTGCGTGATATGCATTAGCCAGTCACCTGTTTTGCTTCTCCCCATCATTGCATGGTTATGAACACTGAATACGACGACTAAAATCACAAACAGTAAAATCCACACTGTGTAAGCGATCATCACTTTCAGAAGCCAAGACTCTGTTTTTGTCTCTCTGCAGTCGACAATCTCCAGAACACCAATGAAGACATTCGCGGCTGCGCGTTAAACAGATTTGGAAATGCAATCAGAGCAGCAAACAGGCATGAATCTGAGTAGACGTCTGAGAGCAACAGTGCAACGTTTAGGAAATGTGCTTATTTGCATTCTTGCCAAGAGTTAGTTTCATGGCTTGTTTTTTGTGTGTGTGTGTGTGTATTTGTTGATTTCATCTTTTATTTTGTAGTTATATCCTCTTGTGTCTTTTTGTCTCTTTCTACTTCCTGCTCACCTGTGTTCCCAGTGTTCTGTTTCCCCCCTGTGCTCCTCCCCGATCTGATTTTCTCCCCAGTCTCACATTAGCCTCTTTGGCCCTGCCCTCTTCCCAGTGTCTCTCCACCTGCACCTCATCCCCTCGATGGTTTAGTTTGTATTTAAGCCCGTGTCGTTCTCTCACTCCTCGCTGGTTCGTCTGTTTTCGCCCTCACATTGGTCCTGTATCTCCAGTGTTCCCCAGACCTCTTGTGTTCCTGAATTGTTTATGGTTTGTCCTCAGTGTTAGTCTTTCCTTTTCCTTTTTTTCCAGCTGCCTGCCTTTTTGTTGCCAGTTTATGTCGCCTGCCATTTTACTGTTCAAAGTCTTGGATTGTGGATTTTTGGATCTGGGATTTCATCTCGTTAAAGCTTGCCTTTTGTTTCCAGCCTGGCTGCCTCTGTGTGTCTTGCATTGGGGTTCTTTTGTCAAAATTGTGACAGTTCGATGAGAGGATGTATGCCACTTTCATATCAGTTTGGCAAAAATGCAGCAGGTGGCTGCTGGTTAGCGTAGCGTTAGCCTGAATATGGAAAATGGAGGGAATCAACCAGGCTCTGTTCGGATGTCAGCCTACGAGCACTTCTAAAGCTCACTAATTAACACATTTTATATCATATTTTAAGTTATGAGACATATAACGTTAATTGTAATAGCCCAGCCAGATTTCCTCTCGTTTCCAATCCTTGTGGTCTGAATCTTCCTCTCCTAATCTTAGATGAAAGAACTGAACAACATTATAATGTCAAAAAGAGATGGGTGAGTACAACAATTTGATGACAAGAAGGCCACAGATGGGGGTCCTACTAATTCTGGACAAAAATACAGTATACGATACAAATGTCCATTTTGTTTTGTAGCGCACAAGCAGTTGTTTATGCGTTCGGTCTGTGCCGTCAAATATTGGGGCTATGTGTAGACTTTCTGGCGCTTGGGCAAAATGTATGCCATGCAAACGTATAAGTATAAACGCAAACTGTGAGTTGGCGTTTTCTCTCAAAAAGAATGCAGATAAGCAACTTTCCCAAAATGTCAAACTATTGCTTTAAAGACATTGAACACGTCATCTCACAGAACCAAATGAATGCAGTAAAGTTCACAACTGTAGAGGTTAAAAACAGGTCAATCTTACTTGAAAGAATTAGGTGGATAACACAACACACTTTGACAGCAACGTTGGAGATCTCCTTTCTGAAACAGAGCAGAGGAGAAACAAAAAAAGCTGTGCACAAAGTGTTGATGTGAGGATTAAGTCAAAATACAGGCAGAGGAAAAGGAGTTGAACTTACAGCTCATGACTGAGTATAACTGACACGGAGTCGATTACCACCTTTATAAAATTAATCAGTAGCACCGCACAAACAAGAGCAACGAGTGTGACCTAAACATACAAACAGAGAAGGACACACATGCAACTGTTTACACATTAAATTGAAAACAATTCACAAATTTGGATTAGATCTAGAGAAATATTGTACACCACTTGTTAATACTCACGTTAAAGACTTGTGCCACAGCAAACAACATCAGGGACGATATTTCAACTGCAGCACAAAGCAAACTGGGCAGTATTTTTGACACCTATGAAAGACATACACCTGCACTCAAGTAGTATTCAGTGTCATTTTAAAGGTAATAATTGTAAGAAAAGTTGAGCCAGTCCCCAATTTATCACATAAAGATGCGGTGTGATTGTAGGACGGACCGGCCACCATCCCAAAGAGTTTGTTTTTGACAGTTTGAGAAACACAGAGCATCATTATTTAATGAGTTGGTAATGACACTCAACAATCAACTTTTCTTTCAGGTAGCAACTTAAAAGGCACAGATACATAAGAACAGGATCCTGGCTGAGCCTATGCTGATTTGTATTTGTCCCTGACCTTTACGAACAAAAGAGAAAATTACATTTTAAACAATTAAGAAAAAAAAGTACAAAATCCAAACAATTGCAAAAGTCATTAACTGTATGTAAATTCTGTAATTACCTATTCATCCACCAAGTTTTATGTTAGTGACAGGGTCCACAATTTCAGATTCAAATGACCTGCATATGGTCAAAGGATTCATGGGAAACAAGGCAAGATTGTGCGGGATGAGGAGATCTAGTTCTAGGAGAACAGTTACTATGACAACACATTCCCCCAACTCATGCCTTACCATAATGAGACGACGAGAATGAAGGCTGTTTGTTAGGGTGGTCGTCACTATGTGAGCATGTGCCTGAAGAGAGATGAGAGTGAGAGAAAAAAAGAACATTTTCTTTTATATTTTTTTATGACAGTGTCTGACCGAGTAACAGCTCTGGTAATACTACTGTGGAACGACATTTACTGGGTGACATGAGTCATGAATTTATAAATACCGTACCGTTTTCAGTCCCACAAAAACAATGTCGAAAGCCATCAGCGCAGTACCTGCTCGCTGGAGCTAAATCAAGAGACACAATGAAGAGTTTGCTTTGAAATTAAGAAAATGTTACTTCCCCTCATGCAAATTCCACAATTTTACCACATATTAATGTGCGATTGGCTATTTTCATACATGAACAGGAAGAAGGAATGAATAAGTTCACGTTTACACATGCACAATTACATACACACATATGTGATTGGCTTTTTGGAAAAGTGGATTTGAATTTCCACATGTGAAAATATGCACAAAAAATATCTGTACAATTTTAGAAAACAATCAATCAAATCCACCTTTGAGATAGTTTGAATGGGCTTTGCAGTTTGTTTGTTGGCTTGGCTTTGTGATACCTTTGCCGCTTTTGTAGTACTTACAATATAACCAAGCCAGCTGTTGGTCTTTGTAGTACTTGCTGCAGTAGTTGGCTCCGTAGTAGTTGCTGCAGTAGTTGGCTCCGTAGTAGTTGCTGCAGTAGTTGGCTCCGTAGTAGTTGCTGCAGTAGTTGGCTCCGTAGTAGTTGCTGTAGTAGTTGGCTTCATAGTACTTGCTGCAGTAGTTGGTGGTGGTGTCGTGGTGGTTGGAGGTAGAATGACATCCTCATCCACCCGTTCCCAAAACGTTGTATAATCCTGAACAAATGTGGCTCTGAAACATGCCCAAGCAAAGATGTAAATGCAGATTGTTTCACTCCACCTTGTAATTCCAACAAAACTAAAGCAGGCCATTTGTGTTCATGACTTTGTGGCAGTCCATCAAAAGTGTAGAAATACCTGAAAGTGATGTTTAGCTCTTCTGCTGGTGCTGTCCAGTTAACTTTAATCTCAGACTTTCGATGATTAAATCTTTGACTCACAGCTGAGCCCTAAGGTGATAGACAAAAGCTTAAAAAGGCTTTTATTTCCACTTTAAATTCATTAAACCTTGTTAATTAAAGTGAGACACAAGTATAAATATTCACTTAATCAATTCAAGGCATTTGAGGATGGTTACTTACTTCTTGATTACCGCACTTCAGGAGTTGAGTCGCATATGTATCAAGCAGGATAAACGTTCCTACAGGAGGGCTTTCCTCTACCATTCCTGTCACTCGAGCCTCCAACATAAACCCCTTAAACTGGGTAGCTGTCTTGCTCTGGAGAATTACTGGACAAAGGTTTGAAGATTCATCAGGGAAAGGTGGAGGGGCAGATAATGAAGACAGTGATCGTCATAACGTTGCATGTAATTGACCACTGACACAATAGTAATAAACAAGCTTCCAGGAAAAAAGTCTGTACCTGTAATGGGCTCGCCACTTTTGCCTAGCTTGTAAGTGACCTCAAAGGGCGGCTCACTCGACTGAGCAGCAAAAGGACTATGGTCAGGTGACATTGATTGACATACCTCTGGGAAATCACCACCTGCGTACCCGTGTGCCTTTGTGATGATGCTCAGGCCAATCAAAATCCACAACCACATCTGAAAAACATGTGTGCAATGCCATCTGTAAATGCCACAAAATCAAATCTGAACATGTCTTTTTGAGCCTTCTTCATTAGCATGCGGTCCACCTTCTCAGTGATATTCAACTGATGCTACCATAGGTTTGGTTTGGTTTCTTACTAGAATTCATATCAGAACTTCTCAAGTAATCATTAAAATGTGGTGAAGCGCCTTCTGTTCATCAGAAATATGTCATGACTTTCTGCGTGGAGGTGCCCCACCACATACAGCTGGTGGCCTTCAAACATCCTGAGTACGCCACTGGTCAAGCACCTAATACGGATGTAAAGTCAGCCCTTTAACCTTAAATTTGTTTTCTAGTTTGCTGGAATACAGATCCAAAACAAAAAAGGTGCTAAATCACTCTGAATTTGAAATGCGTGTAAGAATTTTCTTTGGAAAATATGAATATTTTAAATAAAATTCAGCCTTAAAGTAAATAGCGAGCATATTTGAGATCGCTCTCGTCATTTCACTAAAATTCAAACAAAGTATTTTAAGATCATTGTGGCAAATAATTGAAAATACAGTGAGATACTTTTTTCTCTTACCTTAAAACAAAGTATTTGTAGAGCCAACACCATGAATCAACAAGGTATGTTTAAAGTCTTTCATAAGAAATGTAGGAACCTTAAGAATGTTTTGCGGAGAGATCCTCCTCCTCCGATGACGGCATGCAGTGTTTGCTAGAGAGCAGCACAACAGATCAGCGGAGCGAAGAAGGAAGTAAGAAAGGTTAATCTCAGTGCTCTGCCAATCTCACACATACATTAACACACATAGACCTGTATCTCAAATTATTCTCAAAGTTTGTTGGTTTCCACAGAAGTATATTTACCGACTGTAACTACGAGGGAAATTTTTTGCTTTTTAATACGCTCACATTATTTGACAGCTTCAGAAATAGGTCACATTACAAATTAGGATTTTTGCCTTCAAACTTAGAAAGATGATGTTTTGTTATATATCAGAATACCTAGCAGTTTATTCCCTATCCACATCTGTGGTGCCGTCGCAAAAACCTGCCTTGAAAAATACCGTACCTCAAATCCAAATAACTGTCAATTTAAAATCAATCTATAATGACTCTGAGAAAATACTGTTTGCTTCTTACCTTTAAAGACAAATATGTACAATATGTGCTCTAAGTTAACATGCCTATATAACTGGCTGAGGAAATGCTTCATAAACATTAATTTGGGGATTTCCAAGATTAGAGCAGTATTTTTTCATATGTAAAGAAGGTTTAACTCACGTGAAAGCATCATCAGTCTTTGTAGTGAGACGTGGCTATAGGTATAATTGCCCTGGAAAAATGTATTGTGTTCCATTTAATATTTGTTAGTATCAGTATGGTCCTATGTTCTCAATTTTGGTAATAACACATTGGTATTAATGATTAAGCAAACCCAAATGTTAGCACGACAATGATTACTTGGAAAGTTCCGTCCAAAGGGTGTGTCGAGATTAAAGTAAATGGCAAAGGTTGAGAGTGCAATCAGCAATGCTTTGCCTTAAGAGCAGCTGAGCGCGTCTGATTTAGGTCAACAAAGATTTCACTGTTGAGTTGTTGTTATTTTTATTACCTGTGATTATTTTTTGGATTATTTTGATGTTTAAATATGTGTGCTATGTAAAATGTTTTAACTTTTTTTTAAGGTTTTACAGATAACATTTTCCTTTATCTATAATTGTCAATTCAGCCGTTTGGTCAAGGCTCGTGAAAAAAAACCCCCAAAAAAAACAAAACAAAACATGTTGCCAGTTTAAAAAAGTCATCATGGTGTTTATTGCACAGGGAGACTGGGAGATACATACACATATTTTACATGCCTTTTTATAAAGTGGAACAATTAAAGCATATTTGTTAGAATTACAACAAATACAGTTGAACTTGTTAGCAAACCTCATTGTATGTGATGGCAGATTGGATCAAAGTTACAGGAACATCATTGCTACAATAATAAGGGTAAACTCAGCATCACAAAAGTGAGAGTGAGTGTAATTACACATGAATAATAAATCATTTTGCACTGTGAACATGAATTGCTATCAGGGCTCCACTGTCACTGTGACTAATTAAAGACCCCCTCCAGCCAATGTGTTTTTTCTTCTTCTCCTTCCTACGTTTGAGCTTTGCTGTGTAGAAATATGTGTATGTGTGGAGTTTGAGATTAGGAGGCTGTTCTCATCTGATCTGAAAATCTGATTTTTAGATGTGGGCTTAAGATTATGATTTGTGACATCACAAATAATTTGGAGGCCAGTCCTGGTCCAATATTTAGTATAAATAAGAATGGACATTACAGTGAAGTAGCAGAAATCCTTCATCTAGCAGTAGTAGAAGTAATAGGTGCCATTATGAGGATTTTAATGTGGTAATTATACTTTTTCAGCAATGAATATGTCTGAAACACATAAATAAGTCTTATGTATGCTTTAAAACATGTGAGGAAGGGATCTTTGATAATATTTATACATGCCTGTGAAAAACACATTATGAGTGCTGTTAACTACCAGAGCTTGTGAGTGCTGCACCACTGTCATAAATACAAATCCTGGTAACAGTTTGCCAGATGTAATTTAGGTGTTAACTAAAAACACTATATGTCAGGGCAATGTAATGTGTTGAAAACTTACATGTTTAAGTAAACATGTATTTAACACTGTGATAGGGGGCCCGAGTGGCTGAGACAGAGATAAAACTTACCCCACTACAAGACACTGTTCCACCAGCATGATTCTGAAGCTGTTATTTTAAGGTAAAAAGTCACACAATGTTGTTTTAAGTCAAAATTGGGAACGTATCCCACACAAGCTACATTTTTATGACAAAGGCTTAACACAGACAACAAACAGACCTGAATTTTGAGTTTCCTTTGCTACGAACGGCTACAGATGAACCAGTTCCTGAATTTTTGCTGATATTATATGCAGCAGTAAATACAAGGAACTATACATATACTTAAACAGCAGCTAGTACATTGACCCACGTGAGAAGTTTTGCAATCTAGTCTGCTGCTCCGTGACCCGACTTTGGCAAACGAACATCCGATGCATCAGTGACTTCAAATGACTCCTAAACTTCACGCCAACAAATGCATAAAAGACCGGGTTCAGGCAGCAGTGGGAGAAAGCAATGAGCCGGCACACATAGAACGCGTAGTCAAGCTGGATACTTGTGGTGCAGTTATCAAACGGTGTGACCAAATTATCAGCCAAAATCCCCAGAAAGATGACCACGTTGTACGGCACCCAGCCGAGGAAGAACACTGCCACGATAAAGAAGACTAACTTGACTGCTCTGTTCTTTCTGTGAGATTTTGTTCTTACGATTTTCCCCAGTATCTGAATGTAGCAAAAAGCCATCACTGCAAAAGCAACCAGGAAGAAAATGTTCTGTTGGGAGATGCTGATGGTTTTCCACACGGTAGCTTTGTATTCACAGCCGAGGGAGTGCTCACCATCGTGGGGGATTGAGACGATAGAGGTGTAGAGGAGGGAGGGCATGGCGGCTCCTATGCTGATTATCCACAGCAGGACAGACA
This sequence comes from Diplodus puntazzo, assembly GCA_963678695.2. Classification (NCBI taxonomy): domain Eukaryota; kingdom Metazoa; phylum Chordata; class Actinopteri; order Spariformes; family Sparidae; genus Diplodus; species Diplodus puntazzo. The sequence continues at coordinate 12,983,781 of OZ023163.1, read as the reverse complement.
AGAAAATTCCCGTGTTGAGTTTCCACGTGCCAAGGTTAGAGAGCGGGTGGACCACTGCCATGTACCTGTAGATGGTCATGATGGTCAGGAAGAGGACGCTGCTGTAAAATCCAGTGAAGAAGACAAAAGTCACAGTTTTGCAGAGAGTTTCTGAAAACAGCCATCCCCAGATGTGGTATATTGCCCAGAAGGGAAGGCCGGTGGTGAAGACGAGGTCAGAGATGGCCAGGTTTAGGATGAAAATGTTGGTGAGGCACTTGAGGTTTTCGTACAAAGCCAGGATCACAAGGACGAGGATGTTACCTGTGAGGCTCAGCGTGAACACAACGGAGAAGAAGACAGGGACGGCAATGGATCCAAATTTGACCACCTGGCCTTTCTCACAGACTTGATCGTCATAGTCATCGTCGTATATTATGCTGTCATTATCAGAGTTATTCATTGCTGTGAAACTGGATCCTGGAAAGGAAATAAAGGATTATTACTGCTGGTTCTTATCATCTTACACCTTATCATTTTAGAGGGTAGCAATACAAGAAGTGGAGTAATGAATGTGTATACTTATAGCTGCTACAGAGAACTTTCATATTTTGCTGATTCTCCCAGAGTTATTTTTCTTTTTTAAACACAGCTGTTTGTTTTAGTAGAGAAAAATGAACCTACCTCTTGGCCAGGACTGATAAGTTGTTGGGTGCGGCACCTTCTGTCTACTCAAAAGATGGTTCAAACAGGGGAAGCTTTAATAATCTCATGACAGGTTTCTGTTCCTCTGCTCTACTTACGGAACCTGTTTTGCTACCTCACCCTCACCTGTGATTGTGGTTTTTATTTTGTCCACATCACCAGCGGAACTCTCTCCATGATAGTTCAGACAATGGATGTGGATGAAAGCCCTAGACGAAATCGGAAAAAAGTGGATGCTGTCAATTATCTCTACTGGTATCTATCCATGCAAAACTGTTTAGGTATATTTTTTTTCTTTTTTTTTTTTTTTTAAATCTAATTTAATAATTGGATGTTAAATCAGGACAAGTAAAAGCAAAAATAATCTTTAATGGATCAAATTCAATGTCAAGTTCAAGTTTAGATGAATAGCATTAGAGGTAGTAAGGATATCTGTTTTTGTACTTTGGATGAACAAACACTTAAAGCCACCTATGACTCTTTAGAAATGAGATATGAAACTTTAAAGGGGTACTCCAGTGTTTTTAGTGTTACACTTTCATAATATTTGGACACTAAAAAAAAGAAGTGTAAAAATTGATGAAGCAGAAGCAGAGATGCCATGACTCTTGGTCGTTTAGTCCCTAGTGTGGTTCCCATACTGTAACCAATACAGTATCATTTCATTAGACACTCCCTTCGTGTAAATGACTGCCTTTGAAACCCACAGGTCCCCAGATTGCAATACAGGCTTTGAAAATGTGTAGTTTCCAAGCTTGATTTGAGATTTCAGGTTTTAACAGATTTGACAAAATCTTTAGCTGATGAGTATAGGCCTATTACTCCCCATTATGAGGCCAAATTATTTCAAATCAGTTGAGTGTCCCTTTAACAAATGAGAGCTCAGTAAAAAAAATCCAGTGAAACGGATGTTAATCATTTCAAATATCAGGCTATTTTATTCACAAGAATCACAATGCTGATATTTATGCTATAATTTTTATTTACAAATCATAAAAGAGAGATAAAACATTTTTAAACAAAGGTTGAAAAAAGGAGTTGATTAATACTCTTTATACTGTTCACCGTGAAAAACATTGTATTATTATAATATTATGTTGTTATTCGGATGTCCTGCTGTCAAATAAACTAAAGAACACAGCTGTGGGACAAATATTTATGTCTGTCATTGATCATGTGACATCTCTGTTTACTCTGCTACGGCAACCAAACTCCTGTTTCAAAGTCCCGCCTATCAACCTCGTAGTGATTGGTGCGAGGGCTTGGACGCCGCTTTGTCAGTGGACGGCCCCGTGTCAATCATAACACTTTAAACAAGTTTGTATGCAGACACATTAAACGAACTGGGTTGTTATGGACTTGAGCCATATCTGTAAAAGTATGTCAAAGTTGTTATTCTCTTCTAATTATTTCACCAGCAACTATTTAGAAGCATGTTAGAGCATCTAAATTTTCGTTTGTCGGTGATGTCACGGTTATTTCAAAATGTCAGTCAAAAGAACACTGAGTCAAAGCTAAATATAAGCGTCGCGGAGACAGCTACAAAGCACCAAAGTCGTCTGTAACAGCTTAAACTGCGAGCGTTGTATCATTATTTGTCGTCATTCGATGTGACAAAAGTATTTTTTATAGCTGTTAGAGCTGGTAGTTGAGGTTTTGAAGCTGTTCTTGGTGTTTTTTAAACTATTAAAAAGCCAACTCACGTTAACCTAGTTAGCCGTTAGCTTACTTAGCTGTTAACTAAAGAAATCTAGCTAACGTCAAACAAATCATCAAGACTGTCAGGCTGTCGTTAGCTACTACAGTCTGAATGTTTATACATGGAAGTGGAGATTGTGGCTGCTCTTATACTGTCACAGTGAAACCACTTTCGTAACGTTAAAGTTAAGAAGATGTCACACGACCTACTTCCTGATTACTAACCTACAGGAGGTGGACAGTGTCATCAGCTCCTACATCATACCAGCAGGCCTACATGTAAAACCCACAATAAATGCAGACCAACTGGGGTGAATGTTATTTTTCTTACTTTAGTCAAAAGTAGAGGAGATTCTGTACATGCACGAATACAAACCAATGATCTAAGTAACTATATTGTAATAAATCTCATGTGAATATTGACATTATTGACACAGTATTGTGATGAAAGCATGGGAATATTTTGCAACACATCAATCTGAAGGCTTGCTATTAACGGAGTATTTCTTGCAAGGTAAGTCTTGATATAAAAGGTGAGAGTTAAAGTAATCTAGCTTAACCAGCTTCCAACAAGAAACAGTTTCAATATACTTATTTTTCCTCACATAAATAATCTTTTCTTACTCCCATAGTTATTTGATTGTTGTGAATTATTCTTTAAGAAATCAAAAACGGTCAAATTTGCATCCATGTTCATAATTTGAGCAAAAAGGAATTGTCAAAGTATTGTAGCAGCTTTATAAGAATGGCCAAATCAAACCTTACGGCGTGCTGAATTTGTGGATAGGAACAAAAGGTTGAATAGTGCAGGTAGTTGGCAGTCAGAAGTTGGCATAATTCTTAATACAGTTTATTAAATAGATAATAGAGAATCTGATCAAATTGCATATGTGACAGACCATTACATCTCTGTCTGACTGAATTAACTTTAATTAACTAAATTACTTTTTCTGCACAGGATTAGGCAATGTACCCATTATTTGAACTCTCATTAAAGCGTAGCACATTTGTGTGAATCAAAGGAGAGAGAGAACAGTAAGTTGGAGCATTCATGTCAATCTTTTGTTCCTGACTGCTTCTGATTCTCTGATTCAGCAGACTGGATGTGACCCTGTGACCCCTGGTTGCCAGGGAGAGAGTGGTGGGGCCATGGCTGTTGGGGCTTCGGTCGGGGAGAGCCAACTCCAGAGGATTATCCGAGATCTGCATGGTACGCCAGCTTTATGTGTGTGCGCGTGTTCGTGTGAGTATGTGTGTGAATAGAGTGGCTGCGAGCGATTGTTGGCTGACATGGTGTGATTGAAGAGAAGAGAATGAAGAGTCAGAAATGTTTGCCATGATATCATGACCCTCGTCTCTGCGTCAAGTCTAAATTCAACCGTTACTCCTGGAACTATCTGACATCTCCTGCTCACCAATTTATTTGGGAAAAACATCTGACCTCACGCCCCTGTAGTAAGGGTGTGGTGGAAGCTTCTGTCAGCATGCAGCGAGACAGAAAGTGCGTACTGAGGGTGCACCCATCACAGGTGTCCTTCCAGTTTTTACGATGGATCCGAGGCAAGTGGTTGATTCACACAATAGCTGTACTTATCCATGAGTATGTAACCAAAATGTCCAAAGACATAAAAAAAATTGCAATCTGATTTAGTTTTTTTTTAGATTTCTAATTTTCTAGATTTTTTATTTCTAAAGAGAAAGCGATTTTCCGCTTTCATGGCTCTGATACAACTTTTCAATGAAGACCTGCTATTCTTTTATGTTTATCTTAAAGAAGCACATGTCTTTTGCCTTTTAAATTTATCTTCAAGGGAAATCTAAATTCCACCTGGTTGTATGAAACCTGCTTTATTAATCATTCATCTTTTGAAATTTTTGCTGAATTTCAGAGGCCGTTGCAGAGCTTGCGAAGGAGTATCAGGAAAGCGGGGAGCCAATCACAGATGACAGTACCAACTTGCACAAATTCTCCTACAAATTGGAGTACCTCCTACAGGTGTGATTTCGCTTGCATTGTCACAGCTGACCAGTGAATCCTAATTACTCACAGAAGTTTTAATTTAATGATAATGATTCTCAAATAAGATACTCTTAGTTGAATGTGATGTCCCCTCTTGCAAAAAAAAAAAGAAATCCAAAAAGAAAATTCTTTATATTGTAAATTCTGATGATTCATTCGTACTATTTGTTTGAAAATGGATAGCTGTTTGAACAAAAAAATTCTGTCTACATCCAACTCCATCTATATATCTTTCAGTTTGACCAGAAGGAGAAAACCACATTTCTTGGAACAAAGAAGGATTATTGGGATTACTTCAATGACTGTCTGGCTAAGATCAAAGGAGCCAATGATGGGATCCGTTTTGTCAAATGCATCGCTGAGGTGGGATTATTATGTTGTTGTTGTTTGGAGTGACAGCACTGATTACACACAGCGATTATTGGTAATAGCTGATAACCCATTAGAAAATATCTGTTCTACCCCTGACTCAAAAAGGTTTTTACTTTAATTTTCCTTCTCATCTCTGATACAGATATGATGCAACATTTTCATATTGCTGCTTCAGTGTTTGAAAAACATGGGACCCAAAACATTTAATCTCTCAATTTTAGTCTTGACACTGTTGTGATTCATCCCTGTAACATAAGTGACATGTTGTGTAATTGCAATTGTAACATGTTATGATTCTTTCTTCTTTTTAATTTTATATGTTTGTTAGGAAAATCAACATGACAGTGTTTGTTGCATTTAAAATAACATTAGCTCTAAGAATTATGTTGCGTTGCGTTAAGATTAATAATTAATTGTCATTAAATTTGTTTTGATGTTTTTTTGATAATCCAAGGTTGTGACTGTGAAGTAAACACAGGTTAAAAGCTGTAAAACTGTGTCTTCTTTCACTTTGATAGCTGAAGACCTCTCTGGGGAAAGGACGGGCATTTATCCGCTACTCACTCGTACATCAGCGGCTGGCTGACACCCTGCAGCAGTGCCTTATGAACCAGAGAGTCACCAGGTAGAGCTGTCACTTTTTTTTGTTAGATCTGAAAAGTGATGGTCTTGTATGAAATGATTAGAACAACAACAAGTTGAGCAGAAATCATGAAACACTTGTTGCACAAACATGAAGGTTAGATGTGGTGACGCTGATGGAAACTGATGCGTATGTCATTTCCTTATTTGCAAAACCTATTGTTGATGTTCCGTTGTGGAGTTTTACTTCAGTGTTCATTCTGTACCTGGTTTAAATGTCACTTTCTTGTCACAGGTCAAAATATAACTTCCTTTTCAGCTGATATTATTGTTTGTAGTTGTTCTGCTACATCCTACTGTGACCTATACCACATCTCTCCTCGCGCAGTGACTGGTACTATGCAAGAAGCCCCTTCTTGAAGCCCCACCTCAGTGTTGACATAATCAACCACCTGTATGAACTCAACGAGGTCCAGTTTGATGTCGCTTCCAGAGGTCATGATCTTGATGCCTCCTGGCCAACTTTTGCAAGGTAATGTACAAGTCATAAATACAGCACAGAAAGCAGATGAAACCACAAAGACATCTTAATAGGCATCAAGACATTATTGTGTGTCGAATACAGCTAGCATTTCTTTTTCTGATCAACAGGAGAACACTGGCAAACTCACCTGGCCACATGTGGAAACCACCTAGTCGCAGTTCCAGTATTAACAGTCTAGCCAGCACCTACTCACAGGTAGCAGGCATTAGTTTCAAATAAAATCCTGTCATTTTATCATCATTTTAAAATAATGTTAATTACCCTTCATCTATTCCTTTCCTTCTTCTTCGGTTTCCCTTGCAAACATTTAGCAAGCAGCTGAGTTCCCATCCAGTCCTGACTATGGTCAAGGACTGCTGAATGACCTGAATGAGTCCCTCCCTGCCTGCAGAGAAGATTCCAGCACAGCTGAAGACCTTCGCCTGGAGCTGGACCAGTCAGAGCTGAAGCAGCGAGGGCTCCTAGACAAGGTGCAGCAGCTGGGTGAAGAGGGAGCTGAGCTCAGGGGAGTCATTGTAGAGCTCCAGAGACAGCTGGATATGTCCCTTTCTGCCCAAGAGGGGCAGCGGGGTTTGCAGGGAGAACTGAAGGCTCTGCAGGAGAGAGAGGAGGCACTATCCAGAGAGATGGAAGCACTTAGAAATGGGGACAAAGCCAGGGAGTCTGAACAACAGCTGCTCCAGGAAAAGCTGGCAGTTGCTGAGGGTAAGAACATAGAGCTCCTTGCCAAGTTGGACGGGGTTCTGGATGAGAAAGGCCAGCAGGCAGCCAGTTACTTTGATTCAGCTCAAAAGATACACGAATTGTTAGATAGATTGAAAGAGGCAGAGAAAGGGAAGATGGAAGCTGTAGCTGAGGTAGAGGAGAAGAAGAGGCAGACAGAGAGGCTAGAGGAGGAGCTAAGAGTCAAGGAAGCAGCTGCGAAGGAGAGTGAAACAAAGCTGGGAGCATTAGCTGCATCTACATGTGAGGAGAAAGCCAAGTTGGAGGAGAAAGTTGAGGAGCAGTGCAGTGCCCTTGATAAGCTGCAGGGGGCCTTGACAGTGAGAGAGAAGGAGGCGAGCAACCTGCAAAGGCAGCTGCAGGACCTCCAAAGATCTCTGGAAGAGAAGGAGGAAGAGTTGGAGGAGGTGAAGAGGAGGGCACACCAAGATAAAGATGAACTGCAGAGGAATGCTGGTTGCTTAAAGGAGTCTTTAGAAGCAGAAGTTGCTGCCCTTACGGAGCAGCTTGAGAAGAAAGAGGCAGAATTTACCTCCAGCAGCAAGACACTACAACAGCTCGAAACCAAGAACCAAAGCCTGACCAAAGAGAAGGACAAACTGACTGCCAGCGTTGCTGAGCTTGAGGGTAGCATCAAGGAACAAGCACTAAAGATAGAAGACTACAAGACACAGTGTGCCAACATGATGGAACTAAATGAGAAACTGCTGACCACGGTGAAGAGAAATGAGGAGCTGAAGAAGGAGATGGCAGAAAACAGAGCAGTGCTTGAAACCGAGTTAGCATCTCTACGGGCTTCTGAGAAACAGCTTCGAGGCCAGCTGGATGACACCAAGATGACAGTGGATGAAAAAGAGAAGCACTTGCGCGAGGAGAACCGCAAGCTGGATGAGAGTCTGCAGCGAGCCACCATGGCCGCAAAGCTCTCAGATGCCACGTCAAAGAGGCTCGAGCAGGAGAACCAGAGTCTGAGGGAGGAGCAGGACACCGTGAAAGCAGCTCTCAGCCGCATGCAAGCTGACCTGAAGAGCGTTCATGGGCAGATTGGAGAGTTGGAGAAGAACTTGGGAGCCTCACGCAAAAATGAAGCAAGCCTCCAAGAACAGCTCCAAGCCAAAGAGGCCCAGTTGGAGAGTAAAGAGAAGGACCTTGTTGAGCTGCAGTCCACGTTAAAAGCTCTGGAGGCCAGGGAGAAGGAGCTTGAGATTGCCAAAGCTGATGCAGAAGCTACCTGTGCTAAACAGACGGAGATGATTGAAAGGGTCACCTGTGAGAAGCAGACAATGGAGAAATCTCAGCTGGAGAGGAGCGCTGTCCAAACAAAGGAGAGCCAGGAGGTGAAAGGCAAACTGAATATGATTGAGGGCCAGTTAGAGGTGAGCATGAAAGACGTGTCCAGGCTGCAGGCAGAGATCCTGGACCTCAAGGTGCAGGTGAGGAGGGCTGAAGAGGAAAAGTTAAAATCACAAGCACAGCTGGAAGTGACTGAGGCCCAAAGAGATGAGCTCAGGACTCTGACCGAGCAGCTTAAAGCCCAGATGGAGGCACTGAATCAGAGGCATGTAACAGAGCTCATGGAGTGCAAAAAGAAAGAAGAGGCGGTGATTGAACAGCGTGACAGAGAAGTAGCTGCCCATGCCGAGTTGGCCATATCAGCGGCTGCAATCCGAGAAGAGCTGTCCACCCTCAAAGCACAAAATGACAGACTAACCTCGGAGAACGGCGAGATACGTGAAGGCCTGCACAGAGCGAACACAGAGATGGCAGAGCTGGGGATGACCATCTGTAAGCTGAGTGCAGAAAAGCAGGAGATCAGAGAGCATTGGGAAGGGGACACTGTCAGGATCGAAGAGCTGGAGAAAGAGGTGGAGCGAATAGAGGAGGGCATGGCAGAACTACGGATGGAGAATACCAAGCTAAGAGAGGAGCTGACACAGAAGGAGGAGCTTCCTAAAACTATCGCGGAGCTCAAGGAGCAGCTGGAGAAGACCAAGAACCAAATGCAGAGCGCCAAGTGTTCTAGCCGTGAGGAGGCGGAGGCCATCAAGTTCCAAATGAGCTCAGAGAGCATGAATCACCAGGTCCAGATGAAGGTGAGAACTATTTAATCATGTCTCATCATGTCACACTGTTTCTGTCATCTGAAATATCTCAGCAATGTTATCGCAAATGAATAGGCAGATAAGTCAAGTGGGTACTTCTTTACCCAAGTAATGTACAAAGATACAGACTGAATTCTAATTCCAGGTGTAAATGAAGTACTTCTCTCAGAATAATGTATCTAATCAATTTCCACGTGAAGTGGCAGTTTTCGTCAACCACTTTGTTCCAGACTGAAATATCAACTGTGGGATACAACTGTGGGGTGTATTGGCAAGAAATTTTGTGCAGACATTAAACCTAATAACTTCGCTGATCCCCTCTCTAACCACGATGAAGCTGACGTTGTTGGTTAAGGAGGAAACATCTCAATTGCATGACATTTGATATTTTAGACGTTCATATTCCCCTCAGGAGGAATTGTGATAACTTTGGTCCCTGAGGTTTCATCTAGCTCAAAATCTTAATTTTCAATGCTTTGGTTTAAGTCCAAATATCTACAACACTAACTCCATCTGCCTTAGCTGTTGAGTGTTCATTAGCAAATGCTGGCATTCTTACACTCTGGTAAACATTATGTCTGATCAGCATTGTCATTTTAAGCGCATTAGCATTTAGCTCAAAGCATGGCTGTAGATTTTTCTTATTTCCCTTTTCTTGTGTTACTTTCACATTTCAGAGTGTGAATGAGCAGCTGGACAAGGTGAAAGCCCAGCTGCAGGAGGAGCTGAAGAATGTGTCCAGCTTGCAGGCCAGGGTGTCTGAACTAGAGGTGTGTGTCTTCCACGCAGTGATTCATGGTGACATAATGAGTCAATATGTATAGAGCCAATATGGCTCTATAATCCTTGGAGAGCAAATGCCCTGGGAGAAAGATAATGTTATTAAGATACACTCAAATAGAAAGAAATGTGTGATATACTCGCTTTTTCAAGTCTAAAAAAAAGTATGATAAAAGAAGACTGTAGATATCAGTCAAAAGTGCAACATCTATACATAGCTGGATGCACCGATGCCTTTATCATTAGTGGATTCGCAGGAGGGATGGAGAAAAATAAAACACGCACCACATGGGACACAACAACAGGCTGATTATGTGTGATGATTGTATGAAAGGTTTTTCAGTTTTTTTCATGATAAGATGCCTTGATTGCTTGAGCAGTTTTTATTGCAGAAAGTAGAATAGATGCAAAGTCACTGCAGTGCACTGATCCTAATCCAATTAGCAGCTCGATGAAAACGCTTTGTTTCATGTGTTTACAGAACCATATAATAGGATTTGATGTTGAGCTGTTATTTGATTTTTTGGATTACATGTTTCTGTATGTCCTCTCATGAAAGATGCATGCAAAAAAATGTGTTATGATGATGAACTTAAAATTAAGTACATTTAACTGCAATTGAAGACCAGTTTGGGAAGAAAATCTAATAATTGTAACTAAGTTTTTTGTTTTAATGTGTGTTCTTGCAATGTTTAATAAAGGTTGTGAATGAGCAGTACCTGAAGCTAACTGGCGAGAAAGATGCACACATCACAAAGACCGAAACTTCTGTCCGTGAGAGTGAGAGCGAGATTCAGCGCCTGAGAGATGCAGTAACCAGGTGCGTTTATCTAACACTGGTACCTGTGAATTTCAACTTCTGGCGCAAAAAAATGAGGCACTGACTCATTTTCCTTGAACCTAATTCTTTCTTCAGTGCTGAAGACGCACACTTGACTGTGCAAAAAGTCTGCGAGGAACTTAAGGAGAAACTCGACACATCAGAAGCTGACAAACAAAGCCAGTGCCTGGAGATGGCTGCAGAGATCGATGACCTCAACAGAACCAAGACGAACCTCGAAGAGCGGCTCATTGAGCTTATAAGGTATGATATGTCTCTGGTGCAGCTGTCAGCAGCGTCAACGTTATTTGTTGCAGCATCCATATAATTTCTTCAGGAAAGGTGTTGAAGTACATTTTCTGTTTGGATATCTACCACATTGTTATGTTTCGTTGCTGCCTGCTCTTTGATTGTCCCTCTGGGTGAGTTTTTAATTGGTTCCTCCAGTAAGAGCAGTTCTCTGATGTTGCCATGCTTGACATTGTTGGTGGCAAATTAGGTTCAAGGTGACGGATCAGGGGAGAAGCCTTCTTTGAATGCTGAGATAATTTATAGAGAACAAGTCTGACAGAGAGACTTTGATGGAGAATATAGATGCTACTGAATAGAACGACTATATTAAAGAGCCACTGTTGCCTCAGAAGCTTTCATACTCTGCTAAGGAAGAACCACAAATACAGTGATTCAGTCAATTGCTTTGGGATTTGCCCACATGACTTCAGTCTTTTCTGCTTTTGTATTATGCATGCCCTCGTTGTTATCACCACATGGGGTAATGAGGCTACTTCTGGTGTTGAATGTATCCAACATGTTAAATGAAAAATACATCTCAGGTTAAGTGCACTACATGCTAAAGCAGTTTCTGTTAGATGTTTTTTTTTTCTGGAAAGGAGACGCTAAAAATGTTTGGAAAAGGGTACACACTTTCAAAAGATACTTGGCAGGTGATTTGACGAACCATCTGTCTTATCACTGTCTATCACAGGTCAAATTCAACCAATCAGATCAACAGTGAGAGGGTGCTACCACCAGCAAAGCCCATTGGTAAACCAAATTCTTACTGAAGTCAGTCAAGAGAAAGGCAGAAATGTTTAGAAAAGCCTTCAATGCTGTTATTTGTGCCCTCTTTCAAGGAAATGTTCCTCTAGTTCTGATATGACTGATGATATGGTAGCTAGGCTAATCGTTGCTGCCATTGTTGTTCTCAAACAAACAGTCGCTTCTCTCACTGGTCAGCACACCCAATCCACACCCACAGCTGCCAGTTGTTACTTCAAGGACGCTGATTGGTTCAATGACTGTGTGTTGGCCACGAGCACATCGCTGGTAAAATTTGTGAGATATGCGAGACATATCCACATGTTCATGTGATCTCGCATATCTGGCTATTGTGTAAAAATAAACCTCACTAATCTTGTGATGTTAGCTGTTGTTTGTACGGTATGACTCACATTTTATGATCTTTGACGACACAATTAAATCGAATTTCATCTGTGTAAAAAAAATAAACATGATCAAAACTTTAAATTTGGTCCCAGGCTGATATTTTTGAAGACAAGTGAATGGGTCTAAAGCTCCATACATGTTTCTTTTTGTGCATTACATTAGGGACAAAGATGCTTTGTGGCAGAAGTCGGACGCTCTGGAGTTTGAGCAGAGACTGCGAGCAGAGGAGCGCTGGTGGTTAGTGGATAACGAGGCCACGCACTGCCTCGGCTGCCAGGGCCAGTTCACCTGGTGGCTGCGCAGACATCACTGCAGGTTGGTTTTCAGCAGGCACTGCAAATGCAAAAAAAAAAAAAAAGAGAATGTGTTTTATTAACAAAATAACACCTCATTCATTTTTTTGATACATAAATCACTCTTTAGGCTTTGCGGTCGCATCTTCTGCTACTACTGCAGCAACAACTTTGTAATGACCAAGCATAGTGGGAAGAAGGAGCGCTGCTGCAGGGACTGTTACACCCAACACAGCGCGGTGGTGGAGAGGTTCACCGAGGCAGAGCTGAGTCCTTCAGACACTCAGCCTCCTCCACCTGGAGCTGGACCTCAGCCACCTCCTGAACCAGCCCCGTATAAACCCACACCTAGGGTAACAGGTGAGAGGAAAGCTGCAAGCTAACTTGACAGCTTCACACTTGGCTCAGAGGTTTGTTTCAGTAGCCTATTGTCTTCTTTTACTGTAAGTTAACTGGGAAGCAGAAGTGAGAGGACTGACTTTGCTATATTTAGGAACAGGGACAGGAACATTTTAAAATGAAATCATTCAATAGTATTAGAGGGGAAGATGGTGACATTTCAAAGAAGCTGTTTTGTTTGAATTGTTAAGAAAGTTAAGCTTCATAATGTTAGATCTGTCTTTGTACTGGCTTAGTTGCAATGATGAATTTCACACAGTTTTTTTCTCAACTGTACATGCAATATGTTTTTGTATACTGTGTAATCACAAGAGAACAGGGAGTGGTCCAATAGTTCAATAGTTGTTCTTGTTCCTCTCAGTTTCAGACCCCAGCAACAGATCTGACGACGGAGCCTTTGACATCATCACAGAAGAGGAAGTGAACGGCGTCTACGACAGTGACACCACCTCCCAGACCACAGGAGGCTCCCTGGAGGGAGAACGAGACCGACGGCCCCTGGGGGCAATGGATTTGTGAGTGTGATATCTACCTCAGGACGGCACAGAGGAAGCAGGTTGAGACCTAGCTCAGGAGCTCAGTCGTTTTCTGAGTCAGTTTTGTGCTCTGGTCAGATTCCTCATTTGAAGGTCAAACTGTCACAATGCGAGAAAATGGAACAGCTTAGTTCTGAGTTTTAAAGACATATCTGCGTGGGGTTATACTTCACTCATCAACATCCCAGCCTCCGCGGTCAATTACTTCTCTAAGAAGAGTGACAGCTGCATACAGTGCATCCATAAACTGCACTGGTGTCATGTCAGCTAGTCAGATTATGTTACAGATCAAAGGTGACATACAATCTATCGCATAAAGTGCTGGAAAATTTGAAATATAAAAAGATATAATGCTATTTATGAGAAAATTATGAATGTTTCAAATCGTGTTTTTTTCTTGAAACAGACATACATTCTGCAACTCTTTGAATTTTCAAAGATGGGAAGTAAACCATTGGGAAGTGAATTAGTTCAGTTTCTTTTTATCTATGATTTACATTTTATCGGTCTGGGGAAGTTAAAGAGAGACGATTTGTCAATTTTGCCCATAATACTTATCTATCATTCAGAGTCGTAAATAACAGATGATTGGAGTCACCCATCATGGCCCATTCTTTAACCAGAACTCAGTGCTGTAAATGTCCCACCTCTGCTCTTAAAAAGGACAATAAACACAGACTCACGGCGGCTTGAATGCAGAAATCTCTATAGTAGATGCAACTTGTTTTCTCTGTTTCAACACCTTAATATATTTTTTAGTCTGGGCCACAGTGCACCTCAGAGGATTCAGCACACGTGTCTGCCCCCCTTTCAGGTGTCAAAAAGTAATTAGGGAAGTTCTTTCTTTTGTTTGCATCAATAAATGAAAACAAAAGTGGCACTTCTCAATTGTAAGAATTGAGAAGTGCCACAGTTTCATGGTAGTAAAAGGTGACAGGTCGGTGGAGAGAGGCTGAAGCATTCATGTGTTACCATAATGTTGTATGCTGCATAGAAACGTAAAAGTACTGCTGTCATTGCTGTATGCCTGCATTCTAGTAGAAATGCACCAAAAGTGGCCAGTGTACTAAGATGTGTGTCAAGGATGAGTACATTGAAAGAAAATTAGTTGCCAACTAGTTTAATGATCAATTTATTGTTTCAGTCAGTTTTCAAACAAAAAAATAAATCATTTGATGGTTTCAGCTTCTTAAATTTGAGGATTTGATGCTTGGCGTAGACACTTAGTCTTTGGGTTTCAGCCTGTGGGTCGGACAAAGGAAGCAATTTGAAAACATCACTTTGGGCTTTAAGATCAGCAAACTAAATGATTAATGATGAAAATAATAAGATTAATCAAAACTTAGAAATAATTGTTAGTTGCATAGTTAGCCATGGATGACTGGGAGGAAGATGAGAAAACACTGAATTCAATTTTGCATGGATTCAATTTAAATTCATAATGACATAAATGATAGAAAACCCTTACAAAAAACAACTTCTTGCTCTGAATGAGAGTTACATACATGGAAAACAAAAAATTACTCTCTGTCTGGATTTCACAGAGGCACAGGAGATGTGACCCCTGATGACCCTGAGGAGCATGTTCCTACTGTTCAGGATTCAGAAATCAACCTGCTCAAATCAGGAGAAGTCACGTGAGTCTTGACGTCGATGTACTTGATGTGTTGGTGTGTGTAAATGACGACGTCACTGATACAATTTTTTGATCTCATCGCAGGATGGCTGTCCCTCTCAGCGTCGATGACATTTCTCAGTTTGGCGACGGTTCCAGGGAACTCTTCATCAAGTCCAGCTGTTACAGTGTGATCACTGTTGCTGTGGGTGACTGCGGGCCAACAATCAGCTGGATGTTCTCCTCAGAGCCGAAGAGCATCTCCTTTAGTGTGGTGTTCAGGGAGTCTGCTGACACTCAGATGGAACAGTCGAAGGTATGTGTGCTAGTTGTGTGCATTTTTATGTCTGTGCATGTCGACCAATGTGTTGTGACACCCTGAGGGGACTGCAGGACCCCCTAATTTAACAACCATCGATTGATTGAATAAAGTGCAGACACGAAGCAGGAAAAGAGAGGGCTCACATGGATGAGAGAGAAAGAGGGGGCATGAGAATATGAACAGAAGCGGCCACGTGATATAAAAACTTTCTTTGGTCAAAAAGCCTAATGTGACTCTACAGTTCTGTGGTTTATCAGTCAAGCGTATGAAATATACTGGAGTCTTTGTTGACAGAGACAAACAGGAAGATCCATCTTACATACGCCCCTCTTCTCGTGAAACGTGCATTCACTGTAGTGCATTATTAAAACTATTACTTGTTACCTGGCATCACAGGTGAACAACTCTTAGTACGTGAGGTCTTGACATGCATCTCGAGTGACCCACTGGGTTCGGTCTCACTTTCCCTGCTCTTTATATAAATACATCGCTGGGACAATGGAAACAGTCATCTTTAACACAAAGAAAGAAAGACCTTAATGTGTAACATTTGCTGAATTTGGAGGAAGGCTGTTTGTTTTACAAGGTATAACATTTGGAGGATTTCTCCACAGGCGATGAAAGAAGTAGATTATATTGGATACGGCTCACTGTATTTGTAAAATTTGACAGGCTAAATGTTGGCTGAAAAGACGCGCTAGATGAACTGGTTGTATATTACGTGTCTAACCCACATCCAGCACTTTTCCCTCCTTGATGTTGTGTACTGTGTAATTACTGTGGCTGCTATGAGTGTTTCTTTAATTATGTTGCTGTTCAATTTTTCGGTCTGCTTAAGTGTAAAATGTTCTCAAATTCTTGTTAATAATTGAGATATCCTGCCCATTGACTATGACAGCATAATATTGACTGACACCCACAACTGTGACTGACTTCCATTGTCACGGCTTGTTCGTCTGCCACAGGAATAGTCCAGAGAGGCAAAGGTCGAAGGCAATGTTGTTACATGAATTCAAATTAAAGCAAACAGTAAGGCTAAAGATAAATGTTTTCAGTTGTTGTAAAATTGCAGCCACTTCAAAATGCACAAATGATGACTGAGAAGTTATTACCAGACACAATGGACTGACTGGGTGCGTGCTTCCATGGCTGCTCCCTGCAGAGAGGAGGGCTATTCGTTTTCCCTTTCAAATATCACAGCCTGAGGAAAAACACTGCAGGTTGTCGCTGTTGCTCAGCAGGTTGAGGGAAACATCCTGCACTTAAAATGTCAGGGGTTGTTAATGAGTTACAACCTTTCATCCCATATTCCTTCCCCTACCTATTGTACCAATATCAGTTCTAGAAGCAGAGTACTATAAATAGAGATTTGTGGGTTGCGTTTCACATCAGACCAATGTTTCTGTTCTTCTCTCAGGTCCTGATTCCTCTCACTCGCTGCAGTTCCCATAAAGAGACAATTCAGGGGCAGCTGAAAGTGCGACACCCCGGCCTCTACACACTCATCTTTGACAACTCCTTCTCACGGTATGGATTCTTCCTCCTAGTGGTAGAAGCTTGTGCGTCACAGAAATGTTTTTCACTCTTACTGTTTTCACCATCATTTCCTGCCACGGTTGTGTGTGTGTGAGTGTGTGAGCATTTTAAGCTGGGCTCCTATTGTGCCGCCGCGTCTCGTTGCAGTTAATCGGATTGCGGTCCTTTGATCAGAAACCTTCTCCCAACAGGTTTATCTCCAAGAAAGTCTTCTACCATCTGACCATGGAGAAGCCCATAATCTATGACGGAAGCGACTTTCCCTGAAGCCGGATGACACGCACTCCCACAGAGGCGTCAGCGTGATGTCACAAAGACATCATCACGATGTCGCTACTGGAGAGATTGCGGTTCAGTGACTGTTTCTAATTGATTTTACTTTTTTGCTCTTTTGGTCCCCAAACCTGTTTTACCCAAGTGTTTTATGTCTTCAGAAACATCTCTGTTTTATTTTTACTCTGTTTTGAGGTGTGCTCATCTTTTAACTGTGGCCTAATTGAAGTGTTGTCAGTGGGATGGAAGTGGTTTTTAGACGAGAAGAAGAAATGTTAACGCAATTTTTAACATATTTTTCTTTTTAAAAATACCAAGTAGTATACTTTAGTTCAGCTTTTTTTTTAGCTAGACAAATGTGTAATTTTGTTATTTATTTCTGTAATTTTTGTGTGTCTTACTTTTTGGTTTGGCCTCTCTTTTCCCAAATATACTGTTACGTTAGGGAATGCAGATAGCTGCAACAATAGTAACACTATCAGTATGAAATATGATAAAAGACTGTCATCAAATGATAAATATATATCAGAAAAAAGATGTCTGTAAAGACCTAGGAAAGATTTTTTACATTTGCAAAACCATGGCCAGTTAAAAAGGCTGTGTTTTTAAATCAGATGGCCAAAAGAAGCCCAACCAGCCCAAATCCATTTTCTGGGCATTTCTAGATTGTATCTAGATTGATTTTAAGAAGACTGGACATCACAACAACAAAAACAAACACATGAAATGCAAATTTAGCAAATCAAACAACGTTTTGAGTTGGTTTGAAATGCAATTTAAATCTAAATCTCACTCTGGAGACTCTGGCCGCTCATCAGATTTCAAAGCGTTTTTGTCTCACTGGCAGCGTGACACACAACAGCAATGTTAAATCCAGAGAGACAGAAATGCATCAGAGTACCCAAGTAGAATACAGCCTGCCACTTGCGGTGCAGTGTGTAAGACAACACAGAGAACAACAATCTGAAATAAACTCTGCGGCGTGACAGTTGTTTTCGAGAGTGAGACGACTGACAATGCTTCAGATTGTAAAGCTGCATCACCAGTGTAGAGTTACTGACACCTACATTGTGACCATAGCAAACCTGTTCAGATATGTCGGTGTTGTCTCGACATAAAGATCTGATCTGATCACTTGCAAATAACAGTACGCACCCCTAATATTCCAGATCTAGTTTGAGAATCACATCGATTTGCCTGCTGTGTGAAAAAGTGCAGGAAGGAAACAACGTAGTGAACAGTAACTGACCTGTAAAAATACAGTTTCCGTTTGATAACTCAGCATGTGCACTATGTGCAAATCTCAGGATTGGGGCATACAAATGTTCCCCAGTGGTAGCATGTCCTACAGTTATGTTTTTAGAAAAGTAATAAAGAATAGAAACACTTTCGGCTCAAAGAGACCGACAAACCAGCTTTATAGGATCTAATGAAGAAGAGTACCCGATCTTCCACAGGCTGACTTGATGTGTCATTACAATGATATTCAGTTAAATCTAACAATAACTGCCAGCTTATGAGCTGTTCTACTTCCAAAGTGCCTATTAACTCCTATAGCCAGGGATTAGTTTGCTTCTATAACTATATATTTTACACAGAATACAACAGCTTGTATGAACTGGTAATATTCTGTGACAACTTAATTCTGGTGGCTTTTAAATCACAACATGCGCAATATCACAGATTTCAGTTTTATCAGTTGAAAGGATTTTTCAGTTTGTATTTCATTTTGAATCTCTTTTTGTCGTTTGTTAGTACTCTCAGTGATCGGATGGGTTTGAACATTGTGTGATTTTTGTTGGTTTTTTTATAGCAAAGCAATAAGAAAAAAAGCGAGCTTGGTCACGTGGGACACAACCATTCACTACTTAATGAAACATTTCACACTCAGATATATTTTATATTTTTGATGGGTGTAAATTGGTGCAATTTGTATGCAAAGCCTCATATTTTCTCTACAGAGCTGCACTTTGTGATACTGATTTTATAAATTCTTAAGCAATATTAAATCTGTTGAGTTTACATGATCTTTGTCAAAGAATTCACACAGGGACAGATTTTTTTTTTTTTCTACTTGCTGTTTTTTTGAAGGATCTTTTTGGAAGTGTAAATTGCACATGAATCACGGCTACAAGCGCTCAATAATAGAACTGTAAAACATCCAGTAAACATGAATAAAAGGTGAGAGCAACAATGCCTCCAACATTCGATAATCTGTGTGTGTGATTTAGTGTTTGACGGCTTGGAACATCCGAACGAGATCAATACGTTGCCTCTGTGTGCTGCCTCGCTCGTTCCGAAATGTCACGAGAAAAGACAAACAATTGCCTCCGTTCTACATTTACATCAGAGGTGACGTAGAGTAGGTCTGTCTGAAGGGGAAGAGACTTTTCATCATCCAGAAAAAAATAATTTAGTCCAAATGACAGCAACACTCTACTGAAAGGTAAAAGCTACAGACAGGTATTCTTCTGACAGAAACCACAAAGTGTTGAAAACAATACAAACATCTCCTCTGTCAGTTCCATGTTGGTTCAGTATGACTTCTCAAAGTAACACCAGCAGAGCCATAGCTGAAGTCACCACCATTCCATCCTCTGTGTTTGTACCTTTGGGAAGGTTTCATACTGAGTGAGGTTGTTGATTTTCCTCCTCCTGTGCGTGTTTCAGAACCTGTGGTGTTAATGATCTCATCAGAGCTGAAAACAATCGGCTGATAAATTAAACAGCTGATTGACAGAAAGTGAATTTGCAACAGTTTCATTCAGGCAGTTGGTGTGGAATGTGGAGAGTTGCATTTTTATGAAAGTTTTGGATTGTCAATTTAAAGAAAGCTATTCAAAAATGTCCCCTGGAGAATAATGATGGATATTTTTCAAGGAAATTGATCGATAATGTAAGTAGTAGTCTAGACTATTTTCATCTAGGGCCTAGATATTCTGGCACACATGATCTCTTAGGTGATATTGAAATACAGTTGTCTTATATGCTTTTCAATAAGCTTTTATTTTAGCTTTTATTGCAGAACGCCAACGCCTGCAGCGGTGTTTGGGTGGGTGGTGCGTGTAAAATGTCATTCACAAGAAGGGCAGAAATCAAGTTTTCCCACCAGAATATTGCATTGTCACCAAAAGATCAATGTTAATCACTTCACCAGTCAGTGGTCATACTGTTGTAGCTGATCAGTGTATTTGTTAGACTGTTTCTATAGTATCATGTCAAACTAAACAGCCTGGTATCTCTGTAACAGCAGACCACATTTTGTGTGTGTGTGTGTGTGTGGCGACACAGTCAGGTCCAGCAAAGCAAAGAGAAGAGTTTGGAGTGTCTCAACAGCAGCTGTAAAGCTTCCTGGCTGAACTCTCACTGACTGTTCCCTTCAAAATAAAAGTGAGATGCTGAGAGATGACGCTGAAAGCTTGCACACTGGCCCCTGAATACAGATGTTGTTCTGCCAAACATCTGTCAGGAGGATTGGTTAAATCCAACCAGGTTTCTTTACTGTGTTCGTTGTGAAGTATCTTTCCAAATCTTGCAAAGCGCGATTAAAGGCTTTTTTTAAAGGTAGTTTTTATTTTGAAAATACACACAGGAAGTTACCACATTGTTATTGTTGCTTGCATGACAGATGTTGTGTTTACACGTGGGAGAGAGAGAGAGAGAGAGAGACAGAGAGAGAGCGCGAGCATCCCGTCCTGCAGGAGTGTGATGCTGCCTCACGGAGGAGAGCTGAGCCGAACCGACAGGATGTCCCGTCTCCACATCAGGAGGATCCTTCTCACTTTGTGTTTGGCTCCAACTGTGAGTAACTTGTATTAACTTTACCTCTGTGAGAGAACAATAATTATTAGAAAAATGATCATATTTTGTAATTTGGACAACATGATGAAGCTCTCTTTCGCAGGACATTGGAGGTGTGTGAAAGTACCCGAGCCTCTGTATGAGAGCTGATTTAACAACAGCTTTCTGAACAAGGCCGAAATGAACACGACCTGAAACAGGTGTTCACACATCACCTGTCACCTCTAGACCTGTGTTCTTATTTAACATACAGCGGGCTGTGGAAGTGATAGATCTGGAAAAAGTGTGAAGTGAGTGTGTGTGTTAGATGTTCAGCGGTGCAGCTCCGAGCGGCAAGATGTGTTAATCTTTCGGTGTGTGTGTGTGCGTGTGCGTGCCTGTTTAAAATCAGTATTGCTGTGTTACACTCCACAGCACGTGCATACGAGGTGTAGGTATATGTTATTCGCTTGTTCTTGCTTAAACCTGCTTCTAAAATGTAGTTTCCACTGGTTTTCTAAGCCCTTCATAATAACAGACTAAATATCTTTGGGTGTTGGACTGCTGATCCGACAAAACAGGAGCTTTTAATAGGTCACGTTGGGCTCTGGGAAACTGTGATGGCTTTTATAGATGAATTTATTATTCACTAAGAGAATAATCCGCAGATTCATCTTTAATTGAAAAAAAAAGAGATTATCATTTGCATCTTTAATGGGCTGTTATTGTTTCCTGTGAACTGCTATTATTTTATCATTACTTTGTACTCATGACTTGTACTTATGGCTAGAAAGACTTAATATGTATTGTGTTTGTGCATATAAAATTGTAATATCAAATATGTATAGTATGCATGTGCATTTATGAAGAGGGATGGAATATTGGCGTACGTTTCCATGAATTCACATTATTGAAATCAGGAGAGTGAACTTCATAACCACATTATCAGCCGTCTACGCCGTTTGTGCAATTTGTCTTCGCTGATCGACTGTGCAGAAGCCATTCAGGCGACAATCTGTGCGCGTGTATGCCTTTCCTGCAATCACACTCGCAACACCTTTGTTTTACTGGCCACCTCTCTAATTTCCATAATGGGGCAGAAATATGAGAGGCAGGCAAACAGGTGGTGTGATGATCAGCGTGGCACAGAGATGATGGGAACAGGGCAGACACTCATCACTGTGCTCCACTTCATTCTTTTCTCTTTCGCTGCTCAGGATCGCAGAGAATTATAATGAAACACCGAGCTCCATTCATGTTGCTATCAGAGTGTGCCCAAGGGGTTTGAGGCTTTTATATATAAGTGAGTGTGTCCCAGACATGTTTAGCCACCAGTACGTTCTCTAAAATCATTAAAATGTTGCTTTACCTGTGTTTGGTATTAGTAACGTTTTAGTCTTGGCCACTTTACCCGGACAACAGCTAATGATTACAACCCAATAACCAAAAACTGTTGACAGGACACCTTGAACTGCAAACAAGGTCAATCATGATTTTTGGATCCATGAAGGTTTTTTTTTTTTTTACGTTGGTGCCACTTTCCCCAAGCTGAGAAAAGCGATTAAAAAAATCTGTGAAATCATCATAATGTCACATATATAGGAAGAGCAGGAACTCATGGGTGAGTATAGGGATGACATGTTTTCTTAGGCTAATGATAATAATGTTGTTCTTGTTGTATGCGCCAGGCGAGCACTTCTTATTGGAACTGAATAGGCGCCCCTGTTTGCGTTTTTTTAAATCTATGCATTCAGCAGTCCATTAGCTTAGCCCATGACTTTTCACACTTGGATTAAACAATCATGCTCTAAAATGTTAATAACGAGACTTTAGATTTATTAGTAGGCAGGTTTTTTTCTTCGTTTAACCTGTTTTCAGTCTTCATGAGTGGCATCAATCGCCTCATCGATCTCTCAGCAAGAAAGCTTATGCGCATATTTACCAAAATGTCAAACAATGTATAAAGTGTATAAACTTAATACAGTATGACAGGCTGTGTTTGTGCTATCTGATTGACTGAGCATGTTTCATATTTTCCTGCCGTGCTACCGTTACGGCTGCAGCAGCGTGAAAGTGCCCCTCGTTCCCTGTTGAAAATAGAAGGCAACATCTGCAAAGTGAGCCCAATCCAGTGGCCCCTTTTTGGGTAGTTAGTGGATAATGGGCTTCACCTCTCAGAGAACATTTTTACAGCTAGACTGCAAGCTCACCTGGCAGCGTGAAGTGGCTTGCGCATTTTGTTGCACAGCTCATATCATCCAGATTTACCTTATGCGGCTCATCCATCTCTTTATCTCGCCTATGTCTGATTCTGTTGCTTTTAAATGCAGCGCAGTATCTCCCTTAATCCCACCATGCAGTTTAGATGCGTGAGCACGTCATGCTTGTATGTAAAACTGACTCTGGCTTTTGTTTCTCCACCCTTGTCTTCTCTTTTGGAGGCTTTGCTCGCATCCACTCAACTGCACATCATTCTTATGTAGAATAAAACATCTTCACAGCATCCTCCTGCATATAAATGGAAGGAAGCCATGCGTAGTTCATGGTGCCCATCTGAGACAAACACTGCGATTTAGCTGTGCGCTTTATGGTAACGTGTGCATATGCTCTCTGCTTTGACTATGAATTCCTTAGCTCTGGCGGTGTTCATGCCATCGTAAACAGCACAACCACTTGCTGTGTGGCAGAGAACAATATGCCGTCGTATGCATCCATGATGCACACTTCAAACTCTGATCGAATTCAATTTTTCAGCAAGAGACACAGTAAACACATTTTTTTTTTTTTTACAGGTACCCCTAGCCTGCCTTTGAACAGGAAGCGCAGTAATTGCTTGTCTAAATTGAAAAAATAACACCTCTCATTAGCTTATTAGCATAGCATTAGGAACAAAGAGGACTGGCAGCGATTTGTTCTGGATGCTTCCGACACATCCGTTCCTTGTTGGTTTTAGGGAGAAATGGCGCTGAGAGCTTGTATATTTGCTTCTGCCACAGCAACTGTCAGGAGGATTGTGTTCAACTCCAGTTTCATGTTTGTGCTTACATAATGTGTCAGAGTTAAATACATTGTGTAATGTATCTCGTTTATCCTGCAGGTAACTGTCATTCTGCACAAACACTAGTGGCTCATTTTTTTCTAGAAATACTCATTATTTGTGTTCGTGTGAGATGCCAAAAAAGTTTACAGTTAAGACACAAAACGAGGAGAAAGGGCCAAGGTGAGTGATTGCATTGGAAAATTAAAATATATCTGGATGAACAAAAACAGCACTATTTCAAAGGCAGACATTTGCCTTGTAAGATTCACCTGACTGTATAGGAAGAGAACATATTTTGTGTACATGTACGACTTTGGTGATTAGATATTAGAAACTGTGCATTTTGTTATTTGCCACTGACTTTACGGACATTATATTTTCAATGTCCAATGTGATTTTGACCGTGCCTTTCATATACATGCATGACTGTGGAAAACCAGGGGCGAAGGGGCAGCAGCACCCCCTAAAATGAGGCCATAGCATTTGCCAAATAAGCAAGAAGGCCCAGATGATTAAGAATTTGTCAGAAACAGTGCTTCGTGTGGTTTTATAGTTTCTCCTAACTCAACAACTCACCAAATTTTTAGATTTTATAAGGGAGTCTGGGAAATTTCTCTCCCTCTTCATCGCCTGGCTGTTTTTGACTGTAGTTGAAGTGACTGCTTTGACCTATAACATTTTGCTGTAGTGTAAAACTTCTCAGCACCTCCATCTGTGACTGACCTTCTTGCATCCCTGCATATCTGGTGTTGCAACCCTGAAAGATTACCCCTGAGTTTGGGGTTGAATTCCCAGTGTTTTCCAACAGCAGCATCCCCAGCACTCAGTTCAAACGTAGCAAATCAGTGCACATCACAATAATAAGAAGCTGTCTATGCAATGCGTACTCAGTCGTGTAATTTCCTGAAATGGCTCCAGGTGTGTTTGTATGGGTGCAGATGTTGCCGTTTCCCTCCTCAGGGATCTCAAAGATCTAGTTAATGGAAATGTTTATAACCCACAACCAGCTCATCCCATTGGATGACACTCAGAGAGCTGGTGAGAGGGGAAACCATCCAGCGGGAGTGTTTGTGGCCCCAGAGGAATTTAGCTTCTGAAGCTTCTTTTCATGCAGTTTGATTGTGTTTCCCCCTTCAGGTCTTTAGAAATGAGATGGAACTATGCTGAATTAAGGACAAAATAAAAGGCTGTGCAACGTGCCTATCAATGATATGCATTACGTATCTCTCAAAACCAAAAGAGAGACTCAAATAGCAGCCTCAAAATTACTCGGCGTTGGAAAAACAAAATGCAAAACATTCTCAAAATTTAGAGTCATTTTGGAAATGGAGGGACATCATGATTATCCGTCAGCCTGTAACTACCTCATTTTATACTTCCTTTTCTGCTTTGGTCTTATTTTGGTCTTTTCAGTGCGCGCTCTTCTCTCATACCTGCCAACATCACATGGTGCCATCCACTCGCCAACCACTATGACTAGAAGATAATGTCCTCAAGGCCAATGCATAAACTGAATTTTAAAAAAAAAACATCATTATGGCAGTGACTAATGAAATCAAGTTGTTATGCTGCTTTCAAAGTCTTTAACAGCATCATTAAAACCCAACAGTGAACCTGGGGACACAGTAATTATCACAATCAAGGCCTTTTCTGACATTTTCGACGTCCCTTAATAATAGAGATCAATAATCAAGGTTGAATATGAAAGGATGTGATTATTATATGGTCACAAATTTTCCAAGAGAATTCAAATGAAGCAGATAGACATTGTATCTGGAAACGCACAGTGTTGTATGTTGTCAAGGCTAATACAAAGAGACCCGGCCTGCTGCTCTGACCTTCACATTCAGGACCGCTTACGTTCACCAGCAGCATGATATAAATATGAATGACACTTGAATGCAACCCAGAGTAGTTCATCCCACTCAAACGAGAGATTCACCCGCCAGCTTCAACCTCCTCAGTCAGCAAACACACAGATATCAGTTTTATTGATTATGTGTTTGAAATAAATTAGAGATCTTGATTGTTTTCTCAAGATAACATAGAAAATCATACACCTCGCCTCACAACAAACAAAACACATACATTCACTATGAAAAATAATGGAAGTGAGGCAACATCTGCTGTCACGCTTGTTGTCAATATGCTACTATTGCACCTTCTTGAAGAACTCAAACAGTCAGTGTGCCGCCTGACTCTATCTATCCTGTGTTCATTTTGTTCTTTCCACACAATTTTAGCTGTCAGCAGCATGTGTCATACATTGCAAACATATTTTTTATTCAGGAGAACCTCAGGTTTCAGTGTAGCTTATTTCAAGTCCCAATTTTACATTTTCTTGGTCTGAGAATGGATGAATTCACAAGATCTGTTTAAAAAAACATTTTTTTGTTTTGTTTCTTTACCGTAGCTCAGACAGAACCCCCAATATAATCCTGTATTTCATTGACTGACCATGCAGATGTGTCCAAAAAGAGAGTAAAAATAATCATAAATCATCATAACAGAGGAAATCTAAGCAAAATGGATCTTTTCAGAGAAACATTATCATCCACCGAACATAAACATTATACATTTTTGAGTATGTGAGAACTAACAGTACGTTGATGTTAATACATGCTCTACTTAACACACCCTACTCAATATACTTCCTCCATTCACCTTCTTCCCAGACCCCCAGACACTCACCTTGCATCAGTCCGTTTCCTTCTCAGAGACGAGATGTTGTTATTTGTGTCAGTCCGAGGTAAAAGTCAGTCAAATCCAAATCTTGTTACTCTGTTTCTATTTGACATATGGGAACAAATGAACGATTCGGGGCTGACACAGAAGGATCTCAGAAGGATGGAGCACAGAGTGGTCGGAGGTCAAGGCAATCACCTGTGTCCTAAGGGATAAACTCATTTAACAATTATTTACGAGAAAGCAATTCCTGCCGATGGTAGGGCATTTGCGCACAATGAGTCACTGACCTTTAAAAATTGACATGGGTTTATTTTTCCAGATGTGTGACTTGCCTTTTAATGCAACTACAGACCACCGCTGTGTCTTGCTGGAACGTCCGTACATATCTAATAAAGCATCCCTTCCTTTTTTTATTCCTCCTTCCCTACCTGTAGGCGTTGTCGAGCCTGCACCCTGAATGCGAGCTCATATTCCAGCTGAAGCGAGAGGAGCTCAGCTGCCTTCTGGACGTTGTGGAGCAGGCCAACAGAAGCACGGAAGGTGTGTTTTCCATTTTAACATCGTTCTGCTGTAGTAACGATATGATGTATATCGCAAATGTTCCCATTATGTGTAACAGTCTGCGCAGGAATTAATGCCTCGCAGAGAATCATCAGTTGTCGGCACAGATTCTTGATGGCGTTCCAATGAACACGCACTGAGCGATCGATCAGCGATGCGTCTGTAGCGGAGAACATTAAGGAAAGTTACCTAAGGATGTATGTGTGTAATCTAGCTCAAGATTAAAGGTCCTACCATGGGATCCACAGTACTTCCTCATTCTTGTCCTAATAGAATTTGCTCAGTGGCAGATGTTAAGGCTCTGAAGAATGTTGTTGGGGGGTTTTGTGCACGATACACCCCATTTACCTCTGCTGCACCTCCATGGGTACATATTTAAACTGTGTGCAATTCAGGCACCGGTGTCTGGCAGTGCATACAAATTCATGAAATCTCTCTTCTGATTAACTGCCCTCGCAGACACATAGCTCCCTCTTTTTTTCTTTTTTTTTTTGAGTCTCTCTTCTCCTAAATCTTCTCCGAAAAGGTTGTCAGCCATTCTGGGATGCAGTCGTCTGCTGGCCTCACGCAGTTGTTGGGGAAACAGTCCAGAGAGCTTGTCCTGCGATCTTCTCCCTCTTCAAAAACAACACAGGTGACTAAAGGGGTGAGAGGGGAGGGAGGTGAGTGGTGTTCAGGCTGAGATAATGACGAGAACAGTGTGCACCGGTAGGCAAAAACAAATTAAATGCACTGAGAGGCGCTTTTATGAAGCACTCTGATTCCTCTGTATGAACTTCATGGGAAAACAAGACCATCAGCGAGAAAACTGGTCATTTATATGTGAGCTTAGTTATTTCTTATGCCTTCACCATATTGGTCACATTATCCTGGTCAAATTATGTAGAGTTGGCACCAGAAACAAATTAACAAATTAAGTTAACTCTTACACCATTTGTTATATTATCTTTATTGATCTCACATAGCCCAGATGCATAGATGCATTACCTTAAACATACTACGTAGTATTGTGTATATGTTGTCTTTCTTTTACTCGATTTTGAAACAAATGCACAGCCTAGCAAGATCATAATCTTTCCAACATGATGACCGGGGTTGAAAAATACTGTGTTGATTCCTCCTCAGAGATTTTGCTGTGTGGATTAGAGACACGTGGCTTCAAGATTTGGTGATCATCTTCGGTCTGAACAGTTCTGCTGATGGACTCTGTTGCATTTCTCCTCTTGTTTTTTTTTTCATTTTCCTTTTCTTCCTCCTTCTTCTTCTCCTTCTTTCTCAAAATATCAGGCACTGACTCACTGCTACACGGCAGCTGCTAGATACTTATTTGTTTTCATGTGCTCAGGCTCGCTAGATTGTCACAGGAGACTGCAATCAAATTAGTTTTTTCTTTAGTAAATTAAATGATTTGTGAGGAGGCACCCATATAAATGATTTACAAAGTGAGCAAACAAGAAGTACCTTGGCACGTTGTGCCTGTGGGGATATATATCAGTGTCTGAACAGGAGCATGTCAACAGCCCTGTGAGGCGGAAATTATGCACATTTTTGCTTTGAACTAAATGCTATAATGTCACATTTATGTACAGTATTTTCAGATGGACTCTAAAGATGGTAAAGATTCCCATGTACACAACTCATGATCATCTGACAGCTCAAGAAGGATATATGAGTTAGTTGTGTGACGGTTAAAAAAAATACATGCATTAACCAAATTGCAAAAAAAAACATCACATTTTGTATTTCTGGAGACCAAAGATATTCACCAAACACAACACTGATCAATTACAGTATAAACAATCACGTGAAACACAAAACAATCCCAATATCCCTAGACAATAATAATCAGAAAATAGCTAATATAAAACAAAATAAAGCATCCTAACAAACTACAAACGAACATGATAATATGTGAAAAAAACAAGTGAAGAGAATTTGGGAACAGACCAGAATAAATTCAACTTACTAACGGCACAAAAATCCCGTCCTGGAAAGAACGACAAGCCCGTCAACCAACATTGCCATCCCAAGAGCCACAACACAAACACAGCTAGGAAAACACCAAACATTTTAGTAAGTGAGTCTAATCTAAAGATTTTCTCTTCATGGTTGACATTTTGATTGCTCCACGTTTCACCTCAGGTTCAGTGAGCCGTAACTGCACCGGCAGAGGATGGTCCAGACCTTTACCGCCATACCACGTCGCCTGCAGTGTGGATGATGACATTCCTGAGGTGAGGGTCGTTGGGGTGAGACAGATGAAGTTGTAAAGGAACCTCCAGAAGAAGCAAATAAGAAACATGGAGGGGATGCAAAAACTGGGGGACAAATGCAGGAAGGAAAACCACCTGCTTCGACTTCAGGAAGAAACCAGACCAAATGAGCTAAATAACTTCTATTCGAACATTAAATACTGTAAATGTGCCTTAGGTGAGAAAATACTTTTGCAAGGCAGTAAGTGACTCAAACGTCACCCATCTGGTAATAGCTGAAATTATCCTCTTTCACAAAGAGAGACTGGCGCTTAATCGTACTGAACAGTATTTTAGGGGGAATAATTATAAGAATACTCCCTTTGGTGCAATAGAGAACATCTTTTGTCTTGCATTAATGAAAACCTTTTTAGTCTTCCACTAGCAGAAGTGTAAAGTCACCAATTACAAGTTCTGATGCTGCTGTAATTAAGGAGCTTTTTCATGTTCTTTTTAGGCCCGTTAGGCTGCCATTACAGCCGGACTCAAAGTATAGCAAAAGCTTTCTCGCAGTTATGACCTCGTCATCTTTTCAACGTGGCTGAGTCCCAAGCTTGTCCTACAATTTGGTCTCACTCGGAGACATTTCATTTCATTTTGAGGCCTGACAGCATGTTAAAGAAGCTTACAGAAACATCTTTCATGTCTTGTTTTTTCAGACGGAGCAGTCGTACTTTGCCACAGTGAAGCTGATATACACCGTTGGGTACAGCATCTCTCTGGCGGTGCTGGCCGTTGCTGTGCTGATCCTGTTGCTCTTCAGGCAGGAACACTGGAGGAGTACATGTTCCCCCCCGTCCAGAGACCAGACGGACAGACATTTAGTCATTTTTTTATAATCAGTAACAGTACATCTCGACTAACTTAAGGCCACAGTGTGCCAAGCAACAGCATCGCAACGATGATGGTAGTCTAGCTTTGAGAAAAAAAATCTGACTTTTACCAGTTTTTGGCCTTTGTCAACATCTACTATGTTTTTAATGTGATGCTATGGACATGCGTTCTTTGTAGCAATGTTCTAGTGTCGATTATAAAAGGACTGTTTCTTGTGGAGAGGTACAAGACAAAACTGATACCACTTAGCCTAGCCTAGCATAACGACTGGCATCAAGAGGAGACAGCTTGCTTGGCGCTGTCCAAAAGTTAAAAAAGACATTAGAAATTCAAAAGGTCTTTCAGTTAATGAAATGAATCAACGATCAATGAATTTAAGCCAACTGATAAACATCTTATATCCTGTTTGTTTGTTTTGTACCAGAAGTTTAAAATTGGTATGTTGCAGATGGAGCCACTAGCTAGCAGGCTGATCTTGCTGGTTCCAGCTACGTATCAAGTATAGAAGTTTAAAAACAGTTTCAATCTTCTCATCTAACTCTCCAAAATGGCAAATATGTGTCTTCCCTAAAATGTTGTACTTCACTTTCAAGGAACAGGTGTGATTTTCATGTCATTTCACAGATATTCACCCTGAAACCCAAATTAAAAGCCTGTCATTAAATCATTATAGTTCTTACTTGTGGCAAAAAACAGCGAGGACCCAAATGCAAGACACTCAGGAGGCAGGCACGGCACAGAACAAAAAGCAAGCTGTTTTAAAGTAAAGCTGTAAACAAAAGAACAATGAATCCAAAAGTCCAAAATGCCAGTTGCAAATGGAAACAAAAACAGAGGGAGCAGGCGGGGGCAAGTTGAAGAATTTAACTGAATAAAGCACAAACCAGTTAGGCTCTGGGAACACGAGTTGCAGAGCAGGACCGAAGAGCAGAAAATGCAGGACTGACACTGGGAAACAGAACAGACGAACAGACAAAGCGAACAGGAAATAGCAGAATCAAAAACAGTGCTGCGATGCCTTTGTGTAATGACTCGTGAGAGGGATGGTTCGCTCCACATCCAGTGTCACGAAATAATGACCTCTCACAAATGATAGCGCAGTGCCAAAACTTCCATCTCTATTTAAAATCTCATTTACTGTAATGTTTCTCATACACTGTACATTTTTAATGGTCTCATTTTACATGCTAATTTGCTTTGGTTTTTACTCTTTTTTCGATGCTAACCTCACATCAAACTGGTTATACCTGCCGGTGAAAAACCATGGAACTATGACAACATTGTAGCTGTTGATAGATGTTTAACAATGCGGTGTGAGATTGCGTTGTATAGCAGACTTTTTTTATAGTGAATCTCGACAACACTGCAGTTGATTTATTACACGTTACCTGATCTTTCAACAGGAGGCTGCGTTGTGCCAGGAACTTCATCCACATCCAGCTCTTCATCACATTCATCCTAAAGGCTGTGGCGGTGTTCATAAAGGATGCGACACTGTTCTCAAGTGAGGACACGAACCACTGCACCCTTTCCACAGTAAGATATGATGTTGAGGACGAGAGATTCTTGGCTGTATTGAGAAATTCCTGCAGATAAATTTGCCTGTTCTGCATCGCTCTCATCACTTATTGCTGGAGTACCTCCTCTCTGATACTAATCCCTCGCTACAATTCACTTTATGTCCTTTCTTTTCTTCCACTTTCTTCTGTCCAGTTTGACTGTAAGGCCTCTGTGGTCTTCTGTCACTACTGTGTAATGGCAAATTTTTTCTGGCTCCTGGTGGAGGCGCTCTACCTTAATTCCCTGCTGCTTTCATCCTTCTATCGCAGTCGTCGATGCCTCTGGGGCTTCAGCCTGCTGGGATGGGGTGAGAAACCTTGACGTGAAGTTTCCCCAACATTTGTAATGTTGAGCTGCAGAGTTTGGTTCCAATTTGAGATATCCCACACTTTGAGACACAGTATTCTTATAAAAAGACTAAACAAAAAGGCAGATGTTAAGGTAACAGATGAAAGGTTACACAATGAGGCTTCAAAAGACTGTATCATTTATATTTTAAAGATGCTTTAGCTTTCATCTCTGTATTAGATAAATGTCGGCTCAAGGTGAGACGCACTTGTACATTAGAGGAAAGAGGAAGATGCCAAAGAGAGATTTTTCTCTTAAAATTAGGCCCTATGTTCCCACATTTCTAGGACATTTTCAAAATGAGGTTTTGTGTTCCTACATTTCCCTTCAATTCAAGCACTATCCTCCCACATGTTTTTTTGGAAGCACTTTATAGTAAATGAATGAATTAATGAATTAATGAAATAATTGGTTAGGGTTAGGGGCTAGGGGTTAGGGTTAGGGGTTACTGTTAGGGGTTAGGGTTAGGGTATTCTTAGAAATGTAGGAACATGGGCACGAAGTTTGCTGTTGCAGTCATTGATTTATGTGAGCCGCAACACCGTTGTTACTTCTGTTCATGAAGCCAGTACATTACTGCATCTGCAGACAGAGTTTTTTTTATCTTAGAAAATATCCCTGTAATTGGATGCTTAGGACACTTATTCTTCTTGATGTGCGGATAGTACACTGTGTGATGATGTGATGCGCAACTTGCATTGAGTTTGGGGCATAGCTCATCCTTTTTGAAGACGTTTTGCTTTGCACTGCAGATGTCCAGCTTTGTTGATTAACATGCCAGGTCACTGAATCTTTCAATCTACAAAATGGGTGTAGAATCGTGATGTCAAAAAATCCCCCCAGCTCTCTTCATCTCTTTGTTTTCTTCAAGCATTTCTTATTGCTCGGTAGAATAAACAATTACCGGGAGCGCTGGAATTGGTAGCTTTCCCAGTTCCAGCGTCGCCGGTGTATGTACCAGAACAAGAGGATCCTACTCTCTGTGTGTTCCCTGAGCAGCAGGCCCGTCTCTTCATGGAGTGTTCTGTCCTGATTGGATAAAGTGGGCTGGGATACCAGAAAAAGACATGGGTTACTGACCCAACAGTAATCAACAGTAATTACTATTACTGTTGGAATACAGAGCTATTTGATACTTATTTTAATAGGAACATGACGCTTAAAGCAGGTAACAAACAAAGGTTTAAAAAAAATGTATGATATTTATGTTTACTGCAGTCTTTTTGCTGTTTTTTGTGAATATTCAACAAAAGAAATGTTCAGTCTGATTGTCATGTTATAGTCCTGTTATATGTTGTTGAACTTTTCCCTGTGACATTGAAAGTGATGTAAACGAATATCAGTATTTTTCAAGATATTGTCTCATTTTTGGACATTTGAGCACTTTGACAACACGAGTAAGGAACACTGAATTAAGTAAGAATTTCTGTAAACATTTAATATTAGAGATTCAAATTTGGACATTTATTTCTCCACAGTGAAGAACTGAAATAGCGTTATTTTTTACTCCAAACACAGTACCACTCTCATTAATTAGATAAGTAGTGTATATCTATGTATATTTTTTTTTAACTCAAACAAGCAGGAAGATTCATCATCCTCCAAAATCAGATGACTGATTTCAGTCTTGTTCTGAGCTAAACAGTTTAATATTTATTACAGATCTGCGGTTCAAACAGTCTCACAGCTTTCTTTAGGGACAGCAAGAAGCCGACAGACAGCCACCGGCCAGCATCCCCAATTTATTATTGCAATATTGCCAGACACTCTCCGGGCTCGGTGGCATCGGCTGTAATTACCAAACAAACTGAATTAAAGCTTAAATCCCTGAGGCAGTCACTGCTAATGTATTAAATTATGTTTGTGGTTCGGATGTTCCTTCAAAAGTTGATTT
Source organism: Diplodus puntazzo (assembly GCA_963678695.2). Lineage (NCBI taxonomy): Eukaryota > Metazoa > Chordata > Actinopteri > Spariformes > Sparidae > Diplodus > Diplodus puntazzo. Next base: position 12,950,079 of record OZ023163.1, on the reverse strand, counting down.
CTTTAGAACTCATGTATGATTAAATGAAAGGCATCACTGCCACTGAACTCAGCAGCTGCAATGAATATAGAGACATTTGCCTTGTAAGGCAAGGCTTTGATGCACAGACTGTTTGTGAAGGGCACAAAGCCTCCATTTACTTTACAAAGGTGACATTCTGCTGTCTCATTATGATTCAACTGTGTATTGATTGTGTCTCACTGATGGTATTGTTTCTTTTTTTCTTTTTGGTCTTTCCACAGGTGTACCTGTGCTCTTCATCATCATATGGATTGGATCCAGGGTTTACTTTGAGGACACTGAGTGTGTACAAACCTCCATTCCTACTTTTTCCTCCACAAGCACAATTATTTCTCATGTACATTTACAGCACACTTTAAGGGACTTATGACCAACATTGCAATCAGAAGTACAATGAGGGCTGGAAAAATGATCTGATATATAGTGTTATAGATTTTGACAATGAAATACATCCCCATGATTTCATGTACTTAACCTTTTAAACAAATGTGTATTTATTTAAAAGACAATCTGCAGACTGACTACGCATTTCTAAATGTCTTCCTGTATAGATGTTGGGACATCAACGAGGACTCGCCCTATTGGTGGATCATCAAGGGACCGATTGTTGTGTCTATAGCGGTAAAAGCCAACACAGTTGCCAGAATAAATGTTGGCACATTACAACACACTCACATTATAAGTGTATGAGCTGACTTTAGTGTCAGGAAGAGGACCGTAAGCTTGGTGAGACGGCTGCCAAGCCAAAGACCACTGTTCAAGACATGATTTCACATTCGTAACACTGGATATTTTTAAGGAGATGTCGGGTCAATTTCATTCATGTTTGTTGTGAGAGAATCAGGTTAGCAAGAACATGATCTTTTCCCAACCCTAACAAAGTGGTTTTTGTATGTAAAGGATACCAAAGTCTGTCATTGATCGCCTGTTTCCCATTTCCTTTTGCTATCTATGTGTACTCTTTTCAAAATCTCAACAACAAAAAAACAACAATGACAACCTCCAACCTATTAACCCATGAAAAATGCTGAAAATGGCACAAACACTTATCTCTTCGCCAAGGTCACAAACACAAATAAGCTAGCATCTGAAACCTTTTTATTGCAGGGATTTAGCCATTTTCATTGTAGGGTTCACCAAGTTTCCCCTGACTCAGTTTTTGCACTATTTTTGGTTCCAGCGTTGCCCAAATATGATTGTGACTCCACAGCACTGAGATCATCATAATGAAATCTTCATCATAAGTACAGCATGTCACAAAAAAAGTTTCGAACACAAAAAAAGAAGCATGAAAGTTGCAGCATAAAGAAAGTTCAAGGTATCTGTGGTTAGCAGAAATGTACATTGCCAACCAGGTTATAAATGTCCCCATTGTGCTGAAACTAATAAAACAATGGACTGTAAATTATGCACCGAGCAGGTTATAGATTAACATGCAGACGATCTCTGATGAATTTGAAAAACTTGTGTTTAGAGTAGAAAACTTACCTGACACCAGTCCTCCCTGGTCATTTACAAACTTGGGTGCCCATTGTTGCTGCCATGACATTCAATAATCACATTGCTGTGAGCACATTTGTTAGTAGCCGTCGAGGCTCTGTCCCTTTAAAAAGCTGTTTCTGATTTGCATTCTTGCTTGGTCTATTAACAGGTCAATTTTATGCTCTTCATCAACATCATCAGAATCCTGATGCAGAAGCTCAATCCTCGGCTCATCCAGTTCAACAACTCCTCTCAGTACAGGTAATACTGCCCCAGCACACCAGTGATACGATTTGATTTTAAATACAGAGATATTTAACGTTCATCTTTTTCACCTTCTTTAGTACTTTTCACTTTGAAAATTGAACACTTTGATGTAGGGAAGGATGCTAATTGTGTGGAAACTGTTGATTCACCGTTGTGGAAGCATTGCATAATTCATTCAGTCACTCCGGTGCCTCAAACGAGTCGATCCGGCCACGTGCACCCTTCCACTTCCCAAAAGGCTTATCAGAATTACTAATTGAAATAGGCTCACTAATTGGCTGAAAGTGTTCAGGGACATCATGCATATCCGGTTCTGATAAAAGACACACAAACGGTAAGTTAAGTGACGCTAGTCTTAATCACACCAGTTAGATTAATATGTTCTTCCACACATGAAAAGCATTACCTCAATACTCACATTTGAATATCCCAACTTTGAATCATGCACCTGCTACTACTTTTCCACTCATAAACAGAGGCTGTTTACAGACTGACGCATGCAAACACACACACACACACACACACACACACACACACACACACACACACACACACACACACACACACACACACACGTACACACAAGTATCCTCCTGATCTCATGATTAGCATGTCTTTGGAGCAGCACATGTGATTCCCTGAGGTAGCTTCACCTCCTGCGTCTCTTCTCCTTCCTCCTGTGCAACAGACGCCTGACTAAGTCCACCCTCCTCCTCATCCCCTTGTTTGGCACCCACTACATGTTCTTCAATTTTCTGCCCGACTACTTCAGTGTTAACCTGCGCCTCTGTATCGAGCTCTGCATGGGATCCTTCCAGGTACACACACACACACACACACACACACACACACACACACACACACACACACACACACACACACACACACACACACACACACGTACAATCACTCAATATTCTGCCAGCAATATATTGTGTTTGCTCTAATACTCTTAAAACACACGCACACGGAGACAAACACACACCCATACATACAATGCAATCTCTCCAGGGAACTGTATCATGTCATGAGACCCTCGTTTGCCTGATCAGTGAAGATGGGAGTGAATGTTCATCAAAATAAGTACATCTAACTTAGACAATATACATCGTTCATGTTACCAGTCCTTAAATTGAAAGTCAAGGTTCTTGGATTTGCTGTCTGCACTTCTATTCCCTCACGATGTCGGCTGCTTGCAGCTCTATGAGGCTGTGCGTAGGCATGCTAACATACTCACAGTGACATGCTAACATGCAAGTATAATAGTGATATTTACCATTGTACATTAGGATGTTATCATGCTTGCATTTGCTAATTAGTGCCTAACAAAAAGATTGATGAGGCTGATGGGAATATGATTAGTTTTGTTCTTCTGGTATCCCCATGGGACCCTTTTCTGTAAAAAAAAAAAAAAGTATGTATGGCACAGCTAGTAATGTTGAGAGACTAATACATTGGTTGATGCTGTTTGAATTGTGCAAGTTACAGACTTTACTATTCAAATGCTTTGAGTGGTTTGTCTCCTCTGTCACACGACTGTTGGATGTATAGTATTTCTAATTTCATATATTGTCACTGTCTTATACTTCAACTGTTTGAGGGCAGAGAACAACTGTGTTCAGATGAAAAAGGATTTTTGTAAATTGACAAACATCTGTCCATCTTACTACTATACATATATTTTACTGAAATAAGGACCCGTGGTGGTCCAACAGAAGGGGAGCGACTTTGTCTACTTTTTTGTGTCACAGCCCAAAACAGCTAACCTATGGAGAAGGGCTTAGTGGTGCTGTGTTGCTGAGAATGTGAGGGAAGTTTGTCACATCTGCCAAACACGTGCAGCCACAGAAAAGTCAAACATGTGGTACTAACTGGTTTGCTTGCCCGGCCCCAAAATGACTATGTAGCTGCCTCCCATCCTTTTGAGAAATTCAAATTCATAAGGCGCACAAGTGTGAAGTGAGCATGGAATGTATCATTTAACAAGCTTTGTTCATCAAAAAGGTGAAACAAGAAAGACTGATATTATTATGCATGTTTTAGCGTAAAGATAAAAGGAAGAGCAGCGGAGCAGAGCAGCCTTCTCCACTGGCTTCTACGTTGCTTACCGCGGTGTGTACTTGAGATATGTGTTCAAACCATTCATTATTCCACTCATGTTTGGCAGCTGTGAGCTGAACATATCAGATTGACCTACTTGTTCATTCTCATTCTTCAGCCCATCATCTCTCACTCTGACATTTAAGCTGTCCACCTTTTGATGATGCGTACCAGTGTGACGTACCATTTGAATGATTTAAACCGTCTCTCCTACAGGGCCTTCTCGTTGCCATTCTCTATTGCTTCCTCAATCAAGAGGTCAGTACGAGCAACACCACTCATGAGCGTTTACTATAACATAATCAGCAAATCACACAGATAATTTAAAGCCCTCTGTTGCATAATAAACCTGTGTACCCGGATCGTATGCCTGCAAGAGGTGAGTGATTCAGAGCTGTCTGGGTTTTCAGTGGAAAATAATTTGCCACTTCTCTCCACCTCATTGCATAATAGCGCGACCCCCAGCGCTTATGTTACCCATCGAGACTAATGTGAGGCCAATTCCACACAGTCTGAGGTCAACACCAGTCTGTGTTTAACACTCTGTGTACGAAAGCTCAAAACCCATGCTCATCCATTTGGTGCTTTAGTGCCACATGGGTAATGATATCTGTTATTATATCTATCTCTATCCCTTTGTAGATTAAAAGAACTTATTTAAATTACAGCTGTGGTCTATCAGTGAATGGGAAATTATTTCTTAATGCTGATAATGACTTAGTATCTAATATAATGACTTTGGAGTTTTTTTTGGTCAGATATATATATATATATAATGTATGATTGTTTAATTTGAACCAAAGTATCTCAAAGTGCAGCAAGTGGACCAATGGTGGCTTTAAGAAACAATTTTTTTGTGGCCCCCAAATGTGAAATCCTACTGCATTGAAATATTTAAAAAAAATAAAAAAAACCCGAAAAAATTATCAACTCGGAGGGACAGATAAAATTATCATTCTTACCTGTAAACCAGTGAATTCGATTGCTAAGTGGAATTTAATGCTAAGTGCTGTTATTAGACCAATCACAAATCCTACGACAGGTTCATGCTCCGCTTTGCCGACTCCCTAAATTGGCACTCAGTCATCATAACTTTAAGAAGCCGGGGTTTACTCCATACCAGAACCCAGTTTTGTGCTTGAACGTGCTCATATTTTGGGCGAACGTGAACTGAATGTTCGTATTTCTGCCTGATGAACGTTATTGTGAATGCGTTCATTCTGGCATTTGTGAACGGCGCGTTCTCACAGTTTAACTTCGTTCAAGACAGTGCTAGACTTCCATCGAGCCTTCCAGGAGAAAACCGGTGAAAACACACCATGAACAGGCCTTAACATGTAGCAGAAAAACATCCAATCTGGCTGTTGTGTATAAAAAGGACGCTGGACGAGAGGTTTGTGTAACTCACTTTAATTTCGATCAAAACGAAACTTAACTATTTCAGACAGGAGCAGCTGCATACCAAACATGCAGTGAGGCATTACCAAACGAACACAGATTAATTCGTCCTAAATGGACATAACACTGGCAACACCAGCTACCACAGAGTCGCACTGCGCATGCGTCATCAATGTGCTAAGCATAGAGTAAAAAACAAATGAAGGCTTCACATCTGTTTTTTTATTGTAATAGATCTAAAAAGTTCTGGAGTGATGTTCAATCTCGTTTTTTTGATGCTGCTAACTCTGTCCATTCTCTTACCCTTAAACATGGTATTTGCTACTATATGCCAGAAGATAATGCTCTTGAACACATGATGAACTTTGTTATCCTATGCAAAATGTTTTATTCACAAACAAAAATGTGCAAAATAACTACCGAAATTTGCTCCTTTTCTCCCGGAAATGAGTTCTTTGCTTAAATCTCTGATTTTGTTAAAAAGCAAAAAAAGTAATACCTTACTGAGTCATTATTAAAGGTTTTCCCTGAAGCCACTATATGAACTATCTATTTATTTATTATTTTATTTTTCAATTTCTTCTTTATTTATTTACTTATTTGTGTATTATTTAATTTGTACTCTATCCTATTGAAAAATAATAGCTAATAATAATAGCTAAAAATAATAGCATAATAACTATGAACTAGTTCATTTTTGGAACTGTGAACTTAGTTCAAAATTTTGAATTATGAAGTATGAACTGAACTACTTAATTTTAAAATTTGTGAACTGAACTTTGAACTAGTTCATATAGATAGTGAACTTTCCCAACACTGCCAGAACCAGTGTGTAAAAATGTGCATTTTTATTGCAGGCTGTGTACCAGACAAAAACATGATTTAAAAAGTGCTAGTAGGCAGATTGTGCTATAGTCCACTAGTCTTAGAGCTAAACTGCTGTAAGCCAACCAGTTGCCGGCTGTTGCATCACATTGGTTTTGATTTTTCTCATCTAACTCTTAACAAAAAAGAAAATAAGTGCATTTCTATCGTAAACATAAACAAACATATATGATAAGCAGCATATGAGGTGTTACACAGCATCATCTTAGTTATTTTATGTGTATGTGTGTGTTGATGCCAGGTCCAGACAGAGGTCCACATGCAGTGGCTGAGGTGGCAGGAGAGGAGCTACGGGGTGGTGTCACCTGCTGCGAAGGGCAGTCAGATGGACACACCCTTCTAGTGATGTCGTGACACGTCTTCGCCCTCCTCCTCTCGGACTGAATATCACAGAGGATTGCTCCTGTGCATGTCATCGTCTCCCAGTGCGCACCACACACCGCTTCTCAAGTCTGTACGCTTTCACTCCCTACTCTATCACAAACCGTGTCAGCCGCTTCACTCCTTCAGCCCGACTTAAGGTGAACTTTTCCGTGAGGAACGATTCTGAAACTTCATGACATTTTACACAAACCTTTTAGGACATATCAATTTCATATGCATATCCCATTGGACGCTGTGGCAACAACTCTAGAAAGGTCAGCTCCAAGATTTCCTTGGAGGCCTCCCCTGTCAAATTTATAAAAAGGGATAACTTTGCTGAGCTGAAATTGTAGCCTGGTGAACATGTGATACTCCAGACTTTCTTTAATAAAGCTGTGATGTTAAGTGAAGCACAAATGATTCATCATTCAGCTGACATTAGAATTGATTATTATTCATTCATTTTATATTATTTATTGGTTATTTCACATATCTTACACAATCATATATTATTTATGTTATTTAATAGCACTGATTGTGATGTACTGTAAGTGAGTTTGTGATTTTTCTCGGTCTTTGTACTTATTTATTTATTTGTCATGTATTTAATTCAAAGTAAGGATCGATGTCAAAAAGAAAGTCCTCTGCCAATATTGCTATTGACTGCAGCTTAATGAATGAATATCCTTAAGTCTACTCCTGTAAGCAGTGAAATTAGCTGCTACAGTGAAGGTTTTTTTGGAATAAAAACACTCTTGAACTTTAGTGGCACACTGTTAAAAAACGACATCACTGTCTAAGCCAATGGAGCGTGTCATGTCCTGTCATGTAGTGATTGACTCCACCAACATAAAAAAAAAGTCTCTGCATCTCCATTGCCACCTGGGATTCAGCAAACGGACTGGAAACAAGAAGAAACACACTATCATGGTGATCATTCTTAAAGGACACCTTTCATGCTTTTCCACATTTTTTTCATTCCCTCTGTGTTTTATAGGTTCTTGTGCATGTGAAGATCTTGAAAGTTAAGAAGGTCAAAGTCTGGACCAATTGAAGCTCCCCTCTCCCACAGAAATCACTGCTGCTGAAATGCCTTGTCAGTAGCCCCGCCTTTGATTTGGTGACTTTGTGACTTCACACTATGTCACAGAGCCACACATTTGCATAATTTATGCCTAGCAGCTAGTTTGGCACGTCAAAATTTTTTCAGTACCCCTGTTCTGTTGTTGTTTGCGGGGCTAGCTCGGGCATGTGTGAGCTGGCCAATCAGAGCAGATTGGGTATTCAGTAGGGGGGCCTTAAAGAGACAGTGGCTGAAACTGAGCATTTCAGATGGGGGAGAATACAAAGCTGCAGCACAAAACTGATGTGTTTTTGAAGCACTAAAGAATGTCAATCTATTCTAGTAGCAAACAAAAATAAATGTATCAACCTGAAAATGGGCAAAATATGTCTCTTTTGATTATTCCAATCAATTTATAACTGTAGCTGCTTCTACTGCATGATTATAAAATGATCAAGTGTTTGTTTTCTTCATGTTTTATAACCTGATAAAACTATTTCATCAAGATAAAATAGCATAAAAATATTGAAGTACTACCCATCTCTGCACCCTCCAGAATCCTTTGTTCCAACCAAGTTTCTTTTATGTAACTGAAACATTTGCCTTAAACTGAATGTACAAACTATCTGCTGTCAGACTTTTGTTCTTTGACGCTTTTTTCTGTTGTTAAAGTTCTATCTTTATCTGCCCTTCCTGTGCCCCTTTCTATCACGTTTGAATGCCTTGTGAAAAGGCAGATTATTTTTTTTGCTTCATTACGGCTCCAAATGGTTTTATTGGTAAAGGCTAAACCATGAAAGCCATTGGAGGATTTTTATGGTCTAGTTAGGTTTAGGCATAAAAAGCACAGACATTGAAGTGACGTATGATAGAGCTTTCCCTATGTGTTTATGTGTTTGGATCTTGATGCAGCAACCTGCTAATTCCAATTGTATTCGCTGGTAAAGTATACAGCTTCTGGACTGGAACTAGGGATGGTAACACTGTCATCTTCGCTCAGTAGCTATCATTGAGTTCCCTTGAGCAAGGCACCAACATCATCCCGTTAACTGACAATAAATAAGCACACTTCAGGTCCTGAACCAGGTCTTACTGAGGTCTCCTTTTTTCTAGGAAGACCTGGACAAGACACTAAAACAAACAACAGCAATAAAACAGATTATAATTCTAAAAGTAGGATAAGAGCAGAGACAGCTAGAGACGACAGACTTTTAATAGAGTTTGCAGTAGTCTTGAACTCTTCTGTCAGTCCCACTTTGCAGTGCCTGGAGCAGAAAACATGACGGCTCACTGCTCCATTTCTGTCTCTATGTTAGGGACACACCGTAGGCAGCAGGTGTTTGATCTGAGATAATGAGTGACGATGTTGCATAATTTTCACTGAATCACTTCATAGTTTAAAAAATTAGACAATATACCAATGACTCAGTCAATGTGTGGACTGGACAGAGATAACCGATACAAAGCCTGATACTGATGTGTGTTGATTCACTTGATGAAATTCAATAGCTACCAAACAGTATAGCCTATCGTAAAAATAAAAAATGCATAATAACAATAATAATAATAATAATAATAAAATAAGTTTGACTTTACCAGCTTCCTTTGTTGCATTTCTCTCAAACTATACCTGTGTGTTGTATATTTATAAGTACATCTACCTCTGCTTTCTGTCTGAATTTAAATAACAGCACTTATAATGTCAGGTCACAGAATGATTGAACATCAACTGCACCTGCTGTTCATGCTCAGCCTGGCAACAACGGGCTGCGTACAGATGAGCACTCGGGTTGCATTCCCTTACATCATCTGAGCATTTTTTAAAAAGTTGTACTTACTTATTTTTGTGATCACACTTGTGAACGCGTGTCTGCCTCTGTAACTGAAACTGTATGTGAGGTCAGAACAATTCCTGACCTCAATGAGAATGAATGATTGAATGGATAAACAGATAGACATCTGTCCCATTCTGCATAGTGGCTACATTTTCTTCTTAATGTATTTTGAAGTACTTTTACATTGTAATATAGCTCCTTCTGCTTCAGCTTTTCCTCCAGCACTGCCCTGAAGATGTTGTGCATAAAATGACAGAAGAATGAGCTCCATGGCTCAGAAATAATTGGGCTCTGTGTTTCCAAAATAGCAGCATTTACTTTAATGTCTCCCACTTTTCTCCAGACACAGCCAACTGCTTTCAGAGTCTACATACTCAGGAAACGTGGGCCCTATTTTTCTTTTCTTTGCTTTTCTTTTTTTTTTTAAACAATCTTAGGTGCAGTTGAATCCTTGAGAAGTTACACGTTTTATATTCCATCTCAAGGTGGCTGACCTCGAAGAGAAGTCACCTGCTGCCATCATGTGGTGTCGTTAGCGCTGAGTGGTGAGTGGAGTGGAGTTTTCTTTTGTTTTACACCTTTCAGCTGTTTTCTAGTATTTCCCCGGGCTGACTGCTTTATGAGCTCCATGTCAGGGTTCAGGTCAGGGGCACGCAGGAGCAGCCTGCAGGGCCTGACTGACTGACTGGCTGATTGACTGGCTGCTGCTCCTCCAGCGCTGCTTTGGGATTTGTGGAATGGGAAGTGCAGAGCTCCTGGACAGGATGTGGAGTCACTGCCGTGGTGTACAGCCCCCCACCCACCGCCACCACCACCACCACCACCCGACACTGACACAGAGCTGGCTTGCCGCTGCACGAGCGAGTCCACATCTGGAGCAGAAAGGAAGCCCGTTCTGACATCTGGATCGCTCGCTTGTGTCTCCGGTTCGTGAGCGTAAGGAGATCTAACCCGGGTAAGTCGGCTGGAAGGAAGTTTGTTGTGCACTTTCGTGAGTCGCGTTATTACACAAGTTGGTCCCACTGGCAGTTTGGCTGGTTTGTCAGAGTTTTTTCTGATCGCAGAGGTTTTTCATAAAGGATCGATTTTTTTTAGATTATTTTTTTTAAAAATCATAGATGAACTTCACAAGAAAGTTGCCTTTATGTTGAACACGTCGCTGTATTGCAGCTGCTCCAGCTGCTGGAAGTCTCTTTTGTTCTCAAGCCCTGGGGGGTTGATGTTAACTTAATAACAGGGTGCTCTTACCCCTCTGTTGTTCTGCCTGCCCAGACATGCACTGTATGGCTAGAGTGAGTGCTGCACACAGTTCATATGAGTATAATGTCCCTGTCATTTAAAGTATTATTAAACTCCCTGACACTAAACCCTGCTGATGGCTCGCCTCCTTTCTCCACACAGACTTCCAAGCGATGGCTCAGCTCTGGACCCTCCTGTCAGCCCTGCTGCTGGTTTTAACTGTGGCCGAACCTCTGGACAGCCAAGAGGAAAATGAAAATGAAGTCCTGAAACACACAGAGGGGGAGCTCACCAAGAGCCAGGCAAGCAACCAAGGAACCTCTCTATTTTTCCATGTGTGATATGTGCTTTCTTTTTGGATGTGATGGCTTCCATCAAACTCCTTGTTTCTTCTGTTTTAGACTGAGGTGGCCGAGAATGCCATTGGAAATCTCAGTGAACCTATACTGAGCCGCACCCCTACCACAAGTGAGGTTTTTTCTGGGAGGCTTTCCCTGAGTTTTTCTTTTGATTGGCCCTCCAGTTTCTCCTAAACGTGTCCCATTTTCTCTTGTTTTTAACATTAGCAGCTTCCTTGACAGCCACAGTTTCCCCGAGCTCTACGCTTGCTCCTCGGTGTCCAGAGAGCCAGGTGATGCTGGAGAACGGGACAGGCTGCGGCTGTCCGCCTGGCCTGGTGAAGGGTGGAGACAACTGTACCTGCCCTGTGGGCTTCACTCTGGAGGCAGCTGCACAGTGTGAAGGTAGACGCGTGCAGAACCAACAACAGAACCGCGGCTTCAGTGAAGATACATTTAGTTACATTTGGGAAATAAGTTTGATTTCTCTGCATTTTAGACGATTTTCAAGCAGTTTTTGGTGAGAATTCAGCAAAAATACTCATATTGAGAAAGTCTTTTGTAAAAGACTACCACTTATCTATAATCTATACTATAATCTACTTTATTTACAATAATACATTTAATTACGTCGGTGTCATCCATCAATACACCACGTGTATCACCCTGGCAACACAGCCTCTTTTATCATTTGGATACACTGATGTCAGCTGGACACAGCACATCATCTTCTCTCTACTCGACAGATGTTGATGAGTGTGAAGGAGAGGGGTCCGCACCATGTGGCCTCCATGCCAGCTGCACCAACACCCCCGGCTCTTACTCTTGTAGCTGTCTCCGTGGTTACCTGATGGGCGCCGGAGGGTGCCAGGGTTCGTCAGAATCTGTGTGTGTGTGTGAGGATGTACAGTATGTGTGTGTGAGGGGTCTGCAGGTCCGTAAAAAGTCTTATTATGGTTATAGTTTGTCTAACAGTGTTCAAATAGTCTTACATTTGAATATTTTAGCTCTTAATTGCCACAATTATTTCACAAAATTTTCATTTGTCCACCTTTCTAATATTTTACAAGGTACGAGGTACATTTATATTTAAATAAATCTAAAAGCATTACATTTAAGTGTCTGATACCTGTAGACACTCTTTATGTAGTATGGTCGTATGTATTCTGGGTTTTACAGATGTAGACGAGTGTGCTCTGGCTGAGGTGACGGGCCTGCAGGCCTGTCGAGGCAACGCCGAATGCAGAAACAGCCCTGGCTCCTTCACCTGCTCGTGCCCTTCAGGATATGTAATGGCTCTAAATGGAGAAAGCTGTCTAGGTGAGGCTGTCATCTAGTTTGTATAAGGAGCAGCTTTCTAGGCTGATGGAAAAAATGCTGCCGATTAAAATCCTCATTACTGGCAACTCCCTCTTTTTCTGGCACCATAATTTCTGTGCATACACCGGCATAGCAGGGAAATTTACTTCAACATTAGCTTTTATTAATGTTCGTATTTTAATAAGTAATGGTGAGTGTTTTAAATGAAATTAGGTTACATTAGGATGAAACTGATTACTGCTGGCTTCCGTCGACCGCCCTGGTGGTTGGGCCGCAGAAAGTTTTCCCCTTTTCCTACCTTTTGTAGTCCTGTTTGTAGTCCTTTGTTTCTCTCCTCTCCTCTGTAGATGTGGATGAATGCAGCTTCGAGGAGCAGTGTCGCCGTGAGCTGGGAAACGTGTGTGTGAACACTCCCGGCAGCTTTGTGTGCCAGTGCCAGCCAGGCTTCAGAGCCGAGGCCCCCGCCTGTGTTGGTAAGTCTGTCATCACAAGCTTCACCACAGCTGGGTAAGACTGATTACCAGATTAGATCGGGTGTTGTGAGTTTCTCATATTTTGCTTGAGTTGCCCCTGACTTAATAACTCCTGCTGACAGGGAGGAAGACTTGGCAGGAACAGGGAGATTAAATCTGCTGCTTTGCCGCTTGCCTGCTTTGTCGCACTTTGTTTTTATTTCCCAGTCACTCTCTCCCCTCTTTAATCCTTTCAATTAATAACCAATTTCCTCTCTTCTCCTCTGAAATACTCCCAGTACTCTATTTGCTTTCTTTTTTTTCACATCTCACTTCTTGTGTCTCTGTGACTCCTCTGCGCTTCTGGTCTCAGGTCCTGTGTGTCCAGACTACACCGTCTGTCAAGGTATGATATGCTGTCCATGCTTAACACGCACTGCTTGCTTTTTTTAAGGGGTTGAAACATTTTTTACCCATGTTTTACTACCATTGACACAATTAGCATTGTCTTTAAAAACTGCCATGACAAAGTAATGGATGTTGACAAAGAGAAATCCAAAATATGGGGAAATCAAATAATGCAAGAGCTGGGACAAAAGTATGGCAGGGACAAAATATTGAATTACCTACCTGATGAAGCCTATTATTAGAGTTCGGTGACATGAAATATTTTTTTCAGCCAAATTAAAAGCCAACAGTTGCTTTTCAAAAATAGGTTGTTTTACCGTAAATCATGTCAGAGCAATAAGTAGATATGTGAAAAAGTCGTACACTGTATGTTCGCAGCTTCCTCTTTGTCTGTCCCCCGTCTCTGTCCCAGATGTAGACGAATGTGCGGAGAGTCCTGCGGTGTGTGATGGTCAGGGTGTGTGTGAGAACACGCTTGGGAGCTACAAGTGTGTTTGTCGACCAGGTTACCGGGGAAACGGCACACACTGCGAAGGTAGGCAATTAGTGCTGACATCCCTCCGTTAAAACGGGGTCGGCTTCCTTGTGTGCGCGTGTTTTAATGCCTGCTGTTATGCCTTCCAGTAAAATTATCCCGAGAGGTTTTGTGAATGGAAATGAGCTGAGCTTTGGTCCTGCTTTTTTTTTTCTGCTCTCTCCTTCCAGATGAGAACGAGTGTGCGTCAGGTGGTCACGGGTGTGACAACAACGCTCGCTGTGGAAACATCATTGGCTCTTATTTCTGCCAATGCTACCAGGGCTTCAACGGAGATGGACACACTTGTTTTGGTGGGTAAGCAAGCAATAAGTGTGTGTGTGTTTACTAGTGGTGCTCACCAGTGGTACTTTTGTTAATACTCTGCATGTGCCAGCAGCACTTGGGCACACAGCACTCATCAGACACCAGTCCTTCAGGAATGTTCTTGTTTACAGACATTGATGAGTGCGCTGTGAACAACGCCCGCTGTGAGCACAACTGCACCAACGAGGCGGGAGGGTACAGCTGTCGGTGTGCGTCAGGCTACCAGCTGGACCAGGATGGACACAACTGCACAGGTAAAACACAGCTGGGGGGCTGGTGATCCCTTCAGTTTATCCTAAGCCCTGTCACACGTAATGGAGCTTGTTGGAGTTGAACAACATTAATGTATAATCACTTGAAACTGAGAATGGTTTGTTACGTCAGAATGAGCGTTTTATGTCTGCAGATGGAGCTTCCATAGAGTCCGCCATATTTCTACTGTAGCCAGGGAAAAATGGCTTGCCTGGCTGTCAAATTAAAAAAAAACCTTGATAAAGCAAAAACATGTTCGCCTGTGAGCGTTTGAGGCATTGTTTTGTTTTTTGGGGACAGAGTCAAGCTAGCTGTTTCTTCTTGCTTCCAGTCATAAAGCTAACATAAACTAACAGTCTCAAACTTACACTTTATACTCATAGATAAAAGCATGACATTTGTATTGATCAGAGCATTTCCCATCTTCCATTAGCTTTTGTTGAAAGACTACCGTTGTGGCGCACCAAAGCCAGACCCGTAAACCACACTCATACATTAAATGAAGATTATTCACAATCCCTGAAATGTCACAGCTATAAAAAAAAAAACATGCTTTACAATAACATAGGTAAGCCAAGGCGCTGATTGATTTCTTTTAAAATGGCATTTACTTTAAAGAGTTTAACAGCTAGTAGTGGTATACAGCAATGTTTTTACAAAGTTAGATGACAGTTGTGGAGGTAACAGTCCAAAAAAACATATTGTGCATTACATAACAATGCAATTCTAAACATGGTAACTTACATGACAGTGGAGCTACCGTCCAAGTTGCAATTTTGCTCATGGGAAGTAACTTGGGGTTCGGTGCCTTGCTCAAGGACGCTCAAGGAGTCCTGCTATTAGTGGACAGCATGGTTGTCAAAGATCCGCTCTACACGCTGAGCCAAAATCACACAGGTGGCTGTGGATTTATGATTACACCTAAATGGGCAAAGCTGAGGCACAGAACTTCAAAACCATCATCACCAATTACGTTTATTTTCGCAACCTGTGAAATTTACAGACTGTGTTGTTTCTGCTTACAAAATGAGCTGTAATTTTCCAATCTGCACCAAAGTGGAGGGGAGTTTAGAAGATCAGTACATCGTCCCCAAAAGCCGGTGCCAGTATTTGGTATCTTGATCCGAACAAGCAGCTTCTTGTCAACTTGTCATGTGTTGCAAACCCCCCACTCATCTGGCCCTTCTAGCTTGTTGGAGCAAGTGCTAAAATGAATTTGCAAATAGTGCTTGACTCAAATCTGAATGGGCCTTTATACGTTTTCGAGTTACAAAAGAGTAATCTAATTGTTTTGATCCCTCAGATGTGGATGAGTGCTTGGCACTGAATGGGACCTGTGAGCACGTTTGCGTGAACACTCAGGGATCTTTCCGGTGCTCCTGCAAGCCTGGCTACCAGCTGCACATTGATGGCCACACCTGCGTGGGTCAGTCACTCCCAGACACTCTCTCATTTCACACTGCTGTTTACCTGCTCATTTCAGTCATTTAAACAGGCTGATGTTCCCCTAACGGACATTTAATAGGTATAAACTGCCATGAATCACTTTCTCATTTTCTGGCTGTCTGGATGCGTTCATCTCTTCAGCCCAGACAAACGTGGACGTTGAAAGTATTGATGTGCGATGCCACTGATATCCTTTCCGATCCCATAGCAAGACTCAGGCTGGTATCACCAATACCAACACGATACGATAATACTTTGTAATGTGAAAGTAATAAACATTGACAATAGCTACACTCTCTCTCGTGCTGTGCCTGGATAAAACCTGCCAGTGAAGATTGAAGTTTGTCTCGCCTTAGCAGCACCTTTCTTCTCCTCTTCCAGCGCTGCACAGCCTCATTATATTATGTGTGGAGACAGAGTCCCTGTCAATCAGGTATTATGTGTCTCTGCTCATGTGCTCTTGTGGTCCAGGACAATCATTTATAATTACAAGAAAGCCACGAAGTAAATGTCTGAGTTCACTTTTTTTCTTTTTACATCTCTTCTTTTTTCTAGTGAAAATACTTGGTTAGGTTGAGGAAATAAAAATATTTGGTTAAGTTTAGTTAACAAAAATACTTGGTTAGGTTAAATAAACGAATAATACTTTGTTTTGGAGCGACAGGATCAATTTTTTTGCCAGTTCAGAGACTGAGATGTCCAACAATTATGTTTATCGTACCTTTATGTGTGTGTGTGTGTGTGTGTGTGTGTGTGTGCGCGCGCGCGTGCTTGTGTGTGTGTGTGTTTGTGCGCTCAGACATTGATGAATGTAAACTGCAGAACGGTGGCTGCTCCCACACGTGCAGCAACTCTCCTGGAGGACACACTTGCCACTGCCCTCCTCCTCTGCTGCTCGACACAGACAACTTGACCTGCAGCAGTAAGTTTTATCATATCAGCGTTGACATCGCGATATTTTTTTGACCTCCTGAAAAATACCAGGAATGAACAGTACCCATTTTAAATGTAGGAAAATTCCACAATCTCTCTGTTGTCTGTTCTCACTTTAGAAGCAGGAATTAGGCAGTTTCGGACATTTTTGCTTGAAAATGTCGGATAAATCAATCTTTTCGGTTCTGCCCAAACGTTGTTATTATCTGTAAATACTCAATGTCAAACAACTTTTTTTTTTTTTTTTTTACATTAACAGACTTGACATCTTGCAAACTGAGAAATGGTGGTTGCGACCACCTGTGTTCTGTGAGGGCTGAGGGTCAGGTCCTGTGCAGCTGTCGAGCAGGCTGGAAGTTGGGCGAGGACCTGAGGAGCTGCGTGGGTGAGACTTAGTTTATATCCCCTCTCACTGTCCCCACCTTAACTAATGAGTCCAGCAGTTCTGATGACACCGTGAGCATTAATTGTATTAAGCTCTGCAAAGTCTTAGCCCAGAAATGAAGCTATTTATTTATACATTTAAGTATTTTGGGAACAGCTGATGCCATTCGATCTGCGGTGAAGCAATGTCTGATGGGATTCTTCAAGTATGCATACATCATTCAAGAATCATTTTGAACACATTTAATGTTCTAGTCTTTCAGATGAAAACACTTGCAATCAACTTCTCATCCATTTTAACACTTGCCAGATTGAATGTATTCACAACAAGAAATCACATCAGTCTGAACTAGGAACAGAAAAGGGAGTGCTGAAAGTTGATTGGCTATTAATGGCTGATGACTGTAAACGGTTCTTGGGTGATAAGTGTGTTGTCTGTTTCCCTTGTTCACTCAGCCCGAGAGGACATGAACAGACTGCTTCAGATTGTTTTGGCTGTTTTAAAATGCCTTCTTAACTGCCCCGTTTTCTTTTGTCATAAGATGTGAACGAGTGCGAGGATTTCACAAACGGAGGCTGTGAGCAGCTCTGTGTGAACCATCCTGGTGGGTTCAACTGCACCTGCAGGGAGGGGTATAAAGTACAAACCGATGACCTCACCAAGTGCCAGCGTGAGTCAAACATTGGATATGTCGATGGCTAAGTATTGCAGAGAACAATATTCGCAGAAGGAACTGTTCTATTCTGCTTTAAATGCAGATTCAATTAAATTATGCCCATTATCTTATCTTCCTTTCCAGCTGTGTGTGACCCTCCCTGCCACAACTATGGAGTGTGTGTGGCTCCAAACAGCTGTGACTGTCCTCCAGGCTACCCGGGGATTGGCTGCTCAGGTACAAGTTTAAACTGTTGTACATGGATAACATACGTAATATTTAATATCAAGGCTAACTAGACACAACATACTGATAGTGTGTTGAAACTCCAGTGTATCTGTTATGTGATCATGAGCAGGGGAGATGGTAGGGGGCACCATACATCTATAGTTTCAGTTATACCCTGCAATGTAATGTGCAGAGATGACCTAAATTACTGAGTCTTACTAGTTTTTTTACATGCAGGCTTGGTGAGTACATGGGTTCACAGCGTTACGTAATTTGGATACAAAAAAGTATTCTGTATAACTATATTCCATTAAAGTTACAGCAGCGTTAGATTGCTGATACATTTTCTAAAAAGATGGAATATTATCAGGATTACAGTTTTCAACAGGGCTGCCAACTCTCACTGTGACCGTGACTCATGCCCTCGTGCCAGACGTCCAATTTCTCTCAGCGCGAAATACATTGAAAACTGACAAAGGCACAAAAAAGGTGTCAGCAGCTTTTCTGGCAGCAGCATCTTCCTCACTCTGCCGCAGCGCAGGCAGGTTGGAGTGACCGTAAATTACTATGGTTACTGGGACGGTTTCTGTCCCCTTACAGATTTCTTGGGATTACAAATGAGAGGTTATCAAGATAGAAAGCCTTTGCAAAATCTGTCTGTCCGTCCTTCCATCTGTCCTTCTGTCAGTCTGTCAATCATAGTGATTATCACCCTGGGTAATGTCACAGAAGCTGGCAGGCATCATTTTAAAAAAAAAAAATAGTGTTAACAGCAATATACTTTCATGCTGCTAGCTAACTAAGGTAAGCTAAGCCGATGCCAATCAATGTCATGGCCTCTTAAGCCATTTTTTTGTCTTTAAAGCAGAAAACATCACAGTGCAGTGCAAGGTTTTCTTTTCTCTTGTCCTCGTTTGTATATCTGGGATTGAAGTACTCCAAAAGTAGTAAACAAACAAAGTACAAACCAGTTTATCATAGGCAGCAAACGCATGTGAAACAGGACAGGAAGAAAAGGGACCAGGGAACAGACAAGAAACACAGGAACACAGATTTGCGGGATGAAACCAGACAAACCAACAAAGAGAGAGGGGAGAAAAGAGGCTCAAATACACAGGAATGATTGCTAAATGGAACGCAGGTGAGACGGATAAAGGGGTTCAGAAGACAAAAAAAGACAAAAACAGGAAGCGGAAAGTAAAACAACACACATTTCAACATAAAACGGAATCACAGAACTAAAACTCAGGACCGTGACACAGATTTCATTTGTATCTGTCTTTTGTTGATAAAAGGATCATATCTTCTGGGACTTGACTTTGCCTAAAGATTGAGATAATATGTCATGTCGTCCAACTGATAAATCCATGTTGGTTGTGTATTTCAGCCATGTGCTCCCCACCCTGTGCCCACGGAGGAACCTGCATGCGCTGGAACGAGTGTCTGTGTCGTCCTGGCTGGACCGGAGCAGGCTGCCACACAGGTACGTCACCTCTGACATGGACAGTAACGAAGACGGTCCTTTCATTTGAATATATCATTTATATGAGTCTTACTTCTCACTCATTTTTCAGCTTTAGTTTACTGTCATCATAATGCTCTCCTTCTCTGTGACTGTTCTTTCTATCTTTATCCATTTCTATTCATCCTGTTTATTTCCTCTATTTTATCTTTCCCTGTCTGGCTGTCTCTCTCTCTGTCTCTCAGCGGTGTGTGAGTTGCCCTGTGCTAACGGCGGTCGCTGTGTGGGGCCTGATACCTGCCAGTGTCCGTCTGACTACATCGGCCCCCAGTGCCTGTTGCGTGAGTAACATAACCACCAACACATCTGGCACCACTTACACCAGGCACTTCTTCTGGGGGGTATCTCGATTTAATTCTATGCCTCTGCCTCCATGCTTGTTAGCAGCCCTGCCTTGTATTATATAGATTATACCATAATGGAAAAACTGAAAAGCAACTATACAAGCTAAAAACCGTGATGCTTAGATTACCCCGAAATATCATTTTCAGACATAATCTTACCTCTTTCTTTGCGTGTCTTGCAGCGTTGTGCACCCCTGCCTGTAAAAATGGAGGAAGATGTGTGGATGTCAACAAATGCACATGTGTTGCTGGATGGCAAGGAGCTCGATGCCAGATAGGTGAGATCACGAACGCTATTTGTGCATCTATCAATTGTTAAATATCTGAAATTTAAATGTCGGCATGCATTTTATTTCACACAGACCACATTTTTAACTTGTGTTTCAATAAAGCAATACACATAAAGTGATTTAACTTTCAATTAAAAAATGGTCAAGTCATAACCACTGTTCCCAAGTTTTATGCAAAACAGAAACCCACTTACTTGGATGAGGTGCTGAACTTATTCTCAGTTCCAAGAACCCTTAAAGGGTGCTACCCCTCTACCCTGAATATAGGCTTAAATTATGCAAAAGTGTGACATGGTGATGTAGTGTGATGTCACAAAGTCACAGAAGTAAAGGCGGGACTGCTGACAAGGCGTCCAACTTGTTTTTAAATATCCAATAGACCAATAACGTATAAACAATAATGAACACATTTGTTTGTAGTGACTATGTAGGGTACTACTGTTGAAGAGCATGCAGTTCTCCAGGTAGCCAGATAGTGGTGCTGTCTTTGTACACATTCTGGAGAAGCGCCAGGATCTGTTGTTGATGTTTGTTTGTTGATCCATCTGAAGCCTTCAGGATTTACAACCTGTATAATCAATGTCAATCGCAGCAGCTTATTGTGTAATAAATAGTTATTGAACCAATATCGCCCCCTCAAGGAGACATCACTTACTAAACAAACACAGCCCAGTGTGCAGCCCAGCTGGTCCTGTTTGCTCATACCGACTTTCCAAATTCTGAAAGGGATTGATCCATTTTCCATAACAGAATCAAAGCTCTGTATTGAGTTTGATTCCTGTTGGAGTGTCCTCCATGTTTCCTCTTCTCTGTCTCCTTCAGAGCCTGTTCAGTGTCACAGGCCTTGTAAGAACGATGGAGTGTGCGTGGGCCTCAACAGGTGCCGCTGTGCCAAAGGCTTTACTGGAAGTATCTGTGAAATTGGTAAGTCTGTGTGTGTGTGTGTGTGTGTGTGTGTGTGTGTGTGTGTGTGTGTGTGTGTGTGTGTGTGTGTGTGTGTGTGTGTGTGTGTGTGTGTGTGTGTGTGTGTGTGTGTGTGTGTGTGTGTGTGTGTGTGTGTGTTTGTGACCTTTCTTTGCCTTCACTTTGTATTAAGAATCTTGCTGTGTGTTCTGTCCGTAGCGGTGACCACCCCCTGTGTGCCACCCTGCCAACATGGCGCCACCTGCAGTCCTCACAACACCTGTACTTGTCCAGAGGGCACTGCAGGCCTGCGCTGCGAGAGACTGTAAGCGTGAACGACAGTTTTCTTTTACCCAAGCACACTATTCACATAGCATACAACTTTTTAAACATCTAGCAAATAAAATGTATGGAGGTTTGGGCAAGTAGGACCAAATATTGTGGGACAACAGAGACAGAATCATGGCAGTGGTGTATGTCATAACTAACGACTTGCGGGTACACAGTTGTCGTCTGAGTCAAATGATTATTAGATTATTATTCTTGTGGATGATCTGTTTGTTTTTATTCTAGGACATGCCCTGTGGTCACAACAGTGGTCAGCATGGCTCGAGCTGTCAGAAAGGCGTTTAGGGAGAGTTACGTGGACCGCTGTGGACCCCTGGGAGTTCAGCTATGCACAAAATACAGGTTACCTTTTTACCTTAATACATCCACCAAATCTGGATTAAGTAGCTCATGCAGCAGTTCTTTTCTGTTTGGACTAGCAGCTGGGTGGAGTAAATCCCATTTTCCCCTCAGTATGTACCTGGATAGAGTCAACATGCCATAAAAGTGTAATTATTTAAGGGGTACTGTGCAATTTTGGAAAAATAATTAAAACTCAGAAATCAATATTAATGACTTTATATTAGAAAAAACTGAATAAACAAACTGTTCTCAGAAGAAAATAAGGTCCCCAGAATACTGTTTGAAGCTAGATAGGTGGCAGGGTCCACTAGATATAAACAAAGTAAAACAGTTTGAAATTGTGTTGTCCTTTAAGTTCAACCAGCAGTCATGAAAACGAAGACGGCTTGTTTATTTAGTTTGTTGAGGCATAAAAAAAGATCAGTCAGTGAAGATCTTTCTCTTCCAGTTAAGATTTCTGACCAAAACTACATATTAGTTTAAGTTTTATAAGAGTATGATTATAATTATATATATATATATATATATATATATATATATATATATATATATATATATATATATATATATATATATATATATATATATATTTTATAATTATCATAACAATGTGTCTGCTTGTGGTTGTGTTTCCAGGATGAACCAGGCACGTGTTTACCTGCAGGCCTACAGGGTGGGCTACAAAATTCAGTGTCCAGAGAGGAAGGGCAGATGATACAAGCTGTATGCATGCTTCTCATCTAGGAAAACATTTGGAAACATTACGAGGTAACACACGGGGACAGAAATTAGATGAGCGGTCAGCTGTAAAAATGTAATGTATCTGAGTTACGAGAGAGTGTTCTGAGGTCAGTTTCACCCTTCAATTAGGCCTCTGTTGAAGTACATCAGGGGACATGACTGTATCACAAAAGCTGCTTATTTTACCGGTGATGTATGTTGACAGTTATCTTTGAATCAAAATATTCCTGAATCTGTGAAATGAACAACGGTTTCATCAGTTTTCTGTTGGTTTCTGGCAGCTGAACGTTATCAAATGTATCTCTTTTTAATGCCTTTACACAAAATGGTGTCCATATTTTTGTACAGTCTGTAAACTCTTGCCAATGTTTGTCTTATAATAATAATAATGACTGCCAGTGTAAGGTCATATTCAACGAGTTTACTTCAAGGCATATTCCCAATAAAGATAAACTGTCAACACAGATGTTGTAAAACGGTACCTGCCAGCAGGGAAACAGGTAAAAGCTGCTCACTTCACAAACTTGACCTCCTTTTTAAGGAAGGTTCCGTACAAGCGAGGTATCCTCAGGACTCAGTGACATTTCTGTGATTTTAAGTCTTTAAGATAAGCGGAAGGCAATTGATTTACAAAAATATCATAACATGACCATGGCTTCGACTTGGATTAAAACAATTGAACAAAACAACAAATGCAAAGAAACTAACTTTTATTTACCAGTTCTGCAGCCTGAAAGAGATATGAGCAGTGGACTCGAAGGCAAATCCATAACTAAAATCAAATATAAGTTTGATATATTCTCTGAGCTCCGGACACAGACACAATCAAAGTGGGGACAACAGAGAAAGGTTGCAGACAAAAAGAATCTGGCGAGGATGCATCTGGAAACACTGGACCACAGGGAGCTCTGTCTGCTGAGTGACATACAGCGAGTTGTGTGGTGCTTGGATTTTGAAAATGGTCACCTGATCACAAACTCTCTCATATGATCCCTTAAACAGTAAATTTTTCTAAAACATCTGATGTGAGAAACATACATTTACAGAGTCTTGATTAATGTGTTACCCGTCAAAGAATCAAGTGTGCCTGCACTTCTAGCGCGAGGTTGCGCAGATTTCATATGGATGCGGCGCCAGGGTGACTCCAAAACGGGGCTTCATCATAGGCTTCACTCCAGGAGGCATGCAGAAGGTGAACCGCTGCATGAAGGAGGTGAAGAAGAGGAACAGCTCCATCTTGGCCAGAGTCTCTCCGAGACACAGTCGCTTACCTGAGACAAGAAAAACAAACTGAGTATGTCCTTGACGTACAACTTTGGCCCAGACCTCCATTTAATTTAGAAATGATGCCCTCATTTTAGGAGTAGACGAAAGGTCAGAGATTCATCAAGTCAGTAATCACCATTGTTAGAGTCTGCTGGAGCCCACAATGAGGGCAAAAGTATTGATGAACAACACCTGCTCCTCTTTTTAATAATATAATACTTCCAATCTGTTAATGGAGGGGTTTCAGAGCAGTGCTGACCGACTGGCCTTCATCATAAGAAGGGTTAGTACATAGCACATTCGTGATCCCAGGCATCCGAGGAAGCAACCAATGACTGAAATGATCCTTTACGACACAAATCAAACAAGTGATTGCGTTGCTCCTCACCAGCAGAGAACGGGATGAAAGCAGTAGGCTTCGCAAACTTGCCCTCCTCGTTCAGAAAGTGTCCGGGGTTGAAGGTGAAGGGCGTCGCCCACTCATTCTTGTCGAACAGCACCGAAGTCAAGTTGGGAACCACTGCGACTCCCTGGTGATTGGAATGGCAATTTGAATTAAAATAGGATGCAAAGTGAAGTTGTATTTGACATAAAAAATGCATATGTGATTGACCTTCGGGACTGTGTAGCCGCCCAGCTGCATGTCCCTGATGGTAATGTGAGGCAGGCTCAGAGGAGCTATGTTGCCCATCCTCATGCACTCATGGATGACGGCGTCAGTGTAGTGCAGTTTTGCACGATCGTCCATGGACGGCTGTCGGGACTGTCCGATCACTCTGTCTATCTCGTCTTGGACCTTTGCTGTTCAACAGGAGAGGAAACGACAAAGAGTAGGAACAGGATTTCACCAACAGTTGCAAACTCTAAAATACCATTAAAAACATCCACAAAATGGCCTTTTCACCACTATTGGGACAGATGAAACAAAAGTGAAATTATACTTAAACAGCGATTTTGACTTCATGGGGAACTTAAGATTCATGGACAGATGAAAACCATGTTGCAATGTCACATTAGCAAGTAGATTGATTTCTGTTTTTGCTGATTTTCCACCCTGAACCAGTCATAAAAAGACAGACAATTTTTACACTGATGTGAAGTTAAATTCTTGCAAAACATAATACTGAATACCAACAAAGAGCTTCACAATGCTCTTACCCTGAATCTCAGGGTACTTTGCCATGTAGAGCAGAGCCCAGCGCAGGGTGGTGGATGTGGTCTCAGATCCCGCCACAAACAGATCCCAGACACAAATAACCAGGTTCTCCTCATCGAAAGTACTGTCAGCCTGCTCCTTACTCTGAGAATATAACACAAAAAACATTTGTTAGAAAAGGGCTGCAAAATAGTTTAGAACAACTACATGTCAGCACTTTTACACACAATCACAATCTTTCACGATGGCAACTGTGGCAAGTTTCAATGAATAAACAGCTTTTCTGTCATCCGTACCTTTAGACTTTTTACAACAGGCTTTGGAACAAGCTGTTGGATTAAAATGTGTGTATGCTGTTAGATAAGGCCTTAAAGATAAAGCTGTTGCGGTGTGTTCACAGTTGGTGTTTCAACGTTACACACAGAGTGCAAATGATGAATTTGCGACGCAAATAAAGCCAAACGCGCAGACTGTCTCCCTGATTTACCAGATAAATGTTTAACTTTCTGCAAAGAATTTGCGAGGTGGGCCAAAAACACCTGTAGCCACATCATACTGTACTCTCTTCCGGAGCCGTTTACTCTTGCTGAACCTGCTTGCAGCAGTGATCCGCAGAGGTGACTTCCAATGTTGGGTGTTTACGTTCTGTTTTGACTGCTGACTGGAGCTGGAGAGGAAATTTGTTTTATGAATATACACAGTAGAGGGGAAAAGAAAAAGAGAGAACAGAACCGAACTGAGTGCTGAGTTCACTGAGAGGCTTGACTGAATTCAAATACACAGTCACACACACCCTCCTCTGTGGGTGCTGTTACTTGATAACTTCCAGCAAATGCACAGTAAAGCATTCTGGCTGTTTGAGGTGGTTAAACACACAGCACAGGAATGACCACAGATGATGCCGCAGTCAAACTCACAGAAGTAATACAAGGCAAACGTTTGCTTCATGTGCAGTGTGAACACACTATAACGGCGCGTACACACATTTGCAAAATCAGCAGTACCGATTATTCGCCTCTTGTTCACTTCCATTCCGTGTGGACCAAAGGGCAAAGAAGAATATTGGGCGGTGAAGCAACTTGGCTGCAAGTGGAGTTGTTTATTGGCGAACTTTGACTGGGAAAGTCGCAGCCACAACCAACAGCAAAGACGAGTCTGGGTCTCGAGTCAGTCGCATGCATTCACATATGTATGATTGTCATTTTTCACAAGCCCAGAGTGGTGCCACAATAAAGTGTCATGTCAGTGCAACATATTAACTGTTGATCATGTGGGTGCAAAACAAGCAGATATCATGTTCACAGAAACCAAGTGCTGAGCTTCTATATGAGCAACACAGTGCAAGCAGTAGAGAAGTGCAAATAGTTCAAGTCACCATCTGAATCTCCTTCAGGTAGCAGTCGATGTAGTCTCTTGGGTCTGAGGGGTCCCAGTTTTTTTTGTGCTCCTCCAGCTCTTCCCTTATGAAGTCCTTTGTAGCGTTGGAGATGCGATCGTGTGTCTTATGTGGCCCTGGCAAAGGATTCACCAGCAGAGGGAATGAGTTGTAAAGCTGCAGAGGACAGCAGGTTGGAACAAAACCAAATTAATGAGGGATTTTAGTGAATGAGACAATCAGTACTGATTTTTTTTTGAAATCCCATTAAAAAATGGTCTCTTGTGAATCTTACAACTTAGGTCCCTGTGTAAAACACAAACAAAACTGGAATGCAATGATTTGCGAATTCTTTTCGACCAATTTTCAGGTCGATACAGTACAAAGAACAAACAGCATCCGGTGTGACCTGCCTGCAGTCCAGGCTCTGCATCGTCTCAGGATCAGAAATCCTTTAATGACCCTCAGGCCGGAAAATTTGTTTGTCGCAGCAGCATCAGAATGTTACAAGAACAGAGCAGTAGCAAAAATAGACAATAGACAATATAAAATAGACAATATAATTAAAAGGAAAGAAAATAGAATCGACGTATATACATATTTACATGATATAGTGCAAGAATGAAAAAAGATGCCATCTGGATGGCACACGTGTGGCTCCAAAACCTTTTTAAAAACAATTGTTCCTCATTGCACAACTGCAAGTTTAGGGATTCAGAGCCTGTGTGTATTAGCCATTATACAACCATTTATGTGCCACTGAGTGATCGAAGGTTGTCTCCAATCAGTGTTGTTTTTATTTTGGCCACTTTTCTGCTTCATGTTGCAGGCATCACAATCAGAATCAGTGAATATTTACCTAATGCATTAAAGTTTTGTCTTGTCTTTATACTGTAATAAAATCAAATACAGTCAAAAAGGACTTGCAAATTAGTGCATTCTGTTGTTATTTATGTTTTAGACAACGTCCCAACATTTGGGATCGGGTTTAGACATTCATAATCTTGAGCTGTGCTTTTATTAAATATTACAAACCTGTGCCCAAATAAAGCCACTTAATGAGTGAAAACTGTTTCACAATGAGGAATGTATTGCACAACAATGGCACACAATCCTAATATTTCATTAATATTTTTAAGATAATGTACCTGCGCCCAAATGGAGGCTTCAAACTGGAGAGTTTGTTCAAACCACCTTATCAGTCTCATGAACTTCTCATCAGTGTACTCAAAGCGGTGACCAAAAACCAGGGAGCAGATGACGTTGGAGACGATGTTGCTGATGACTTTTTGTGGATCGAATGGCTTGCCTCCACAATTAAACAGAGAATGAGATGTCACTTGTGCAATTTAATTGTGATTGTGCATCATTCAGATATGTACATGCACTATTTACCTTCGAAGCTACTGAAGTGTTTCGCACAAAATGTAAATTCGTCCAAGATGACAGGTTCGAGTGACTTCTTGCCAAATCCAAAAAATCTGAGGGTGGAAAGGGCAAAACGCCTCTGCTGCTTCCATATGTGCCCATTACTGAAAATTACACCTGATGGGAAACACATCAATGGTAGATAAAAGTTGAAGCAGATAGAAATCAGGTAAATTAAGGAACATTCATTAAATGAAACGTTGACAGTCCAAGTCCCACAAAATGTCTTTATTCCTCAAATCAATTCTAATGATGGAGGAGATGTAGATCTAAAGAATCATGTAGATTGACATGCAGGGTCGTCAGATTGATTATTTCTAACGTGTATATATATATATATATACATATATTACGTATGTATATATATATATATATATATACATAAAAAAAGTGTATGTAACTTGAAAGTACAACATGCCCATTGAAAAGGCATAAACATAACCTCTGTACTCACTCAAACCTATGACTAAACAAAACCTACAGCACTTCAGGGAAAATCTGATCTGTGACTACACAGGCTTTATCTGCATGTGTGTGTGTTTTGTCCTCTCACCTAGTCCATGCATTGTCCTATCCAGCAGAGGGAGGACTGGACGGTCTACCAGACTGTCTCCCTGATTCACCAGAGCTTCCTTCAGTACCTCGTACCTGTTTAATACCACCAGCCATTTCTGGCCCATTCGCAGGCTGTAAACATCTCCATATTTCTCCGCTAACTGCGAATGGTTTTGACAGAGGAGGAACAGAGTGATGCTTCACACAACAGATGACGTAAAAAAAATATTTTTGGCATCTGTTAATCTACCTGTGTCATGCTCTCATGGGTCCTGCTGTAGTCCAGATTGAATATGTTGCCCACAATAGGCCATGCCCAGGGTCCTGGAGGGAAGCTGGCCTGCCGACGGTTCTTAATGTAATCTGCAGTGATGAGGAAAACTGCAATAAAGAGCAGCAGACTTTTGACATCCCAGTCTACGAAGGATCCAATTGCAGAAAATATTGAATTCATTTTATTAACAGGGCCTCTAGCCTGTCTGACTCAACGCTGTGTTTTCGTTTCTTCTCCTGTGAGACAAAAAGCTTCTGGTGTGTGATGTGTTTCCAGGAGCCAGCACCCTCGCTCTGTGTGAGGGAGAGGCTTGGTGTTATCAGCTTTGGCAAAAAAACAGCAGATATTTGATGCTGGACTCCGACCCCTTATACCAAACACTGTAAATAAATGACTGATGTTTGGTGTGACTAAGGTGAAGTGTAATCCTATAGACAGAAAAAAAATGCACCAGACAATTGCACTGTGAAGTCTCTGTTAAACTGCCTCTTGATGATCATTGCCCTATAAAAAAAAAAAAAACCTTCAGAGGTGTTAACCGTTGAGCTCTGCTTACGGCCCTGTCAACTCATTTGCTCTGAGCTTCGCTAATTGAACCCTGTGACATTGGTAATGTAACTTGTGTGACAGTTCTCTTCGCTCTCTTCATCAGCAGACACCTAGAAACCTTCAGGCAGGGCACACTTTGCAAAAAACGCTTTACATTTCAATATCTGCGGTGTCCTCTGTCCTGACCAATAACAAAACTAAAGCCAGGTCCTTGCCTGAATTTAAAAAGTTATTGTCCCTTGTTCCTCCTTTTTCCCCCCCACATCCCACTAATTAAGGTATACCAACACCTATTGCTTGGAAATGTTGTTCCTTACAGTCTGTTATAAGAATGAAATGGTCATTTCTATATTTCTTATATTCTGTATTGTGATTTTTTTCTTCAACTTTCATTACAAAAAACTCAGCTGAGTGAGTAGAAGGGGGAAATGTGCAGCTATATGAGTATTTAATGTCTACCCTGTCTGGCCTGTTGAACCTCTGGACAAATTCTTGTGATCGCATCAAATTAAGGCTTTAAACATACATCAACAGCCAACAGGAACAGTGATGAAGTCAGTTTGGCGTCTTCAGAGCTGAAATATTTGACAAAACTCACTTTACATTACCGTATTCACCGCTGAATTCTTTATGTTTACATTTGACCTAAATCTGTGACCAAGTGGGTGAACTCGGTGTTTATTGTGAAAGTCCTCTGAGCGGAAACTGTGAAAGTCCTGCGACCGGAAACTGTTTGGTTGTTTCCGCTGACTTGTTAGCTGCTCGTGTGACCTGCCGGTGTCCTCCAGCACTCGAGACTTGACAGTCGGTCATTTAAGGACAAGATCACTAGAATCATGGTTTTCGAGGAGAAGATGATCATGAACGGAGAGCCCGACGATGTTAGTAGCTTTCGTAGATTCACGACAGCTTTGCAGTGCCAGTAACGTTTGGATCGTTGTAAGCTAGCAAGCTAAACAACACGGCTGACTAAGCTAACGCTAATTCACCTAGCTGTAGCTTGCGTTAGCTTTAGCCACCCTTAATTTTCTAATCGTCGTTGAGAAAAGAGATTGGAGCAGCGGAATCAAAAGTCCATACTGGCTTGCTAGTTAAACGGTCTGACTAACAGTTATTTGTCGTATGTGTGATTGATACGGAAAACAACAGCGTTATCTGATGGGTTTCAGTGAACGGTGTTATTGATGTGGTTGTATATGTCTGTTACAGGAGGAGGAAGAAGAAGAGGAGGAGGAAGAGGAAGAAATGGTGGTATGTTTATAGGAGATTCCTTAAACATGTCAAATCAAAACATGTTTACAGTCCTTCTGTTTACTGTGAGATTACGCATTTCATCACAAGCCTGGCCGCCATTTCTGATATTGATTCGACTATTTATAGACTATAGCAATTGTCTAGCATGGAACGGAGCATTTATTTTTAAGAAGCTTCAGGAAAGGGTAAACAGTATTGAGCCAACCAATAAAATACATTGGTGTTCAAGCTGTGGGCCAATAATTAGACCAAGGGTATAAATGATGTGTAAATACAAAAACATGTGTACGCCTTTCGTCACACATAAACTGGTCTTCATAAAAGATGAATGTGAAGTGGGAATGTGCCTACAGTTTTCAAGAGATGGTTGCAGATGAGAGACAAAGTGGGAAATCGAACCTTGGATTTTAACATTGTTCATGTGGTTTGCCAAGTTCACTGATTGTCTTATTATTATGTGGTCTGCACAGCATTCAGTAAGGGGCACAGTTATTTACTTAATTACAACGTTTTTATTTGTGATGAATCTTATTATTCTTTTTGTTTGTACTAGATACATTACCTCCCTGGTAATGATCTTCTCTTTTGATCCTTAACTGTGAAGCACTTTGTAAATATGAATAGGAGCTTATATAATAATCATTGATCATCCCTCTGACATCTAGTAATGATGATTGCGAAATATTACTGCAGCGATGGATTACAGGTACATGTGTGATGCGCACTGTAAATAACGGTTGAATGTATGACAGCAGTTCAGATGCCAATCAGCTGTACTTTGTTTATTCTTCCCTCTGACAGGTAGCAGAGAAAGGATTTATGCAAACAGATGTTTCAAGGCGTTTCTATGTCGGTGTATAGATAATTGTGAGAGTGGAGATGAAGCTTGTGCACCTGTGCCAGTTTCCATAATGATCGAAGTTTATAAGACAGAATCAGACGTGCGCACTACCATATGAATCTGACGAAAGACAATGCAAATGTATGTTTCTGTCTTTCTGCGTACACACAGTTTTAGTCGTGAGTCTGCACAGAGGCCCCTGATCTTTTCCCCATTCCTGGCCAACAATGACCAGACGTGGGGTCATTTCAGGCCTTGTCCATCGCCGCCCCTCCCTGCAGACCTTAATCTATAAATACATGTCAGGCGTTTTCTTCCTCTGCCATCGGAACACCCACAGTTTTAATTGATTTAAACTTGAAGAAAATAAGGTTGGAGGTTTCTGTGGGTGTGTTTTTTCTCTTAGTGGACAATGGAACATTTCCCCTCTGAATGCCCTGTACACTTTATCAGGAAAGGTTCATGGTCACCTTGAAGTTGGAGATGTTCAGATTTAGTTAATCCAGGTTTGCTCGTCTGCTGAGTGTGTACCGTTGTTTATTATTAAACTGTACTCAAGAAGGTACATACTCTGAATGCTGCATATTCTGTTAAAGGATCCTCTTGATGCGATGCGACAGAAGTGTGAAGAGGCGGAGCATTGCGTTCACACTCGGTCGCGTCTGGAGGAGTGTGAGACCAGAGTTGGCTCTCGGTCTATGACAGCGGAGGATTGTACTGAGGAGCTGTTTGACTTCCTGCATGCTCGGGACCACTGTGTAAGTGTGACATTTGCCAACTTTACCAATCAGAAAGCAACTGGATGAAAAAAAAAATGTAGGACAAATTAGGTGAAGCAGCACTTCATTACTCACAAAAAAAATCTAAAAGCCACATGACATACTGCAGTGCTGGCTAGACATTGGGCATTGGCACTGCTTGAACATACATTTAGCCTTTCCTTCTGACATGCCGGTTTCTCAACAACTTTCTGGTCAGTAAGTCATCTTTGTCTCTTTTCTATTGATAGCATGGCCAGTGAAGGTTGCAAACTGCCATTAAACAACAAGTGCTGCGGCAGCTAGATCAAATCAAATCAATTCTATTTATATAGCCCAAAGTCACAATCACATTTCCTCAATGGGCTTTACAATCTGTACAGTGAACGACATCCTCTGTCCTTAGACCCTTGATTTGAGTGAGGAAAAGCTTGCTATGTTGAGGGGGAAAAAAATCGTTTAACAGGGGGAGAGAAAAAAGATGATGGAAGAAACCTCAGGAAGAGCCACAGAGGAGGGATCCCTCTCCCAGGATGGACATACATGCTATAGATGTGGCATGTATAGAAAAGAACAACAAAATCACTGTTTACAAGTTGCATTGACAGAATATTTGATACAAATGATAATATATGTTAAGTGTGTGGATCCAGGAGACGACTGAGCATGCCTAATCATTGCCAAGTGGTGCCCGAACCACATGACCTCCTCCCTACCGTGGTAACCTAGAAGAGGGCAGGTCACACAAGATCACACAAGGTCACACAAGATATTATTGAGCAGTAAAACGGAGCTCGCAGTGTGTACTACCTATAAATGAAGTCTGTTCACATTGACAAATAACTAGCAGAAGGACTAAAAATGTTCCTTTGATGGTCTTTACAGGCAGACATATGCAGCCCTTAACATTTTCCTCTAATTACAAAAAGATTTTAATTTATGAAAATACATTATTTTATCTGTTACCCCTTTCTCTTTTATTTGTTAGTATATACTTGCAGTAGGGAAAAGGACTGTAGTGTAGGGACTGTCAGATTGCCAAAGAAGTGCATGGAAATAACATTGATGTGCATGTCAATCACATATGTTTAAGTAACATTAGCAGGTGTACATGAGTTTATAATCCATTTTCCATTAATTATTTATAAATGCTTATACTTTGGAGGGTCACGGGGGCTGTAGCTAGCTCATCACAAGGTCGACACATGCTGCCAGGTTCGAACCCAGGCAACAGGGCCACTGGACAACTGTGCCACCAACATTAGTTTAAAATGAACAGAAAACATGATGCAGTTGTTTTTTTACCGCCATGTTACATAAATTAGTAATAGTTGCAACAATCAGTTTATTTTACCTTGTGCTGTATTGTATGTTTGCATTAATGAATTTCCTCTTATGTCCCCTCTAGGTGGCGCACAAACTGTTCCATTCAGTCAAATGAAGTTGTCCCTGATTGTTGCAAAACTGGCTGATGACATTCTTCAAATATTGTATTATGTAGAGAACATGGTTTTAAATGCATCCATATGTGGATCTGCTGTATGTTAAATATATGCTATACTGTATCTGCTAATGAGATAAAACGTAAGTGTTTAACAAGGTAGTCTGAGTCGACATTTCATTAAAGTGGATGGCTTGAAAACCTTCACTTGTGTAACGATTTTATTTTATGACTGTAAATCCAATTAAGTTTTGTCAATGATTGTCGTGAAGTGCAACTTCCTGTTGATAAGTCAAGAGTCAGGTTGTTCACCCGCAGTATAGAGTTACTTCAGGGTTTAAATTTTCACATAAATTACTTTTTTTTTTTTTTATCAGGGACACTTTATAAACTTGATGGTTTAAAATACTTCAAAGGAGCCAAGGTTCAATAAAGTTACACCTACAACAGCACTGGTAAATGCTAAATGATTTATAGACCTCTGTGTCACCATGTTATTTTAATGAGCCACTGTACAATTGTAAATGTATTGTATTACTTTTCCAACCTGGATCAGTCGGAATCTACCTCACTGACAGATATTAAGAAAAGCTGTAATATTTTGACAGAAATAGCCAGTCTTCTCTCTGATGGTCTTGTTTGCTTATCTAGGTCATATAGAGGCATCAGTTTTTCAGTTCTACACAGATTGCAGGACACACTGTCTTTTTGTACCAAAGAAATAATAAGTGGTCCTTGCAAAAAATGTTTTAATCTGTGTACAGCTGGGCCTACGTATAATTTTGTAATTTCTGTACATATTTTGTTGTACAGTCCCTCGTAAATAGTGATAGTGAGCAAATCTACAATACTAGAAGACACCTCACTAAAGACAAAGGAGGGGACCACAGGAAATACTGGAGCTCTCTGTTAGCAAGCATTAACATTTAAGAGAGAGTGGCGCAGAGGCTTAGTTTCAGCATCTGGTTAGACTTTGTAGCCTCACCTTAACTTGAAACAACTGACACTGAAATGAGTATCTGCACTGGAAAGTTCCAGCAGCGCCGTGTTAATGAGATTGCCCGACTGCACAAGTTGTTAGACACTATGTCACAAACTAAAGGAACCAATCATGGTTCCTTTAGTTTGTGACATAGAGTTGCCGAGGTCACATCCCTTCCTGTGGACATCATTGGACCTTATTTTGGAAAAAATGTCTAAAGCAGAAATGCACAGCTATGGCATGGGTTGGTTATTTTGCTCATGATATGAATATAGAAAACATCATTTTGACAGGTTAACGAGGTTTAAAACTTAAGAATGTTGCAAAACTTTTTTGTTTTTTAACCGTCAAGCTTCAGAGATGTTTTGTGGACCACGAAACTTAGCCAGGCTTTCCATCAGCAGAGAATAACTTTTTTTCTTTTAGTGAACTTAAAAGTTTACATACGCTTGTAAAGAAAATGTAAATCATGGCAGTCTTCAGTGCCAATGATTTCTACAGTCCTCATTTTTTTTTGGGATGGAATGAGAGGAACACACATTACATTGTTCCAAAACACATTTATGAAGTTTGCTTCAAGACTTTTGATACTGTGGCCTAGTCTGCCGTTTCAAAAATATACATACAATAAATCTAATATTTAGTTAAATGTCCCATGGCCATTTACACCTCAATTATGTGCTTTTCATAGTCATCCACAAGCCTCTGGATGACAGGACTTGGGATGACCGATTTAGCCATTCCTTTACTATGTTTGATGTGTGGTTGGGATCGTTGTCCTGTTGGAACACCCAACTGCACGTAAGAACCAGTCTTCTGGCTGATGATTTTAGGTTTCCCTGCAGAATTTGGAGATGATCCTCTTTCTTCACTATTCCATTTACTTTCTTTAGCGCAGCAGATCCACTGGCAGCAAAACAGCCCCACAGCATAATACTGCCAGCACCATGCTTAACAGTAGGTACCCTGTTCTTGGGGTGAAAGGCCTCAATTTCATGCTTCGATACATATTGCTGCTCATTGTGGCCAAACAACTCAATTTGTGTTTCATCTGACCACAGAGTTTCACAGTTTCCTGTGCCAAGTCTGGATCAAGGGCTTCTCTCTTGCACGGCAGCCTCTAAGCTCATGTCGATGCAAAACACACTTGTCACCTGTACTTTCAGCAGCTTCTAATTCATTGCAGACTTGCTTTTGAGTGGTTTTTGGTGGACTCTCGATCATCCTGACCAATCTTCTCAAAGCAGCGGGTGGTAGTTTGCGTTTTCTTCCTGATTGTGGCAGTGACACAACTGTGCCATGCACTTCATGCTTCAGAACAGCTGCTTGTACAGTTGATCTTTGGATGTTCAACTGCTTTGAAAATGGCTCCAAATGACTTTCCAGGCATGTTCAAATCAATATAAGGCGCTCTTTCAGATCAATGCTGAGCTCTTTAGACGTTCCCATTGTAGTGTCTGTGGCTGAGTCTAATGGGTGTATGTAACAAGTGTAAATGGTCGGGGAAAGGTCACCAGTCGTTATCAGTCATAATCACTCAGGTGGGAAAAAGAGGCCATGCTACAAAGAAAATCTGATTCACACAACTTTATTAGATCAACAAAACTGATTGTTCGAGTTACTGTGTTTATATTTTTGAGCCAGCAGATTTGATCACATTTTCATAATAATAATAATAATAATAATAATAATACTAATAATAATAATAATAAATTCAGATTTGAATCTAAATCAAGAGAGCTGTAGAAATCATAAGAAGTGTACACTGTCATTCATTTTCAAGTGTGTAAACTTTTGACCGCCACTGGGACGACAAGCAGCACTGGCGCCCTCCATCTTGTAACCCACATTGCACTTACACAACATGCTGTCCCAAGAGAGGCTTCTCTGTTGTTTCGGCGGTAGTCAGGGTCACTTTGCAGTCATGACGGTGGAGTTGAAGGAGCGCCACCATGAATATTTAACCCAACACCTTAACCGCACCCACATTTATACAACCGGCTGCGTGTGTTAGCCTCAGCAAACCAACCGACATCCTTGCACTTGGAGCAGGGACGACCTGGCGTTGGGGCGGGGGAACCATGGAACATGTGAAACTGTATCTTCGGGGCGCTGAGCTTGACAGCCGGACTGCAGCTCGGCTGACCGGTGCCGCCTGTGCGGTGGGAGCCCTGACGGTGCTGGTGGTGCGGATGGTGAGCAGCCGCCGAGTCGCGAAGGAAAAGATCCAGAGAGCCAGAAGCCGGAGAGACGAGAGCCTGCAGCGGGCTGAGCAGGCGGTGCTCCAGTACAAGGAGTCGGTGAGAGCCGGGGGCTTGGAGGGGAAGTTGTGAACACCGTCTTACCTGCTGTTAACTCTGCTCAACACCATATTTATGATTTTCACGAACGGTGAACTTCCACCGTGTGGTGCCAGCAAGTAAAACTACTGTTGTGAATTGCTTACTTAAGAAAAGTATCAAGTGTTCTTCTCAAATGCCTCACAGAGAACTTTAAAACCATTCACGTTTAATGCATTATCAATAACAGCCTTGTTAACTGCCTAAACAAGAAAGAGCTTAACCATCTCCAGACTGTACAGAATGCAGTTGCACGGCTTTTAACTCACACTTACAAAAGGTCATCACCCCTGTTTTAGCTTCCCTGCATTGGTTAACAGTCCATTTTAGAATCAATTTTAAAATTTGGTGCTTACTTTCAGAGCCCTTCATGGTCAAGCACCCCCTTACATCTCTCACCTGATTAAACTTCATGTACCTGCCCGTACTATGAGGTCGTCAGGTCAGAGATTGTTGGTGGTCCCTTACACCCACTTTAAGACCAGTGGTGACTGGTCCTTTCAGGCAGTGGCACCCAAACTTTGGAATGCCCTGCCTCTCTCTCTAAGATGCTCCGTGTCTGTGGACTCTTTTAGGAAACAGCTGAAAACTTTTTTATTTAAGCAGGCTTTTAGTTGATATCTTAAATTGTTTTATTCTTTGTATTTTTATGTTTTTACTGTTGTATTTTATTTAATTGTGAAGCACTTTGCGATTTTTATCTGTGAAAAGTGCTATATAAATAATATTTACTTACTTACTTAACAGTCAGTCACAGATCAGAGGGGTTTGTGTTTGTCCAGACTGTCCTGCGCAGTGGTCACAGTCACCTCTCCAGAACTGCACCTGCTGCAGAGTTCGGAGTTTCTTATCTCTCTAATATATAAGTACAAACCCCCTACCAAAAACCATAATTATGTAGTATAACCCCCCCCCTAAAAAAAATAAATAAATAGTTGTAATTTATTAGCTACTCAGATTTCTGTAATCAAGTCATTTTTGGGGGTATTTTTTTCAAGCCTAATATTCTTGTGTGTGTGGGTGTGTGCGTGTGTCTTCTAGCATCCCCTGGCCGACTCTGCTCTCATCTTGACACTGTCCTTGTCCGAGTTGACGAAGAAACTGCAGGAAGGCTCGCTGAACCCAGAGGATGTGTTTTACTCCTACATGGAAAAGGTTTAATACCCAACGTGGCACTGCTCTCATGTTACATCCCAGCACAAAAAAACTATCATGGAAATATTTAATCAATTTGAACGTTTGCTGTCTAATCTCTCCTTCGTTTTTGTTTTTCTGGCCTTGTTGGCAGTGCCCCTGTCCCGGTATCATTATCAAACTAAACTAATCATTATATCTATGGGAATATAAATGCAAACTAGTATATCCTTGTTTGTATGTAGAAACATGTCCTTACAGTCTAGTCACAGTGCCTGATTGTGTGCGTAACTTATGTGCGTCACTATTTAACAGCTGTTTTATGAATATATATTTCATTATATTTATTATAAAATATACACACTCCAGTCAGTCAGCAGACACAGTTGCAGTAGTTGCCTTATTGTAGATCACACTACATTGCTCGACACGGCATAACTCACTTTGTAGCTAAAACAGAGCATTCAACATACAGTGTGAAAAGGGATGCCGTGGAAATGCATCATATGAGAAAAGTAATGTTTTTTTTGACCGCTAAAGTATGTAAACGTATTCTATGAGGACCCCAAAATAAAAGTATGAACCTGAAAATGTGCATTATATGACCTCTTTAAAACTGTAGTGAAATGCTGGTATGATGTTGATATGACTGTCTACACACCACAATGCACACGTGTCCAGCACTGCCAGCACTGTTATACTTCAGACAGAGAAATGCTGCTTTTTTAAAGGTGGAGTAAGCGATTCTGGTTTCGTCAAATACCTGCACTTTGGGCTGTGTCCCGGGTCCAAGCCACCCACCCAAAGTGTCGGTATTTGGTGGCCGAGACATGACAATCAACAAACTTCCTCCAGAATCGCCTCCACCATCTTTAAATCAAGTTTATGCACCATCTCAGTACTAAACATAGCCATTTGTTTGAGGCACTGTCAGCAAACACATATTTTTCTCCTGTTACATTCTTTAAAATTGTATCTTTTCATCATGAACCCCGATCTGTGCTGTATTTTTTTTTCCCACAGACTCTGGAGCTAAACAAAAAGCTCAACTGCTGCACTGGGATTTTGTTGGAGAGTTTTGATCAGCTGAAAACAGTTGCCTCCAACAAGGAAGGTCTCTTATACGGCGTTCCAGTTAGCATCAAAGAAAACATTGCACACAAGGTATTTTGTAGTTATGTATAACCTGTATTATTACAGGATGGTGATTACTCATTGTCAGGGCCTCCAGCTACGTCTGCACTTGTAAAACTGTTAAAGCATCATCTCAGGTTTTTTGTGTGTCCTTGATGTGCTCCTGTCTAACATTGCTCTTTTGTTCTGTTTTCATTTCACAACACAAGAATTACGACTCCTCTTGCGGTCTGATCATTAAATTGGACAAACCTGAAGATAAGGACAGTGTGATTGTTGAAGTTTTGAAGAGACAAGGAGCTATTCCCTTTGTGAAAACTAACCTGCCCCAAGGCCTACTGAAGTAAGTAATTTTTTAAAATCAGATTATTACAACATTTGGTGGTTCAGCAATATTCAATCACACAAATGGCCATATGTGATTTTTACATGGGCAAAAGGCCATGATACTCATTACTTATCTGTGCTTTTCTTTTATTCCCTCATCTCCAGCTATGACTGTGGTAACCCCATCTATGGGCAGACCGTGAACCCTCGCAACCTCCAGAAGACGTCTGGAGGTTCGTCAGGTGGGGAGGGAGCTCTCATCGGGGGAGGAGGCTCCCTGCTTGGTATAGGCACTGATATAGGGGGTAGTGTCCGTATTCCTTCCTCCTTCTGTGGCATCTGTGGCTTTAAGGCAACATGCGGTCGGCTAAGGTGAGTTACTCTGCTTCTGTCAGATATGTGGATGATCATTGTACCGTCATGACACTCTCCGCTATATCTTTGCTTTGTTTAGATGTTGTGATTTCTTTGTGTTTTCAGTTCACGGGGTGTAAGAGCAGCTTTGCCGGGGCAAAAAACTGGTGAGCTAAGTTTTTTATCATCGTTGTCAACATGCCATGCCGAGTCTTCTGATAAAATTGGTCACTTTTTCTTATGTCTTGCTAATTTAGTGTGCTCATCTTCTGGACCCATGGCGAGGGATGTGGACAGTCTGGCTTTGTGTATGCAGGCTCTGCTCTGCAACCACATGTTTTCATTGGACCCCACTATACCACCCATACCTTTTAATGCTCAGGTTTGTCTACAATTAAAGAGAAGTGTAAAACTCGTAAGAAATAATCCAGCACATTACTTATATTGAAAGGGCGAATTGCCGTCACTGTTAGTTCTGCACAGTTGAAATTTGTGTTAATTAGTGAGTTTGAGAGGTGCTGTAGGCAGATTTTGTCCGCTGTTTACAATGCCAGACCTGTCTGCTGGCTTCAGCTACTTACTTACCTTGTGTAAACACTTTAGAGTTGTATAAGTCTACAGTACTCATCTAAATTGCAAGGACAAGGAACATGACCAAAACTCCTTGGAGGTTTGCTGCTGGTTGTTTTCACTATAAATGTTCAGTCTGGGGAAATGTGCCCTGCTGTGACAATGATAAGTTGAGTTTGCCTATATAATGTTGAATGCGAAACATAAAGGAACATTATTATGCATTTTTTATCATGATTCCAAAAAATATCCTGACCTGGCCTGCTGAGGAGTCAGCCGAGAACTAAATTTGTGGGCCCTTGCAAGGACAATTTAACATGACAATGAGCAGATGAAGTGAAGATAGGTTTTTAACCAACAGTGTCAACATACAGTTCATTGTCAGTAGGTGTAAGCCATTTCTTTAAAGGGTAAAGGGCACTATGTATTTTTGGAGAAGAAATTCAATTTGAAAACGCTGTTCTCAGAGGAAAATAAGGTCCCCAGACCACTGTTTGAAGCTAGAAACGTGGCAGGGTCCGCCACAAACAAAGTAAAACTGGATGACATTATGTTGTCCTTTTAAGGTTTATTCAGTCACGAAAAAGAAAATAGTATGTTTATTTGGTTTGTTTAGGCATAAAAAAAAAAAAAGTAAAGCGAGATCTTTCTGATTAAAACGTATTCCAGGAGGACTTCCGGTCTAACGGGCGACGTGATGCAACATAGCGCAATCAAGAGATGCCCGGTAAAAGTCTTTATTATTAATTTATCAACAGAAATATCAAAGCAGGATTAGTTACAGTGGCCGAGTGACTATGTCCATCAGAAAGGACAAGAAATGTCTCGCACAAAGTAAGAAACACCACGACAAAGAAGAAGGTCAACACGGACACCGATGGGGAATGCCAGACGGCGATTCGGGACGAACCCGTGAGGCTAACCTGGACGTAATATTGAAAGAGCTATGAGAATTCAGGAAGGACTCCAGTCAACTAAACGGCATTCGAGAAGATATTGTTGGAATCTAAGGAAGAGCGCAAGAAGCGGAGGAACAAATCAACGCAGCCGAGAGCGAATGTAGTCGTGGGAGAATGTTTACCGGAGCTGGGGAAGCTTTAGATACAAAACGGAGGCTAAATTGACTGATTTACAGGGGCGCTCACGTCGTGACAATGTCAGAATATATGCGGTAAAAGAAGGAAGAAGATTCTCCTGTTGAAAGGCATGGAGGCTTCTACAGCACTTAATATAGAGAGGGCGCACCCTGCACTCGCCCTCGAAACCTGGACTGAAGCTCCGGCAAGATCAGTTGTGGTCAAATTCCCAAGATGCAGAATGAAGGAGGAGGTCATTAGAATAGCCTGGCAGAAGAAGGGACTCGAGTTCTAGCCTCCAGGGCAAAAGGATACACGTGGACCGTGACTACGCCCCGGAGCCACTGCTGAAAACAGAGGGAGGATGAGGAGACGAAAGTTCTGCTGACGAAAAGAAATATAAGGTTTCAGATTTCATTTCCCGGCCAGACTGAGAGTGTTTTACAATGAAGGTACAGTGATTTACAACTTGGCAGAAGAAACAACGGCGAGGGAAGGGCAGGGAGGGGGGCACCGTTAACGGCTCTGAAAAAACAAAACATGTCTTCTGTTCTGGACCAGAAAGCCCAACTGATATGGTGGTCAGGTGGAAAACGAAAAAACCTGTAAAGCACAAGCTCAAGGAGAAGCTTCAACAAACGGCTCCAGGCTCTCCGTCACCGAGACACTCGATAGATCGAGTCAACGTCAACGCACTTTTGCTGCAAACAATATGTTTTTGCAAACATATTCCCGGCCTACATGGCCTTGATTTAATCAGCAAGATGCGAGCAAGGGCATACGGAGGACAGGTTTTGGGTTTGGGCCCCCCCCATCAAAAACAGAATCAGAATCAGAAATACGTTAATGATCCCCATTAACGTCCCCGGCTTTCCCTTCTTCAGATTCCGATTGCTTGCTTTTACAGCTGATTTTGAGGCTCAGGTTATGGTAATCTGTGGGGGAGACTGTGGAGCAATCCACATGGAAAGGCTTCTGTGTGTAAATGCACGTTTTGCATCGTTTTGGCTGATTGTCCACATGGATCCTGTAAATGCAGTGCCTGTAAACACACTATTTTGAAACCTGGTTTCAGGGTGGAGAAACCAGAAAACGCTGCCCTTGCGTTCTCGTGTTGACGGCGAATCCGCACACTTTGCGTATCGATAATGCCATCGCCCCACCCCTCGACCTCTAGCCTTCGACCTCTTAACTCCGCGATCTCTCATAACAACAACAACAACAATGGCGGACAACGTGCTTGTGTTCGTGCCGCAGAAGATATTGAGCCTATCAGGGATACTAAGGCAAAATATTATGCTCCTCTGCCACTACGCTGAGCGAAAAAGGATTATGGACAACCGACTAGCCATTTTCTTCTTCTTGTTTTGTTCGGTTTCTCCTTCTACTGTCTGTTTGTATACGTTACTTAAGCTTTATGCATGCTTCGTCTCTTCCTCTCCATTTTCTGTGAATTTCTAGCGCCACCTATAGGCCTGGAATATGAACTACAGCGTGTTGAGTCGTTTTCAATTAATCCTTTTGGATGCAAATATTCTTGAAACGATGGGAGAAGGAACGTAGGAAGAATGGGGGGAAAAAAAAGATCGTTTTGGTATGTGTGGACAGGGTCTGTAACATTAGACTTCACCAGACTCTTGACACATTGAAACCTTTTTATTCATTGGAGAAGAAATCTACCAAAAATATGAAATTAGTGATAAAGGAGCTGGGACTCTTAGATGTTTCGTGGGATCTGAATCCTACAAAAAGTGACTATACTTTTTTCTCACCCGCACAGTGTTTACTCAAGGCTCGACTATTTCCTTACGTTTCTAAGAGATTTATATGGAATTATAGATTGGGAGATAGGGTCAATGGACTTGTTGTATCACAGCCCAATTGTTATGGATTTTTGACTGAGGTTCCCAAAGTAAATTAATTAAACTGAATTGGAGATTTAATATAAACCAAAAAAGCCTCAATGTCCTATCCAAAAACAGGTATTAGTTATGTACCAACATTTTTATTAATGTGTTAATGTCTATTAATGTCTCCAGACCAAGCAAAAAAGAAGAAAATATCTCTTGTCTTCAGATTTACCAGAGCACCAGTCCTCTGCGGATTGGTTACCTAGAAAATGATGGCTACACAGGATCATCTCCAAGCATGGCCCGAGGCGTCAGAGAGGTCAAAGCCCTCTTGGAGCAAGCAGGACACACTGTAAGACCACACCATGCATGGACACACACGCTATGTAAGTAAAGGCAACAATAAAATATGTGTGTATGTATGTTTGATCCTGTAGTTGGTGCCCTACAGTCCTTTGAAGAGCGGTGATGTTTTCCCTGAACTGGTTATAAAGGGCATCCTTGGAGATGGAACTACCACCCTGCTTCAGAACCTGTGAGTTGAATTTCAGTTTAAAGTTCAGTGTAACCATTGTCAGTGTTTAGGACATCATTGTTAATAATTTAGTTTATCTGATGAGCACTTTCAGGACCTGTGCACCGAGCACCCTATTAATTCAGGGAGCAACTCAAATGCATAGCACAGCGGCTAGGGATGCTCAAGTATTTACAATTCGGCACAAGCATCAGAAATGGTGAAAACTGTTTTTTGGAATGGGTCCTAGTTTTGTGTGTGGTAAGGGATTCAACAGTGTTCTCTGCATATCATTTTTTGGGTGGTTATTTTAGTTTATTTTTATTTTTTTCTCTTCCCTTGTCTTAATGTGCTTTTTCATAAAACTTTGGATTTGCTAAATTATTATTATTATTATTATTATTATCATTATATTATTATTATTTTACTCACGGATTTCCTGATCCTTCCCCTTGGATCTATTAGCCTGCTGGCACATATACAACAAGAACATCACTGTACAACCCTTCCACAATATGGCAATTATTCTTGTTGTACCCCATTACTTACAAACAGACAGCAACATCATCTATATGTATATCAGTT
This sequence comes from Diplodus puntazzo, assembly GCA_963678695.2. Classification (NCBI taxonomy): domain Eukaryota; kingdom Metazoa; phylum Chordata; class Actinopteri; order Spariformes; family Sparidae; genus Diplodus; species Diplodus puntazzo. The sequence continues at coordinate 12,905,916 of OZ023163.1, read as the reverse complement.
ATTTATATTGTTTTTCTTCAGTGAATTCCCATGATACCTCTTTCATGTATATTACAAATGTACCGGTACTTGTTTGATTTTCTCTGTCTGATGGATTCATTGTGGCAGGGTTGGCCTAATTCCCTCTCCTTTGATTTCTGTTGGACAAAAGAGAATAAAACCTATGTCCTTCCATATGAGCAGGCTCTCTCCCAATGAGTCTTTGAGTTGAGGAAGGATGACAGTGACACCTTCAGCAGCCAGTCCCCCTAGCTGGACGTGGTACTGTTTTACATAAGCCAAATTTTCAACAAGCAGTCCGGCTGAGTTCAGTTCATTACTTTCTGTTGAGGTACTTAGCATGTGTGGGCTTTGCAGCAGTGGGTAAGGAGTGTCTAAAACAGTTTCTGATAATTAACCACTGACTACTTATGGGTTGAATGGAACTCTTTACCGAAAGGACAAAAGGCTAAAGAGCGAAATCACTTTGATGCAATGGTGATAACTAGAGGTGAAACAATATACCACCTTAGCAATATCATAAAAAAGTGCTGCGATACTGTTGTGGGATTGTGACGATTTCTACCAACCCATCGTAGCTATTTTGCTCATAAAGTTCATGGATCTAACAAGGTCAGCATGAATGCATTTTACTCTGTGTCCTTGTCATTGTTTTGTTCTGTTTGAACACCAGAGTGCGAAATCATACTGCTCAATTAGGTGGACTTGTTCTCTTAAGACAGTCATTATTTCGCCTCTATATGGTCAATGCAAATTACAATGAAAAATCACTGAACAGGAATTGTTCTCCTTCTGCTTCTGGTTCTGCTAGACTTACTTAAAGGTACAGTCTAGTGGTAGAAGCTGGGCTGCTCATTCACAAATGTTAGTGCTGCATAACATACTAAAATATGAACATTGCAGTCCAGTAAAAAATGTTCATCTTGGGGCGCTCCGGTAACTCAGTTGGTAGAGCGTGCGTCTCGTACACAGAGGCTTCGTTCTCACTGCGGCCCAGTGTTCAAGTCTGACCCTCTGCTGGATATCATCCTGGCCCCTCTCTCTCATCCCACTTCTCTCTTAGCTGTCCTATCAATAACACCATGAAAAGGCCCAACATTTTTTTTCATCTGGACATTTGGAATATACAAACTCGTTTATGTGCACCTCAAACTACTCCTGAACCATTTTTGCTTTGTGGCACATTGCATTATCCCGCTGAAAGAGGCCACAGCCATCAGGGAATACCATTTCCATGAAAGGGTGTACATGGTCTGCAACAATGCTTAGGTAGGTGGTACGACATGTGAACTCTTGATGATTAATAATTACTCAGACAAAGGTTTCCTCCTCCATCACGTCTTTATTTCATGTTTCTTCTTGAGTTGCCTCATCAACAGAGCCAGTGAAATTATGCCCAACAAGGCAACAAGTCATAAGATAAATGCATTTCTAAACAGCTATAGATTTAGTGTGCTAGTAAAAGAAAATAACTACTAGTCTGCAGAAACAAAATGCAGTGGTTAAATGACAATCAAAGCTAAAAACTTGGGATTCAATATATGGAAAACAAGCCTTGAGTTCTGATGTGATATTTCAAGTTAAAATGATAGACAAACATGTAATACTGTCAAATGTTGCCCTACACACCACATCCCTGTTCCTTCATGATCCAAAGAATTCTGTGGAAACAACACTAGATGGCAGCGTTAGACTATGATGTGAGTGACTTATAGAGCTCAACTTCAGCAAATAAAATTAGCTTCAAAGGGTCCAAAAACAGCTTCCAGTTCCTTTTATTTCATAAAATGACACAACCACGCTCAGCTCTGGCTCTGGCTTTTACTTCATGCCTGGCCTGCACCCTGTTTCTCTCCTCTTGCAGTGCCCTCTCATGATCTTCCTTCATTCTTTGCATCATATTGGCTGTCTCCCTTTCTCTCTCTCCTCTCTCTTTCTCTCTCTCTCTTTCTCTCTCTTCCCTCTCCTTCCGTCTTTCCTCATTCATCTCCAGCTTCATCCTCTCCATCTCCTTCTCTCTCTCTTTCCTCCCCCTCTCTCTCTCAGCCTGGAGTTGCTCATTCATTTTCTTCATCTGTTCTTCATATTTTTTCTGAAGTTTTCGCTCCACTTCCTCTTTTTCTTTTCGTATTTCCTCTTCTTTCTCTTTTAGGATGCGTTGTTTCTCCTCTTCGAGTTTCCTCTCGGCCTCTTGGAACATCTCGTTGGTGTAGTGGCTTCCTCCGTTCTTCTGGGTTATATTTCTGATCTTCTGGAGCAGCTCAGTGACCTGAGGGGGATCCTTTGTCTTATTGTTGAAGACATGGTACTGGTTGTTGCATCTGGCCACAAGATGTTGAAGATTTTTGCTTTCATTCAAGAAGTCCTCAATTGGTCTGTCTTCAAGTAGGTCACCACCAGTAAAGAGAACCATGCTGTATTTGTCTGCTGCTTGGCCAAAGATTTCTTGAATCTTTTCCACCGACTGCATTTCCTCAGCAGTGTATCTCCCCAGCTTGACGATCACCAGGAACACATGGGGTCCAGGAGAAGCATAAGAGATGCACTGGCGTAGATCTTTAGCTGTCTTATCCATACCAAACCTGGTGTCAAACAGGCCCGGGGTGTCAATAACAGCAACCTGTTGGCCACCCACTGTGGCTTTGCCCTTAGAACAGTCTACAGTCATAGACTCGGCACAGAACTTTGATTCAAAGCATTGTCGTCCTAGAATGGTGTTTCCAGTGGTACTCTTCCCAGTTCCTGTCTTCCCCACCATCACTATCCTCAGCTCTGCATTATTTGTTCTGCTTGATCCTGTGTAGAAGAATGAGGGACACTGAATAAGATCATCAGGTCGTGCATACATTGTACATCATTTGACTTAAACGAGGATAGGGAAGGAGACAAAACATTCAAAAGAAATTCATTCAGTCATATGCATCTCTGACTTTATTTCCATGATCCAATGTGGCTTTCATGAAACTGTTCAGTTAGCCACTTAAAGGAAAGGTCAGCAGTTGTTTTCAACAGCCCTCTCCCTCACTACAATGTACAATTCAGGAAGATACTCAGTATTGTAAGGGTCAAACATTGGATTTATCTACATTGAGCAACTGTATTTGGTCCATTTGTGGTTTACATCTCGAATTCTGATAGGTATATCTGTCCGCTGCCAAAAATGCTTCCTCAGATATCGACAACATAATCCCAGCATATGTCTGAATGAATGAGAAAGAAAATAACTGAGCATAGACACACAGTAAGAGGCATGAGTTTATAAGATAGAAAATACATTTTATCATTACAGCAGAATATTATAGTTACAGAAAATGAGATTCAGCCATGATTACTCTAAAATGATAACATCGATGCAGCATCATGACTTACCTGAGTTTGTGGCCATGTTTGGGTTAAAGAGTAGCAAGTAGATACAGTAGCTGAAGTGGAGATGCAGAGTTGAGACTGTCTGCTCCTGCTGCTGCTTTTATAATGGGCCAAATGCACCAAACCTCACCCACAAATAGCTGTACAACTCACAATGAAAGTGAAACTTAAGGTCTTGTGATTGTTACAGTGACAGATACTTTTTAGTAGACGGGGAATCCACATACTGATCCAATGGCCAACCTGTTCAGCACAGTCTGCATAATGATGAAAGTGAAACGCATTTTACAACTCGCACCATAGAGCTTTACTTCAAACAATAAAATTGACTTCATCATTTTTTCAGAGAATAAAAAAAAAGAATAGATTTTTGAAAAAGATTGTTATTGTAGTTCTGATAAATTTACAATTATTATTTCATATGTTCCTGTGTGTGGGAGCCACTGGTTCAACCACTAGGATCTAAGACCACTCACTAGAAAATGCTCCAAAAACAGCTTCCAATTCTTTTAACTTGTGAAATTACACAATCAGGAGAGGCAGGAAGGGCACTTGAATGTACTTAATTCAACTTAAACAATGATGGGAGAGAGGCAGTGGTGAACCATCCCTATTAGAGCTGAGGCTTCAGCTCAGCCAAAACTTAACAGACACACCATTTAGCTCTGGATAAGCAGCAGGCTGCCAGGTAGCTTGTGAGAACAGCAGGTACATCCCCTTGAATGTACAACACTATTTAAATCTACCTGAATATAAATTTGTGATGGCTGCTTTTCAATAATTGATTTTTTTACATGTTGAATTCTATACTTGTCTGTGTCTATAATATAAAGAAAAAACCGGACATTATCCTCCATATACCAGCAAAAGAGATCATACGTCAGAACTTATTTCAAACTGCAGGACACGCTACACTCATCGTTCTCTGTGGAATGTAACTGATCTGGTTTGTGGTATTTTGATAAGAACCTACTGTAACAGTGTTGTGTCTTGCCTGCCAAGTCTGTGTCGGGACATTCTAGGGAGTTTGTGAGAAACAAACTGTACTTGTTAAAACTATATTGGACAGTTGTTAGTTAGCATTTTCTTGATCTACAGCCATTTGAAAATAATTGTATACTTCAAGGTGTCCACAACTAGTTCAGTATAAAACTATTTCCTGAGAAAGTATTGACATGTGACCCTTGAACTTGTTAATACGTACTCTGACAAAGGTTAGGTCTCATACCAAGTCTTTTATTTCATATTTGAGTTGCATCATCAACAAGGCCAGTGAAATTAAATACCTTTGACATAGCCCAGTCAACTGCACACAAAGCCAGTCAAAGTAGTCTGATTACATTTGGAGGTAGAGAGACTGTACCACACATTTATCACCATGCTAGTCATTACTTCCCCTTCAAAAACATTTTTAGGCACATCCACAAAGAAAACTTTTCAGTTTGTTGTAAAAAGGACATGTTCATGTTATGCCAGAGGATCATTCCCTTTTCTCAGTTTCTTGCTTCTGGTAAAGTAGCCCATAGTCAATCATCACTTCTTTGTTTCACATTTGTTCTTGAGTTGCATCATCGTCATAACCCATGAAATCAGTTGTTAATGAGAAATTGTGACCAACAGATGAACAGAAATTATATGTTTTTGAAAACAGTTACACAATCAGTGAGAGATTAAAATAGAATAACTTTTAGTCTGCAGAAAACAAAATGCAGCGTTTGAATAACAAACACAGCACAATACAAATCATTAACTGGGAAAAAAACGTGGCGTACTGATCTGAAAAATATAAATCATATATAAACATTTTTACTGTCAAATGTTTCCCTTCACACCACATTTGTCTTCATTTTGTATTCAAAACATTATGTGGAAAGAACACAAGATGGCAATGTGAGCCTATCATGTGTAAGGGACGAGGTTTCCATTGTGAGGATTTAATGGTCGATATGGAGGTCTGAATCAATGGAGTTTGCGGAGGCTCCTGATAATGGACACTTCAAAGGGCATTGACCTGCTTATATCATGGCCACTTGACAAAGAAAAAAACGCTTAAGTGAATTTGTTTGTATTTTCATGTGTTTTGTGATGAAAATATAACGTTTTTCACAAGCAGTAAGTCTGTTTTCCTGGCAACACCTGTGAGTTTGACTTTGTCACACTTACAAAATCAATAAAAATGTACACGAACAAATGACTGGCCAGCTGCAGTCTAAAGTATTGAATTAGATAGAGAATAAGATGTGGTGGGATTACTTGATACAGTAAAGTCAGAGGGACAGCGTAGCAAGGCTGCAGTTGGAAATAAATGCACATAGTTTAATCAGATTTTTAAATCAAACAGAGTTTGCTCACCATTATATGAGTTATGTCGTACTTATTATGAACAGTTCAGCCAGCGGACATTTAGGTTACCCACTATTTAATTTATGAGTGTAAGCACCTTGTTGCAGCTTGTGTGTTTATAGCATCACCCTGTGGTGTTCAGAAGGTAATACACTGAAGGACTACACTTCGTGTTGTATACAAGAGTTCAGATTTTTTTTAATTTGATTTATTTCAAACATTGAGTTGTCTGCAGCCAGCTGATGCCAGTGCCACTCATTCTAGATGCAGGTTATAACGCATTGATGTAGACCAATAATCAGACTGTTTCACTGAAAGTTTCACTATATCCAAAGTTAATTGACACCCTCCAGCCAATCAGAATCGGAAATTCACCCACACCATGTGTAATAGTGACTAACATGCAGTATATAGCTTGACTTCAACAAGTAAAAGTAGCTTAATCACTTGGATCATTCAAAACGATAAAAATTAGATCGTGATTGTAGTTCTGTCTTTGATTTTTCTATATGTATATGTTCCTCTGTGTGGCAGCTTCTGGAGGGTTCCTCTGTGTTTCAGCCACCTGGATTGGGGACCGCTCACTTAAAAAGTCTCAAAATCCCACTTAGAATTCCTGCAACAACTTTAATCAGAGGATCAAATAAATTTTTGTCCTCAGCTTCGGCTCTGGCCTCTCTCTCAAATCTGGCCTGCACCCTGTCTCTCTCCTCTCTCAGTGCTCTCTCATGATCTTCCTTCATTCTCTCCATCATGTTGGCCGTCTCCCTTTCTCTCTCCTCTCTCTCTTTCTCTCTCTCTCTTTCTCTCTCTTCCCTCTCCTTCCGTCTTTCCTCATTCATCTCCAGCTTCATCCTCTCCATCTCCTCCTCTCTCTCTTTCCTCTCCCTCTCTCTCTCGGCCTGCAGTTGCTTTTTCATTTCCTTCATTTGTTCTTCATATTTTTTCTGAAGATTTCGCTCCACTTCCTCTTTTTCTTTTCGTATTTTCTCTTCTTTCTCTTTTAGGATGCGTTGTTTCTCCTCTTCGAGTTTCCTCTCGGCCTCTTGGAACATCTCGCTGGTGTAGTGGCTTCCTCCGTTCTTCTGGGTTATATTTCTGATCTTCTGGAGCAGCTCAATGACCTGAGAGGGATCCTTTGTCTTATTGTTGAAGACATGGTACTGGTTGTTACATCTGGCCACAAGCTTTTGAAGATCTTGGCTTTCATTTAAGAATTCCTCGATGGTGCTGTCTTCAAGTAGGTCACCACCAGTAAAGAGAACCATGCTGTATTTGTCTGCTGCTTGGCCAAAGATTTCTTGAATCTTTTGCACCGTCTGCATTTCCTCAGCAGTGTATCTCCCCAGCCTGATGATCACCAGGAACACGTGGGGTCCAGGAGAAGCATAAGAGATGCACTGGCCCAGGTCTTTAGCTGTCTTATCCTCACCAAACCTGGTATCAAACAGGCCCGGGGTGTCAATGACAGCAACCTGTTGGCCACCCACTGTGGCTTTGCCCTTAGAACAGTCCACAGTCATAGACTTGGCACAGAACTTTGATTCAAAGCATTGTCGTCCTAGAATGGTGTTTCCAGTGGCACTCTTCCCAGTTCCTGTCTTCCCCACCATCACTATCCTCAGCTCTGCATTATTTGTTCTGCTTGATCCTGTGTAGAAAAATAAGGGACACTGAATAAGATCATCAGGTCGCTCATACATTGAACATAATTCATCTTAAACAACGATGGGGGAGAAGAAAAACCATTCAAAAGCGATTCATTCAGTCATGTGCATCTCTGCCTTTCGTTCAATGATCCCATATGGATTCAATATACTGTTCAGTTAGCCACTTACAGGAAAGGTCAGCAGTTGTTTTCAACAGCCCTCATTGTCAGTTGAAAGTTAAACTGAAAGGCGGAAACCTGTCCAGATGAAGTAACCCTCACTACAGTGGGCAATTCAGGAAGTTACTCAGTATTGTAAGTTTCAAACATACAGTAAGAGGCACAACAGTTTATGAGATAGAAAATACTCGTTAGCATTACAGCAATATATTATAGTTACAGAAAAATTAGATTCAGCCATGATCACTCTAAAATGATAACATGGATGCAGAATCATGACTCACCTAAGTTTGTGGCCATGTTTGAGTTAAAGAGTAGCGAGTAGATACAGCAGCTGAAGTGGAGATGCAGAGTTCAGAGTGTCTGCTGCTGCTTTTATAATCGCCAAATGCACCAAACCTCGCCCACAAATAGCTGCATAATGACCCACAATGAAAGTGAAACTAAAGGTCTTGTGCTCGTCACAGTGACAGAGGTAATTTTTTTTAATAGATTAGGTAAACCACATACTGATCCAATGGCCAACCTGCACGGTCTGCATAATGATGAAAGTGAAACGCATTTTACAACTCGCACCATAGAGCTTTACTTCAAACAATAAAATCGGCTTCATAATTTTTTCAGAGAATAAAAAAAAAAGATTGTTGTTGTGCTTCTGATAAATTTACAATTATTATTTCATATGTTCCTGGTTCAACCACTAGGATCCAAGACCACTCACTAGAAAATGTTTCAAAAACAGCTTCCAATTCTTTTAACTTATGAAATTACACAATCAGGAGAGGCAGGAAGGGCACTTGAATGTACTTAATTTAACTTAAACAATGATGGGAGAGAGGCAGTGGTGAACCATCCCTATTAGAGCTGAGTAGAGTTCTCAACGGGTCGGGCCGGCCCGACAAACCCGACCGGACCCGCAGGTTCGGGCCGGGTTCGGGCCGAAAAGATGCGCAAATGAGCCGGGTCGGGCCTCGGGCTTCCTTTTTTATAAAACACATTTCATAAAACACATTTCTTGCAGGTTGTAAATTATATAGCCTGTTCTGAATCATCGCTGTTCAGGTGTGGTGAAGAGTAAGTCTGGCTGCTGCTTCATGGAGGGGCAGACGCAGAACTGATGCCGCTGCGTGACGTATACTCGCGCCTATAGCCGGCTGGAGAAGATGGAATTGGCTAAAAGTAAACTTGCCACAGGTGAATTCACCCTTGCTTTTCGAGGAGTGGGGAAATCGTCTGTTTCTGTCTCTCTTAATATATTTTCCCACTGGTCGCAGCGCGGTGTCTTCTTTGCAGCGGGTGCTGCTGCTGACGGTGACGCAGCACCTGTCTCCTGGCTCGCGTCACCTTTCTGTCTGCTGTCAGTCTGATCATGATAAACAAGTGTATTAGGAAAACAATTCAGGCGCGCGGGGATTCGGGCCGGGTTCGGGCAGACAATTCATGCTGGTGTGTCGGGCTGCGTCGGGTTCGGGTTTAAAACCGGTGGGCCGGGTCGGGTGGGGTTGTAATTTTCAGGCCCGTTGAGAACTCTAGAGCTGAGGCTTCAGCTCAGCCAAAACTTAACAGACACACCATTTAGCTCTGGATAAGCAGCAGGCTGCCAGGTAGCTTGTGAGAACAGCAGGTACATCCCCCTGAATGTACAACACTATTTAAATTTACTTGAATATAAATTTGTGATGACTGTTTTTCTATAATTGATTTTTTTACATGTTGAATTCTATACTTGCCTGTGTCTATAATATAAAGGAAAAGACATTATCCTCCATATACCAGCAAAAGAGATCATACGTCATAACTTATTTCAAACTGCAGGACACGCTACACTCATCGTTCTTGAACTTGTTAATAAGTACTCTGACAAAGGTTAGGTCTCATACCAAGTCTTTCATTTCATATTTGTTCTTGAGTTGCATCATCAACATAGCCAGTGAAATTAAAAATCTTTGACATAGCCCAATCAACTGCACACAATGCCTTTCAAAGTAGTCTGATTACATTTGGAGGTAGAGAGACTGTACCACACATTTATCACCATGTTAGCAAAAACTTCCCCTTCAAAAACATTTTCAGGCACTTCCACAAGAAAACTTTCCAGTTTGTTGTAAAAGAAGGCATGTTCATGTTATGCCAGAGGATTTTTCCCTTTTCTCACTTTCTCACTTCTGGTAAAGTAGCCCATAGCCGATTATCACATCTTTGTTTCACATTTGTTCTTGAGTTGCATCATCGTCATAACCCATGAAATCAATTCTTTTGATAAGAAATTGTGACCAACAGATAAACAGAAATAATGTAGGTATTTGCAATTAGTTACAAAATCAGTGAGAGAGTAACATAGAATAACTATTAGTTTGCGGAAAACAAAATGCAGCGTTTGAATGAGGAACACAATTTTATACAATTCATTTACTAGGAAACAAACCTGAAGTTCTGATCTGAAAAATCTAAATCATATATAAACATTTTATACTGTCAAATGTTTCCCTTCACACCACATTTCTCGGTGTGGAGGTCTGAACCACTGGATTTTGCGGAGGCTGCTGATTATGGAAACTTAAAAGGGCGTCATCCTGCTTATATCATGGTGACTTGATAAAGAAAAAACATGTAAAACAATTTGTGTGTATTTTCATGTGTTTTGTGATAAAATATTGAGGTTTTTAACATGCAGTAAGTCTGTTTTCCTGGCAGCAGCTGAGAGTTTGTGTGTTTATAGCACTGCCCTGTGGTACACTGACGGACTACACTTTGTGTTGTATACAAGACATTCAGATTTTTTTAAACTTTATTTATTTCAAGCATTGAGTTGTCTGCAGCCAGCTGATGCAATTACCACCCATTTTAGACACAGGCTATAGCGCAATGATTTAGATCAGTAATCAGGCAGTTTAACTTGAAGTCTCCCTATATCCAAAGTTAATTTATCACCCTCCAGCCAATCAGTATTGAGTATTCACCCACATCATGTATAATAGTGACTAACGTGCAGTATAGCTCATCTTCAACAAATAAAATTAGCTTAATCACTCGGATAATTCAAAACAGGGAAAAAATAGATCGTAATTGTAGTTCTGTCTTTGATTTTGTGTATACAGTATCTTACAGAGTGAGTACACTGAATAAGATCATCAGGTTGTGTATAAATTGTACTTTATTTAATCTATACAATGATGAGAGAGAGGCAGTGGCTAACCATCACTATTAGAGCTGAGGCTTCAGCTCAGCCAAAACTTAACAGACACACCATTTAGCTCTGGATAAGGAGCAGGCTGCCAGGTAGCTTGTGACAACAGTACATCCCCCTGAATGTACAGCTCTATTAAAACCTACTTAAATATAAATTGATAATGGCTATTTTTCAATAATTATTTTTCAAATGTTGAATTCTCATTCTTCGTACCTGTCTCTATAATATAAAATAAATCAGACATTATTCTCCACAAAACAACAAAAGAGATCATTCGTCAGCCTTTGTCAGAGCTGGGACTTCAGCTCAGCCAACTTACCAGAAAAGGCCACTTTTGTCCCAGTTTGTCTTTGTTGCATGTTAAGCCCTGTAGAGTGCAGCAAACAACACACAATGATAGCAGAATAGGTCATGTTTTCCTAGAGCTGTATGAGACATACTCATACTTGTATTAAGCAGCAGAACATTATTATTTAATCTGTTGATGTACAGTCCATTTGGATAAGTTGTATAATTAAGTGATAAATAATGATATTAAGAGCTGTAACACAGTGAATCATTTTTAGTTTATTTTTATCGCTTCTATCTGTTTCAGTTGTAGAGTTAACAGCCACACAGTCACATGCAGCATTTATCTCCAGTATTATTTCTTTATATTACAACACAGTTACTGTGGTTGGAATAATAGTGCGTCACATTTTGTCAAAGTAGATCAGGATGTTTGAAAATTAGAATTAGTCTGCAGAAGCAAAATGCAGCGATTAAATGAGAATCAGAACTAAAAACTTGGGATTCATTATATGGAAAACAAGCCTTGAGTTCTGATGTGATATTTCAAGTTTAAATGATAGACAAACATGCTATACTGTCAAATGTTGCCCTACACACTGCATTTCTCTTCCTTCATGATCCAAAGAATCCTGTGCAAACAACACTAGATGGCAGCGTTAGACTATGATGTGAGTGACTGACATGCAGCATAGAGCTCAACTTCAGCAAATACAATTAGTTTCATCACTTATTCAGATAACTAACTAAAAGAAATTGTGACTGTTGTTCTGTGATATTATTATTTTTGTTATTTCAAATCGTATGTTCCTTTGTGTGGGAGCCACTGGTTCAACCATCTGGATCTAAGACCACTCACTAGTAAAGGCTCCAAAAAACTGCTTCACGTTCCTTTTTTCTCATAAAATTACACAAGGAAAAAGACCAAATGGATTGAACCTCTCAGCTTCATCTCTGGCCATTACTTCATGCCTGGCCTGCACCCTGTTTCTCTCCTCTTGCAGTGCTCTCTCATGATCTTCCTTCATTCTCTGCATCATGTTGGCCGTCTCCCTTTCTCTCTCCTCTCTCTCTTTCTCTCTCTCTATTTCTCTTTCTTCCCTCTCCTTCTGTCTTTCCTCATTCATCTCCAGCTTCATCCTCTCCATCTCCTCCTCTCTCTCTTTCCTCTCCCTCTCTCTCTCAGCCTGGAGTTGCTTTTTCATTTTTTTCATCTGTTCTTCATATTTTTTCTGAAGTTTTCTCTCCACTTTCTCTTTTTCTTTTCGTATTTCCTCTTCTTTCTTTTTTAGGATGCATTGTTTCTCCTCTTCCAGTTTCCTCTCGGCCTCTTGGAACATCTCATTGGTGTAGTGGCTTCCTCCGTTCTTCTGGGTTATATTTCTGATCTTCTGGAGCAGCTCAGTGACCTGAGAGGGATCCTTTGTCTTATTGTTGAAGACATGGTACTGGCTGTTACATCTGGCCACAAGATGTTGAAGATCTTCGCTTTCACTCAAGAAGTCATCGATAGGGCTGTCAAGTTGGTCACCACCAGTAAACAGAACCATGCTGTATTTGTCTGCTTCTTGGCCAAAGATTTCTTGAATCTTTTGCACCGTCTGCATTTCCTCAGCAGTGTATCTCCCCAGCCTGATGATCACCACGAACATGTGGGGTCCAGGAGAAGCACAAGAGATACACTGGCCCAGATCTTTAGCTGTCTTATCCTCACCAAACCTGGTGTCAAACAGGCCCGGGGTGTCAATGACAGCAACCTGTTGGCCACCCACTGTGGCTTTGCCCTTAGAACAGTCTACAGTAATAGCCTTGGCTGAGAACTTTGATTCAAAGCATTGTCGTCCTAGAATGGTGTTTCCAGTGGCACTCTTCCCAGTTCCTGTCTTCCCCACCATCACAATCCTCAGCTCTGCATTATTTGTTCTGCTTGATCCTGTGTAGAAGAATGAGGGACACTGAATAATATCATCAGGTCGTGCATACATTGTACATCATTCAACTTAAACACGATGGGGGAGAAGAAAAAACATTCAAAAGCGATTCATTCAGTCATGTGCATCTCTGCCTTTCGTTCAATGATCCCATGTGGATTCAATATACTGTTCAGTCAGCCACTTACAGGAAAGGTCAGCAGTTGTTTTCAACAGCCCTCTCTCTCACTACAATGTACAATTCAGGAAGTGACTCAGTCTTGTAAGGGTCAATCAAACATGGGATTTATCTACATTATGCAACTCTATTTTGTCCATTTTGTGGTTTGCATGTCAAATTCTGATACAAGGTATATTTGTCCGCTGCAAAAAATACATTTTCAAATATTGACAACATAATCCCAGCACATGTTTACATGAATTAGAAAGAAAATAATTGAGCGTAGACACACAGTAAGAGGCATGAGTTCATAAGATAAAAAACATATGTTATCATTACAGCAGTACATTATTGTTACAGAAAATGAGATTCAGCCATGATCATGCTAAAATGATAACATGGATGCAGCATCGTGACTTACCTAAGTTTTTGGCCATGTTTGGGTTAAAGAGTAGCGAGTAGATACAGCAGCTGAAGTGGAGATGCAGAGTTGAGACTGTCTGCTCCTGCTGCTGCTTTTATAACGGGCCAAATGCACCAAACCTCGCCCACAAATAGCTGCATCATTACTCACAATGAAAGTGAAACTAAAGGTATTGTGCTTGTCACAGTGACAGAGGTATTTTTTAGTAGATGGCGAAAAACCATATCCTGATCCAATGGCCAACCTGTTCAGCACAGTCTGCCTATTGATGAAAGTGAAATGCATTTTACAGCTCGCACCATAGAGCTTTATGTCAATAAATAAAGTCAGCTTCATCGTTTTCTAACAGAGGGGAAAAAATAGATTGTGAGTGTGGTTCTGTTAAATTGCAGTTCTGATCAATGTACAATTATTGTTTTATATTTCGTATGTTCCTGTGTGTGGGAGTCACTGGTTCAACCACCTGGATCTAAGACCACTCACTAGAAAATGCTCCAAAAGCAGCTTCCAGTTCCTTTAACTCTGACATTACACAACCAGGAGAGGGAGGAAGGGGACTTGAATGTACTTAATTCAACTTAAACAATGATGGGAGAGAGGCAGTGGTGAACCATCACTATTAGAGCTGAGACTTAAGCTCAGCCAAAACTTAACAGACACACCATTTAGCTCTGGATAAGCAGCAGGCTGCCAGGTAGCTTGTGAGAACAGCAGATACATCCCCTTTAATTTACAACTCTATTTAAACCTATCTGAATATGAATTTGTGATGGGTATTTTTCAATAATTGATGATTTTTTTATATTGAATTCTATACTTGTCTGTGTCTATAATATAAAGCAAAATCAGACATTATCCTCCATATACCAGCAAAAGAGATCATACGTCAGAACTTGTTTTAAACTGCAGGATATGCTGCACTCATCGTTCTCTCTGTGTGAATGTAACTGATCTGGTTTGTGGTACTTTGATAAGAACCTACTGTAACAGTGTTGTTTCTTGCCTGCCAAGTCCGTGTCGGAACATTCCAGAGAGTTTGTGAGAAAAACAAACTGTACTTGTTAAAACTATATTGGACAGTTGTTAGTTAGCGTTTTCTTGATCTACAGCCATTTGAAAATAATTGTATACTTCAAGGTGTCCACAACTAGTTCAGTATAAGACTCTAATTTCCTGAGAAAGTATTGACATGTGACCTTCGAACTTGTTAATAAGTACTCTGACAAAGGTTAGGTCTCATACCAAGTCTTTTATTTCATATTTGTTCTTGAGTTGCATCGTCAACAAAGCCAGTGAGATTAAAAATCTTTGACGTAGCCCAATCAACTGCACACAATGCCAGTCAAAGTAGTCTGATTACATTTGGAGGTAGAGGGACTGTACCATACTTTTATCACCATGCTAGTCAACACTTCCTGGATGCTCCAGGGAATCCACAACTACCTCAGTGTAAAACTCCACATTCCTGAAAAGGCCTGACATGAGACCTTTTGAACTCTTGATTGTTAATAATGACACTGACAAAGGGAGTGTTTTCCATCACATCTTTATTTCATGTTTCTTCTTGAGTTGCCTTATCAACAGAGCCAGTGAAATTATGCTCAACAAGACAACAAATCATACAATAAATGCATTTGCAAACAGCTATAGATTTAGTGTGCTAGTAGGAGAAAAAAACTATTAGTCTACAGAAACAAAATGCAGTGGTTAAATGAAAATCAAAACTAAACCCTTGGAAAACAAGCCTTGAGTTATGATGTAATATTTCAAGTTTAAATTATAGACAAACATGTTATACTGTCAAATGTTGCCTTACACACCACATTTCTCTTCCTTCATGATCCAACGAATCCTGTGCAAACAACACTAGATGGCAATGTTAGACTATGATGTGAGTGACTAACATGCAGTATAGAGCTCAACTTCAGCAAATAAAATTAGCTTAATCACTTATTCATATAATTAGAAAAAAAAGTAGTTCTGTGATAGTATTTTTTTTGTTATTTCATATCGTATGTTCCTTTGTCTGGGAGCCACTGATTCAACCTTCTGGATCTAAGTCCACTCACTAGTAAAGGCTACTACAGAAACAGCTTCACGTTCCTTTTATCTCATAAAATTACACAAGGAAGGGCACCAAATGGGTTGGACCGCTCAGCTTCACCTCTGGCCATTACTTCATGCCTGGCCTGCACCCTGTCTCTCTCCTCTCTCAGTGCTCTCTCATGATCTTCCTTCATTCTCTCCATCATGTTGGCCGTCTCCCTTTCTCTCTCCTGTCTCTCTTTCTCTCTCTCTATTTCTCTCTCTTCCCTCTCCTTCCGTCTTTCCTCATTCATCTCCAGCTTCATCCTCTCCATCTCCTCCTCTCTCGCTTTCCTCTCCCTCTCTCTCTCAGCCTGGAGCTGCTCATTAACTTTCTTCATCTGTTCTTCATATTTTTTCTGAAGATTTCGCTCCACTTCCTCTTTTTCTTTTCGAATTTTCTCTTCTTTCTCCTTTAGGATGCGTTGTTTCTCCTCTTCGACTTTCTGCTCAGCCTCTTGGAACATCTTGTTGGTGTAGTGGCTTCCTCCGTTCTTCTGGGTTATATTTCTGATCTTCTGGAGCAGCTCAGTGACCTGAGAGGGATCCTTTGTCTTATTGTTGAAGACATGGTACTGGTTGTTACATCTGGCCACAAGCTGTTGAAGATCTTCGCTTTCATTCAAGAAGTCATCGATGGTGCTGTCTTCTAGTAGGTCACCACCAGTAAAGAGAACCATGCTGTACTTGTCTGCTGCTTGGCCAAAGATTTCTTGAATCTTTTGCACCGTCTGCATTTCCTCAGCAGTGTATCTCCCCAGCCTGATGATCACCAGGAACATGTGGGGTCCAGGAGAAGCATAAGAGATGCACTGGCCCAGATCTTTAGCTGTCTTATCCATACCAAACCTGGTGTCAAACAGGCCTGGGGTGTCAATAACAGCAACCTGTTGGCCACCCACTGTGGCTTTGCCCTTAGAACAGTCCACAGTCATAGACTTGGCACAGAACTTTGATTCAAAGCATTGTCGTCCTAGAATGGTGTTTCCAGTGGCACTCTTCCCAGTTCCTGTCTTCCCCACCATCACAATCCTCAGCTCTGCATTATTTGTTCTGCTTGATCCTGTGTAGAAGAATGAGGGACACTGAATAAGATCATTAGGTTGTGCATACATTGTGCATCATTCAACTTAAATAAGGATGGGGAAGGAGACAAAACATTCAAAAGAAATTCATTCAGTCATATGCACCTCTGACTTTATTTTGTATGATCCAATGTGGCTTTCATGAAACTGTTCAGTTAGCCACTTACAGGAAATGTCAGCAGTTCTTTTCAACAGCCCTCTCCCTCACTACAATGTACAATTCAGGAAGTTACTCAGAATTGTAAGGGTCAACATTGGATTTATCTACATTGAACAACTGTATTTGGTCCATTTGAGGTTTATACTTTATACTTTATTTTTGGATAGGGACAATGCACATTGAAGAACATCGAAAATGTCTCTGTAAATATGCCGGATTATAGCAGAGCTTCTAATTTGCATACATAGTCCCTAAAAAAAAATAAAAAATACAAATAGAACAGACAGCAAATAAATAGATAAAATACACACAGAAGAGACAACACACACACAAAACACAATACATTACACAACCAGGAGGATACCAGACCCAGAAGGATATAACAATGCAATAAAAATTAATGTACAGTAGTCTTAAATCCATTTAATGGTCGCACTTTTGGTGTGATTTGAGCCACTGTTTTAATTGTCCTTTAAAAGAGGAGTATGTGGGGCATTCCCTTATTGTGGAGGGAAGACTATTCCAAATGTCCCTCCCCCCACAACAGACAACGCGTTCCTCCCATACGTAGTTCTCCTGTGGGAAATCTCACTGTCTCCTCTATCACAGGCCCTGGTGCTCATACCTCCGAGAGTCCTTTTCCTGATGAATTCCTTCAGTAGCGGTGGAGGGAGACCATGGAGACTCTTATATATAAAACATGCAAATCTGAAAGTTTTGAAATTGTGGAAACTTAATAAAAAATATGTTTTTTCAGGGTCTTGCTGATATGGAAGGAGAAGGTTTTTTTTTATCTAGAGTCGTTGGGGCTTTTTTATAGAGAGATTCTATCGGTTTGAGTGCAGTCGTACATGCCAGTGACCAGCTCATTAAGCAATAGTATATATGTGAGAAGATCATACAGTGTAAAAACATCAAAGCTGCACTGCAGGTTAATGAGTTCCTGATCTGTCTGAAATTTGCCAGGTTGTATTTGACAGAGTTAGATACTTTTTGATGTGTTTCCTGAACGAGAGTATCGAGTCCAGGATGACTCCCAAGTATCTGAACTCGCTTACCAAAATCGAGCTCCTTCCCTCCCAGAAAGACACCAGAATGCTCAATATTTGGTGGCCGTTTAGCAAAAATCATACAGGCACTTTTTTTAACATTTAAAGAAAGACATGAATCAGTGAGCCAGTCCTGAACATGAGCCATTGCTGTTGTGAGTATTTGACCAGCCTCTGTTGTGTTTTTCGCGGGGGTGAAAATAACTGCGTCTTCCGCGTACAACTGTGCAGTGACACCCTTATAGACATCAAAGAAATCGTTAATGTAAAAAGAAAACAAAATAGGTCCATGTATGAACCCTGAGGGACCCCTACTGGACAGTCCAGGTAAGGGGATTTGACACTGCCGACCACCACACTGCTTTCTATCTGCAAGATATGATCTGAATCAATTGAGGGCCAGTGTAGAGAAATTAAATTTTGCCACAGCTGTTTCTATCCAGGAGACACTCGTTTTTTTCAACAAACATACTTATTGCCGACTCTGTGGAATGGTGAGCCCGGAAGCCAAATTGCATCGGGTGTAATGCTGTATAACCCTTATTGAGATGTTCTACTAACTGTTTAGCCACCCATTTTTCTATTATTTTCGAGATGACCGGAAGAATACTGATTGGTCTATAGTTATTGATTTCAGATTTACTTCCAGATTTGAAGATTGGATTCACCATGCTCACCTTCCAGTCAGTCGGGACAACAGAATGCCTGATAGACAGATTTACCAGCTGCATGATGGGACAAACCAGATACTCTATGTGAAGTTTTAAAAAATAAGTGTCAAATCCATAGTTGTCCTTGGCATTAGATTTGTTATGAGAGCAAATCATTTTCATTACTTCTCTTTCAGAGATTGCATTTATGTTAATGACAGGCTGTCCTGGATTGACAGGATGATAACCACAGTCAGTTGCAGTGAACAGACTTGATATTTCTTGAACAGAATTAAATTCTGCAGCCAAGGTGCCAGGATTTTTTACTAATTGATTATTATTGTTAAGTTCCAGTCCTTTACTGCTTTGCTTAGTCAGTTGGCTAGACAGGTTATTGATCTTTCCACACTTTTTTTGAATTTCCCTTTGCACTCTCAATTATGTTTTCAAAAGAAATTTGCTTTAGCTTTTTGTAATGCTAATGTTACTTTATTTCGTGCTGATGTGAAATTTTGACAGTCAATGATTAGACCAGTTTTCAGTGAAGTTTTGAGCAGCTGATATCTAATTTTTAACAGTGCAAGACACTCATTATTTACCCAGGGAAGGGAGCTGGATTTCCTGGTCCTAGAGCTCCCTGTCCTAGCGAAAGACAACAGAACCTAAGAAGAAATTAGATTGTCCCACTCTAATTCACTGAGAGCTTTGGCTACATTTTGCTGTTGATTCTCCTGGATGAAGTTATGATTTTGTGATTTCTGAGGCAGATATGTGTATATGATGTGTTTACATCTCACATTCTGATAAAAGGTATACTTGTCTGCTGCCAAAAATAATTCTTCAAATATCGACAACATAATCCCAGCATATGTTTGAATGAATAGTTTATGAGATAGAACATACATGTTATCATTACAGCAGGACATCATTGTTACAGAAAATTAGATTCAGCCATGATCACTCTAAAATGATTACATAGATGCAGCATCATAACTTACCTAAGTTTGTGGCCATGTTTGGGTCAAAGAGTACCGAGTAGATACAGTAGCTGAAGTGGAGATACAGAGTTCAGACTGTCTGCTCCTGCTGCTGCTTTTATAATGGGCCAAATGCACCAAACCCTGCCCACAAATAGCTGCATCATTACTCACAATGAAAGTGAAACTAAAGGTCTTGTGCCTAAGACCACTCATTAGAAAATGTTTCAAAAACAGCTTCCAATTCCTGTGACTCATGAAACTACACAACCAGGAGAGGGAGGGAACTTGAAGGTACTTCTTTCAACTTAAACAATGATGGGAGAGAGGCAGTGGTGAACCATCACTTTTAGAGCTGAGGCTTCAGCTCAGCCGAATCTTAACAGACACACCATTTAGCTCTGGATAAGTAGCAGGCTTCTTCTTTGTGAAAACAGCAGGTACATCTCCTTTAATGGATAGCTTAAATATAAATTCATCATGGCTATTTTTCAATCATTTATTTTGTATATGTTGAATTCTATACTTGCCTATCTCTATAATACACAGAAAAATCAGACATTATCCTCCATATACGAGCAAAAGAGATAGTTTGTCAGCCTTTGTCAGTCTGCTGCTTATCAAACTCGGTAGCTGACCCTCCTGCATAACAAGGATGCTTGTCTGCCCACTTCAGTCACTCCCACTCTCTTTACCATTTACAGGAAGTGGCAGCACTTACTTCAAACTGCAGGACACGCTACACTGATTGTTCTCTCTGTGGAATGTAACTGATCTGGTTTGTGGTACTTTGATAAGAACCTACTGTAACAGTGTTGTGTCTTGCCTGCCAAGTCCGTGTCGGAACATTCCAGAGAGTTTGTGAGAAACAAACTGTACTTGTTAAAACTATATTGGACAGTTGTTAGCATTTTCTCTATCTACAGCCATTTGAAAATAATTGTATACTTCAAGGTGTCCACAACTAGTTCAGTATTAGACCCTAATTTCCTGAGAGAGTATTGACATGTGACCTTTGAACTTGTTAATAAGTATTCTGACAAAGGTTAGGTCTCATACCAAGTCTTTTATTTCATATTTGTTGTTGAGTTGCATCGTCAACATAGCCAGTGACATTAAAAATCTTCGACATAGTCCAATCAACTGCACACAATTCCAGTAAAGGTAGTCTTATTACATTTGGAGGGAGAGAGACTGTACTATACTTTTATCACTGTGCTTGTCAACACTTCTCCTTCAAAGACGTTTTTAGGCAAATCAAAAAAGAAAACTTTCCAGTTTGTTGTAAAAAGGGCATGTTCATGTTATGCCAGAGGATCATTCCCTTTTCTCACTTTCTCACTTCTGGTAAAGTAGCCCATAGTCTATTATCACATCTTTGTTTCACATTTCTTCCTGAGTTGCATCATCGTCATAACCCGTGAAACCAATTCTTTTGATGTGAAATTGTGACCAACAGATGAACAGAAATGATGTAAGTATTTACAAATAGTTACACAATTAATGAGTGTGTAAAATAAAATAACTATCAGTTTGCAAAAAACAAAATGCAGCGTTTGAATGAGGAACACAATATAATACAATTCATTAACTGGGAAACAAACCAGGAGTTCTGATCTGAAAAACATAAATCATATATAAACATTTTATACTGTCAAATGTTTCCCTTCACACCACATTTGTCTTCATTCTGTATTCAAAACATTCTCTGGAAAGAACACAAGGTGGCAATGTGAGCCTATCATGTGTAAGGGACGAGGTTTCCATTATGAGGTATTAATGGTCGATGTGGAGGTCTGAACCAATGGAGTTTGCGGAGACTCCTGATAATGGACACTTCAAAGGGCATTATCCTGTTTATAGCATGGTCACTTGACAAAGAAAAAAACATTTAAGTGTTTAAGTGTGTTTTGTGATGAAAATATAAAGTTTTTCACAAGCAATAAGTCTGTTTCCCTGGCAACACCTGAGAGTTTGACTTTGTCATGCTTCCCAAATCAATAAAAATGTACACAAACAAATGACTGGCAAACTGCAGCCTGAAGTAGTGAGTTAGATAGCGAATCGGATGTGGGAAAGGGACAGTGTAGCAAGGCTGAAGTGAATGCACATAGTTCAATCAGCTTTTTCAAATCAAACAGCTTTTGCTCACCTTTATATCAGTTATCCATTACTTATTATGAACAGTTCAGCCAGTGGACACTTAGGTTTCCCACTATTTAATTTATTTGTGTCTGCTTCTTGTTGCAGTTTGTTTGTTTATAGCACCACCATGTGGTACATTGAAGGGCTATACTTCGTGTGGTATACATGAGTTCAGTTTTTTTTTTAATTTTTTTTTTTTTTATTTGGAGTTGTCTGCAGCCAGCTGATGCCAGTGCCACTCATTTTATATACAGGCTATAGTGCAATGATGTAGAACAGTAATCAGACTGTCTCACTGAAAGTTTCATTATATCCAAAGTTAATTGACACCCTCCAGCCAATCAGAATCGAGTATTCACCCACACCATGGTATAAGAGTGACTGACATGCAGTATTCGGCTTGACTTCAACAAATAAAAGTAGGTTAATCACTGGGATCATTCAAAATGAAAAAAAAAGTAGATCATGATCATAGTTCTGTCTTTGATTTTGTATATATATATTTTATATGCTCCTCTGTGTTTCAGCCACCTAGATTAGGGACCGCTCAACTAAATAAACTCCCAAATGCCCTTCCAATTCCTTTAACTCCCCCTATTATAAGGTCGGCAGCTTGCGTCAGAGGATAAAATATATTCATGTCCTCAGCTTCGTCTCTTGCCCCTCTCTCAAACCTGGCCTGCACCCTGTCTCTTTCCCTGCTCACTGCTCTCTCTTGCTGTTCCTGCATTCTATTCATCATGATGGTTCTCTCTCTTTCTCTGTCCTCTCTGTCTCTCTGTCTCTCTCTTTCTCTCTCTTCCTTCTCCTTCCGTATTTCCTCATTCATCTCCAGCTTGATCCTCTTCATCTCCTTCTCACTCTCTTTCCTCTCCTTCTCTCTCTCAGCCTTGAATTTCTTATTCATTTTCTTCATGTCATCTTCATATTTTTTCTGAACTTTTCGCTCCACTTCCTCTTTTTCTTTTCGTATTTCCTCTTCTTTCTCTTTTAGGATGCGTTGTTTCTCCTCTTCGACTTTCCTCTCGGCCTCTTGGAACATCTCGTTGGTGTAGTGGCTTCCTCCGTTCTTCTGGGTTATATTTCTGATCTTCTGGAGCAGCTCAGTGACCTGAGAGGGATCCTTTGTCTTATTGTTGAAGACATGGTACTGGCCGTTACATCTGGCCACAAGCTGTTGAAGATCTTTGCTTTCATTTAAGAATTCCTCGATGGTGCTGTCTTCCAGTTGGTCACCACCAGTGAAGAGAACCATGCTGTAGTTGTCTGCTGCTTGGCCAAAGATCTGTTGAATCTTTTCCACCGTCTGCATTTCCTCAGCAGTGTATCTCCCTAGCCTGATCATCACCAGGAACACATGGGGTCCAGGAGAAGCATAAGAGATGCACTGGCTTAGATCTTTGGTTGTTTTACCCTCTTCAAACCTGTTGTCAAAAAGGCCCGGGGTGTCAATGACAGCAACCTGTTGGCCACCCACTGTGGCTTTGCCCTTAGAACAATCTACAGTTATAGCCTGTGCACAGAACTTTGAGTCAAAGCATTGTCGTCCAAGAATGTTGTTTCCAGTGGCACTCTTCCCAGTTCCTGTCTTCCCCACCATCACAATCCTCAGCTCTGCATTATTTGTTATGCTTGATCCTGTGTAGAAGAATGAGGGACACTGAATAAGATCAACAAGTTGTGCATAAATTGTACTTAATTAAACCAATACAATGATGGGAGAGAAGCAGTGGCTGAACCATCACTATTAGAGTTGAAACTTAACGGACACACCATTTAGCTCTGGATAAGCAGCAGGCTGCCAGGTAGCTTGTGACAACAGCAGGCACATCTCCTTGAATGTACAGCTCTATTTAAACCTACCTAAATATAAATTCATAATGGCTATTTTTCAATAATTTATTTTTTATATGTTTAATTCTCATTCTTCTGACATGTCTCTATAAAATAAAAATAAATCAGACATTATCCTCGATATACCAGCAAAGGAGATAATTTTCCTAGAGCTGTATGAGATATACTGATACTTGTATTAAGCAGTAGTGAATTGTAATTTAATCTGTTGATGTACAGTCCATTTTGATAAGTTATATAATTAAGTGTGTTTGATATTAAGAGCTGTAACACAGTGAATCATTTGTACTTTAAATTCTAGTGTGTGAAACTTGTTTTTTAATGAGACTTGGGGTCAAACACAATTTCATTCTCCTTGATATACTACTTTGTAGATTCTCTGTTACAGTTATACTTGAACTCACCATGATGTAAGTTAAACATTATTATTAATTACTTCCCTGCCAAAGCTTGCCTTGAAAAAGAACACACTACTAAGCTCACCCCAACATCAGTCTTTTCTGCTGTAATCATTGACAAGATAAGCAAGCCTCACTGCCTTGTCTACTAGTTACGTAACAAGATAGGTTGCGCTGACCTTTGGAAAGTCCTGGGGTGATAATTTTTATCCCACTCACGATAAATTGAAATGTGAAACAAACATATTCTGTTATGGCCCCCTTTCCCCGTAATAAAGCGCGAACCAATGAGTCAGCCAGCTTTAACCTTTTTTTTCTGCTGAGAGACAACAAAAACAGTGTGATTCGACTACTATTTTAATGGACACCAACCCTGTTATTTCTGAAGCAGATCTAATAAAAATTGAGGCCAAATAATAAGAGAATATTTATTCAGTGAAATGAATAGAATTTGAATTACTAACATGTCTGGGCCTACTCTAAGGGGCCCAGAGGGCTGTAAGGGTTGTTCTCTAGAGAGAAGAAACATCTGTTGAATCATGCAGTTCTCTAGCTTTCTTGCATGATCTAATGTGGCTTCAGTGTGCTGTTCAGTTCACCATTTACAGTAAGTCAGCAGTTCCCTTAAGCAGCCCTCTCTGTCAGCAGAAAAGTAAAATTGAATGGTGGAAACCTGTCCAGACCAAGTACCCCTCACTGCAGTGTGCAATTCCACTCTCAGCATCTCCACAACAACTTCTTTTGATGGTTTGTTTTGTTGTTGTTCTTTTGAGGTTTTTGTCAGATGTTACAGTTGTTCACAAAGGCACAGGTGTGCTAGATACGTAGTTACATTTTTTAAATAAATGTATTAAGTGATTCGGGCAGAACATTCAGTGGTTATTTATGCTTTACACCTCAAACTTTGATATAAACTACTCAGCAAAAAAATATTCTTCCAAGACCTACAACATGATCTCAGGCCTGTATAAATCCATCAAAATTAGCATAGACGCAAAAGGCATGGTTATTCAATAGGTATAAAATAAAATAAGCAATAGGCATTTTAATTTGGTTATTGCCTGTACTATTTGTATGCTACAGCCAGTGGATGCATAGACATAGTGTGACATGCAGTAATGTTATTTCTTACATTTATAGCATAAACAAATAAGCCTGTTTAATTTTTTGAGGTCCGCTGACACATTTTCTCTGCTGTTAAGAGTTTCTTTCTTACTAGAAACTGCAGTGAATAATCACTGAACAGGAATTGCTGTGCAAATGTTTGCCCACCCACATTGAGCAGCACTCCAGGTAGCACACTGCAGTGAGAGGTTTCCCATCCAGACTAATACATTTGTTTGAAAATGTTTTAAATTAAAAAAAAAAAAAACTTTTCCTTTACAAGATAATAAGGTGCTGTGACATCACCCAACACAGTAGAGAAAGGGTTTAAGTGATAGCCAAGCTAAATTTAAAAACACATCCTCCAAATCTTCCTCCAAAAGGACATAAATGGCATTCATTTTAAAAAATGCTCCATATCTTAAGCATCTTCATTGTGACCAAGAAATCAACACAGTTAACTTCTTATTTTGGAACAAAACATTTAGAAATACCTAAACAAGTTGGCTTTTGTCTTTTCAGTAATACATTGTCTTCTGTAAAAGTACATTGCAGTTGTATAAAGGCATCACAGAAAATGAGATCATCGGTGTTTTATCACTGTAAAATAAGTGTTCCTTTTTATCATGGCTTACCTAGGTAGGTGGCCATGTTTGGCTTAAAGAGTAGCGAGTAGATACAGCAGCTGAAGTGAAGATGCAGAGTTCAGAGTGTCTGCTCCTGCTGCTGCTGCTTTTACAATGGGCCAAATGCATCAAACCTCGCCCACAAATAGCTGCACAGCTCACAATGAAAGTGGAACTGAAGTTATCTCAAGGTAGAAAGGTTAATTTATTGAGCAATATACAACATAGGGATGCAATAAAATGTCAGTTATAGCCCCGTCATGCATAGAACATATATACACACTTTGAACTAAGAATGGAGCGAAACAAAAATAAGACAAAAGAATATGTACGGATACTTGTATACATATATAAATAATATACCTCATATAACTATAGTACATTAGCTGGAACTTTGTGCTGTTTTGTGCAGCAGTGTCTGCAGTTTTGAAAAAGTGCTGCCATTTCTTGTAAATGGTGATGGAAGAGAGAACGAGGTTTGATGTGTGAGTAACACAGGGACCTAGAAATTAAGCAGGCATGGATACAGAAGTCAGCTTATATGGTAATACACAACCCCTTACACAGGTAATACACCTGTGGTACTGATGTCTCCATGGTGTTTTCATCAGCAATGTAATTCCAATTGAGGGATACTTTTCAACGTTTAAACTTAAATATAAGATTATTGAAGCTTTATGAAATTGATGAAAAAAATTTATTTCAAATCTAACAACCAGTTAATATGGACTCGAGGTTAGAGGTCAACTTTTGAACTTGTAACTTGTATTGAGAAAGGCATAAAGACTCATCTAACATACTTCAGAGTTGTTATTCTTTCTAGAACATACAGTTTAAAATTCTGAGACCACATTCACAAGCATCAATACTGCACTAAGTGCTAAATAATGAACATTGCATTTCCACCACTACCTTTGAAATATAATATTTTGTGTGCTAGTTAATCATAGAGTGTAAAAGCTGACGAGGGCCTTGAAAAAAATGTAAACAACATTATGACAAAACCGTGATCGTGACCGTGATTGATCACCGTCTCGTGGCCACCCACGAGATATGCTGGAACAAGTCAGATCCATTAATGTCCCAACTCGCATCACATAAGACCCAAATAAGCCACTACAACTTTTTACGTTCCTGCTGATACAGTAAACCAAATTACAGTCTGCTACGTCCAGGGCCTAGGGGAAACCCTGGCGCAACATGAAAATGAGACTCCCCTCTTCCCATCCTCCAAACACCACCAGCAGCGAGCCTTTTTAACATAGTTTATTTAAAACAAACACATTGCTTGTACACAATCATGCGTTGCTGGCAGTCTGGGACGGCAGAGGAGAGCCCGCAGGAACTGGGAGGAGCCGGCCTTTAAACTTATGGCTCCAGGAAAGCAACCAATCACACACACTCACACACAGGTAAAAGAGGGATATTTAAAACAGACAAACATTTATGACCACTAGGGTCGTAACACCTCCCCCCTTAAAACTGAACATTTCTCTCTAAAGAAATGTTCATGCAATGCAATTGGTGTTTAGCAATCACAAGTCTGTTCCCCCTTAAAACCAATCTACATAAAACACTTCAAAATCTTGTTAGTGGGTGCCACTCCCACAAACAAAATGGCCACCACCATGAGGAGAGAACACAGAAACAAATCCACCAACTGTGGTAACAGACACACACCAAAAACAGCAACAGGTGCCCAACACAACAGTGGAGTGCAACAGCCACTGCACAAAAGGTGTCACTGTGTAGCCACTGCTACACACAAATGTTGCCAGCTTACACCTAAGCTGCAACCACAAGTGACCCAACAAAAGTGAACTGCCACTACCACACCCAAAATGGACACCTTGTGATTTCAAACCACACGTTACTATATAATGGAGCGCAACAGAAAGACAAAGTGACCGGACAAACTGGGAAGACATACCCACCACTCAAGATCCACTGATCTGGCAAGTGACGCCATCCCAATCACACTAATTAATACACTAAAAACAGTAACACCTACGTGACCAAACCAAAAGTGGACTGCAACAACCGCACACAAAAGGCATCACACTGTATTCACCACTACACAAATGTTGCAAGCTTACTCTTAAGCTGCAACCACAAGTGACCCTACAAAAGTTGAGTCCAGTTCCACAACCAAAAGGTCACAAAAAGTTACTGCTCACGAGTATTAATCAGGGCCACACATCACAACGTGACCAACACAAAAGCAGCCATCTCACACAAAATTAGTTGCTGTGCAAAGTATAAGCGAAGAGAAACAAACTGTAGAGACACCCCAACTACCTGCCTACAAAAGGTGGCTAACTCACCTAGCTAGTCTTCAGTGGCTTGCCGAGCTCGAGGTGGCTTTAAACGCTGAACTCAGTGCATAACCGAAGACCAGGAATCTAGTCAACTGTCAAGCACTGAAGCGTACCCCCACCCAGGATTACCACCAAAAATAAGAAAGGCAAAATAACAAACATGGCAACTCCTTGAAAGTTCCCAGCAGCTTACTGGTCAGGATGCTCAGACAGACACAAAACATGCAGCAACAACTTAACAAAAGAGATGACCACTACACTTAACTAAAGGCCACTTAGACAAACAAACTAAACCAAACCACAGCTACCTCACCTCATGGACATTCAGATCCCGGACGAGCCCCCAATTGTTACGACCAGGGCCTAGGGGAAACCCTGGCGTGACATGAAAATGAGACTCCCCTTGTCCTGTTCCCCAAATACCACCAGCAGCGAGCGTTTTAACATAGTTTTATTCAAAAACAATCACACAATCACACAATGCTGGTAGTCTGAGACAGCAGAGAAGAGCCCGCAGGAACTGGGAGGAGCCGGCCTTTAAACTTATGGCTCCAGGAAAGCAACCAATCACACACACTCACACGCAGGTAAAAGAGGGATATTTAAAACAGACAAACATTTATGACCACTAGGGTCGTAACACAGTCCCTTCAAACACATTGTTCTGGTGTGTGCCAATAATCAATTATTGTTCTCTGTTTTTTCAGGGAGGGGGGGGCCCTGGACCCCTGTCTCAAAGACCAGGTTCTCCCTTACTATCTTCCGAAGTGGTTGAAGAAAACCATCTCATTCCTCCTCAAGCCTCTGGTGAGTCTTTGAGGAACAATATCAACACAATTATAAACATACTAAATAAGAATAAAGGATTTTGAACAAATAACCATTGCAAAACTTTACTGTGCTGCCAGATTCACTTACATTTGAACCTCATAATTATAATATTCAGGTTTTCTCCCGCTGACTTTGTCTCTCTTTGTGTAAGAGACATCATTTTACAATACAAAGCGCAGTTTTAACTTCACGGCTACAATATGCTGAAAAGGAAAGTAAAATCACATGGAATTATTTAAATTAAAAGTATCAAAGTCTTAGCGATAATGTACTTTATTATACAGATTATAAAGCTAGGCATGATCCTCAGTATACTAGGAAAAGAGTTCATGAGTCAGCCTTTGTCAGTCTGCTGCTTATCAGACTTGAGATTCTGTATCTGCCCCTTCGGCCTCTCACCCCTTTTACCGTTTACAAGAAATGGCAGCCCTTCTTTCAAACTGCAGGACACACTGCACACCTTGTTCTCCCATGGAATGAAACTGGAACTACATTTGTTTGAAATGGACTTTGGTACTATAATCAGAACATACCGTAACAGTGTTACAGAGACATTTGTGAACAAATAAGCCTCTGGTGATTTCTCTTCCTTAGTGACATGTGTAAATAGACATGAGTAAATATTAATAAATTATTATATAATTCTTGCCCAGGGACAGTGAGCATGAAAATGAAAATGAAAATGAAAATGACCTTGATTAAACAGTTGCAGTGTGATTTAATACCTAAAATGTGCTTTGTGTCGTGCTTGTCTTTTGCAGGCTCCTCGTATTGCTTCCGTCTGCAGCGCTATCTGTGGAGTTGGGTGAGAAAGGAATTACTTCATTTGTGCTTGAGCCTTTATTTCTGTCAGATTGTATGAAATGGATAAACGAACAAAACATACTAATTCTTTCTCTGCCTTGTTTATTAGGTCGGTTGCAGATCAGTGGAAGCATCAAAGTGCTGTTGAGGTACTGCTACTGTCAGCTAATGACACTTGTGAGTGTGTGAATGCACACAGGTAAAATCGAATGCTCTTGTGTTTTCAACAGGACTACATTCATGAAACGATAGCAGAGTGGAGAAGATGCAACATAGACGTGCTGCTGTGCCCTGCTCTCGGACCGGCCTTCAACTTCTTGTACTGTGGCAAACTTTCCTGTACGGTACCCTGAACTGTTATGTGTGTTGTACGTGAAAGATCTTTGTGAATGATCAGATCAGAGAGATGTAGATGTAGTTGTGTCCATCTTTATCTCAGCACTGTACGTTATCATATGATTACTGTCCAGAGCAGCAACAATATAACCCAGTGTAGCACGTTGAACAACCAGTTAAAAATGTTTTGTCCTTCCAGGTGCTAGCACTCCCATGATACTTTATAATCTCCTCAACTTTCCTGCTGGTGTTGTTCCTGTTTCCACGGTAACAGCGGAGGATGAGGAGAAACTCAAGCACTATAAGGGCAATTATCAGGACTACTGGGACAAGGTCTTCAAACAGGCAAGAAAACAGGCCAGCGACTAAGTCATCTGCACAAATTGTTGCAGTGAGCAATTGTTGACCACATGGGGGAGCAAAGAGCATGAAACATTTAGACTTATCACAGTTTAGTATTTAACCAGCTGCCTGGTCGACCTGCTCGCTCAAGATGACAGATACGATACATTGGATAAGGTAAAGATAAATTAAAGCTGCAAACCCTCACATATGAAAAGCTGGAACCAGTATTTTCTTTTTCGACTTACAATTAATTTTCAGTCGTTTCAGCTGCACATTGGAAAGCAACTTTTGAAAGGGTGCCCAAAATTCAAAGAAGGAGAAGAAAATGAGTTGTTAAATGAGTAAAGATATGTTAAGACGAAAAGTTAAAAGTCCTGGCCTTGTTCATTTATGATAGTTAAATATTTTTTTAAGTGTACAAAGGATTAATGTCAGTAAACCCTTTTTCTAATATAAATAAATCTATGAAACAATATCAATAAATAGCTGATATTAGCCTTTGGCTGATATTGGATATGATCAAATCGTATCAAAATATTTGCCATCTAATGCAAAGATTTTCACAATATTGAATATGAAAAGGGAGAAAAGTGAACAGCATATCAACCTGTCCGTCCTTTATTCATAATACTAATCAACCTGAAATGCAAACTATAATATTCTGTATTGTGATATCTGGGCAGGACAAAATCGTGATATAAAATGTTGGATATCGCCAAATCATTGCTGGTATTTGTAATTCCAAAATTCAGCTTAAATCGATTATGATACAAGGGGTCCCCCCACTCCTAGGAGCAAAAAAACAACACGACTGTTGTGTGTGGGTTGTGGTTCCTTTGACATTTTGTTGATGTTTTGTGTGCGCCTTTGTGGCTGCATGAACAGTCTCTTAAGACAGAGGCCTGTTCAGTAGCCTATCCATTGTGTGGCCCTGTTGTTGCAAGTAACTTTATGTTCCTCCGTGTCAACCCAAGCTTCACTCTCAGGCCATTTGAGTAACCCTTAAAACAGTAGTTCCATAGCTGGTCAGTAGGTGGAGGCAGAAGACTGTGGTAGTTGTGGTTACTAACTGTTGACTGACTTGATCCTGTGTTTGGTGACAGGCTGTGTCTGGAGGAGAGGGTCTGCCTGTGGCGGTGCAGTGTGTCGCCCTGCCGTGGCAGGATGAGCTCTGCCTGCGCTTCATGAAGGAAGTGGAGCAACTGGTCAGACAGAACAAAAAGTAAAACCTTGAGGCCACAGGTGGGGCTGCTTACTCCCAGGAACTCAGATTAACTTTGCTTTGAGTTCAACTAATGAATGTGAAAACACAAACAATTAGCCAGTGATGAAGGCACTCTGAAGTAGTAATGACTGCACATAACACCAGATAAGGTAAGCCTTAATTAAACCCCTGAAGGAAATTCAGGAACACAAGACAACACTCCTGTACAATGAAATGAAAAGTGATTAAAGATTAACACAATTAATGGTGCTTTATACTGTAAAATGTAGTTGAGCATTTGAAATCTTGAATATTTTGAGTTTCCTTCCTCTGCTCTTTAAGGATGAACTTAGTTGTTTTCTGCTCTTCGGTTTTTTATTTTTTTGTTTTACTTAAAATTTCTGTTAAATTTTTTATGGTGCTATTCATGTGTATTGGCTCAGGTTCACACTTTTTCTCTACTTGTCATTTTATGAAATGAGTCTTTGCTCTGTTTTGCCACACCTGGCATGTTTTAATATTTCATAGCAAGAAAAGCAACTGCAATGTTTTAAAAAAAAAACTAATTTACGTCAACAAAACAACAAGAGGCACCTCAAATCACACGAGGAAAGTGTTAAAAATTAGGATTTATAATTAATAAGGAAAACTATATTGTCTCCTCAATCATTTTAGTCTTTTGACAAGAACTGTTTTCTGTCATATGATAATAAGAATTAAATAAAGTAACTGATTTCTCATATTAGGATCCACTGCTGTCATTTGTTTCCACAACAGAAATGTTGTCACCTGTGACCATCGTGAACAGGTCAGACATGATCCTCTGTTCCTTCCTCTGCTCCTGTGTGTGACCCATTTTGTTATCTGATATTCACGAAAATATAAAACCTGTACAGTAAACCCGTTTGTCGTTGAATATTTAATGAGCTGAGTTTATAAAGTGTGGTACACCATCAAGTCACCGAGCAGAGGTGAGAGCGTAAAAACCTTATTTCTTTCCCTTCGTCCTCGTCCTCCACCTCTCCCTCTCTATCACTGCGCCACAGATGAGCGCAGATCATTTTCATTCTTTTGTGAGTGATTGTTGCATTCATGCCGTAGCAGGAAACAGAAAAGAGATAAAGGTGACTAATGACACATGGCGCCTCCATCTACAAGGCCAGCGCACCGTGTCGTCATATTGTGATTACCCTGTGCTATTGTAAATATGTGTTTCTGTTGGGTTTACATAAATTTACATATGTTTCAAAACTCTCCTGGGATGGGAAACCATTAGGGACAATGTTAGCATTTTCCATTACAATCACCCACGTTTGCGCTGCTGTCTCATTGAATGGAAATGGCCGTGTGCGCGCGGTAGAGGAAGGAGGGCACATTAGGCGAGGAGGAGAGCTGGAATTGAGAGGTTGTTCTTAGCATTATCTGTGGCACATAGAGAGAGAGTGTGTGGCTCTTGCTGTGCCACTCAGTCAGGGAGCATTAAGCTTTAAGAGGCAGTGAAGAGACTCAGGTCTTCAGAGGGAACTTGACATTGTTCATAAATCCCTCAGGATCTGAGACAGAGGCAATGACAGATGCACACACACACACACACACACACACACACACACACACACACACGCTCAAAGTCAGCCTTCAAAATTGACCCATTAAATACATTTAACAATTTGCCAATCGTGTAGTATTATATCAATATATATATGGTAGCACTTTGAAAAACATGACAGATTATCAAAGCAAAAGCAGTATGTAGTGCAAAAGAATATTTATCAGTTTGCCGAATAGCAGTATAAACAAAAATAATCTGTGTTCAAAGAAAAAACGGTGAAATCCTAATCCAATCTTAATTTATTTACACTAAACACAATACTAGCATAAAACACACTTTGTAAACCTGTAATAAGGATTTGATGCATCCGAGTGTATTTAAAAATGTTATGGAGAGGTGAAGGCACGCCCCATCTGGTGGACTACCGTGGTACTTTACTATAGGAAAAAAAAAGCCTGGTAGTTGATTAGACAGATGACACATCCAATGCAACGTAACTGACCTCTCGTTTAACACACTTTAACACCAAGCCCACAACCCAAACTTTGTGGAGCTGGTCCTGGTGTAGTATCTAGTTTTCAAAACTGACCTGATAGATAATATCTCATCTAATCTGATATCCAGGCACACACAGAATTTGCAGTCAGGGACAAGGGACAGCAGATGACAATGAGTCAATTTCAGCCACCAAAACATTTACATTTTACGTTTTAGCAGACACTTTAGTCCTAAGCGACTTACAGTAATTCATACATACATTCATACACTGATGGCGTTGGCTGCCATGCAAGGTGCAGGTCAGCACATCAGGAGCAGTTCGGGGTTCAGTATCTTGCCCAAGGACACTTTGACATTCAGACCAGGGAGAATCAAACCAGCGATCTTCTGATAACAAGAGGCTGGTTCTCCCCC
Organism: Diplodus puntazzo; assembly: GCA_963678695.2. Classification (NCBI taxonomy): domain Eukaryota; kingdom Metazoa; phylum Chordata; class Actinopteri; order Spariformes; family Sparidae; genus Diplodus; species Diplodus puntazzo. The sequence goes on along the minus strand of OZ023163.1, from coordinate 12,871,954 downwards.
TGAGCCACAGCTGCTCGTTAATAATGTTAACGACATCAACAAGACATCTCTTCTTATAAACTAATAAACCTTTTTTTGAGTGTTAACAAATTCGAGACAACATGAACCCACAACCCATGAATTTTCTGATCGCTCTTTTAATGGCCTCGATACTCGATAGTCCTGTATCACTCCAAATTTTATACCAACCATAACTGTTCACCTGAGCTAGGGTCTGCAGTAAATTGTACTCACTCATAGATACCAGCCACCTGAATACACCAGATATTTTTCATTATGATCCGTGCATTGTTCCCTGAGAAATTAACTCAAATCTAGAAAAACACCTTATCTCACAATGTTAAAGAAAGTGAGAAGGAAATTCTTGGATCTCTCCCATTATCCGGATCCGCACCAAAAGTTAATGAAATCAATCCTCCATCCAAGTTTCGTGGGAAATCTGTTTGGTTGTTTTTGTGTAATGCTGCAGTCAAACCAACAAACAGACGTGGGCACCAACATAACCTCCTTGGCGGAGGTAATGAGGGCTCATTCACTGGTAAGAAAGGAGAGTGCACTGTTTATTTGGTTGTGTGTGTGTGAGAGAGCTGCATGTGTGCATAAAAGATCAAATGTGAACGCATTGCTACCACCGTCGATCCCACTTACAGTCAACACAGAGTTCTGCGGACTTTTGCAACTTTTTATGTACGGGGCGAAACAGCTCGACTAAGAAAATGTTTTAAATGTCATGACGTAGTTGTGATGCTATGCATAATATCCAGATGCACGCAAAAGCAAAAGTAAGACAGTATAATGGAAGAGTTTGAGAAGTTGGATGTTGAAGGCATCTGGCCAAAGCTCAGCCTGTAATCATGCAGCAGAACCATCCAGAATCCCCGGCAGGCCAAAGTGCTCTTCTCATGTAACGTCTCATTGATAAGAGCAGCAAACACCTCATTTACAGGAACCTTAGACTATAAGATCAGGTACTTTAAAAGCAATCCTAACACATTCAGACCCTGCCTGTGTGCCAGCAAATAAAACACCTTGGTATCGCCCCAACTAAACTAGGATGATTCTGTCTTAATGTCCCATTTCAGGGACCAAGGAGCCCATAGTCTTTATGGCTCCACAGAATTGCAGGTAGTAATGTCTGACACAGCAGGGCTCCTGCCTTTCAGATGATCAAAGTGACAAGTTCAGCCTGCAACCAGAGCCACTTACAGCAGACATCAAGAAGCAGCAAGATTGGCAGCTTTTAGGTCTTTGGTCCATTTCATCAGCCATTACTACCAGCGGAGGCGACGTGCTGTGGAGGACGAGTGGGAGGAGGGGAAGGCAGATTAACAGACAGCTGATACAGGTGTATAGGCGGTATCAAACAGCAGCTCTGTCAATACAGCAGGCTCCAAATTTCTTCAGAAGGGGCTGGGATCCCCAAAGTATGCCCACCGATTTCACTATGACAGGATTAACTGGGAGCTCCGTATGATTTTCTCAGATTCTGTGACTCAACAATTCAGTGATCCACGTTCTATCGGCTTTAAAGGCCCCTATCCCAAGTTTCAAAAGCTTACCCTTCGGACAAGGGACAGTCTTTTTCTCCCGTGCGGTTCCGCTTTCCCTTTTTTGCTGCATTCAGTTGTTCATCAACCCCCGCGTCCTCGCCAGCTCTCCCATCCTCCCTCCTCTGCACATCTGCTAGGTCTGAGTTTTCCTTTCTTCCCTCCAGCGCCTTGCTTGGCCCAAGGCCCTTACAGCCAAATTGGTTTACATTGGAGAGATAAATGCTCTGCAAATGCGCTTAAACACGTACAGTAAAAAATGCAGACAGTGCGTGTCAGGATTATCACCCAAGTCAGGGGGAGAAAGGAGAGCGTCTCTGTAGCACAAAGCTGGGGAGCCAGAGTGAAGCCTGCAGATATAGTCCGTCTCATCCACTTCTCAGGAGAAAGAGAGGAGGATTTAGCATTTGCATGCTAGTCTGTAATTCCTGGCATTATATAACTTGTCGCCAACAATCAAACTCCTTTGGTATTGTGAAAGTATTGTTTCACATGGGTGAGCAAAGTGTGGAGTTACACTCCTGGGGGAAGGGGTTTTGGTGGGAGCGCGGAGACAGCCTGTCCAAGATGCATGGCAGGGACCACCCCACGAGCCAAGTCGAGAACTATTCTGCAACACAGACTCTGCAGAAGGCGCACCTTAAAATCCATCCCAAAAATTCAGTTTAGAGTATAAATAATGTACCTGAACAGTGAGTGATCCAAAGTGCTACAGCTTTGGAGGGAAAGTAAAAAAAAAAGAAATGATTGAGTCTGCTTGACCATATAGGTGGTGATTAGAGATGTTTCTTAAATGCATCACTCCCGTTTGTATTTCATACTTTCACATGTGATTTTTATGTAAAATGTCCTGAAGCCATATTTGCTGAAGTTCGTCATATTTTCCACCTGAAATCTGTTTTCTGTGTAATTTTAAATGTGAGGTTGTGGTTCTCACATGCATGGTCTTTCATTTCTGAAAATCACGTGCCATCTATTACATGTGATAAAAATGTGAGTGAATGCTTTTTTTTACATGTGATAAACTCACATGCTTTTTCGCAACGTAGTCGTATTCTATGTCAGGGTCTACAGAGGGTGTTAAATGCTGTGTCCCTTTTTGCTTGAGATTAAAGGTTCACAAGGCTGGCAATACTATATGTATTATATTATATTATATTATATTATTATAATGTATTATATTATATTTTAATGCCCGTCAACAAATCCCATGTAAAAGACAAAGAACACTGTGTTAGTCGTGTTAGTCTGTGTCAACTGGCTCCAAGAACGTGTCACTGTTGAAGATACAAATCTTAAAGAACAGATTTAAAACATACATACTGCACAGATAGTCTATGTAAATTCATATACCTCGGCTTTTAAAAAGGCTGAGTCATTTCGTAGAACTGCGACTTTTTAGCAAATGTTATTTAAAGCAACGTTATGTAGAAATGTTGCGTGAGCTGACGCCCCCCACAGTTTCGCAGAATGTAACACCCCTGCTGTAAATGCAAATCCGCTGCATTTGGGACTGAAGATCAACTACAGTGCCCATGTTCACTGTAATGAGGGAACGCTGCAACTGTGTCGCTCATTGAAGCAATTTCAGGTGAATCATTCACTTTTTTTTTTTTTTTTTTTAAAGCATGAAACTTGGTACAGCTGTACAGTTTGGGGCCCTGGACATTTTAGGAGATTGGAGCTGTTGCAAAAAGCGCCTCATGGTGCCATAGCTGAATTCTTTATTTTGCCTCATTTCTCCTGAATCGAACACAATAACAAAGAAAAAGGTGATGAAAATGTGGCTCACTCGGCTGGATACTTTTATTTTTCATCCTTCTCTCTCTGTAGATTTTTTTAACCATTACTGCAGTGCTACAATGGGCAACTGTACATGTGATTGTGAAACGTATTCAATGAAGAATAGCAAAAAGCACCAGCTCCCTTTGAGTCATTATTGGTAAGTCATTTTGTCACATTAATTTAGAAATTTTATGAGAATTTGGGCAAATATTAAACCCATCAATGCTGACAGGAAGTAGGAAACAGGAAATGACATCTACTCTGTTGAAAATTTTCCAGGAGAGAAACACCCAGATATTTCATTGGATTGTCCCACCCACATTTTAACTTCTTTCTACGCTCATGAACACGGGCCTGGTAGTTTTTGATGACATATTATAACTTTAAAGGATACATTTTAAAAAAGAGAGAGAATATCAGAAGAATAATAAGAAGAATCAATAAAACAAGCTAAACCAATCAGAACAGAGAGCCTAATGTAGCTGTTGCATTACTAGATGACAGAGGTCTCACTTGGTGAAGACAGGTATACAGACAAACCGGTCCCTGAAGATTCAGGAAACAGCATCCTCCCCTCCCTCCCTCCCCACCTGCTGCTGCCTCTGCTGCCGTCGTCCCCTGCGGTACACCAAGCTGCCGTCCCTGTCCTCCAGCATCAGTATAAAAACCCCTCCACATGCCCTGCCATGGGGATTTGGGTGTTAAAACTTTCAAGAAAGACCCCCCCTTCCCCCCCAAAAAGCCCCCTTTTTCTCATCCCCATGACCTACGCCTCCCTCCAAATCAACGCCGTCCCCCCTCAGACCTCCCAGCACAAAGCCCTCAGAGCAAAACCCCGCACAGAAAATCATAGCACACCATTCAATCATTGTTTTTTCCCCTCTCTCACCCCTTTTATGGTCCCACTAAAGGTTTTAGCCGGGCAGAGAAGGAGGGCTGTCACTGAGGAAACCTTAGCCCATTGATGAAGTGACAGGAGCTGCCAGAATATGATCCTAATCCTGTTTCCAGCATTCTTTTAGCCCGCTGGCATCGCAATTCCTCCACACATTCTCTGAGCTGTCAACTAGGAAAATCCCTCTAATAGCGCATTGCCCAGATACACATCAAAGAGCTCCTGGAAACCTTCAGCAGCTTAGCTGCCATAGACACACACGCATATACACACACACACACACACACACACACACACACACACACACTCTCTCTCTCTCTCTCTCTCTCTCTCTCTCTCTCTCTCTCTCTCTCTCTCTCTCTCTCTCACTCATACACACACACACATACAAACACAGCATTCCTATTAACTTACACCCATATGATTGTTGCGTACACATAAAACGCAGACATTCATGACAAATTGACCAGGTACTTAAAGAGTATGCCTGGGAAAAAAAGCCCAAAGGCGGTTGAACGAGTTGTCTTTGCAGCCCCAAATTTATTTTTATGCACTGTAACACACACACCAGCCCTCTCACCTCTCTTTCTCCAGGAAGACAGTGATATAATCTTTACGGTCATGGAGCGAGGAAGCGGGAAAAGACCAGGAGGGGGAAAAAAAAAACAGGTGTCTGAACTTTGCTGACTCCAGGAACCCTTTCAGTTCTATTTTATCTCATTCTATTCTTACTTAATCCATCGATATCCCAACCAAAGGTAATCTTCTTATGGCAAAGCATTCTGTTTCGGTGCAGCCAAACCTCAGCTGACAGGGTGGGGGAAGAGGGGGAGCAGGGAGGGGGAGAGAGAGTGAAGGGTGGGTGGGTGGCTGGTGGATTGGAGACTCTTTAGAGCCTGACACTGTGCTTCAGTCATTTCATTTAGGATTAGTTATTCTGCGCTGGGTGAACAAGTGGCAGGCTCTCCCGCATGTGGTATGTAAACCCCACCACCGAGGATGGAAGACCTCCTGCGTCTAAATTATTTACGGTTCCGTCAAGGTGTCTTCAGGAGGACATATTAACCAATTTTTTTTTCTTTGACTATAAAATATTGAATATCATATGTAAGGGAATCTAAATTTAAGATTCCCATTTCTGTCGGAGAGGAGCTGGAGTCGGCGCGTCCTGAAATAATCCCTCTCTTGTTTTTGAATTCCTGTCACTCGAGACACTTTGAGAAAAATGTTGTTTGGATGTTTTTTTTTAAGACGTCACTAAATGTATTAATGCAATGTGGACGAGTTTCAGTTGAGACGTTATGACTTCTGTGTATTGTGTTGCAATGTTTGGCATGCTAACCAGCTAGCCACGGCCCACCCCGGGTTCAAAGCTCCTGCGCTGACTGTGTAAACAGCAACATTTCTAGCTGCCCGCCGAACTAAGCTATCCAGCTGACTGCAGCTACAGTAGTTCACAGTCACTCTGGTGGTATTCTGACCTGTATGAATAATACAAGTGGTATGAATTCAATGAGTGGCGATTTTTTTTTTTTTTTACATATTTCACCTTTCAGGCCTTCATGCGAGTGCATGTTTGCATGTTGGTTGCGTTTGATTAACTCCTGGTTCAAGACAGACGGCTTGTCTGGTCTCCTTCCGACTCATGTTTTAGCTGAGAAAGGTTCAAAGATACAGTAACCCAGAAAAACGTCTGATAACACAAATCTGCCTTTAAGAAAATGAGAATTTTAATGATATTCGTGCAGAGTGTCTCTATTTCTTCAGTTCAAGTGCAGAAACGTAGCCTTGTGTATTCTTTCTTTTCTTACATTTTTACGAAGAGGTTCTTGAGTCACACTGTAGCTTAAAGGTCCAGTGTGTAAAATTTGGGGGAATATATTGGCAGAAATAAAATATGATATTTAAAATTATCTTTTCACTGGTGTATAGTCACCTGATGCTAAGAATCGTTTTTTGTCACTTCAGAATGAGCCTCATTAATCTGTAAAGGGAGCGCGCAGAAGACGGTGAGGCGAGGGGTATTTCATCGGTTGCAGTCTTCAACTGCACCACTAGATGCCGCTGAACCTTACTCGCTGGACCTTTAAAGCTCCCTCTTTGCTTTGGAAATTGTTCAAATGAGGCAACGCGAGTCAGTGCGGGCAAATATTTTCATCTTATTTTTCCAACCGACGACACTGAGAACACGAGTCATTCTTAGGTGTGATTTATTCCCTTGCATTAAACAGATAAATTACTCACATTTTAAACAACTGAGAAATACATGTCTTGAATCTATATCGATATAATACATAGAGAATGGGCCTGTGCATCTCTCTGCTGAAGTCATTGGCTGAGGAAAAAAAAGTGGTGTCTCTGTTGAGTTCAGTCTGGCACCCAAGTGAGCAAAAAAAAAAAAGTCGGCCAGGATCATTTTATTTTTCGCAGTGTCTCCTCTAGTGTTGTTTCTGCCGTCGGTCCTTTTGCTTCAAGCTACAGTTGCAGTCGAACGTTTCCTCTGGAATCAATCATACACGAGGAGTTGCTCTTCAGCCGGGCCGATGGAGGCGAACACTGAGGGATATTTACAACGCTCACTGGATTCTTTGCAGGCTGAGCTGAGTGCTGTAACTTAAACAAGGAGAGTCACATGTCATCTACAAAAGAAATACAGCTGAATGGGGGATTATACTGAGCGATCTGAGCTTCATTTCTGATATCAGATCTGATGTGACTTCATTCTGTGTCTTGTGGCTGTAAGCCATGCTTCAGAGGGGGTGCATGCATGCATAGGGTCCCATTCAGGGGTTGAATCATAGAATATTTTAATATCTTATATCTGTCCTGGAATGAGGCTTTTCTGTCCAGAAGTCGGATGCAAGCAAAGTTCCACAGGCAAAAAAAGTACAGTTCAGTCAGTCCAGGTGGGATTCTTTTCATTTTCAAGTCCATTGAGTTCTTGTTATAATCTTATTTTCTGTTAAGTCTATCCAGCCGAGGTGCTTTTCATGTTCTGGTGTGTTTCCCAACGGTCAGCTGCCTGCCCATACGATGACGATGATGAGGTGACTGCCCAGGGCCCCCCGAACTAAAGTGCTGCTCTAAAAAACATTTTGTGCTCTTTACACGTGCCTGAAAATTTTGTTTTATCTGCTTGGTTCTGATTTTGAAATTGGATTTATTTGAAATCTAGAAAGCTGCAAAAAAATACAAAAATAAAAAGCCGTTGTTTAATTAAAATAACGTGGAAACAAGCACAAATTTAGAAGAGGACAGAGGACTTTCGAGATTTGAAATCGATAAGATGGACGATTCCGTAGGGACCAAAGCAGCTCAATGAGGTTTTGGCGATGTGTTTGAGTTTAGAGTGGATACACATTGTAGCTGAGGCGAAAAGGAAAGTGAAGGGGGGGCCCCCGAGTCCCCTCCTGTTGCCTGGGACCGTAACTCTCAGGTACGGCCCTGACTAGTGGGCCAGCACACAGAAGGAGCAGCCTGAGTGTCAGTTGGGGAGCGTGTCCAATCCGAGGGACGCTGCATGCTGCTTGGCCCTCAGACGGAGGTTCTCGATGCTGGTGGTCTTGCTGTTGAGGCTTCCGGGGAGGCTGCCCGGCGCCGTCTGCAGCAGCGGGCTGTTCCATACCTGCTGGGCCTGCGACAGGGTCTGGTAGTAGGACTGGCAGGGCAACGAGCCCAGCGGGGACGGCATGTTGACGTTCATGCCCAGGTAGGGCAGAGAGGACGGCGTGCTCATGTCAAAGGACGGGTAGTGCACCAGGTTGTTGGTGGCGGCCATGTGCTGCCGAAACTGCTCCTGCAGCCGGAAGAGGCTGAGAGGAGACGAGGCGTAGGAGTTGCTTTGTGCCAAACCGCTGGACGCGCTGCTGGAGGACGGCAGAGGAGGGGAGCACAGGGGAGAGTCTAAGAGACAGGAAGACAGGAGGAGGACTTTAGTATCTATGGACATACACAATGACATGTCTTGCATAGATGTTTTTTCTGTGTGTATCCTGTAAATTGTGGGCTTTTGTTGAGCCTTTAGATATGGTTAGATTCTTTAATATAACACATCGGTATGACAGAAAGGTGTACCTGATGTGGGGCTCAGCCGTTTGCAGGATGGAGAGCTGCTCCCCGGCTGCGCTCCGCCCTCCCCCTGCATCTCCTCCGGGATCATCACCCTCGTTTCCCCACGCATTTCGTCCTCGTCTCTGTCGCCGTTGTCCTCTGCTGCCGACTCGCTGTCTGACGGCTCTGGGGAGGTGACGTTCACCTCCACGCTCATCTCTCCAGGCTGCGGCCGTGCGGCTGCCAGCCTCTCTGTCTCTGAGTGGCAGGAGGAGGAGGAGGAGGGAGGAGGAGGAGTGTGGGCTTCAGGGACCATGGTGGTGGTGGTGGTGGTGCTGCTGCTGGTGGTGGTGGTGGTGGTGGTGAGCTCAGCCTTGGACTCGTCTGTAGAGCCCTCTGCAGCTCCGGACGCCTCCTTCTGTTTCTGGAGCTGCTCCTTCTGCAGGCTGCGCTGCTTCTTACGGAACTTGGCCCGGCGGTTCTTGAACCAGACCTGCCAGATGCATCGACAGACAACTTTAACCGCCTTGTCTTCACATTTTTGCATCACCATGACTGTGCATCATCACTTCTAACGACACAAGATGGCATTAAAGTTCACCTTTTAACTGAGGGTCTCTGGGTGAAACAAGCACACAGCCCCAGGAGATAAATTCACTCTGAGGGGTTTTTACCTGAACGCGTGCCTCGGGCAGGTTGGTGCACATGGCCAGACGCTCACGCATCACCACGTCAGGGTAGTGGGTCTTCTGGAAGGTTTTCTCCAGGGCCTCCAGCTGCTGGGCAGTGAAGGCCGTGCGACTGCGCCGCTGCTTTCGGTGCTGGGAGCCATACCGGGCCTCGAGGATAATGTCTTGAAATGTGCAGCCGTTGAGAAAACAAGAAACACGACCAGTTTAAATGAAGGCCGGGGTCAGAGGGCGTTGGAGCACCCAGAGCATCGATGGTCAAATCATTTTAAACATCCAACAACAAAATGAGCTACTGATTCTTACCAGCCAGTCTCTCAGCAAGAGTGAGGGCATGCACCGAGGGCCTGTAGTCAGGCGCATGCTGGGCCTGCTGCGCCGCCTGCTGGTGGAGGTTGTACATGGCGCTCAGTGAGTTCATGGCGTGGAGAGAGTAGCCGTTCACCCCGTAGTGCTGCATGACGGGCGAGCTGTCTGCAGAGAGAGAGAGAGAGAGGAGCTGTGTGAGAGTCAGGCCTCCTTCTAAATGTAACCGTTTCCAGGTTTCCAGTTGTTAAAAACATCTGTTTGTGACAGTGTGTGTTGCAGCCTGACTAATTGAAATGGCAACAGGTGAGCATTAAAAGTAAAAAAAAAAAAATAAATAAAAAAAAAAAAAAAATTCTTTCTTTTTATTATAATAATTATATTTATAAATTCAAAGAGATTATCTGACACCGTTCGTGTGGGATGGCAGTGAGCCAAAACGAAACGGAACATTTTAGGAAGCGTTTTTTATTTGGATTTTTTTATTTCATTATTCCCTCGGAGTGTTTGCCCACATTTAAACCTTTAAGGGATCAAATAAATATCTTGGTTCGAAACTATCAATGTGCAGTAAAATTGCTGCTAAGGTTTGATGAAAGCGACACTGAATCATTTGGGGACAGATTTCGTTTTAGTCGAGGTGCAAAAAAAAAAAAAAGAAGACAGAGAAATTTAAATAGAAAACAGTTATTACAGTTTATGTTTAGCACTTAATTCTATAAAATACAATGTAGCATGGAACTTCTCCAGCAATAAGAAAGCGAAATAATTTTGTAGTAATATAAATAAAGGTAAATATAAAAGTTAGAACATATGTTTGCATTATGAAAGTGGTCAAGATGACAGCTAGATTTATTTATTGTCGTCCACCAAATTAATATGAAAGAAAAATCCCCACATGCATAATAATGATAATAATAATAATAGTATTTGGTTCCCCTCCTTGTCTCATTCAACCATTTTCGATCAGATTAAAAATTCAGTCTGCGGACTTTTTTAATTGGAATCACTCCCTCTACGCTGACACGCTGCTGAAGCTCCGCGGGCTGCACTGACAGCAGGTGCGTCCAAACATTTACTTTGCTCCCCGAGAGTCTGACTCGAGTGTGTGTGTTGGGGGGAGCGGTTTATTTCAATCTGTGGCGGGTCCCAGGTCAGCCTCAGACGCCCGGAGGCTGCCGGAGACGCGTGACAAGGTCCTCAGTGAAATATGCTGCAGGATCCCCGGTCGGGTCGGGCCGCCGTCTAATGTGGGTGCAAAATAGGCTCCAACTATTAGAAGGCTATTAATGTATCATCAGGGCCTGACACGTAAAGGATGGGGCAGGCTGTGCGCGCGCGCGTGTGAGTGTGAGTGTGATGAAAACGTGAGACCACAATAACATTTTTTTTTTTTTTTAACATATGTGTTGCTTTGCATTATTGTACCAAACGAGCCTCTGGCTAGATTCATGTAATCTGTTCGATTTTCTTTCTTTCCTTCTTCTTCTTCTTCTTCTTCTTCTTTTTTTTTTTTTTTTTTTAATCTGCAGCTTAAAAATTCAACATACGGCTCTTCTTCTTTCAGGACAATGTCAGGCAGCCGCCGGCTCTGATTTAAGGCTAATTATGCTAATTGCCGTGGATTTATGAGTTATACAGCATTTAACTGAAGACTGCCTCGGGGCCCGGAGCTCTGTGGTGCACGGATAGCAGCGCGCACATCTTTAAAGGTGCATGTTGTAGTTTTTTGGGGGGGAAGGGAAGAGAAATGCACAATAAACAAACTAAATAAACAACCTCTTTTGTTTTCATGTTTGCGTAAGATGAATAAACAAACTGACTTGACAGGACAACACAGGTTCAGACTTGTTACTTTGTTTATGTGTGGCGGACCCTGCCACCTTTCTAGCGTCAAAACAGTGTTCTGGGGAAACTTATTTACCTCTGAGAACAGTTTGTTTATTCAGATATTGAAAAATGAGTTTGCGTTATTGCCTCATTAATATTGTAAAAACAAAACTCTTGAGTTTGAATTTCTCCTTTAACCTAAAAGTCAAGTAACAGCCTGTAAATGTTAACAAAAAAAACCCTCAGACAAATAAAATAGCGTTTATTTGCCACGTAATTTATCGTCTTTTTATCGTCAGTGTCACTGAAAACTTTGACACTCTTAATGAGAAAAAAGACGCTCTTATGGCTCCGCTGCGGTGTCGCGGTGTTGTTCCCTGCCTCCAATTTATCCGACTGATTCTGGTCCGACACTAAACTCCATAACATTCACACAAAAAGAAAGTAAAAAGACTCGTAAAGCAAATGCGAGACAACTTGTACACGAGCCCGGACTTCTTACCTCTCTTTTCTCTCTCTGTGTGTATCTGAAGCGAAATATTTCCACCGGCACCAGAATATGTTTCCTCTCAGATCTTCGTCTCTAAAATCCGCGGGCGCTCGTTCATTCTCTCGCGTCTTCAGCGTTTGTTCATGCGGTGTGGTATCCTGAGAGTGTCCCCGGCGGCTCCTGCTCCTGCTCCGTCCTCCGGCTCTCCTCTCTGTGGATGTGGAAGGATGCTGAGCTGCCATCTAACGGCCTTTAAAGTGCTCCGGGCGGGGGGTCACCGGGGCGCACGCACGCTCCCTCCTCTGCGCCAATCACGTCGCTCTCCCTCCAACCACAGCGGCCCCGCCCTCCTCCGTCACCGCGCTGCTCACCTCAGACATCGTTTCCCTGCAGCCGAGGTGCCGACTTTTATAAAAGGATAAATAAAAAAAACATTTAGTCGTTTTTAATTGTGTGGGCTGTGTAAGGATTTTTTTTTTCTTATTTTTTGCTGCTTTAATTCTCACCATTAAGATCACTGTTATAATTGTTCAGGTTATAATGATAACATTAATAATTACAATAATGATGTTTTGTTTTTTAGGGGGATGATGTGAAGACGAAGTTACACATGCAATTAAATGTACCTTAATGCTTTAAAACTGATTTGAGGAAATCTCAGCATGATCAGATGCATCCAAGCTTTTCTCCATCATCTGTTATTTATTTTATATTTTTAATTTTTCTACCTGAAAACGTGCCACTTTTATTTATTTTCACTTTTTCCTTTATTTGTCTTTTACAAGTGACTATAAATCCTCAACTGTTGTCTTGTTTATTTATTTTTTTTAGCACAGCAGTAATTTTAAGCTGATTTAATATTCATAATATCACTTAATAGCTAACAAACACTCAAATGGTCATTGTTCATAGTTTTTGTATTGATTGTATTTTACGTCTAATTTTATACATATTGCTTGAAATAAATTTAGAAGACTAAATAATTTGATGTTAATATTTGTCTCAGCATATCCTCTTTTTAAAAAAATAAATACGAGAATAAAATAAATTGAACTCCAACTCTTTTAATGCTGGAATTCAGCCAATAAAGGCTCAACAACAGAGGTCTTAATTAAATGCTCTGCGCGCCGGCCTGCGCCGCTCCTCCGCGGTGACTTGTGCGCGGTGACTCTCAGGTTAATTCCGGGCTTTAATTTTATTTTCCTCCTGCCTCGGTGTGACTGCGTGTTCGGTGGGAAAAAACGCGGCTGAGATGGAGAGATGCGGGCTGGGGGCTCCACCGCCGCCTCCAGCAGCTCCCCGGCCCCGAGGGATTTGGGTTAGGATTGGGTAGACAAGACGCCATTTCACCCTCCAAAAAAATGTCTTAAAATGACTGCTGGTAAGAGGATTAAAACAATAATGCCCCCCTCTCTCTTCTCCGAGGTTTTTTAGAAAAGATTTCTTCTCCCGGAGAAAAACCGTTTAGGCTGGAATTAAGGGCAGCGGAAAGTAGCCTTTTAATGTAAAGCTTGCATATTTTGTTGAATTTTTTTTTTTTTTTCCTCTGAGAGAGTGAGAGAGAAGGAGGAAGGTGGTGGAGAGGTGGCGGAGAGGAGGAGGAGGAGGAGGAGAGGGGGGTAGGATCAAATCCTTAAACTCAATTTGATCTTTGGCCACATTCATTTGCAGAACTTCAGTCCTGGCAGCCAAAGTGTGAGAGGAGAATGTGATCTGAGATCAGTTGTACAGGCTGCCATTGTCCCCCCGCGCCCTTTTCTGCTTTAATTAAACGTCTTATATAATTTGAGGGGGAATCCAAAATATGAAAGCAACGAAAGTAAAAGGATTTTTTTTTCTATTATTATTCTTCGACGTGAACAACAAGCAACAAGTGGTCCATCAGCGCGTCAATGATCATTTCTGTGAGTTAACGAATCACAAAATAATAATAATTTTCAAATGGTTTTTTTTTCTTCTTCTTTCTCATAACTTCTGTTTTTCTTCTGTGTGTGTCAGTATGGCTTTCAGAGCATTTAGGTCGAGATGAGGCACAAAAAAAGAGAGAGAGAAAAAAATCGGATTAACTTGTGAACCGATGGAAATAAGAACTTAAACTGGAGGTAAATCTGTCCAGTGTCTCTTTGTGGAGACCGTTTCTAAAGCAATTAAAGCGAGAAGGAATTTCTCTCAGCTGCTCTTCCTCAAATCAGCTTTTTTTTTTTTCTACGGAACTTAATGCGGGCTAATGTCCAGCGTGGCTGAGGGCTTTAATGCAAGTGTCAAGAGGGCCTGCTATTAGAGTGATATTAGGCCAGTGGAGCAGCAGCCCCCACCCCCCTCCTCCTCCTCCTCCTCCACCTCCTCACCACGCAAGGTGGAGTGGACAGCAAGCTCACAACTGACTCACTTCATTCAGATTTTACATTTCCAGAAATGACAAAATTATTAATAAAAAAAAAAATGCATATATTTGAGGATTTCTAGAATAATAATCAAATGATTTAAGTGTAAAGTTCTATAAAAATATTTCTTGGGTTCACTTGAAGTTGTGATGCCTGTTTTGTCAGCTCGCCTGCAGACCCGTATTGTGTCATCCACGCAAACTCCAGAGTTACAATTGCAGATTTTGTATTGTGTATTGTAAGTGTATTTTTCCTCAAAGTTTGACTACGGGTTGTGTCTTCAGCCCCACAAAGTCAAACAGCAGAGAAGAAAATGTGAGGTTTACTGATTCAGTCCTAAACCTGAGTGTACCTGGAGCTCTTCTCAACATCCTGATGTGTTTCTATGTTGTTGTCTTTTAATGTGCCTTGTTGCGACTGTGATATGTTGTTTTTATTATTGTACCTTTTTGCAAATGCAAACAAAGAGTCATCTCTGCCTCTTGCAGGCAAAATGTAGACGACAAAGTATTTTTTTCTTTATGTTATTATTCTAAATAAATTTTTCACAGAATTATTACCAAGTCTGTGTGCAAAAAGTTGAACAAACTTAAACAGATTATAATGCAAATCTTCCGAGACAAAACTTCAGACCAAATACAACCAAATCTGAAAGCCATTTAGTTCATTTTGATGTACTCCATATTGATTTTTACGATTATTCATCTTAGTTTGTGCCCCAAAAAGACATTGATGCTGCACCTATAAGCCTTATAATGATAGGGAAAGCCCTTACAGTGGATTGTACATTATGTTGTTATTTGCCAGAAGTGATTAATATCCTTTCTATTTCCTTGATTAATGGTTTGATCTTTAAAATGTCAGAAAATACAGCAAAATATTCACATTTTTAAAACAGAGCTCATGCTAATGTCAACAAGTATCTTGTTTTGTCAGATCAACAGTCCAAATTCAAAGATAATCAATTTTCAACCACCAAACTTTTGGTATGTTTGCTTGAAAAATGTCTCAAACTATCAAAATAGTTACCAATACATTTCCTGTCAGCCTGTTAATTAACTAATCACCGCAGTTCTTCTTCCTCTGAAAGACACAAACAGAAGTTCAAGAGGTTTTATTATGCCGAGCAGTATCAGCCGTGATTATGCTGATGATCCTGAATGCAGGATAGTTTACACATCTCTTTATTTACCATCTTCACACGGCTTCTCATCCCGATCACCTTCAGGATCTCAGCGCCGCTCGCTCCAGGCTAACTTTCTAAACCCCGAATTCATCTCAGATTTCTGTGGATTTCATCGCCGCACTCATTGTTCTCTGCACTCTGGCTGCATTCAGGCTTTATCATGTTAAAGCCTCTCCCCAGATCTGAGTTATCGTCTTTACTCTCAATCATCCTCCCGCCTGCTCTCTGAATATCAAAACTTTATCCCTGCATCAGGACTTTGGCTGCCTGAATCAAAGCTCAGCCGAGGAAGCTGCAGCGATTTATAAATCATGTTCAGTTTTTAATCAGGTTTATAACGCATGAGCGTTTGTAATTTTACCCCTCAAATGACTCACTATATTTCCAAGCGGCATTTTACATCAGATCCAGGAGAAAGTTGATGCCTTCAGCCTTCAGAGCCCATTAACTTTTATCATTAGGTTTTCTTTAACTTCATGAATATATTAGGTTTCAATCCAGCTGCTCGGGCCGGCATATGCTCTTAGTCAAGGTTAGCTTGTGCTCATTTGGGTGAAATTAATCATTTTGATGTATGGTTTGGAATTGACTGCTTCCTCGGGACTTGTTTGACTGGAGAAACAAAGCAACTTGCCATTAGCAATCCTTCGGCTGTGTATTAGCAGGGCATTCACTTTTAAGACTTTCCTCATAGGTGTTGGATATCTGATTTAAATGGACACATCTCTGCCTCCACAGCCTCTGTTTTCTGATCACACAGCCTCTTATACACGGCAAAATTCCACTCAGTGTCACATTCACATGGTTGTCATCTCTTATATCTGTTGAAAGCACCAAAGTTACATGTAGTGTGAGACAACATTCTGCTTAACCAAGGGGAAAAGGACAAGTAGTCTGTTTACAGCCGTGACAAATCAGACAAATGACGGACGCATACATCAGGTGTGTAACTTATGGAGATCCTGTAGCTAAAAACAAAATAGTGAAAAGTTATACGATATAATCATAGAATATGCAACATTTAGAGAAAATATTATTTCTCTAAAAATAAGTTGTTTTGTCCACTTGGGAGCAGTATAACTACCATTATCACTATCATAAAGCTTTTACGTTGAACATGTCGGCAAACAATTGCCAATTTATGCATCCAGCAGACGAGGAGCAACATCAGCATTAATTCTGAGTTGTGTTCCTTGCCACCTGACAAATATAGAATTGAATATTTGCTCTCCTTTTTTTGCTCTGTTTTGGTCTCCACCAGCTCCTGAGGAAAATATCTGGCTCTTCAGCAGCCAAATGCTCCACCAAGTCATGTTCACCAGCTAGTTGCTAGATGATCTGCAGTTTGGTGCCAGTCCGGTTGTGTACAGTCGATTTATCAGAGCCTTTTTATGCGCAAAGCAAGGGCTGAAAACCGCAGCAATAATACAGTAAGAGTGAAAAAAGTTTCAGAAAACGAAAATAACGTGCCAAAATATGCATGAGGGGAAAATTCTCTGTGTTAGTCAGTACAAACATACACATTACACACTGTCTGGTCGTTAAATTCATTAAATATATTAATTGGTGCAGTTTTTGAAATTTAGCATTGCACCAACAATGAAAGCTTCACCACGGTCTGTACCGTGGTTAGTAACGCGTTTCATGACATAACTGTAGTAAAATATTACATTTCATATATTCTTAACAATATTACATTTTTAAAGCATTTTAAAATCGTGACACCGCTGGATATTTTTAAGGGGACCACAGAACAATTTGAAGTTTGTCATGACGAAAACTAGATATTTTTGACGTGAAGTTGGATTTACAGTCATATTTGTGGCAACCAACTGGTATTTCAAGCCAAAACATGAAGTTTTTCTAATAATAATAATAAAATGTTTTTTGTGCCTCACTCAGAGCATGAGCAAAGCATTGTGAATTAAACCTAAGTAAACGTAAAGTTTTAACTTTGCTGTGGTTTTGTAGAAACTTGCTAGATCTAGCAGAGATGAGGAGCTAACTACACCGAACCGATAAACTCACTTCCTTTGCCACCGATTTGCAGCATTTTTGAACTTGTAGTCCTTAGCCCCGCCCAACAAAGACTTAAGTGACATCACTTGAGGCAGTTAAGTAGATTTCGTGCAGCTCACTCTGGAGACACAAAAGGATTTATATGACTTTTTCCACTTAAGTTTCCAGAGTCAGTCAAAGACCACTAAACAGAGTTTGATGTGTCAAAGTGTCCTCTTCAAAAAATGTATTTAAAACTTTTGACATTAAGAATTCTAATAGATATTGGTGTTCAAAGAAAATAATAATTGAAACAGAGACACAGATATTCTCTCCATGCGAGGCTAACCACAAGTTGTTCACTTTCACTATTGTTTATCCTCGTATGATCCTGTAGACACAGCGCACCATGCTGCAGCCAGGCCTGCTCCTCTGAACGGTTTCTCTGGCAGACTTGACATATCGAGGTTGGCAGGTTTGTTTCCTCCCTCTTTCTCAGAGCCGGTCTTTGGTTGTGCCCCTCAGGCTGCGGCCCAGCACAAGGGTTCCTATTGTCAGGGCCTAATCCAGGGGCTACACAGCTTTAGCAACATGGTGGGATAAAAGCCCATCAAACCACTACTTTATGGGGGCAAATCTTTCCTAATCCCTCGCTTTATCTAAACAAAAGGAGAGAAACAAGAGGATAGAAAGAAATTGTGCAGACACAGGGCAAGACCGGGAGCTAAGATGCAAAGAAGTAGTTTCACTGGAGAAGCTAACCATTTTTGACAGGCTTTCACTAAAGGGTTGACAAAAAACGGACACCGGGATTCCAAAAAGGACCGTACAGGGTCTTTTTTCTTTTCTGAAGTTAAGCTTTAAGATCCTTGGAGGGATATGTCGAAATTAGTGAGATTAAATTCAAAAACCTGAACTATTAAGAGGACTTGGCAGGGGGCACCTGTCAGTTTTGGACGCTAAGAGAAAAAATGCTCTTGGTTGACACTCGGTTGATGTAAACAAGCGACAACTGTGTGATCTCAAACATATTCTTTGCTCTTTTCTCAGACTGGGAACAGGGAGTATGGGAATTTCTGTTTCTCGCCTCACACACTGCCCAGACAATCTTCTCAATCACGGTGACCGGGTGACCTCGACCTGTGTTCAAAACACATTTACTATCAAGAAGACTGAAGTCAGCGTGAGTGTGTTTAAATTCATGTGTGGGAATTTTTCAAAATGACAGCTACAAATTAGGCTTTTTATTCTTAATCTGTTTTCTAAGACTGCTGGTGACACTATTGTTTAAATAGACCCCCTCTTGTAAATTAGAGGAACCTGTAACTCACATGTTCTGTGCGTGTTTGTGTGTGTATATATACGTGTGTGTGTGTGTGTGTGTGTTTCAGGGACAAATCCCCTGACCCCATTTCATGTCTGCTGCCAATTCCAATTTCTATCTTTGCTCTGTGGCAACTCGCTTCGATTCCCGAGCGTCGCATCCGCAAATGACTCTGTGAGTTAGAGGCTCCATTTTCTGCCACGGCCCAAATGCTCCACAAGAGGACCATTTGGAGCCGGGCGGTCAGAGAGCCGAGCAGAGATTGAGAACAAGCCAGTTCGTTCTGGCTCTATGTACATAAACCACCACAGCCGGGGGGCTCTCAGTGTCTCGCTTGCCCTCTCAGGTATACGAACAGAAACATGGTGACACACATAATTCACCACCTGACAGTAAATACACTGTCCTCATCCACACACAACAAAGTCCAGGCTTTTGAAACTGAATATCCACGATGGAGCAACAACTGAATTGATTAGCATCATATATTTTTATTATTTTTTGTTTGACAGCACGCCCCCTGTTGGTCTGTGTTGATGCCCCCTCAATAGGGTAATTAAGAGATAATAGGCTGGGGATGCTCGTCAGGGACCCAGTGATTAGTGATTCATTACATGAGCTTAGAACGAGGAAGAAGAGAGGAGGGAAGTGGTTAGGTTTTCGTGGGGGGTATACCGGAAGAGCCTGACAAATTGCCAATGGATTTATCCAGGGTAATTAACTATCACCCAGGGAAAGGGCTGGTGCTGGGACAGCAACGTACAGTACAGTCACTCAGTGAGACAGGCTGAGTCTGGTTTTCAATGGCGGGAAGTCGTTTTAATGTTGCTTTGTGTGGGCAGAAAAAAAAGACACAAACTACGAGACTCTCAGAATGTAAAAATGGCTTTTAAGATGTTTTTACTATTAAGTGAATAAAATGTTGGATTTTCGCACACTTACTGTACCTTTAGTTTGTAATGCCATTCTATCGCCTCAGCCAGCAGCCAGTCAGCTCGGCTTAGCACAAAGACTAGAAACAGTGAAACTGACTGTGTGTCAGAGAGGGCAAAAAAAGTGCCTATCCTCAACTCTGATGAACACGTTGTATCTAATTTTGTGCTAAGCAAGTTTGTCACTTTGTGTTAAAAAGTGGTGGGGACATAACGGCTCAGATGAACAGACGCTCTTCAACATATGTGATATTAGGCTAGATAACATGAGGATTAATATGAGGTCAGAGTAGATAAACAATAGGAGAAATCCTATGGTGTTAGGTTTAAATATTTAAATATTTATTCTGTATTGTCACAACCTGGCTCAACAGCATGTGACAAAAGAGGGAGACCACACAGTCTGTAAATAATGCAAAATGTTTTAATTAAGGAAATAAGCAATATAATTATGTATACCAGTCGTCAGTATGTATGCAGTGTCTGTGTGAGTGTATGTATGTGGAACCAATATGGAAACATAACTGGTGACCCAGCTCCTCCCATCAACTTCCTGAAGCAAAGGAAACACAGCCAAAAGAGGACAGAATATTCACTAGTTGGTTTGATAGAAAGTGTTGTCAGGTAATAGGGTTTATGAACTAGAAGTGTACAGTGCTGCAGCTACCATTTTTTCATTTGATTGTTCTTTGGGCTATAAAAGCGAGTTAACAGTAGCAAACAAGTAACAGTTGCCAGTGCGAAATGTTTGCTAAACCACAATTACCAAGAGTTGAAGAAATTTAGCATTAAGAAGTATTTCCGTTGAAGACTCTTTGCATGGCACAGCCGAATGGCTTCCATCCACTACTTGATTGTCATGATCCTATAAAGTAGGAAAGTCTATATTCCCATCTCCATAGTCCTTCCAAAGCCAGCCTCCCATCCAGGAATAATCCTCTCTGGTCCATATCAGCCTCACAAAGCAGCGCACACTTACATGGAGAAGTTGGTTTTCTCTGTCTGTTTTATCTGATTTGGAAGCACTTAGAAACAGCTCTAAGTCTTTTCGCGATTAAAAGGACGGGAGAAAACCTCAGCCGGTGTGATAACCGCTCCCCCCGGCACTAGCTACCTCTCAACATCCAACATCTGGCTATTGTTGTTAAATCTGCTTTAGAGCATCTGTAGGTCATCTGGATTCAAACATTTAGAGAATTGGGGCTCATCTGTTGAGCTTAAGTCACTGTCGAGTTGCACTCCTCCGCTCTGAAGTCTCTAATCAGAATAGAGGCTGCTGAGCTGAAGCTCTGGTTCAAACACCTCTCAGAGGGCTGCTTCTTCTGCAGAATATCAGCAGGCGCATGCACGAAAACACCATAAACACGCGCAAAAACACCAGCGATTGTTACTGACAGATCCGTTCACCCGTTATCATCTCCTCACTTCATAAGTCGTGAGCCTGCATCTTAGCGAGAGCACAGATCACAGGACCTGGTAGGTCAAGCTCTCCCCGCATAAGCCCTGTTATACAGTGTTTTATGAAATGAGCATAAGGGGTTGATTTATTATTGTTTCATAATCTGGGTTTATGCCTTGTTCTGCAAAAAGCCTTTCTAAGAAGGCTTTGGCTCGCTGTCAGGGCAGAGCTACACTCAGCTTTAACCCACTGACTGACCACTGACTCCAACCCAACACCACCTCTTTATGAAGAGCCAAAGGATCAACATCTTTTGGCTTGTGGTCGGGGGAACAATTCAACAGATGATCATTGCAAAACCAAACCAGCAAGAGGAAATGTATCTTAGTCTTTAAGATATAATATGTAGGAATTCCGCATTAAAATGTCCAAAAAAAGAAGAACACCTTTTATTATTATTATCTGGGCGAGAGTCACAGAGTGGGAGGGTAGGGTGTGTGTGTGTGTGTGTGTGTGTGTGTGTATGTGTGTGTGTGTGTGTGTGTGTGTGTGTGTGTGTATGTGTGTGTGTGTGTGTGTGTGTGTGTGTGTGTGTGTGTGTGTGTGTGTCTGTGTGTCTGTGTGTCTGTGTTTCAGTTCAATTCTGTTGAGCCTCTCACCAAACTCAGCACTCACCAGAGACTCTGGTTCTTTCCCTACATTCCCCCTCTCCTCTCTGTATCAGGCCACCTCCGCAGAACTGGGGGGTGAAGATAAATTCAAATGTTAAAAGTCGTCTCTGAGCTCCCCTCCCATCAGTTAACAGCTCCAGATCAGGTGTGTCTTGGGGAGTTTATTCCTCCAGAAGGTCTGGCTCTGCACTCAACTCGAACTACATAATGTGCATGACACAGTCAAAGGAATATTTAAACATTCTAGGAGATATTCACTATTGGAAGTTATTGCACCAAATCCAGAAATAGTGCATCACACAACTTCCTATAAAAAAACATTTTTTGTTTTGTTTTTAGTTTTCAAAAGTGTGTTAATATTTTTTTTAACATTTCTTACGATCTGAACATAGACTAAAATATGTGCAGAAAAAGTTAAATAGGTTTGAAATTAAAGAAACATTTTGCAACCTTTTTTTGTCAGTAAGATTTGGTGGAAGATTGGAAACCATTTTATTCTATTCTTCCAATCCTTTTTTCCCACCCCCAGTGTCTACCTTTGTTGCAGGAAGATATATGCGTAACATTTTGTGTAACTAGAAAAGATTTAACCCAAGACAAATTACACTTCCCTTAATTATTGTGTGGTAACAATGGCAGCGAAGTTGAAATCATATTTTATTGGGTTATAGCTGCAGATCAGCAGGTCTGCTCCCAGCCATTTGGCTCTAATTACAGTGTGGTGAAAGCCTCTGCAGAGAATGCCAGCCTGTGTGGAAATAAGTGCTTAAGAAATGACTGTGTGAGATGGCCTGAAGGCACCGAGCTCTCTGCAGGGACGCCACGGTCGGCCACTTAACCTGGATACCTGCTCGCACAGATTCCCACCAATCAGGGACGAATGAAGAACACTTATTGCGGAGAGCCTTTTGGCTAAAGGAATATTTTTATCAGTCTTAATTCTTAGAATGAAAGGGAAAAAATCACTCTCTACACCCACAAACCCACCTCCTTCACCATGAGAGGCAGAGGAGGAGAAAGACAGAGGCCTCGAGAATAGAAAAGAGTCTTGCTGGGCCCAACTGGCCATGTAAAGAGTCGGGCCGTCCTGCCTGTCAGATGGCGGCTGGCTGGAGGAACCCAGGAGTGAGAGCTGCTGTCTTCTCGTTAGATAATCCCTCCGGCACACAGCAGCAACAGGGGGGCCGGCAAGAGCCTGCTGAAGGGAGCCAGTGCTGATGGATATCTGTGTGTATTTATCTGTTCCTAATGAGCGTTGATTAGCTGCCTGCCGAGCTGGAACCCGGTGTAAAAACTAAACGCTGGAGGAGGAAAATATGAACCTGATCAACCGGATCCTGGCTGGATATGAATTGTTTTGTTTTCCTTTCGTCATGCGATATGTGAATATTGTTTTTAATAATGCTTCCCAAAAACAATGCGCATTTGGTCACATTTTCCCTCCAACGAATGAGTACAGTGTGCTTCCTGCTGAGATTGACTGCGATGGCTTATGCGCGTGTGTTTTTAGTGTGTTTTCCTTGCCTCGGGGTCCTGCAGCACACACACCCCACCCCTCCCCACCCACCCCACCCTGCACAGGAGCCCTTTGGCAGAGATCTGACTCCACATGAATATGGATGAGGGGGGTAACTCACTGGGGAGAGCCGGGGAATCTGATGACAGTGCAGGAAAAGACCAGAGCATCTACGGGGATGTATGACTTCACAGCCCTGCCACTGATATGATAAAGTGACTGAATTTGAATGTGTGTGTGTGTGTGTGTGTGTGTGTGTGTGTGTGTGTGTGTGTGTGTGTGTGTGTGTGTGTGTGTGTGTGGGTGTGCGTGTGCCTCCCCTCAGAGAGTGTCCCGTCAGATGGATATGAATAATGTATTGATAGCCAGCCCCCTGTGGTAGTCCATACAATTTCGCCTGTGTGCGTTGTGTTTAGCCTGCCCAGCTGGCAGGGTCACAGGGGGATGCACAACACATTATGTCACAGTCCCATGAGAGTTGTGGGTGCATGTTCCCTTTTCATCATCAATCAACAGAGCAAACTGTTTAACAAACAACAATGAGGCAGTTAAGAGG
The DNA here is from genome assembly GCA_963678695.2 of Diplodus puntazzo. Taxonomy (NCBI): domain Eukaryota; kingdom Metazoa; phylum Chordata; class Actinopteri; order Spariformes; family Sparidae; genus Diplodus; species Diplodus puntazzo. The sequence continues at coordinate 12,848,396 of OZ023163.1, read as the reverse complement.
CCCCTCAGCTCATGCCAGAAGTGGTGATAATTGCCTAAACATGAAGTTGTCACTCCTCTTCCTCCTCATCTGCCCCTTTTGATTGTGTGCCGAGTCGAGCATGGCTCGCTCACAAGTGAGACAGACAGTAATTGGTGAGATTGATTTTTAAAAAGCTTATTCATTTGACCCGCGCCTCGTCCATATGGAGCGTTTTCATTAAGCTTGATAAATGCCTCAGTAGGTTCCCTCACGCTCTCATGAGCAAAACGTCTTCTTCCTCTTTGTGAAGTGAATCTTTGTCTTTTTTTATTGTCTTTTTATCGGTGCGTTCAGCCCCTTTCTGATAAAAGTGTTGGTCAAACACGCCTCCTGTCAAATTGTCAGCAGGTCTGGTGTGCCTGTGCTGCCTGTGATGTTTTCAGTGCCGACATTAATGCTTTACACTCCGTATTCAGGCAAAAAGGAATAAATTGAGAGCCCCAACCCGTTTCCTAGTCATATGTAGTTGTATGTTTTCTTTTTTTTTATTGTAAGATACGCAACTGAACAAGTGATTAAATTGATGAAAACATTTATTATGTAATCTGTAAAGGGAAGGTGGGGTTGAGTGTCTCTTATGCCTCAACTGCAAATATAAGTTTTACAATCCAATTGTGTTGCAGAAAAAACACTCCTCCTTCCCCATTTAATTTTACAGCACACTACTGTGTAATACAGATAGATGTCTGAAGATGTCTTCAGATTTATGTCTGAACAACTAGTCACTATTTGGAAGCATAATTAAGCTGCTTTGATTTATCTTTACTGTATAAAGTATTAAATAGCTCTATATGCCAACAGTAATCACTATTACAGAGTGTTTGGTCACTAACCCACATCTCTCCTCTCCTCATGCAGTAAAAACTATCCCTGCCCACTTTATCCAATCAGGACAGAGAACTCCAAAAAGAGGCGCTCCTGTCTGCTCGTGAACGCGCAGAGAGCAGGACCTTCCTGTTTGCTACTATGTCTGGCGATCACCACAATGCATTCATGTGGTGACATCAAGAGGAGGGAGGGGGGTGCTGACTGAAAAATGGACAGGGAGTTAGCGAAAACAACGTCAACACTCATATCAATTTTCATGGATTTTTTTTTTGGTCAGTAAAGTAAACACATCGCTAAAAGCGTATAGTACTATCAGAGACAAAATTCTTAGCTAACAACAACATGGAGGCCACTGACAGTTCTTTAGTGAGATGTGAGGTCCACTGGCACCTTGTTTCTATGACATCCATGACCCCTGCCCTCTGGAGCAGTTAGCCCTCCATTGATTTTTTGCTTTCTCCTCAGCTTAAGTGCCTGCCACAATAAACAGAATTTCCCTGGTTTGATAGTGTAAGTGATCCACTGGGAAACTTTAGGAAGGGACAAAAGGAAGAGAGTAATAATGAGAGAGCAAATTAAAAAGTTTCTTTATAATTGCATCACACAAATGAGACTTCTGCGATGTTACACCCGAGGTGTTGCAAAGTTAAAATGTGGCAGAGTGCTTCATCAGCGCTGAGCAGGCTTGCAGAGGCAGACTTGCTCTCCCGGAGTTGCATAGCCTTGAAACACATAAACTAATCCATGATATTGATCAGTGTGTTTCATATTGGCCCCTGTAATCCATCAAGCTAACACTGTGGGATAGGCCTAATTTATATCATTTGAAAGGTGTAATCAAAGATGAATGAACCCCAGCATGATAGAAATGTGAGCTGGGTCATAATTTCTACCACTGTGAGTAATGGCAGGAGGGGATAAACACAACAGCTGCTGCAGAGAATAGGTAGAAGCAAACACAAGGTTCAGACAACCCAGCAGAGCGTGTGGCACCAGCATGAAGTGAATATAAACTTTATTATTGGATTTGTGCAAAAGGGGACACGATGAGAGCATGATAATAATAATAACGTGAATGCAAAAATGTCTGGTCTCCACTCAATGTTATAGATAACACAAACGGTTCTACTGTACTTCACTTTATAGAAACAAGAATATCAGTTTTATTCACCTGAGGCATCCTGTGAAAAGCAGTCACCGCAGACAAACTTATTAAATATCAAGATACACTATTGATAAACTCTTTTCAACAAGGTACACGAATATGTGAGTAGTTACTGAGGAATTAATCATTGTCTACTGGATAATAAATGAATTGTTAATGAGTAACACCTGAACAAATGTGATTAAAGGACTTTACAGTAGATAATGATGAGTACTGGAGAACAAATTGTCTCCCAGCAGACTCATTGAACACTAATTACTTAATCATTACTCTTTTGTTGCACTTTCAAGTATAGTAAGTCCTAATACTTAGTGTCCCTATATAGACTCCGTAAATACTATTTAATTAATCATTGTTTACTCTTCTCCAGTGCCTTCAACTTTAGTAAAACATCATACTGAGTATTTTACCAATAAATTCATTAAATACTAATTACTTAATCATTACTCTTTTGTGTACTTTCAAGTCATGAGGTTATAATCAATCAGGATCTGAATCATTATCTAATCATTCATTAATGTAGTATCTCCCAGTCTGTTCTCCAGTAACTCATCACTGTCTAATATATGGTCCTGAAATTACAGTTATTCAGGAATTACTCATTAAGGATTTTATTAACTATCAAGTTGTTCCTGATTCATGAATTACTCGCTCCTCAGTAAAAACTCGTGTTTTTGTGTAACTGGCAAAATATATACATATTGCCTGCGTGTTTAAAGTCATCCTTAGCTTTGATAAATTAGTTATGAGTGCTGCTATAAGCCAAGAGATTTTTCACTTGTACAATAGAGGAGCTCATACATATGTGACAGCACAGAGGCTGACCCGGAGGGTAAACGATGGTGGTGAGGAGCTTCACGAGTAGCTGTGGAGAGGGAGAGAGAGTAGCTGTAAATATATGTGTAAATATATATAAATGTTTCCTTTTAAAAAGCCACTTAAGAACTCCAACCCTTTAAATAAGGCCAGGAATAATCTGTTTCCTCCGTTGCGGTAGATCCAGCAGGGATTTGCAGAAACATTCGGCAGTGACACAGATCTACATAATCATTTTAAGTTTCTACCCGCTCCTTCCAATGATTCTCCTGCTGTCACTTTAGATACCGCTAAAACTGATTTGGGCTCCCTAATCTCCCAGTATTTCTTAGACTTTAAAAATCTCTAATATTATAAGGAGATTATTTCATTTATAATTGATTGAGTGCATTTGCCGGAGTGCCACTTCAAAGTTGCTGAATTAAAGATGCATTTAAGAAGCCTGGTGCCGGGCGCTGTGAGTCGCGGGGTGGGGTTGGGAGGTTGCGTTGAGGGGGAGGATGGAGGAGGGCGGTGGGTTTGGGAGCGGTGGAGGGGGGAGGGCTTGTGTCTTCTCGGTGGAGCGAGCGGGGCTGATCCATGGAGATTGCTTTAAAATGGGCTCTCGCAAAGTGCCTCGCTCGGAGAAGGCATCGGAGGACACTAGCGAATGGCTGTGGGCCAGCAGTGGTGGGAATCTGTGTCTAAGGCTCTTCAGTAAAGAGGTGGCTCTCGTTACTTCCTCAGAGATACCGCGTCAAGTCCTGTCCATCCTCAGAGTTCCTCTAAGAACACATCAAGAGGATGATTCCCAGGTGAAGTCCGCTCTACCTGTAAGAGACTTTACCTAAATATCTCCCTCTCCACTCAAGTGAGACCACTCTGCACTGCCAAAAAGTGTACGTTTTTCAAAAGCCTTTTTTCCTAAGCTCTATCTTTGGATTCCCAGCACGCAGGACCCTAAAATCTTCACAGGCCAGGACTAAAATATGAAGCTCCCTCATTCCCCATCTTTCCAAACTGAACCTCAAACCATATTCAGGGACTCTCACCTCCTCATTGGCTTAACAATACCTGCAACTCCTCCCATCGGGCCACTTCGAGGGTCTTCATTAACGCAGAGAGAAAGATAGAGAGTCTTTAAAGAAAATCCCCCCCAGCCTGAAAGAACAGGAAGAAGATATGGCCTACTGGAGAGCTCAGGCCTTTTGGAGTGCTTAGTTCTGACTAAATGAATCTTGACAGTGAGGAGGATGCTCTCCTCCTGCCCAGTATTGTACGAGTCGACTACGTGCCCCCCCAACATCTCGCTGCCTTAGATGCTCCCCCTCCCCCTCCAACCACCACCGCTGCCGCCGCCACCGCCACCATGGCCCAACCAGATCATAATCCTCTTAACGCTCTGCCTTATTAACCACTCATCTAAATGGCATGAAAGCAACCAGCTGGAGGGAGATGAGGGAAAAAAAGTAAATTATTTCCCCTGGAATAAAGTCCTGGCCCTTTCACCATACAGTACTTTGTATTTCACATTTGATTATGTGACAAGTGTATCTAAGTCCGCTCGGGGCTCAAGAGAAATGTATTTCAGAGCCCATCAGGCACAGCAAATTTAAAAGGGGGTCCAACGTGCCCTGTGATTGTACACGCACGTACACACTATCACAATAGCACACACACACACGCAGCTAAATTGAATTCCAATTAAGACGATTGCGCAGATGATGAATAAATGGATGATCCATTTGGCTCACTTTTTCAATTGAAGGAACTGTGATCCCCTCTCACCCCCCCAAAGGAATCCACTCATTAGGCTCCAATTTTTTTGAATTAAGAGCTCGGTTTCCATTCAGCCACATTCACCCTCACGCCCTTCATCACCGCCCTGCCTGTACAACCTGGTGAACGTTTGTAATGCTCGATACCACCACCTGTAAATTAATTCTCGGTTCAACCATTTGACCCAGTTTTTTTTTGCTCCAGAGGTAATAGAGGTTCGTCCCCCTGTGCATTCACAGACCGAAGCTCACGCAGGACTAACCGAGGGGAAATGACTGTGTTACACACAGAAACACACACACATGCTCTGTCAGGACTCTGGTCAAGTGTTAAACAAGAGAAAAAGAGTTATGTTTCAGACTGACCATGGCTGCAGGACCTCTTTCATTGCATTAGTCCTGCTTAAAGGAATATCTGTCTGAGAATGATGTCATCCCTGGTCAAACAGTGAAGCACAGCCAGCTATTCCTTTACAGATGTTCCCAGCATCAATTCATGTTGCCACTCACGCATTTTATTTATCCAGATTAAAAGTTTGTCCAGGATACTAAAGGTATAATATGTGACATTTTTTACATTAAACGTAGCAGTTTAGTCTCTCTCAGGTGACTGTTTTGGTTTTCTGATTCACTCTCACAGCTCTAAAAAGTTCTCACAAACCGGCTGTGTCAGAAGTTTTTAAACTTTGTGGTCTCATTTAGCCACCAACCGTCTTTTAAAGTTAATGTTAAGGCTTCAAAATTAATTAATTAATGCCAGAATTCTACGGCAGCTTCAGAAACACAGAGGGCAGCATATCACCGGAGTAAAAGACAGCCACTGCTCTCAATATCCTTATATCTGTATAAGCTAGCTACCGTTAGCTTATTTGCTCATGGGTCAGTTAGCTGTGGAGCCAGCGGCCCTAGAGGTTGTCTGGACTGGAACCTCGGCTCATAGGGGGTATCACAACGGGCAATAGGGCCCAGCTCAAATGGATTTGGCTGCCTGACATGAGATTGAACACGGCTGGATATCAACATGGGACTAAACACAGCCTCTAAGACCGACAGAGGTCAGTTTGATAACAGGGGATACAGTACAGAGGTGATTTACAGCAACTCTGACCAAAAGTGTGAATTCAGAGATGACAAGACACGGCAGATAGGGACGGGAGAGGCGGAGAGAAGCAACAGAGAGTTGGACATCAACAGAGGGTGAAAATAATGCATAGACATCAGTAGACATCTTTGTCAACACTGTTGTTTCTTCACACTCTGTTGATAATATTAGTTAATTTTTTGAATGTTGAAAAATAAGATTCGGCCCATATCTTACAAACTGCTCCTTGAAAGAAGCACTTCATTTAATGTGATATGAGAGTTGCTCTATGTCCAACAGCTGTCCCTATTTTGAATTCCTCATATACTTCCTGTCTCTCTTAAGCCAGTGTGTGGACTGTATTATCATGGCTATGACAGAATCTCACACCAGGACCATAAATGACTCTGCTGGGTCCAAGTGTGAATCACATTGCTGTTCACAAGTCCACGCTTAGCCTGGATAGGCATTCCCATCTCATCACCCATGATCAATAAGTGATAGCTTTCAGCATTTTATTGTTTAATTGACTTTATCTTTGTATTACAAAATTAAAGATTTAACTCAAAGACCATCTCCCTGATCTGCTTCAAATCTGTGACGTTCAGTCTTAATTTTATATACTTTTACTTTGTTAAAATATGTTTTTGTTATTAAAAGTGTAGACTAAAGCATTGCATGGTACAGGCTTTTTCCACGAGAGAATTAAAGCGAATAAACACATTTTAGATGAATATTGTAGATCAGACAGAAAACTGGTTTAACAGGCTGTTCTCTTCAGATTTTCTTGGTATCACTTGGACACTTTTCAGCATGAAATACAGCACCGGTCTGTGTTTGGACCTGCTGAGATAAAATGGAGCTGAAATTTGCCTTTCCTTTTACTCCTCCAAGTGAACACCATACTCCTGTTAAGTTAACTAAAGACACCATGTCCAGGGCTTTGTAAGGTCTGTTTGGTTTCCCCACATCTTGTTTTCTTGTGGCTCCTCAGCACTCTAAGTCCTTTTCAGGGAGTTTATGAGGGTCCGCCTTGTGGAGAGAAAGCCTTGGCTGTGTTTGCTTTGGGAATAGTCTCCTGACAGGGTGCTAAAGGAGCATGTCAGAGCACGGGTCCCAAAGTGTTTGGGTAAAGAGAGCCGCTACCTCTTGCCACTGAGGAATCCGCCCTTCTTCGGTAATCTGTCACACCTCCTTCCAAATAAAATGGCTCAGAGATTTTCACACAAGTCTGTCAGGGTTAATATTTACCCCTGCCCTTTGGTCAAGAGGGGGGAGAGAAGCAGACATCGGGAGAGGGAAAGTGGGAGAGTTGGGTTTTTGAAGCAGGGAGTCATCTATGTGTCTCCACGGTCGGCCTGACAAGGTGAAAAAATGCTGACAGACAACATGTTTTATCAGGAGATTTTCCTCAGCTGATGCTTATGACCACTTAGTAAGATCTGATAGGTCATTTTTTTAAAGGAACCAGAGAGAATTATCATCGAATTCATAAATTACAAGATTTTAAAGCAGTAGTTTTAACATTTTGGGGAAAATGCTCTTATTTGACAGGATTAATAGGTATCATATCTCAAGCTGCAACCAACAAACTGTTTAGCTGGTGAGGCAGCTGCATTCATGAGATCATGTGAGCCATGCACTTGTAGACAAATCAGCAGTTCGACCAGTATCTGTTGAGGAAATACAAGCAGCTACAGGCACGGTTTAGGTCTGACGACCAACGAGAAAAGCTACTTTTCGTTTGAAACCAACAATGACCGCACCTAACAAGGTTAGTGTTGCAGCTACTATAGCATGAGTTAATTCAGAACTAGATGTAATTGAAAGAACAAAGAATGGCACCCAATGTTTATTTTCAATGGAAAAGAGCTTTTTCTTCTCGACTGGCCCTCAGTAAGAGTTTAATTTACCAGTGGGCTCCCTTGGATCAGATGGTTGAATGGTGGAATTCAGTCCATGATAGACACATGGCTTGATATCATGTCATATGCCAAGTATCGTTTGCTTAACTAAGCATAGAAAGTGAAAGCAGGGCTAAATGTCGAGCCTGTCTTTGTCCAAAGGTAACATAATAGCTTGAAAACGTCCTTATAATCACGTTATATCATGTTTGTTTAATCTGTACAACATCCAAGGGGAAAAAACGACATATTGCTGACTGATTTCTTGACCGTGAGCTGTGACTGATTGACCCTGACTTGTTGCGTCCTCCTGCCTTCGGTATTTATGCTAAGCTAAGCTAACCGTCCTTGCTCTATCGCCATATTTAACAGAGCGGCATCAATTTTTCACATCAAACTTTGTGCAAAAGAGACTCTAAAGCACATTTCCCAAAATGTCAAACTACTTCTTTCAAGGCTCAAACTAATGAACTGGCAGCATGATTCTTTTGTATCTTTTTCATACAGATGAGCATAAAATTCCCCTCTATCAGTTTCTGTCTTTCAGCGTCTGTCTGTCACAGCCCGTCAAACACGTGCGGCAGTGGGAGAATCGGGGGAGTCGCTGCAGGAGAGTACAAGAGGTAGGAGCAAGTGGGGCGGAGGGGAGGAGGCGGTGGGATTTAGCGTGGCCTGTCGGAGGGCTAATTCCTGTGCTGGCGTTGGAGCTCCTCAGCTCCGCCGTGGCTCAGATATTCAGATTTGGGCTGGGCTGCCATGTGGGCTCGGAGATACTCTGCAGCCGGCTCCTCCCCCGCTCTATTCAGGGCCTGCGAGGAGCCTTGGGATGGCGTTAAAAAAGGAGATTAAGTTTCCTCCAGAGAGCAAAGCTCCTTAAGGGGGTATCTGTGTGCCTCTCAGCCGCCTGGTCAGTGAGGGATGCGTGAGGGGGGCCTCGCCATGAACTCTGAGGAGACAGTGGAGGGTGGGGGCGGGGGGGACACAGGGAGGCTGACCTGACTCCTACCCCATGACTGGCTCCACCCTGACCCTGGTTACCTGCTCAAGTATCAAATCAGATTCACCGCTTTGGGTGGCAGCAGAAAGAATCCTCCAATAAATGACGGAAACAGATGGTGTCACCTTAGAGGATTTTGCCCTTGTTTGTCTGTATTATACTATCATATAATGTCATTGGAGAGTATGTCTCATGGGTTTAGTGAGCATGACCATGCATATGTGCTTTTGAGTGTGTGAGCGAGATATCCTGTGTCTGTATGCAAGGAAAAAGTCTCATTCTCAGGGCTTAAATTTGGGCTGCAAATGCAGTGGATGGCTGTTTTTCACACATGCGGGCAGAAAGAAGCGCTGTCAAACACAAAACGAATATCAGCACACAAACACAGAACAAGCTTAATGTAAAGAGGCTTCGTCTTGGGCTTGACCTCTGAAAAAAAAGGTGTGAATAGTGTCAGTCAGTAGTTTAGATCAGGTCAGAAGCACACAGGCATCTATGAGACTCCTGGTTTTAGATCATTAAGTGGTCATTCAAAAGACAGAGTTATATGTATTTCAAATTTGGACCTATGAATAGTGAAGTGAATAGAGTTTAAATCTACCTTTCAAAAGGCTTTGATTCATTCCTTTGAACCAAACAGGACACAGAAGCAGAGAGTGGGAAAAAAAACGTACACATTCCTTTATTTGATTAGCAATACTGATGACGAGGGTTGAATAAGAGGGGGGAAAATATCTAATGACTTCTGCAGCTTTGTATCGGGGCTGAAAAAGCCTTATCTGCTCTATTCAGCAGCGGTCTCTCCTGGGAAACGAGGATCACTGTGCTGAGGGACTGTCAGGTCCTGCCAATAGCCGTAATGGGCCCTAATTCCATATTAATGCAGTCTAAATGAAGTGTCACAGGAAGATTGATCTATTGAGGGCGTTGCCTTGATGGAGGTTGTTCTAGTGAGTGGGCGCTTCAGTGGACACCTGGTTACCCTCTGCAGCGCCCCAGGGGGCCTCACCCGAAGCCTGCGGAGAGCAACCTGTCAGACTTTGCATTCAAAACGTCTTAAATGTATTTTAGAAAAAAACTGTAACTGAGTCAAAACGAGAGCGTAATGTTCTCTGATTCGTGTGAATAAATGCTCGCAGGTGGAGGGATGGAGCTCTAATGTTTTGAAGATCGTCTAATATTTGCCAGGCTCCTTTTGATGAGGGAACATTTCTCGTCATGTTCTGTTGTCTGACAGGTGCATAGGCCGGATAATGCTGCCAGTGGGAGACTTTACGGGGAGCTTAAACACAACCAGTCCTCCTACTGTACATTTCTAAAACCCCATTTTACTCTTTTCCATTAGTAATTCTTGTCCACAGAAATGGATTTTTACTCACTGTCAAGTTTAAACTGCCGCCTTCCCTGTATGCAGAGTATTAGCCTAATCATGCAGTAATTCTGGTTTCTGTATGCTTGTCAGAAATATATATAGTTGGGCAGCCACTTTTTTTTTTTTTTAAAGATTTTTTGTGGCATAGACACCTTTATTAGCAGGATACAGTAAGGGAAACATGGGAGAGAGAGGGGGATATGACATGCAGCAAAGGACCTCCAGCCGAAATCAAACCGGGGTCAGCTGCGTTTATGGCATGCGCTCTAACCACTCCACCACCTGCGCGGGGCAGCCACTTTTAACAAGATCTCTTTTTTTCTGTTTGTTATTCAATGTTCTTCATCTTTACATTGGAGGACCAGGTCAGGTCAAATAATACGGGCGTGTTTTAATCTAATATGCAGATTTTGTCATTTGGACAGAGCGACAATTTGGAATTTTCATTTCTAACATACTATATATTAATTGTTGAATTAAAGATGATGAGTTGTTTTTTATTTTAAAATCATAGCTTGTCAGTTGATTTTTTGATATTATGAATTGCTTTTGTTTTCGTCCACGTTCGCTTGTGAGCTTTCTTTCTTCCACCAACCGAATGTTCATATTGATCAGTGTGAAAGTGTGAGCCTCCGTAAAAATGTGGTATTTCATCTGAGTGTTCCCGAGTTGTGATGTGTCTGATTCACGTTCTCTCTGGCATGTATTGGGGTTTCTTCACTGTTAACTTCAATCAGAGATGATTTTTTATTTCTGGTGATCATCGTTCCGCACGAGAAAACAAAAGTCAGTTGACATTTTAATCTAAACCCTGATCTTCTCCTAAACCTAACCAAGCTGCAACTGAAAACTGAAAATATTCCAGAATAAAAACATTATTCGCTTAGTAAAAGGCCATAAACAAAACTCTGCAAACATGCAGGACACAACTGTGGTCGCCCCTGTGAAGGTCATGTGCATGATCTAGTCATCCTGCATAAATTATTGGGAAATATTTATAATATCAATCAAAGCAGTAATCGAGCATCACCTAGAGGCCAACTTTTCCACAAGGTTACCAGACAGAAAACCTCTCATATAACCATCCAAACTGCAGAGAATCACTTTCTATGCACATAGACATGAGGTCAAATACACAAATAATTTGAAATCTGGAATTTTAAAAAATCCAGTTTTTAAGAGAGACCCTTGTACCCATCAATGTGCACAATAAGACCAAAACATGACCTTAATGGGCTCCTGGTGGTCAAAACCTCCACAGGTTAACTTTAAGTTATATTGCTCAGTAAAGTATATTGTATTAAGTATATTAAACTGTTTTAAAGTTTTTTTTCCTTCAAAGGGTTGGCCAAATCAAATTTGGCCTGTACATATGAAATCGACAAAACGTATTTTTTAGGAGGCACTTGCGTATAAATGGACACAATTCGCCACACTTTGGTGCTTCTGGGATGCAAACAACATTTTACATAATTAGTATATTTATTTTTTACCCCATGTGTGGGAGATTCAAATTTTCACTTAACTCTAATGATTTAAAGTGTGACTCTAAATAAGGCCCATAATATATAAGGCCCCTTCAAGGTTCCATTTGATGTTTAAATCACATTCATGCAGTCGTTACATTTAGCCATGAGGCTTACAGCGCTGGACACACTTCCTCCACATCAAACCATCCTCCACAGTTAATTGGAACTGCAGAAATAATATTTCATGTAGTTATGGTTGCAGAGGAGCATCGCAATGAGTGTGTCAGCTGCTGAGCATATGTGTGTGTGTGTGTGTGTGTGTGTGTGTGTGTGTGTGTGTGTGTGTGTGTGTGTGTGTGTGTGTGTGTGTGTGTGTGTGTGTGTGATTGCACATGGGCAAACATATGCATACTTCATGTGTGCACCCTCAACATTAGAAGCAGCAGGCCTCTGGATGAGCTTCCCAGGTGACCCAGAAGACTGCAGCAAGTGTGTCAGTGTCAGTTTGATTAACTCTAATACCGGGGCTTTTGGCACATGTGGTCAGGTTAATGAAACTCAGTGAGAAGGCACTTTTTTCTGGTTCCCTCCCTGCCAGGAAGCTGCGGGTGATGGGATGAGGTTCAGCAATTCGCTGCCTCTCTCCCAGAGCGCCCCCCTCCCCTCTCCGCCGACGGGACAGTCTGATACCCTCTTTAGGCACTGGAGCAGTTGAGATGTGTTACTCTTCTGCCTCCACATCCCTCCTTCTCTGTCACATCCTTCTGATTTTACTCTTCTCATGAGATAATCATAAAAAAATGTTTACAATTTAAAAGGTATCAGTGTAAAGTTTATGAGATGGGTTTTTTTTTAAACAGGGAATAAATCTAATTTATTGAGATTTAATCACGTCCAACGAAAACAGAAAGCGGGACCTATGAACAGGTCGAGTACTGGAAATCTAACCAATAGAAATCTTTCTCTGAACGCATCTACATTTAGTTATGGTTTCTCCCGGGATTGGTGAGGTTATCATGACACTAGCTCTTCCACCCCTAAAAGTGTTTCTCCTTGCTCTCTCTTTCTTCGCTGACACAGAAGTAGGGCACACCGGAGAATGAGCAACACAATTGCGAGGCATCCTGTCGCTTTAAGAGGGGGACCCATCTAATCTCCCCCTATCCACTCAGGCCCTGGATTTATAAATTTCCTGCAATCTCGACTCTCAAAGCCGTCTTGATTTTGAGAGTGTGTGTGTCTGCTTGTGAGGGAGGAAGTGTAGGACTGGCAAGAGGTACTATTGGGGGGTTGTGGTTTGTTTGTGCTGTCCTTTAGAAAAAGAGCTTACGGGTTCAGCAGAAGAAACGCGGGGAGCTAATGTGAAGATTTAGGACTTTCTCCGAGGCTTGGCCTCGTCTAAGCTCTGTTTGCTTGAGCCGTTTGTGGGGTCCTGCTCACACTAAACCCAGATTAATATTCCCCCCATATCCAACCAGCCCAGACACCGTCTCCCGGCCTCGCTGTCCTCCACCCCCCCTCTTTTCCCTGCCTTTTCTGGCCGTGATCGTCTCCCTTCCCTAATCCAAGTCCGCTGCCTCTCATCTTGCTCTTTATCTCGTCTAAGTAAGCACCTTTCTCATGGCTTCTTTCCATGAGGGGGAAGCAGCAGGAGGAGCGTAAATATGTTTTCCCCAAGCCCTCCTCATTGCTCACTGACCTCTGTGAGGTGTTATTATCGGAGTGACTGCTAAGCCCTGAGATTGCTTTTAGCCAGGTTCACCAGGGGAGAGTAAGGCTGGCTTTAATGGCTCTGTATTGGTTTACATGCCACCCAATGAACACATGAAGGATGGCTTCTTATTGTATTAGGCAAATATTTCATCCATCAACAAGATAATATAAACAAATAAGTGCAAAATAAACTTTGAGCAGAAGTGAAAGGAAACTATTTGAATTGTCATTAATTACTTTTGTTTAACTCAGAGGTCCTGACAGTTAAAGCTACAGTATGAAATTTCTGCTGGCACCGAAGCAGTTGAGATGTCTCTCATTTAAAAAAGAGGAAAGGCTGTAAGCAGCGTGGGATCCTGGGAGTCTTCATCATAAACAAACAACACAGCCTGAAATGTCCACATAGGAGGCGATATTTTAAATCGGTATTAATGTTTAGTTCACCCCAACTTTTAGTTGTCATGAAAGAGATGAATAGACAGAAGAGGATGTTGATGGAGGAAGTGAAGAAGAGAAGACGGGACAGTGACCGAACAAGAGGTCGGATAAGAGTAATCTCAGACTGCAGACGCCAATGACAGCCACCGTGCTGGACTTGTTGCTGTTGGACTACTCTGAACTATTAGCCGGTTTGTTCAGTTGAACACCTTGTGTTGTTGCACTTGCTTGATGTTTGGCTGTGTTAGCAAAGTTGTCAACTTGAAGAAAAGTTGCATATCATATATTTAATATCCTCTTCAGCATTTTGCATATATTTATGTGTTGCAGCCCTAATTTGTTTAATATTGGATTGCTTTAGACCGTAGTGTGTTCCTATTATTTTGTCCACCAACTGTATATACACCTGTCCACGTGCTTTAGGGACAAACATGTTAGTGTTTGAACAGGAGCTTGAATTCATTTCGACATGATACTTTCGCTCTTTTAATAACACAAACACTGACTTGTTCCGTATTGATTAGGCAGCAGAATTAAAGCCACTTCGAAACTCCTGACGAGCAGCAGGCGAGTCGCAGCAGCGAGACCGTCACTGCTTCCTGCTGCACATACGGCTGGTTTCCCAGGCTCCCTCACAGGATTGTCACCAAAGCCTCTTCTTCTCCTTTTTTTTCTCCTCCTCACTCTCTTTTTTTGTTGTTCTTCCTCCCTCTCTTGTTCCTTTTCTTCTATCTGGATCAAGACTGAGGGAAGAATAACAAATGCATTTTCAGCCGAGAGAAAAGGAGATGAATTTGGCGTGCTAAACAGGCAGGCTAAACCCATTACCTAAGTGTTCTTTATCTCCCCATATGCTTTTGTGGTTTAATCAGCTTTGTATCTCTCCAAATCCTGGATTGAGATAACAAACAAATGGATGAGCTCAATGTGCAGAGGAAGAAAGCCTTTTTGCTGGCATCTTGAATGCCGGAGACTATCCTGGCCGGTGAGGCTGCACAGCTGTCCGAGCCCAAAACACAACTGGGTCAGATTCTCAGATTTTTCTGGACCAGGTCGACCTCCAGTTCTCCCTTAAAGTGACCTCCCATTTCCCTCCTCCCTGCTGCAAGGAAGAGAGAGAGAGGGGAAGGGGGAGTAAAGCTGGAGCTCGCAGATTTGCAATCTTCAGGCACGATTTCTCTCTGCTTCTTCTACATAAGAAAAGGAGGATTCTAGATTATCTCTGGCACTCAAAGCCAGGGGAGAGTTGGAGCCTCACTGAATACAGAAAGGGCTTCACAGCCAGTGTGGTTGTACAAAAGCCACAATCGTTATCAGATTTACTTTTTGGGTGAAAATATGGTTCGTGGCTATTCGGCGATGTATTGCAGGTTTGCACATACGAAGGAGACAGTAAACTTATTGAGGAAGAAATCAGCAGGTTTGTAAAGAGTTAAAACAAGAGTAGATAAATTGAGCGCAAAGGCTATCCGTCAATCTGAAGTAACTTAACTGTGTTACTGTGCGTCTTATTTAGTTAGTGGTCTTTGTTTAAATCTTTATATTTGCAGTACATGTTTTGGTGAACTATGTTTGGCGTTGAGGTTAATCAGTTTTGAGGTGAGATGTGTCTTTAGCTTTTATGACACATCACACAGCTTCTGTGCCATCATATTTCCATCAGTCATCATCATCACTTATCATCTTCATTTTAACTCACATAACATCGTCAGCACGTGACTATAGTCCCTTACATTTTGCATTTGTGCCTTGAACAAATCAATAAGTGGATTAGCACCAGAACTTATTAATTATCAATAAATAAATCAATGTTGATTATTTAACGATTAATCGTTTAGTCTGTAGATGTCAAACAGTTGTGAGAAAATGTTCATTACAATTTCCCAGAGCCCAAAGTGCCTCGCAAAACTCAAACACTCTTCATTTACTGTCATAAATGACAGAAACACAGCAAATCATCACATTTGAGAAGCTGGAACTGGCAAATGTTTGACATTTTTTGCTTTAAAAATGACTGAAACAATTGAGCGATCATCAAAATAGTTGTCAAATAATTTTCTCTCAATTGACTAATTATTATTAAATAGCTACCAGTCAACCCTCTATGCAGACTGGTTTATGCAAGTCTTAAGCTGTCCACCTTCCTGTCCCCCAAGCCAAGTCCTTGCAGACTGATCTACGACAGAATTTGATCATTTTGGCGATCATTAATACAAAAACATTGATCTGATGGATGTTGACTGTCTGCTCTCTGTTCTACAGCCATTAGAGACATTGTTCCAGGAGCTTTATGCTAATTTCAACATTTTGATCTCTGTCATCTCATACCTATGAAATTCTTTTGCACCAAAATAAGTACAACAAAGAAACAAAATCATGGTGCAGCAGGTCCACATACTGTAAAACTACTAATTTTCCAAAGAGAACATTTTGAAATTTGGAGAAGCAGTGTCTGATGTCCTGCACACGACTGAAGCTAATTTCAAAACCCAGTTTCATGACAGGCAATGATACTTCAATCAATCATTAACAGTACACGTTGCAGTCTAAAATCTTGAATATATATTATCAGAATCAGAATCATAAAA
The DNA here is from genome assembly GCA_963678695.2 of Diplodus puntazzo. Lineage (NCBI taxonomy): Eukaryota > Metazoa > Chordata > Actinopteri > Spariformes > Sparidae > Diplodus > Diplodus puntazzo. The sequence goes on along the minus strand of OZ023163.1, from coordinate 12,832,247 downwards.
ACTTTATTGACATCTGCATTAAAATGTAAAAATAAATCATACCATTGTTATATGTTTTATTGGGTCATGAACGTACATTATCCCCAGTTTTTCCAGCATTGTTCAAACCCAGAACATTTTAAAATTTTATTCCATGTAACGGTGTGTTTCATTTTGTCACCTGTCACTGTAACTTCTGAGAGAATCAGAGAGCGAGGAGAATTAAACTTTGTTTTTCTTCCTGAGTCATGGAGATGGATTTTCATCAGTAATTGTAGTTGTTTGATATCAAAGATATGCATGAAAAATGAATTAGAACAACAACCATTCATGAAAACACACACAAATAAAACAAACAAATACTCAAAAGACAGCGTGAGCTCTAGTGTAGAAACAATAACTACCTGGGAAATATTTAACATCATCATAAGTGTACATCTTCAGGACTCAACATGCTGTAAAAATCAGTTGGACAGCTATCAAAAGCGGCATGAAAGACATCACATCACCTGTCAACGTTTCGAGGGCTCAGAAGTTCCTCTGAGCGATACCTGAACTCATCTTTGACAGAACAAAAAAAAGCAAACACGCACAGAAACAATTCTGCTCAGACCGGAGGAAGTGATGATAAGAGTGGGTGCAGGCGACCTCAATGTGCATCTCACAGTTGAATTCCCCCAGGGTAGAGGGGCTCATCACCCCTTCTTGTTCCCCCCATCAGCTATACATACACACACACACACACACACCACCTGCCACACACACACTTGACACACACGTACACACAGTCTGGGAATGCTGGGGAAAATAGCCCTCATTTATTATTGCCACACTCCCTCGTCTCGTCCCCTCGGTTCAACGGGTGCGCCGCCAAAGCACGTCTTCCACTGCCAATGTCACACAATTACCTCTTAACTGCTCAAACAAATAGAGCGACCCAGAGAGTGACATCAAATCAAAACTGTCACAGGTGATTGAGTCTAGTCATCAAGGCAGCCCGCCCGCTACCTGTCAGGAGAGTGCGGGAATGAAAGGAAGAGGCAGAGAAGAGGGAGAATGTGATAGCAGCTTTATAATAGACCCCCTAATAATGTATAAACACCCCCTCTCTCCTTTTTTGCTCCACTCATATTAAAGTTGGGCACAGAGTGCACGATGCCCTCCTTCTCAGCCGCTCCGCTCCCTCTCGGGACTCCAGGATGGAGAGAAAAGGCTGTGAATGGAGTAATGATAGGGAAAATGATAGAGGGGAGATTGAAATTTCCATCCTCTCTGAACCATGCCGGCTCTGCTCCTGAAAAGACATTGGCTGCTAATGGGGTTAGATCACACGCATGAGAGTTTGAGGCCTGAATGATGTTAGCTGTTGATACTCCAGACACGGACCGAAAGAAGAAACACTTTAAAGACGAAAACTCCCCTAAGGTTTGGACATAGAATGATAGTCCCCAGACCCCAGACAGTTTGGGCCTCACTCTGCACAGGAATTCACAGGTGGATCCAGACAACTGATGGGGCTTGTGTGGCTGCGGTACAGAGGACGCAGATCAGCCAATGGTGCATCAGAGAGAGAAAAAACAAAACAACAGAGAAATACAAAGCGCCAGCAAAGGGTTGAGCAAGAGCAACCCAAGGGGACATTAGGGACATGATGATGTTGTCAGTGTCTGATGTAAATTGGAGAATGACACAGTCAACAGACACGGCTGGCTGCTCGCCGCGGCAACACGCCGGGGCCGTGACACTGACAAATGGAATATTTCAAAGGACTTAATCAGAGGAAATGGGGTTTGGTCTGCAGGTGACACGAGTCCCGCTCCAGCGCTCACAAAAAGAAAACTGATTGCCTGCCTTGAAACCCCCACCATCTCTCTATTTCTCCGCGTGTCTGTCTGTTTCTCCGACTCTCACTGTTTCCCTGTCCTCACACGCCTCTGTCACCCCAGTACGAGTGGGAGGTTCACCATGAGCATGAAGTACAATTAGATTCAATCAGAGATAGCCAATGCAGAAGTACAATGTAGAGTTGACTGCATAGGTTTGTGTGGTTTTGCAGAACTGTAGGTCTGTAAAATTTGTAATGGAGACTCCATGAGTGGCTACATAAAAGTCAACGCAAAGGAAAATTACTAAAGTGTGTCTTTGGGGCAAGCAGCCGTGCAGTGCCTTCAAAATGGTATTGTCATTATGCTCACAATGACAATACCAGCAGTAAATGATCACGTTCACCATCTTAGTTTAGCGTGTTAGCTTGTCAAAATTTGCACAAAACAAAATACAGCTGAGGCTGATGGGAATGTCATTAGCTTTGCATGTATGTGTCTATAAACCAAATACTGGACATTTTGACCAGATGACAGCGTGAGAGTGGAAGTCACCAGTGTTGTACAAAGTACCCAGAAGTCATACTTGAGTAAAAGTAAAGATATTGTGTTAAGAGCTTACAGAAAGTCACCGGTATGAATGGTGCTTGACTAAAAGTCTTAAAGTATCTGATATAAAATGTATTAAACTATCAAAAGTTTTTTTGTTTTTTTGCAATGAATGAAAGTACCAAAAGTACAATTAACTTATACATACATGTAATGTATGTGCATGTATATATTAACTGTATACTGGGGGTCGAACCATTACCAACCTGGCCAATTATCATTTTTCTAATGATCAGAATCAGTATTTCTTATCCGATTGCCGATAAAATACATTCTAAAAATGCGTTGCTTTGGCTCTGATGCAGCAGGTGATCTACAGAGTGACTAGAAAATAAAGTTGTTGAATACATGTTTTGGAGTAAAAAGTACAACATCTGCCTCCAAAATGTTGTGGAGTGGATGTATGAAGAAGCAGAAAATGGAAATACTCAGGTAAATTACCTCAGAATTGTACTAAAGTACAGTACTTGAGTAAATGTACTTACATGTTAGAATTCATCACTGGAAATCACTATCATGAGGGGAACGTGAATGTGTGCACCAAATGTGATGACAAACCATCCAAATGTTGTGGAGAAATCTCCCTCAAAACCTCACAGTTGCGCTAGAGGAAAAGTCTGGGGATCAACAAAGTCATCAAGGAGCGAAAAAACATCCGTGCCAAGTTTTGTGCCTGGGCATCTAGTAAGTGTTGAAGCATTTCATGGAATAAGTCAGACCAGCTGGTGGTGCTAGACATTGAATCAGGAGATTACCAAAGCCATTAGGATCAATCCTCTAGGGACCAAGAATATCTGCACCAGTTTTCATGACATTCCATCTGAAAGTTGTCGATACATTACACTAAAAAACAAAAATGTAGACCAAATGGTGGAGTGTGAGGTACACAGATTTCATCCTCTGAAGATCATCAATGTCTGTATGAAAATGTAATTAACAAATTCTAATATTTCAGTCTGGGGCAAATGCATCTATTCCTAGAATCATAGAAACGGTAAATTTAGACTAACTTTGAAACAAATAAGAAAATTATGAAATTATAGGTCATGTTGCCACCAGAGACGGCACCAGAAGGGAAGTCATCTCACTATCATGACAAAGAAATGACTCTTACTCTGGAAGTATCAAAAAGTCAAGACAGAGCCACATATATGAGAGTATACTGACATGGACTCTGCCGAACAATGCATGCACAATAACATTGTGTGCCTACATACTTTGCTTTGTTCATCTCCCTGCACTGTAGGTTACCACACACAGGTAGATCAGCAGTGATAGATTTCCCTGCTAATAACCCAGGAGAGGTGAGGGCATCCTGGCCAACGCACGGCACGGACAAGAAGAGGCGGGGAAATATTATCAGCAGAAAACACCTTTAGGAGGAAAGTTAAGTTTATGTAACTTTTTCAGGCTGCTTCATTGTTTAACCTACGAAAAAAGCCGAGTTGGTCCAGAGACTTTAGAGCTCCGGCACAGTATGCCGAGCAAATCTCTCCTGCTGCTAATTAAACTGAAATCCATCTCCTAACTCCTTTGTTTCCAGGACCGGGCATGGCAGTGCCACCAGAAGCTGCATGAGATTGGTGATTTGGCGCCTCAAGTCCAGTAGCCCCACGCCGGGTATGAATCACGGCAAGGGGCCGCTGCCCTGTCACAGCGGCTACAGATCAATGATAATTACCACCTTGACATGAGTACGCTTATTACTGAACAGGATCAGGGACAGGGGCCCGAGCTGTGGTGGCCGTAGGGCCCGATCGATACTCCAGAAATAATGGCTCTCTGGGGCCCTAGATTGGACTTTGCCACTAAACAAGCCATTACAGCCGCACGCATGACAGCTTAGGTCTAGATATGCGTCCTAACTCTCCTTCTCCTGGAGGCTTCTCTCTCAGAGCCTGCCTCACTATGGCTCCCACAGGCCTCAGTACTCAATCTTGTCATAGGCTGTTATGGGCAGGCGAGACACATGCCTCTGGCTTTGAGACGTGTTAACCAGAAGTGAGTGATTAGGGGAAGCATGCTGCTACAACACAATGTGCTCCTGTGCAACACGCCGGTGAGAGGGGCCTTGCAATGTGACCTGATGATTGCCACTGAGTATAGAGATCAAACACAGCTGCACCGGTGTGTGTACGCATGAACATAACCACACACACACGCAAATACACACAAACAAAACGCACACAAAAGCAAGCACATCACTGCGTATAAGCGATGCTGATCCGTCTATGGCAGCCCTCATCTTCTTTTCTCTTTGATTTTTACCATTTCCCTCCTCCAGATCCCTTGTTTTTTTCCCTCGCCTTTTTTAATCCGGTCATACCTGTAATCGGGCTCTGCGACAGGAAACTTCAGAGAATCAATTAGTCCTCGCCTCATCCGGGAGCCAAGACGATTCCTCTCGACTTGAGCCGCAAACTCCTTCTATCAGGAGTCATTCTGCCTGCCTAACACCCAGACTCCTCTCTCCTGAGCCCGGATAGGTTTGACTCTAAGCCTCTAAAACGTTGACAACCCAAAGCGCCTTTCTCTCGGCAAGCCCTAACAGCCTGCCTCACCCCGGCCCCTTCTCCTCTTTCTAGCCGTCGTTGCTGCTAAATAAAGAACGATTTGTTTTTCCTCCGCAGCGGAACTGTGATAATGATGCAGAGTCGTGGCGTTTCATCCACAATTAAATAAACAGTCGCTTTTTGCTTGAATCCAAACTGCATCTAAACTTCAATACGTGTGGACGCGGTAGGAGAAACTGGTGACTCTGGGCCTTTCTTTGTCCCCACCACTAAAGAGGCAGCATTGTGGACGGTGTTGTTTTTAAATGGCGTCACACGGCACAAAAGGAAATGTAAACCTGGGACTCTTCTGCTGGCTACAGCAGGCCCTCGAGTGGAGTCTGGAACAAACAGAACATTGAGGGGTCAGATTTAATCCCCCGCCCCTGCCTTTTGTATTCAGATTAAAGACTAAGGAGGATTTGCAGGAGCCTGGAGTCTCTTGTTAAAAGACTGTGTTCTCCACTTAACCTGCAATTTACCTGTCACTTAAGCCCGCTGCAGCGATCATCCACACCTTTTGGTAGTGAAAGGGGCGGCTATTTTTCACAACTCTGAAGAAAGAGCTTTATGCTCACTTGAGCATAATGAATTCCATGACAGATGCTGATTAAAAGCAGCAGCAGCGGTTTGCAAAAGATACTTAACACTTCAGAAATAAACAGAAGTGGGTACACACACACACACACACACACACACACACACACACAAACAAGTCTGCTTCTAATAAAACCAGAAATCACTTCTTGACCAGTCGGACTGTTCTGATGAGGTGTGTGTTCTCTGGAGTGCCGTGAAAGAGATGCCTGCAGGACACGGAGCCGAAACACATTGTGAAGCTTCTTGACTTGATTTGTATTGCCAAGTCGCCTCATCTGCTCTACTGAAAAATCCTGCCATGGAAACCTGACCTTCTTTTTCCCCCTCGCCAAGGCCGAGCGTGATTCATCTCCCCGCCAAACTAAGTCAGGGGAATGAGTGAAACTGCCGCCATCATTCTCGACCACCTCATCCATTTCATCCTCTCCTGTGAGTTGTCTTGCCCTCCGCTGGACGGCCATAACGCCCCTCTAAATCTTCTTCCTGAACAGAACTCGCCAGCAGTAAAGTGGACCATTCGTTTTCACAGCGCGGCCAAGAGGAGTAATGGGAGTGATGTTGAGACTTTATCAGTCACTCGCTGGCTGCCAAAGCTCTACGAGCCGCTCCTTCTTTAAAAAAAAAAAAAAAAAAAAGCATGTGCAGATGCCCACCAAACAACTGCACGGCTCTTGATGGAGCTTTACACAAGTCTTTGATACGTCCCTTAATCTCCACTAAACTATCCCACTGGTTTTTAACACCCTGACGCATTAGCCTATGTCTTATAACTTAAGAGTTTATCGTTAGTCGCTAAATTTAGACGCCCTTTTCTTAAGACTCCAGGCAGCTCGTGTGGAAGCTGTGCGCATACAGCGTGCAAAATTATAAACCTTCCGCAACATAACAAAGGAATGCGAAAATGTTCATTGTTTTTAGGACTCTGCACCTATCTCTTCGATTGAGCCGTGACAGATTAAAACAGTTCGGTGGAACAATCGTTTGGCTGGAGGAGATCATTTTCCCCTCTTTGGTTTGCGTGGACGTTCAAATGAGAGGAAGCTCTTTCGAAAGCGAAGGGCAGGACCGAAAACAAGAGTCGCTCATCTGCTAAGACCCTCTCCTCGATTTCTTTGTTAAAGAGGATCACTGTCTGCTGTGTTTTATTTTTAGAACGTTTCCCATCCTCTTTCTGCTCCTCTCTTGCTTTTCCTTATCCCCTTTTTTCGAGCCTGTTCTCTCTGTTGCCCGTGAGAGTTGCCCACCTGTCCGCCCCGGATCACACCCATCCCCGGTGGGCTTCTGTGTTAAATTCCAAACTTAAAACCCATTACTGAGCTATCAGCCCACTCGTAATGCTGTCTAATGACCTCATTTCCCTAAGTGTCAGCCCTGTCAGTCACCAGAGGCCCTGTCAGCTCGGCTGCCCATGTCCGAGGGTCTTGAGTGCTCTGAGGCATCACCGTCGCCGCCGTCCCCGCCGCGTGCACCTCGTCTCCGCCTGTCCTCATCAAAAACAGGATAGAACCCTCAATCTCTGAAAATATGTCAAGGCAAAGTGACTGGGGACACAGGGGGTAAGAGACTTTGGAATGAAAGTGCTGGGTATTTCATTTACCATATCCACTCTATTAGTCAGAGAGGCACAGTCAATCAGGGCCCCATTTTGATTCGAGGGGAGTCAGGGGAGAGAATTGGGACACGGCAAAATGGCTGACGGTCACGGCGTGGCTATTCCAGCTCAGCCGAAATCAGTTAGAAGAGTTGGCGTGTATAAAATGGATTATTACCATACATATCCAAAACGTCACCGCCTGTCCTTGTTAGCCAAGTGGGCGGCACTTAGCATGTGCAGGGAGGGAAGTGAGGAGCGGGGGCAAGGTTGAGCCTCGGAGAGGGCCGAAGACGACTGTGTGTGTGTGTGTGTGTGTGTGTGTGTGTGTGTGTGTGTGTGTGTGTGTGTGTGTGTGTGTGTGTGAGTGTGTTAGTGCGCGTGTGTGTCTCCTCCCCAGGTCTCCCAGCAAACCTTTCTGTGAAATGATTTTGTAAATATGGAAAGGGGCCCCTAGGCCACACAGGCCCGGTCCCTCTTTAGGAGTGGATAATTGACTCCTTTTCCTCCTTGATAATTCATTGCTTGCATATGCCAGCTAATACATCAGCTGAGAACTGCCCTGGCCCTCATCTCCCTTGACACACACACACACACACACACACACACACACACACACACACACACACACACACACACACACACAGACACACGCGCGTGCGAGCACCCAGAGGAATGAGCGACTGTGGCGAGACTGAGCATAAAAAATGGGGATGACAAATGGGAGCACTTCTAGATCTATGAATGAATTATGTCTTCTAAATACCTTGAGCAGAGGCAACTGTCAGCCGGCGTCTATACTAATCTGGGACAAAATATGACCAGCTCCGCATTAAAAAGGAGGGAGCGGGGCTGCTAGAGAATGAGGCGAGAAATGAACGAGCAATCAGGCCATTAAAATGTGGTGTCTGATTCAGCTTTGGTGGACATTTGCACATTTATCACGAGATGGAAATATCCCCCCTCAACCCCCCGCTTTTGTCATTTTAATACGGCCCCCTTCCATTGAAATAGATTAGGATTATTCCAACAGGACAGAGATATCATTTGTTTTACAATGGCCGAGTCAGCACTCACAACAGTCATTAGGAATTAGATCAAGCCGGCTTCTGTTTTCGAGCAAACTGAATGGAGGAATCAAATTAATGGGACTTCATTTCAAAAGGTGGGATATTAAACGGCTGTTCTGAGGCGGGCCGGAAAGACAAATGGCTTGTTCAAGACGCCGGGGCCTGTGTACGGGAAGTTCAGCGTGCATGAAACACACGGGGGTCACTCACATGCTGATGATTATTCTCACAGAGGGGGTCAAAGACACTGTAACCTTGCTATTGTTCTATCTTCCGGTTATCTGGGAGCGTAGTGTATTACCTGTGGGAAATGTATTTTTCCAGGCAGCAGTTCAGAGACGACCTGCCTGTGGTTCAGGGCCGCAGGAGGTTTCGCCACATACCCCCTGAAACGCTGGGAGCTGCGAGCATGAGGAGGCCCAAGGACGGTGCAGCATGGCCAGGCACAGATAGAAGCCACGGTGCATTCAAGGTCCACACAGTATGGATGTTGGAAAGTAAGAAATGAGAAAAGTCCAACCAAACAAAAATAAGGAAACAAGCATAACTTTGAGTTCAACATGAACATTAAAGATCTTGACAAACCAACAGTTGAGTGAGAATGTATGAGATTGTTTGCAACTCAGTAGTGATGAGATTTTAATTCTATAGTGCAAAATGTGTCATTTTTTTCAGACATGCTTTAAGACATAAAAACACTCAGTTTTCAACAGTGATGAAAAGGGTATGTGGATGTTTCTGCTCAGATTTTACTTGAGCAAAAGTGGCGGTACCACACTGGTAACACTCCCCTGCGAGTAAAGGTTATACATTCAAAACCACACATAAGTAAAAGTATGTCAGTATTAGCAGCAAAAAGAATAATATCAAAAGTAAAAGAACTTATGTAATAAAATGTTCCCTGTGAGTGTCGTACTGTTATATTTGATTTAACATTACTGTTGCATTAATGTGTATTTTTACAGTGTTTAAATTGGAGTAAATCGACAGAAATGCATCATATTCTACAAAATCATAATTTGTTGGTCGCATCGCTGTCATGTGAGAACTCTAAAACTCTAACTCTGAAAAAATTATCTCAAAAAAGTCAATTTTTCAGCTCAGAAAATTAGCCCTTGTTTTTTTATTGTATTTTCCAATGCTCCAAGAGGTTTTTTAAATATTTCATTTAGGAACACTCAATTATCTTTGAAGATACATGGTTTTCACTGGACAGGGTGTGAATAATATGAAAGTAATAATCAGTAGCTAAAGCTGTCGTGTAAAGGAAATGATATTTGCTTCTGAGATGTAGCAGTAGAAGTATAAGTTGCATATCATGAGAATAATCAAGTGAGGATCAATATCTGAAATCAGTGTTTAAGTAAAGTTTATAAGTAAATGTTACATTCCACCAATGGTGTTTAGTAATAATTTGTGTCTTCCACAAACAAAGATCAATCAATAATTTCTAAACATTCTAAAATGACATCTGCTCCTTTTTCATCATTGAAAAGTCCAATAAAACTTTTTTGACTGCTGGATGTTCACCATTTCACTAAAAAGTCCATTCTCTGTGAATTAATGATTAAAACATTTTATAGACACTGGAGGCTTCAAGTTCACACTTTGCATATGAATATTGAATCGCTATTGGCTTCCAAACTAGCGGCGATGTCGCAGGATCCTTTAGTGCACGCACACCTTCAAATCAGATCGCAGCTGAGCACAGATGAAGGAGAAAACCGGTGTCAGACTTTGCATAGCATCATTCTGAACAGTGAACTTGAAGCAAACGTGGAGTAAATACGCGCAACAGTCCTGCAATAATACTGACAGCTGTTTCTAAATAAGCTGTAGGCTAATATTTTTCCATGTCATTTATGTCTCTCAGCACTTTTTGTTGGTCTTCAGTGTTTGTGATTTTCAGGCAAAGTAATAATGGGTTTGTATGAGGTCAAAGTAAATAATTAAGGCAGGAAAACAATTACATAATTGTTAATTAAGACATTTGTTAGTTAACATCTCTTGATGAAAACTGTTTCTTTAAGACCATTATAAGTAATTATGCATGTAAAAACTGATGGCGACAAAAGTGCACATTTTAAAAAGTGGTGGTCACCAGCGTACACAGTGTAAATGACACCTGCTGTAAATCCTTGAGGGCAGACTAAATGACCTGTTAGAAATATCTCTCAGCGATCTCTCTCTACAATTCAACAACAGCCTGTGGAATTAACTCTCTGCACTCAAATCAAACAGCTTCAGTTAAAACTGAACAATGTCACCTTCATGAAGGAAGAATTTAAGGCAGCTACACCTTGCATTAGTTTTAGCCAGGTCTAACTAAAATACAACTGAGTATATTTTTCTAAAAATAAAACTTTCTTCTTCTTCTTTTGTAAAGCAAGTAAAAAGTTTTTTTTTTAGTTTTTTTTTTTTTTTTAATTAAATATGATTCAAAAGATCATGCACGCCTGAAGACTAGATCAAAACAAGCGCTGTAAAATGTTATTACTTGGACGCGAGTCTTAAACTGGCTTCCAAAGACCATGTGAAAGGTGATACTGCCCCCTAGTGGCCAAATTCCAAACTGGACATTAACGCAGGAAGATTTCCCTGTTGTCTAAGTTTGGTTAGAATCTGCTATTTAGCTTTTGATTATTGTTAGTATTTTTTATTAGTGTAAAATATGGAGAAATGTAATGGTTAAATATTCTGCAGATTCTTATTAGTTCATGATTGACAGCCGCGATGGGAGGAAACAACAGGGTGTGTCGTCTAATAACAGCATTCTATTTTACTGAGAATATATATATATATATATATATATATATATATATATATATATATATATATATATATGTATATATATATATCCTTTTGAAGAAGGACCCCTTTTAGTTTCCCTTATTACTTTAACACATTTCTTCATCAGATTTCTTACTCTGCCTTCTTCTCGCCACTAGGTGGAGTCATAAGTCCAGATATAGATGATCTCTGTCAATGGAGATAAATTATCTCATGGTCATTTTTTCTCTCTGCATCAAAATGATGAAGCTTCATGAATAACCATTCACTGAGCTGTATTTGATTCATTGTACAACCGCTGAACATGGACTCTCGTGTGATTATGAGCCCCTCAGCCTCACTGTGGGGGGGGGGTCAGACTGCAGTCTGATAAAGATAGATTAAATGGATTATAATGTTTTGTGCTCTGCTGTCCTGAGTGACAGCAGAGCACAAAACATTATAATCCATTTGCATAGTGACTGTTACCTTTCTGATATAATGAATTCCTTCAGACACTCCTTGAATTTGCTGATTCAATAACAGAGCTGTCAACACCTCGACTCTGTGTGGCCATGTCAACTTTAACACTCATTCTGATGAAATAACCCACAACAGCTTCTGTTTGTGTTTTGCTGCTCTTCAGACCAGAAACCCAATAATGGCGTGGTTGTTATCACAGCAGTATGTTTGTTGGTGTTCAAGAAGTGAAAGGGTTCCCAGAGAGAGTCTGAAGTACTGGAGACAGACAGGGACAACGGCCAGGACCATGTTCTGCTCTCCAGCAGAGACTTTCTTCGAGGTTTTTCTTCATTATTGTACATATAGGGAAGTATTTTTATTTATTTATTTTTCTGCCTGACAAACCCTTTGAAACTTCCTCAAATATTTCACATTTCACTCAAGTTTATCTGTTCATGCACAGTTGAAATGACTTACTTGTTGTGACGCATATTAATAATAACAGACTCTATTTATGTCGCCGTTCAAAACACAGTTGCAAAGTGCTTTACAGAAACACATGAGTTTGCAGCCTTGATCATCTTAGGCAGATAATTCCGATGTCCAAATCTGAGGTTCTCGGGGAGCGGGAAGGGACACAGGGTGATTAAAGATCCGCTGAATTACTTGAAGCGAGGACTCTCAGGGCATTATTAACATTAATACATACCAAAAAGCATTTTATGTACATTTTATATCCTTATGTACTGAAAAGTTGCAAAGCCCAGCAACACACTGGGCCGATGCAACACTACTTGTATGACATGTTGTGTATTCATAATTTTTTCATCTTTGAATTTTCATCCTTAATATTTCTTTGTTATTATTCCAGTTATTGGCAAAGACTACACATAAGATGCAACAAGGTACAAAAATAAAAAACAAACGTGTAGAAGGACGACTATACAAGACTATGAAAGTAGAAAAGTGGTGAGCGGTGAGTAAGTGTAAGGAGAAGTAGTGGTGCGGTACAGCAGCAGTGAAGGCAGTTTGTCAGTCCAGTACAATGAGGTATGAAATGAATGACTGCCCTGCTCCTTTTTCTGATCATACTGTTTAAACATTCAACAGATAAAACCTTGAATTCAGTCTGGAATATACAGAATTCATTGATCCGTTCTACAACTGTAACAAATCATCAGAATTATTCATATCTCTGAATATTTCAGTGCCTCAAACTGCTGCTGCTGCATACTGAATCCCAGTGTTGGGAAAGTTCACTTTCTACGTGAACTAGTTCAAAGTTCAGTTCACAAATTTTAAAATGAACTAGTTCAGTTCATAGTTCATAATTCAAAAATTTGAACTAAGTTCACAGTTCCAAATATGAACTAGTTCATAGTTCTTTTTTTTTTTCAATATGTTGATGCAAGCTATTATTTTTCAATATTATTGCCACAGCCCATATAGAACCACAGACAGCTATTATTTTATCAGTTTTAACACTGAAGCTGCAGCTCTCCCACAATATACTGCAAAACCAGGTTGTTCAGCTGCGGCTGGGAGATGAAGACAGTGGAGCCGCTACTGCACGCCGTTAATGTGATCTGAGGGGTAGAGGATCTGTTTTGGCTCGCTGTTGCTGTGTCTTTTGATTTTTTATTCACTTGCACAGACCTTGAAAGGCTCGCCGGGTGCTTTAGTTCAATGTGCCATTTCAGGTTTGTGGTACAGGATAGAGTACAAATAAAAAATAAAAAATAAAAAAAAATACATAAATAAGTAAATAAATAACAAGTAATTTTAAAAAAGAAGAAGAAAGGGAAAAATAAAATAATAAATGAATAGATAGTTCATACTGTGGCTTCAGGGAAAACATACATAATGACAAACATAATGACTCAGTAAGGTATTACTGTTATTTAACAAAATCAGATATTTAAGCAAAGAGCTCAGTTCCAGGAGAAAAGGAGCAAATTTAGGTAGTGATTTTGCAAATTTTTGTTTGAGAATAGAACATTTTGCATACGATAACAAAGTTCATCATGTGTTCAAGAGCATTATCTTCTAGGTTAATATAGTAGCAAATAACATGTTTCAGGGTAAGAGAATGGACAGAGTTGGCAGCATCAAAAAATGAGATTCAACAACACTCTAAAACTTTTTAGATATATCACAATAAAAAAACAGATGTTAAGCCTTCATTTGTTTTTGTCTCCATGCTGAGCACATTGATGACGCAAGCGGCGGTGCGACTCTGTGGTGGCTGGTGTTGCCAGTGGCCCTTTTTAGATAGAAAAGGCGGCACATTTGCTCCAACGTAAGTGCGGCAATGGGCCGGCCTGTCTTTCTAAAACCGAGGCGTAATATTCCTCCTTTTCCAAAGCCGCCTCTGAGGTAGGCGTAAACATGTGACGTGACGTGAAGCTCGACGTTGGGCTGTGAACAGTTGACAGCGAATTTGACTTCAAAATAAGAGCTTTACATTGCACCCCATTGGAGTTTAGAACTGGGTTCTTAGCGGGGGGCTTTTAATTTGAAAGTAGCGACCGTCCTTAGCCTGCCGAGACAACATCAAGCTAACACAACCAAACAGCTACAGAGACCGAGGAGACGCTGCATCTCCTCGATCTCAGCGGCTGTTCAGTTGTTCATCTTAATGTCCGCGGATGAAGTGATGGACTGACTGCTGTGATCAGCTGTTTCTTGGTTTTAAAACTTTTATGTCTGTTCAGGACGAATTAATCTGTGTTCGTTTGGTAATGCCCCAGTGCATGTTTGGTATGCAGCTGTTTCTGTCTGAAATAGTTACGTTAAGTTTTGTTTTGACCGAAAGTGAAGCGAGATGCACAAACCTTTCGCGCAGCGTCGTTTTTATACACAACAGCCAGATTTTTTTTTTTTCCGCTACATATTAAGGCCTGTTCACGGTGTGTTTTAGCCGGTTTTTGCCTGGAAGGCTCGATGGGAATCTGGCACTGTGTTGAACGAAGTTAAACTGAGAGAACGCGCCGTTCACAAACGCCAGAATGAACGCGTTCACAATAACGTTCATCAGGCAGAATACAGTACGTTCAGTTCACGTTCGCCCAAAATATGAATGAGTTCATGAACGATCGTTCATTGAACGCGTTCAGGCACAACACTGCTGAATCCTAAATACTTCTTCATCAAATCCCAGCAGTGCTTGCTGGCAAAGGCAAGATATTATTATATATTAATACATTTGTTTTGAAAGTGTTTGTTACATTTATCAAATCAGTCACTTACAAGACAAAAGCCCTTTAGAGTGAGCAGCATTTGGTTGAAAGGAGTATTTTAGACTGCTAGGTTTCATAAAATCACTGTTCTGGCGGTGCTCCAACTCTATACTCGAATGTTTCTATTGAAAAGCCCAAAAGTTTAACCTGAGCATCAAACTTTTCACCACCAGAAGGCTTAAAAGGTGTCCGTCAGTAGTGTTACATCAGAGCGGGATCACTGCAGCCTCCTTTATCTCTGCAGGTGGATGTATGATACTCAAAAAGAAAGCACAGCATTATATTTCTAACAAAATTAAGGGGAAGATATTACAATTTTTAGGATGTTCTGCAAATATGTCATCGGTACTGGACCGTAATACCACGTCTCATTCATGCACATCTTCATTTAATATCAGATTGGGAGTAAAATGGTGAAAGAACTGTGGAGAGTTAAACAAAACAGCCCTTTGTTAGGCTCCGCGCTAAATGAATTTCCCTGTGCCATCCTTCAGAGCACCATGACCCCATTATTAGTTTATTTAGTAAAATGAGTTCAGGCTGACTTGTCATCTTCCTTATAGAAACAGTACCGGTGGTGTTTCTGACTCAGTGGATAACTACAGACACCCACACTGCCTGATGGAGGTGATTCATAATGCCTAATCAACACACATGCACAATGGACTGCAATAACAGCAGGTGGTGGCTGTTTCTGTTATCTTTTCCAGTGGTTGGAGGTGTGTGTGCGGGGATCACACTGTGTGTCTTGCTGTGTTTGTGGACAGCAGATGTAAAACGTTGAGTAAACAGGACTCTCGCCTTTGCGGCAGCAGCTGCTGGGTCAGATGCCAAGTTATGGGCGACGTTTTCGGAGGGAGCTGTTTGCACTGCCGCCGCTGGCCTTTCTCAGATAACAAATGAATTATCTTCACAACCTGTGTGCGATTCTAATGAAGCCTGACGCGTGTGTGTGTGTGTGTGTGTGTGTGTGTGTGTGTGTGTGTGTGTGTGTGTGCTGCTGTTGTGTTCTGATGGTTTTATATCTGTGTCTATCAAAAGTGTTTTTGTTCGATTATTGTTATTGTTTTGTTTTTGTAAAATCCTAAAACAGAAATCTGCCCCTCGCGAGGAAAATATTTTAATGAATGTTAATGATTCTGCAAACCACTGATATGTTCACATTTGAACATGTCATAAGATACGTACCACATTAAAGATGTGGAATGTAAGAATTGGCAACCTGTCGAATGTATTCTTCAAACAAATAGAGGGCAGCCGATAACCAGAGTTACCGCTAACTGCTGCTAACTGTAGCTGCCATTAGCTAATTAACGCCAAGACTCAGGGAAGAACACCAAGCTCTGAAATGAATTCAAAATGACTCGCTTTACTGTCTTAACTGGAGTCATTCGGTCCAATAAAATTTGGAAAGTCTGGAAGAGCTGCATGATTAAATTATTGTGTCCTCATTCAACTAGACGGGGGCTAAACCACAAGTCAGCCAGCTTGGCTAGCAGAACCCTGCTGGAAAAAACAGCACCTGCTGGAAAAAACAGCATAAACCAGCACCAAAACATTTTTTCTAACCCTAACCAAGTGGGTTTTGTGCCTAAACCCAACCACAGCGTACAGCTTTCTTACGAGATAAAACTGAAGACTGAGCCTAAAGAAACGTAAAATGACGACATATCTGTGGTTTGCAGGAACATTTATTCTGGTTATAAAGTTACAGAAATTCACCCAAAAAAAATGACAATCAAATACGATTTCAACTTTATTTTTTAAAAAATGTACACATGCCTCAAAGGTTTATTGAAGTCCAGAGTAATATAATAATACAACAACAACAACTTTAAATACACGGTCACTAATTTGTTCCTGAATATCCAACATTGACACGGATATCGACTCCCTTAGTTCAGCAGATGCAGACATTAAAAATACGACAAAGAAAATAAAAAAAAAATCTTCTAAGTGTTTGAGAAACTGTGGCTGTGACTGAGCCGGCTTACACAGGAGCAGCTTTCATGACTCAGAGAAGCTTGGCTGGACACACTGACGGTGGCGAGCACTAACAGCAGTCGATCCGTCGGATGTGTAATCTGCCTTAGCTGGATGTTTGAAACAACAGGAAGTACACAAACAGGCACTTGGATTAAGGTCTCATCTGCTGTTCCTGTTTCTCTTCTGGCAGAGAACTGTACATCCTGGGACTGAGCAATAAACATTCAACAACACAGAATAAGCTACAATCAGAGCACATGTCCACCTTGTAAACAGCAAAACAACAGCCAGGCTTCAGAGGAAAGTCCATGCTACGTAGAGGAAGTGTTATGCGCAGTGTTCTTACAAACAGAGGTCAAAGTGGGGTTATCTCCAATGACACCAGTGTCAGGCATCTCTGATATGGGCCGCTCACAGGCTCCATCCTGACATCCTGCAGGCGGAGCAGTGGCTCCCTGGCTGGAGTTGGACTTGTGAGAGGACGAGGGGGAGTTGGTAGGGCTGAGTTGGACAGCTGTGGTGTCTTGCAGCGTGTGCTCGCTGGTCTCCATCTCAAACGCCACCGTACCCATCCGCATCAGCCCCCACTTTTCGCCTCCTTTTGCCTTGCGGGCCATGTGGGCCGGGGGCCTCCTGCTGACCACACAGCAGGCTGTGAAGAAGGCCAGGGCTATCAATAAGAGAAGAGGCCCGATGATGATGGGGGGGTTGACAGTGGGGACGAAGGTGCCAATAGCGAAAGCTCCCACCAGGGTGATGTTGATGCCAGCCAGCATGATGCAGAGTCCGCAGGCGCAGCATAACGCTGGGGAGGGCAGGCTCTGGTGGCGCAGGGAGCTCTGCTTGGAGAGGTGCTTGGGAGCGGATGGTCTGGAGGGTTTTTCAGGTAACACCATGGCTCATGGAGACCCAGAGATAGCTGATGTTCAGTTGACTGAACTCATCACTTCTGAGAGAGAGAGATGAAGGTGAAGGGGACTGGTGAAGAAAAGCAAAGGTTTGAGATTCTATAGGCTTCACTTGTAATGTTTCTGCGACTATAAAGCTGCAATGATTCATCGATTAGTTGTCAGCTATCATGAAAATGGATTCAACAGCCTAAGTCATTTTAAGAAAAAGCGTCAAAATTCTCTCATTTCAGCTTCTTAAATGTGATTTTTTTTTTGTTTGTTTGTTTTACTCCTGACAGTAAATTGAATATCTTTTCGACTGAGGACAAACAAGACATTTGAGGACGTCATTTTTGGTTTTTGGAAACACTGATTGACATGCTTCACCTTATGCTGACATTTTATACACCAAACAACTAATCATTAATCCAGAAAACAATGGACAATGAAAATAATGAATAGTTGCAGCCCTATCTGTGACATTATTCTTTAAACATTTCATTCAAAAGTAATCCCTAAAATGCAATCAGGCTCCTGCAATTAAATTTCCTCCATAAATGTATAGAGGAAATTTCACCCTCTGTGACTTTGTATGCTCTCACTGATATCATTATAAAACACAAACAACCTCACAATCATTAAACCATTGCCTCTCAGCTGGTCACGATGTCTGACTCACACACACAATTCACAGTGAAGAACCACAAAACCAACATTCATTATCTTGTTTTTTTCAGCTCACTTACCTCAGATCACACCTACAGTCCAGTCTGATGTCCCTCCGTCCATCCTTGTGTGTTGCTGGAGCCTCGGAGCTGGAGGGGCTCTCTCTCCCTCCGGCAGGTGAACATCGGCACAGTGAACTGCTAAGACACCACAGGTTATGACGAGGATGGATCACCGGGGGCGCCAGAGGGCTCTGGAACAAACAGTCCAATCAGATGAGGCACGGTGAAGCGATGCACTGAAGACATAGACTGAGGGATGAGTGGGGACACAAAGACACAGGATGGGTGTCACTACTGCTTCTTGTTTCTTAATCTTGATAAAAGTACATATGAAGGATTCAATAGCACAAAAAAAGAAGAAAAAGTCTCTTTTGATTTGTGCACTCAAAGTAATATCAGTCAAACTGGTGTTGGTTTCTTTGTTTCCATCTTTTCAAGATGAATTATTCAATCACAAAGTAATTGTTCAATGTTTTTATTCTCTCACAAGTTGAAAATCATGACCATACCTTGGTTCTTTCGATATATTCTACTTGGAGTGGTTATGTAAATGTCCACTGCTGCGGAAACCATGAATCAACTGTTAAATCCCGTCATTGACAGAAATCCAAACAGGTCAAAACTATATTTTTCAACTAAATAAGATATAAAAGTACTTTTAAACAGATTTTAATAACAGTTTTGACATACATTTTCTTTTTGACTTAAATACATTAATATGTATTGTATCAAGGGGTATATTCTGACTGTTGCGCCAACATTAATATAACATCTGAAGACTATTTTTTTATATATATATATATTTAATTAAATATTTAAATGTGAATTCTATAAAACGTTCTCACATATATGTTCATTTCTTTTGAACAATATGTATATGAGCAAAACATGTAGGCAAAGAAGAAAAGAGAAGAGGGGGAGGGGAGAAAAAGGAACTTGTAGTTTTTTCTTTTTTGAAGAAGTAAATGATACAAAAGGATGCACACACAAAGTGCAGTATGTACAGGAAGGTGAGTCACAGAACACATGGCACATAGGTCTTCAACAGGGACCCAGTGTTATATCTTTCAAACAAAACACACATAAAATGGCTTAATCTAAATAGGTAGAATATATCTGGTGCATAATGTAGGCTAATAAATTTGTTGAATAAAAAAACCTATTTCTAGCACCTTATTTAGTTGCAAAATATTTTTTGATGTGTTTGGTTTTCTATGAGATTTTACATTTACACTTTGAGTTTGTGATGCCATATGTCTAAATAACAGACAGGAAGACAATAATCAAAGACAACTGTGGACAAGGCCTCTGGGATCTGCCACCCCATGATTTGGACATGGCACACGAGCTCCAATGGTTAGCTACACTGTTCTGGTTGTTCATATAATGTCTTCATTTGTTATTACAGCCTTTAGGACCAAAAGATCATGTCATCATCAGCTAGTTGCTCGACGCAGCCTCTCCTTCCTTTAACAGAATTGACAAGGACACAGCTTCCGTCAGTGCGATGCAATCTGCTCCGTGTCTTAGCAGCTTCATTCATCACACCCTCCTCCTGTGGCTTCACTCGGCACATAGGGACCCTCACTGAAAGGAGCCACATTAGCTCCTATGGAAATAAAAAAAAACCTATTTGCTTAAATCTCCTCAAGGAGAAGGGACACGGAGTACAATGATGTAACACAGATTAGACATGAGAAGACGTTGAGGATCTTTTTATTGAGAACACAGCATAACAATGAAAATATGCATTATGCAAATGATCCTGTAGGACAAATGTCAATGGGGGTTCCATATTTGCCAACCAATTACAGTTTCTCATCTGATGTAATTACAAGTCAATGGGGGCAAAACAAACAAGTCCTTGTATGATTCATAATGCAGTGAGAGGGGCTTAACATAGCAAATGGATGCTTCCTAATGCATCTCTGCTCGTGAAGGTCCATAGCGGCTATACGGCTGGGGGTGTCCATGGCAACAGCGTGAAATCAGGTCATTTAGTGGGCAACACATGAAGTTAAAAGGGTTAGGTGGAATAAGAGTGATAGACTGCCTTTGGTGACCCCATTCAGACATAGCAAAGGTCATTAATGAATAAAACAAATATTTTTTTCAGAAGAAAAATGGGTCAGAAGGAAATATCAGCAACTTGAACCCAGAGAAGTCCCAGCATGGTCAATCCAGTATTCTTTCAGAACCAAAAGTACAAAAACTAAACAACATACAAACACTTGTATAAAAACAAATCCCTCCACCCCAGAACTCTCCATCTTACTACAAAGTGTAACATCTACTACTTTAAGTCGTCTCATTAACTACATACAGGAGAAACAAGTCATTTAGACTCAAGAAACACTCAAATCAAATCAATAAGACCATGAGAAGCTAAGCTAAGGTTGTTATTTTTTTTTTGGATGGTGTCACATTTGTACAGTACAAAACGTGGTGCAAAAAAAGAGCCTGAGGTAATGTTGGACTCTGATGAGGATAAAAAAGTTGTTAAAAACCCTTTAAAAAGATAAATATTACTTTATAGGCGTCGAATTCACATTGTTGGACCGAACTGATCATAAATAATAAAATATTCTCCCTTTTGTCAGATCAGCTGAATAAGTGACTTCTTTTAAAGTACATCAGTGCTACAGGTAGCTTGTGTTGAAGTGATATGATGAGAAATACAAAAGGGTTTTCCTCTAACTTCAAGATCCATTCACATTCTTGCACCTTCTGTTAATTCTACACACCCTCAAAAAGAATGACTTCAGTAGATAAAATGAAGAAAAGCCCATCCCCAGAGATGGACCACCTCCTTTAAGTGTCGTCTATTCTTATCATTCAAACCACATACATCCAAACACATCAAATCACATACACTGAAATGCTTAAAAAAAAAAGGCAAAATAAAAAATACAGAGAACTCTCCCTTTCCTCCAAAGAAGCAATAAGTAGCATTTAAATAAAATATTAACCCATTCACAGTTGGACAACAAGACAATTCTAAAAACATATTAGAATTAGATGATATTCAATAAGGTCAGACAGCTGCAAAACTGTGCTGCACCTGTAATGCTGTGTTGAGGATACATGCTGATGAGATGTTTAATAGCTGGCATTAAGAGCTGTTTCTGATGTATTGGGGTCATCATAAATCTTTTCATCTTATCTGTGAACTGTAAAAAATAAACCTGAAACTATTCTCAAATGAAACAGATCAGGCAGCTTAAACTCCTGAATGTTTCCGAGCATAAACTGGCCTTTTGGTGCTCAAACTCTGTCTGGTTGATAAGATTACTGGCCATGGGAAAGAGCTTCAACACCAAGGACAGTTAGTCACAGCTGATACTGTGTGGCAGGTCCTATTGAGGCTCCCTGTAAAAACAAAAAACTGCACACTCACAAGCAGAGGTTTCAAAATCAGCCTGAAAACAATGACGAGGGGGCTTGTTGCTGGTCCTTCAAGCGGCGAGGTCGTCCGAGGCTGGCGCGAAGTCCCCGGTACGCAGGGCGTTGGACTGCGCCCGTCTGCGGGCCAGTCTGGAGTTGGAAGGAGGAGAAAGCCTCATGGAACAAACGATAGCGCAGACGTCCTCCTGCTGCTCGTCATGCTGGGATAGCTGCCGGTTGAAGGCGATGGCTTCTGCAGCAAACTGGGTCAGGTCTTTGGTGCTGCTGTTCCTGGAAGAACAGAGGAGGCGGGAGAGGATCAATGATTTTGAATAAAATAAAACCTGTCATAAAAGCACAATTTAACTTTACTTCCTCTTAAAAAAAATCCTTTAAAAATACTACAACTAAATGTCACAAATACATTAGACGTGATGGTCAAAGCTGTCTTTCATACCTCTGCAAAACATGAGGAGTTGGAAGACCTCTCTCTGGAGCATTCTATAAAAAAAAAAGAAAGAAAGAAAATGAATTAAAACCCTAAAAAGACCTTAGTTGCCTAGTATTCATATAATATATTAAATGTTGAGTCATATTTTAAAAAATAAAACATTAAAAAAGGTTGAACATTTGTTGCTTTCAGCATCTAAAATCTGATGATTTGCTGCTTTTCTTTGTCATTCATGACAGCAAATGAAAAGTCTTTAAACTTTGGAGTGTTGGTTGGAAAAAGGAGGGATTTGGAGCTGTCCCTTTGGACTCTGGGAAATTGTGATGAGCATTTTCAAAACTTGTGGCATTTTATAGACTTACAGATGATTAACAATTAAACGTGAGACCAACAAACTACCAAAGTAGTGACCTGATAAAAGAGGAAGGCAGGCAGAGATGTTTTTCTTTTACTTTAACTTTTAGGAAATATTGTGATGTTGTGTTACTTATGTATGTTAATAGAAAATAAAAAAGAACATATTACTACCAATTGTGTTTACATGTATATAGCTATATGTCTTCTCATGTATCTATATAAATGCCAACATGCTCAATAGTTGCAGCCCAAATACCTACCCCCTGCACCCAAGGGTGCTTGAGGACCTGAGCAGCACTGAGGCGCAGCATTGCGTCCCGAACCAACAGCTTGGATATGAGATCCCGGGCCCCCTCTGTGATGTGGGCCCAGTCCTTCTCTGGAAATTCATACTTGCCCTGCTGGATGCTCTCAAACAGGTGACTCTGAAGAGAGAATATGACACAACACCCTGTGAAACTGAGGCACAGTGACAGTCTCCATGCTTAAAATCAGACTAGCTGTAAAGTGACTGTTCCTGGGTGCTTTCTGATATCGAGCACTCATCAGTCACTGATTATGGGAGAAAGGTTACATGTTGCTCCTCCAGTGTTTCCTGAGCAAAGAGATTAAACATTAAAACCAGACTTCAGTTTATAATCAGGTGATGACAGAGAAAAACAATGAATGTTCCAAAGTACAGAGGCGGTCACAACTAAATCAAAGCTGCACAGTCACACACAGGCTTTGTGTTCCTCATTGCTTCAGGAATAGAATTAGATTAGATGTGAACAAAGTGAGAGGCACATGTAGTGTGATTATTGCTGAGCAGCATCACTGCTATTTATAGCTGATATACTATCTGTTAGAACTACAACATATGCATATTGTGTTACTGCAGCGTTGGTGGTTTGAGTCATCCGAGGGGCCTTACATATCATCCTCTCTCCTTCCTTTTATCAAACTACCATATAACATACCCCAAAGATGTGAGCCATCAGCTGTGTTCAATTAGTTTCATCTTAAATATCAAAAATACTAGCTCCAGCTACATTCCAGCTCAATGACGCAATGAAAAAATAGAAACAACTTTTTTGTTTTTTGTTACTGCTGTAGTAAAACATGAAAACATGATCTAAACATGCCATAGCTTCAACAACAAAAGCAGTTAACATCACGACTGTGACATGGTGAACTTACACTGTGCCAGGGTGGTGACGGAGGAAGCATTCTTTACATTTGTGCTGCCTGTAAACACTGCAGGAAGTGAACACTTACAGGATTGTCTGGTGAGATGGAAACTAGGTGAGCATACCTGGCAGGTTCTGCAGGTTTCACCACGGTCCCAGCCGCAGTCAGTGCCACAGTGGCCCGTGAAGGGGGGGCTGCCGCTCAGCAGGATGTAGAGGATGACCCCGAGACTCCAAAGATCACAGCGCTTGTCGTAGAAGGAGGCCTCATCGGTGAACACCTCCACCACTTCTGGAGCCATGTACTCTGCTGAGCCGCACTAAGAGAGGGAAAATGTATCGAACACACATTGAGGATTTACATTACAGTTATAAATTTGACTGATTCCGTTTTATGTGTATGTGCTATGAGTTAAGAAACTGGACTGTTACCGGTGTGGTGAGCTCTGGGGTCGTTATGGGTGTACAGGCACTGCTGAGCTTCACTCCACTTCCCAAGTCAAAATCACAGATCTTAACTGGGGACACCTAAGCAGAAAGATAAGGAAACACATTATATTGTTATTCTCTATACCTCTAGGACCAACTAATGTCTTTATAAAAGCTTTCTGCCATTTGAAAGTCACTCACCCGATCAGTGTATTCACAAAGGATGTTCTCCAGCTTAAGGTCTCTATGGGCAATGCCTGCAGAAGAGCACTTTGTCACTGTCACGTTGTCATTGTTGTGACGAATTAAAGGGGGAAAAAAAATACACCGCTCTTCTAATTGGTCTTTGGTAGCTGACTGGATGCCGACCTACCTTTTGTGTGCAAGAAGTCAAGAGCTTGGGCAATGTCCCTGACCACCTTACTGGCCTCCAGCTCATCAAAGTGCTTTCGGTTCTGGATGTGTGTAAGAATGGAGCCTGAAGGGAGAGAAGACTATCATTTGTAGCAATCATTTGAAAAGCGTATATGCAGATGTAGCTGTTGGGTTATTCATTTATTCTTACCTCCTCGCAGCTTTTCAAACACCAAATAAAAGCAGGAGCTGTCTTCAAAGAACTGGATCAGCTCCAAAATGTTCCTGCAACAAGATATTTCCCAAATGATTAGTATCTGTTTCACTCTGCTTTAGCTGTAGTTGAATTAAAATATTTCTAATGCTAAGTGGACTCACCTGTTTCCTTGACACTGGTAAAGAGTTTCCACTTCCCGAAAGACTCTGCTGCGGCTGTGTCCTGCACTCTTCTCTATGATCTTTGTTAAAAAAAAATTATTAAAAAAAATAACAGACACTACAATGGTATTTGCATAAATACAAATGTTAAAACACACAAGCTAGCGTGTTTTAATGACACTTAACTAATTCACATTCCCACACTTGATGTGTCAAGATTTTCCATCAGGTGCAACTTAAGCCAGGTTCTGCGAATGGTTCATTAGTTTGGTAATGCCGTACCAAAGTCTTGTGTAGCTCTATTTGTATGTACCAATTGCTTTTTAACACATCTTTGGTGCGTGGTTTTAAACCTTGTTATACATTTTATTTCTCTTTAATTACTGTGTATTTGAGTGTTGTGTTTTTGTTTGTTCTGCAACACTTTGTAATTCTCTGGTTTTGAAAAGTGCTGTACAAATAAAATTATTATCATTATCATTAAACATTTTACGCTCTTAAAGCCTTAACGTACAGAACACCTTATTAAAAAAACTCAGCATTAAACAAGCTGTCGCATCATTGCCTGAGTCCTAGTGACACATTTAAAATTTTCTTCAAATGTGACTGTTATGTTTTGAGTAAATCATTACTCACCTTCACAGCAAACTCGTGTCCATTCTGCAGACTTATGCATCCTTGAACTTTAGCATAAGCCCCCTGACCAAGCACCTCATCCGTCAGCTTGTAGAGATCTGAAGAAAATGTGACATATGAGATTGCAGTATGTGTTAATTCTTTATGTCTTGGATAAGACGATATTATGTCTAACAATAATATCAGCCTCATTACCATCAAAAGTGCCTGTCGAGCTGTCCGTTGCTCTTGTTCTTTTCTTCTTCTTTCTCTTAGCTGCGTCTGGGATGTTCACTGGCTGGCTTTTCTCAATCTCTGCAGTAATTCAGAAGAATCCACATGCAAGTTAAAACAGGACAGACCTCCCCGGTGTGTTACTGTGGGCACCATATGATATGATATGTAGCTCCAGAGCTGTTGTACCTGCAGGGCCTTGAGAAAGGTGCTGTCTCTCCTCTGAAGCGACCCCGTTCTCCTGAATTTCCCCGCAGCTCTGCCCCACCTGGCCCACAGCCAGGGAGTTGCCCTGGAACAGAGAGAAGGGGGCCACGTGGAAGGGGGAGTGAGGGGGAGAAAGTGCGAGAGTAGTCAGAAAGATCAGGCTATGGTACAGTAGAGAAGCATGAAAAAGAGTAGGTCATTCTCCCACTTTCTTCTCATTGTGAAATGTAAAAAAAAAAAAAAAAAAAAAGGTTAACTAACTATTTAACTATTTATTAAGGGTTCCTGGCAGACTAAACCAACACCAACAACTCCTTATCTCCCCCTGTGGCGTCCTGCCATAACACTGGCCTGGTCAGGATACGGGAAACACAGTGACGGGCCTTATCTCACCCTGGACATTACCAGAAACATTTACACAACCAGTCAGTGTTCATGACTCATGGAGAGTGATGAAACTTCTCCATTTTCTGTGCAGATAACCTCGGCAGCCTGCACACTACTTTCTGGCAGCTCGATCATATCAAACACGTCCGGTTTCAGGAAACGAGAGGTTTTGAAATCCCCAGTGTCATCAACAGGTCAGAGCTTACCTGGAGGGTGTGCTGGAAGGCTTGCAGCTCTGTCATCATGCTGTGCCTCACCATACCTGCCAACTGAGAGTACAACACACATATTCAGGTTGTCCGGAACAAACTGCGTCAACAAGGGCATACGTATACATGATAACATTTCAAAGTGGCTGTAGGGGAATGTATTTAAGGTGAAGGATTAAAGATAAGGACAAATAAAGTCCATTAAAAACCAGTCCATTACACCTTGACATTGTTTCCTGTCCTTCACCCTCTAATATCAAATATTGTCCTTTTTTGATTGTGGTTATCGAGTGGCAGTGTAACTGTTTCGCCGATGGTTTAAGTCCCGGTCTGTTTTGATAGGTTAGCTTGAGCCTTCTGGTGTACGGACGTTAGCATCGAGCTATATAACATCTGGCTCAAAGCGATGGTAGGTATTTAGCTTACTGATTAAACTGGTCGGTTAGCAAGTGTGTACCGAGTCAGTAACGTTACTGCAGCTAGCAAACAATGACTACAACGCTAACATTAGAGCTGTTGCTGCAACTACCAGTGCAACGATACCAGGATGGAGCGATGTATAAAAGAACAACCAGACCATCAGTAAAGACAGAGTTAGCGTTAACTGACGACTGTACAATCGGACGCTGTTATTGTCGTTAGCACCAGCTAGCTAGCAAGAACTCCTCGCTCGCTTCTCCTACCGATTAACGTCCACTCGGATATTTGTATTCACACACCGGCACGGTCTCATTAAAACGAAAACAAATAGGCAAAATAAATATGCTTCTAACCTGGACCCTGTGTCCAATCCAAACCAGCCAGATCCCCTCTGTCAAAGCCTCTGACAGCTGATGCAAGTATCCATCGCTAGCTGGGATCCATCAGTGAGAGAGCTAGTGACGCACACGGCGGGAAAACACATAAACAGTCGTCCGCCCCGCCTCCTCTCTGCATTCCTCCGTCACTGATTGGTTGAGAACACAGCTGCCACTGACACGTCACTTGGCTTGACTCTCCGCCACACCCCCATCCACGTAGTGGACATTTTTATTGCATGATGATGATCTGTATTTACACTCTCATTCAAAGGATTGGCAGGTCAGCACTGACAGGAGGAAGTGGCCTACGGCTCATGCCACATACCTACAATGATTCATCATTGTTATTCTCTTAGTTAAGAGTTCATCCCTTCTTTATGGAGGCCACGTTCAGCCAATTAATTAGGGAAAAAAATGATTTAAAATTAGCCTTGATAAAAAAAATCGTAATAATAAGACATTATGGCACTGATTTAATAGTGAATGGGTCAATTGACCTGGAAGCTATTGAAAAAGACACGTCCTTACGCAAAGTGAATGGGATGGATCAGAGGCAAATTTTTGAAGTGTCAGGGCTGAAAATGTTCTTCCAGAAAGTGTCTCATAATTATGGCTTTTTATCTCATAATTATAACTTTTCCACTCATATTTCCAACTTTGTATCCTTCAATTATGACTTTTATCTCATAATCATGACTTTTTGTTTCATAATTATGACATACCATAGGAATGTTTTTCCATCAAGTTTGTTTTTTTTTTATATATATATTTTTTCTTCAACTGCTGGAAATGGGCCTAAATACTGTCTCCATGTATCAGGTGACATCTGTTTTTGTGTTGGTTTGGACCTGAAACTTAGACAGCTCGTGTGGCAGACCAAACTTATGATTTACGTCACTTCAGCGACACAGTGTTGACTTTCACATGAAAACAAAATCATAACTCAATGTTTTGAATATTTTTGTGGTGCAGTGCAACACACAAGCACAAAAAAACGCATCTGCAGAAACACTGATTATTTCTTTAAGCTGCATTTTTATGTTCAAACTGTAAAAACACTGACATCACATAGAAAAACAAACTTTCATTCAACAAAATCAGAGTCAACATTGTATATAAAAAAAAGGTCAAACAAATACATGCACAGAGGGAAAGAAAAAGCATAATAACAGGAGATGTAGTATCATAAACCTACACAAAGTCCTATACTGATGGCATGAAGGGCCATAATTATTCTAAGTAAAAACCTCTGTGAAGGCGCAGTACCACAGTCTGAAGAAGCGTGGTTTGATAGTGGACCTTCCCAGTTCTGCCAAGAAAACAACTCATAAAACTTTGTTTGAAATTGTTCTTTGTTCTGAGTGTTGAGTCGTTTTGAAGCCAATGAATTCTCACGGGGCTCAGATAACGTCATAGTGTAAACTCCTTTGTCCATGTGGTTTTAGTTTAGTTGCATATCTTCTCTGTCATCTCTTTCTGTAGGAAAAGGAAACAAAGGACATGTTCAACACATCAAACTCACATACTATTCAGCAATGAATGATTGTTACGAAGTGCATCTTTCAATATGAAGAACATTAAAACTGTTGTCTGTATAAGTCCAACAACAAGAAGACTAGCAGTAGGCATTTTATGTGGTGACAGTAACGGTCTGGTTACAAGACTGATCTCTTTTGTGGTGTGTTGACATTGAAGTCTCATCCTTGTTTCAGTTTGGAAGGGGAGTTACACAACTTGGAAGATGACAACTGAAGCTTTTTGGACCATGCTTGCCGAGCTGAATGAAGCCATTATATGGTTTCTTAGGTTTTCCCTATCTACAGAACTTCCATTGTTAAGGAGAATGTGGCAATGTCGCAGTTTTGCTGTGAAGGTCTAGAAATCTTTTGTGGACTGCGCAACACCCAACTCTCCATCAGCATGGGGGTGAGAAGATAAGGCCTGAATTTCCATTTTTTTGGAGAACAAGCTTCTATCCTGATGGAAAATCGAGATACACAAAATAATGACATCTTCGGGAGAACACAGCTGTACTGTTTTATTGTGTGTCTTCTTCAGAGGGTTAGTGATCTGTGTGGCTTCGGTATAAAGATTGCTGTCATTTTCTTTGCGCTACATGTGCACTAGCCGGGAAAACACACAGACGCGATGATACACTCACTGAGCATGCTGCGCAACGAGGTCGTAGATGGCAGAGCGGCTGATATTTTCTGCTCGACTGACAGTGGTGAGAGTGATACTGACAACCCTCTCCCCTGCTGCCTTTCCTCACCCTCACACATCTGAAGTCACGCTATTGTCTCACCAGGGGCTCCAGTTCAGAGTGATCGATAAGGTTGAACTCTGAGATGAAGTAGTAGTAGTGCTTGTAGCAGGTATTGATGTGGGCCTCGGCGCCCATGCTGCAGATGCTGTCGAAGTGGTGGATGTAAACATGCACAAACACCCTGAAGAGACGGCTCAGCATCTTCTTGCACACCTGCTGGAAGTTCTTTGGGAAAGGTACACCTAGTGTGAAGAAAGGAATAAAGTGTTACAGCAACCATTTTCTGATTGGAACCATCATTTTGCACATTTGATAAACTTTAAGTTACATAAGTTCTCCTCAACTGCATCAATCTCTGAGTACGGTGTCTTACTGAAATCTGATTTGCATTGGTAATATATTTCCGTGACATGAAGTAACTCTGAGCACAGCCTCTTTTTTCAGGTACTGGGTTGATTAACGTGGACGTAAAAGAGAAAAGATAAGAACTGCAACATAATGATCCATTGCACCTTTATTCAAATTGCATAACAACACCATTTTCAGTCGCATGAGTGTTCAGTCAGTCCACAAAATTGCCTCTAGGCTTTGTGCGAACTGACAAAAGCCTCTTGTAGCTGAAATACTCTCTTTTATGTATTCATTCTCGCCCAGGGGGGTATTTCTGCAGTTACATTTGGGAAGCTCAGCCTATTTTACGAGATAGAAATGATGATTTAAAAAAGAAAAAGATTATCTACATATTTTGTGTTCAGGAGCAGAAATGGAGAGACAAATGGGACTACAAATTGCTGTGAGCCTCATCTTTTGTGAACTTTCTGCCACAATTACGAAGGTGTGCAGAAGCTATCAGAAAAGTCCAAACACACAAAATGGCTGCAATGTCTTTGAGTGGTATTAACATGTACACACAATTGACTGAAAAGTTGTTGTGTTTTTGAGGTTTTCATATCATTCTGTAGCTTCCCAGTATAGTGTTCAAAGGAGCTAAAAAAGAAGGAAGGGACATTACCCCAGTGAATCTTGCCTTAGTGCCAGACTGCGGTGACAGCTGTATTGAAGTCTAGGAGATGCATGGAGAAACACACTTCAAAGTGAACATGCTTCAGAGAGATGGTTTACCACTGGATTTTTTTTTTTAGATGATCGACAGGGCTAATAATATCGTGTCCAAGTGGTGGCAGGCCCAAGCAAATATCGCTGAGACTGCAATTACACTGCCAACAGGAGCCTTTCCCAAACGCAATCGAGGGATGAACAACGCATTAACAGTTTCTTAACCAATGTGTTCCTAATGGTGTTTAACACATAAAAACATCTAGAAATCTGTGAGAGCCTTGTTAGCCTTGTTCATTTTCTGATCTTTGTTGCTTAACAAGCACGAAGGGAATGAAGTCAAGTTTTTTCCCGACTGTCATATCCTGTTAGGCAAATATTATCAGTCAGTGGAACAACTTGAGTAGGTTTAAGTAAATCCTCTCTTCATTGACCTTGTACCTTAAACTTCACCTCCATGGTCGATGTCACTGTTTGTCTTCCCAGCTTCTCGCTTCATCCGTGTTTTGCCAAGGTCTTTGTGGAGATGACCATGTTACTTACACCTTCCTTCATTTGCTGGTTGACATCGAAAAAGTGGTTTAGAGTCTGGTCCCTGCACATTTGGCCCAAATCAATATTTCTCATCCTCCCTCTGCTCAACACACTTCTGACTTGGCCGCTCTCATCAGTGTTTGCTCAATATAGTTGTTGCTTCAGCTGCCAGACCAATCATGGCAAGCACAATGGACAACATGGTTCCCATGGGCAGTGACACTTTGAAAAGTCTCCTTGTAACCAGGTGAAGTTTCAAGTTGCTTCATCAACTGTCCAGCATCCTGGTAACAATGCAAGATAGGTGCCCATTGTAATCTGTAATCCATTCAGTTTTGATGAAGATCTTGATGACATCGACCATGCACCCAGAGTGCAGGTGTTCGTCCTCCCTCTTTAAGTCTTTCGAAAGTTTCTTCAAACTTCTCTTCAAAGGCTGCAACTGTTGGAGCTGTGTGTCTGGCTCCCATCAAAGTGGGTGTTGGCCGTATTTCCACCAAGGAGTGGTTTTTGTACGAAACAAATGGTTGCAATCAATTCAGAATCACAAGAAAACCGTGGTTTGACCCCTAACAAGTTACTTAAGACAAAGGTAAACGTTTTCCATTTTTCACTGATAAAGTTGAAATTTTCCTCCAGGAGTTGAATTTAAATATATATATGTGTTATTAGACACCTTTAGGAACACATTGGTGAAGAAATAGTTTTTGTAGAGAATGTATTCACAGATTGGCCAAAAATCTCATAAAACTCCCAAACTATCTGTAGAACTCTCCATGCATCTACCACTTGACTTATAGCAAGACTCAGTGACGTTATGGCTCCTTCTTCCTTTTTAGGATATTGGTAGTGTTTTATACTTTTATACTCAAAATGCTATTTTCCCAAGCCCTTCTGAGAACTTCTGCCAGGAAGCTAACAGAGCCAGTGTCACAGTCTTTGAAGGGGAACGGTATTAATGGGCACTTGAGCCCATCTGAGAGGCCCCCTATGGGGGTTTTCTAGACAAAAAAGGTTGGGAGCCTCCATACTAGAGCACATTGTTCCACTTATGATTACTCTGTCTCTTAGTCCTCTTCAGGGCCCTAGGGAATTATGGACACATTAGGCAAAAGGCAAGGAAACACCCTGGACAAATTGCCAATCTATCACAGGCTGACACATTGAACAAAACCACACCTATGGGAAATTTAGAGTTTCATTTCACCTGACTTGCATGTCTATAGACTATAGAAGGAAACAGGAACATTATGCTAAATCTGCGGGTCAGACCACAGATTGGTTCAAGGGACTCACCCACATTACGCATGAAATCCTCCACTCTAATAGATTTGACTGTCAAATCCTGTGCTGAGATAAAATAACACAACAGTCACCCGTTCAATCTGGTCGAAATGCCAGCCTCATCGTTGAATTAACCTCAGCTTGAACTTCATCATCCCATTGGGGATGTTAATGAAGGGGAACAGCACTTCAGCATTGATGAGGCACAGCATCAGTGCAGGCAACAATCAACCAACGTTTTAAGTTACACACTCAATAATAGTCTGCCGGCGCCTTCATTTGCAGACTCCTTACACACCTACTCTGGTGGGGAAGATGTCTTCATTATTAATGAGCGACTCGATCCAGTCCATCAGCAGGTTCATGTACTTGAGGGCAGGCAGCTTGGTGGGTTTCTTGTAGTCGTCACCGTCCTGCCACCTGTACTCGTACCTCAGCCCCCCGGACATGATCGGACATGAGCGTTCTGTGCAGAACTCACTCATCGTGCCGTAGATCAAGTTGATCCTGTTAAAGAAATCCACCACATGAACAGCAATCCAGTCATTGATGTTCTCTCCTTCCGGCAGCTGGACTACTTTCCGCAGGTCCAAGCCGGACTTGAGCGAGGCCTGGGCCTTCTTGTAGAGTTCAAAGCGCTGGGTGCCCGGCTCGAACCGCTTCCTGGGTCTGAATGTTTTATCTTTGCTGAACACTTGTCCAAGACACAGCGCCATCGACTCAGTCGTTTCCCCTGAGATAAGGGGAGAATAAGCCCTCCAGAATAATAGTTAGTTTTGAGTTGGATAAAGCACGACCTTCCTGAGGGATGGCACCAGCTCGGAAAGCAGGTCAGAGGGGGTCAGCATCTGTCATGTACAGATTGCAGGGAGGTCTTGTTCTGCAGATGGCGGGAAGTTTCTGTGAAACAGAAAAAGAGAAGTTGGAGGGATATTCCTTTCCGGTCAACCCACTGCGTTAGGCCAGAATGACCAAAAACTGCATATGACCAAAAGATCAAAAGTAAAACTACAAAACCATATATATTACTGTCAGATATTCAGATGCAATAAAAAACAGTAGAATACACAGGCAAGACATTAAGATTCTCAGTTCAAAGGTATTTTAGACAGATACATCAAAGCCATACTGCACAGAAATACATGGCTCCCATTACTATTGACACCAGTGACCTCATCCCAAATGTCCCATAATTGCACAATGTGACCAGATGATCGTATCACAAGACTTTCAGCAGTACCCACTGATAAAATTAGCAAAGCTTTCAGCCAGTTGTTGTCAAATTCAGGCCAGTAGTCGAGCATTGTTAAGAAAATAAAAAGCTTGCTGCAACATACAAAAGATTAGAAAATGTCCACCGTACAATACCAGCTCTGCTTGGATACAGCACTGTGACTCTCATTCAGAACATCTGGGTATAAAAATAAACACTATGACAACTAAGCTTGGTGTAAAAACACTGACCGTGGCAACTGATGAAAAACACAGACCATCAGTTCCCTTTTCTGGGAAATGAGTCATGAGACACAGCCAATCAGAGATGTGGACTCAAGTCACTGTTTGGATGATTTGCAACGTACTTGTACATATATTTTTCTGACAACTTTGTTAACTTGTTAGTTTTACTTCCTAAATTTTAACACATATATCTATGATTCCTTTTTCATTCTTTTTCATTTTCAAAACAGGCTCATTAGTCTAGTTTTAATGCATTTGACAGCAATGATCTATAATCCATTACCCGCAACACTTTACGGACCTAAAATGTCATCCTGGGAATGAGACACGACAATCAACCATCTTTCTTATGCATTTACAAATAGCTTGGACAGATCCTGATTCCACCTTCAAGTTTAATAGTCTTTGAATTATATCAATATGACATGAGGATCAGTTAACTTTGCAGAGAAAATGCCAGTAGAAATGTCCTTCAGACGAATACTGCATACATTTTTTTACTTGTACATTTCATAGCCTGCACTTTCTTACTTTTACTTTATTCTGTTTTTAACACAAGTATCTGTACTTGTATCTGTGTAAAGAATGTGTCCACCTCTGCAGGTTTGCCCAATAACATCATTGTACTTATCTTTTGTCTTCATAAAGACTGGATACTGCAGAGTGACATAACTTGCTTTATGTAAGGACTCAACTTGACGCAAGCTGGGTTAAATCCAAGAAAAGGTGACTTGCTTAAGACTTATTACTCGAGTCACATGTCTGCAAGCACGTGCAACCACCCCCTGATTGCTACTAACTATCTGGCAGACAAACACACGCTGATGAAGGGCATGACCTCCCCAAATGTTAATGCGGCGAGGTCATGAATTGTAATTATAGGAAAATGAGGTGGGCAGTTTATTAGAGGTAAAGTCCAGGTGTGTCACATAACTGATAGGGTTATGTGACGTTATGTGACACTGAGTGTGCTTCCATTCATAACTGTAGCATACACTATGTTGCTTCCAAAGATGTGATACTGCAGTCAGTCAAACTGAGGACTGTGGTTGCAATATGACACTATATCCGCACTTGTGTCCAATTTTAAACTGCCGGTCTGGATATTTCCTGTGGTCGTTTGACTCAAATTAGCAGAAGTTTCTGTGTCTGCAATGTCATCCAGAACAAGCACTGATTCAGGTGTTTGTTGTGAACTTTTGTTGTCTTCCTCACATGTCTGTTAAGCTCACAGTTTTCGCTGTTCACTCTTGTGAATTAACAGCTGATTCAACAGCATTTGATATATGAGAAGAGTACTTTTTGTTTCCACCAGCTTTCACAGACTGCCTGATCTCATTTCAAAGCTCACCACTGGGGGACCATGAATACGTGGTCATGAGATAGCTCCAAATGTGTCCATAACAAAGGGGCTTCCAAGGGAGGCTCGTTTAGTCAGAGTGTTTGATTCAGCTCTGGATTCAGAGATACGCAGCTTCAGACAAACATTAGCCTTGGACAGTCCTTTTTTTATACTGAAGACAATAATGTCTTGCAAATAAAGAAGTGACAGCATGTGGGACAATGTGACTTCAATTTTGATCACTTTACGTCTCGCTGCATGCCTCAACAGCCTCAGAATGAAGCATGTCTGATCACGCTCTGTCTTGCATACTTTCATAGTTGTTGTGGAATTTGCTCCTGACACTGAAGACCTACAAACGTCATGGACTGGACACAGAGAAAGAAAAAAAAAAAAAAAAAAGCACTGCAAACCTCAGTACCCAGAAACAACGGAAGACAAGCGAAGAGATTAGGGAATGGGGGGAAAAAAACAGCTCTCTGCACTGTACCTGGCTGAAATCCTGCAGCGGAGGGTCTGGAATGTGGTGGCAAGTCCTGGGAAGTTCAGGGAGGATTCAGGCGCCGGACCCCTTCAACCTCAAACTCCCTGTGGAGGACAGATCCAGCTGCTCTGCCCCCTCCAGCTCCTCTGGATCCTCTCCTTCTCTGCCAGCCACGGACAGACCGAGAGTCTCCAACTTCTCTCAGCACAGAAAAAGGAGAAAAGGTTGTTTGGCTTCTCTTCCTGTGGATGATGTCACATCCTGACTTTGTCTCTGCTGTGCGTCTGTGCCTGTATGTGGGTGTGTGTGTGGAGGACCTATAAATTGAAAGAGTAGACGGGCTGAAAAAGGCCTTTCCAAACCCCCATTCAGCCCTCCCTCTTCTCCATTTTTCCCCCTCCTTTCTTCTTCTCATCCTGCAGGCAGAGCAGCCAGCCCTCTTGTCCCACCCAAAGCCCGGCCCTCTGGTAAAGGTCCTGAGAAGACAACCCCTCCTCTCAAGCCACATATATAGGACAGAAGGAGCAGAATGATCCCACAAATATTTCTGGATGCTTGGCAGTCCATGCCGCTCTTTTTTTGCATGAAGTCTCAATAACATATCATTTAAATTCTTGGCCTTTTTGAGATATTGTCGTTGAACTCAGAGCATACCCTTAAATAGACAAAGTGCTCTTAAGATCATGAACAAACAAGGCATGTTGGACTGAAACTGTCTATTTCCTGACTGTCCCCTTTGTGTCGAAGGTGAATGGGTGTCACTAAAAAGATGAGGGTGTCTGTTACACTGCTGTGTAATGCCACCTAAACTGAAATGTAAAACTAGGATGACACAGGATGAGATAAAGTCTCATTTAAAAGAATAACAGCAAATTGATGGATGTGTTTAGTGTTTATATATGCTGCGACAGGATAATCTAAATCATCTAATCCTAATACATAAACATTCCCAATGTTTCCGAATGAACTGCAGCAGTCTTGTTAATCAATCAAGCGACGAGATTCCCTTTCTGTTTGCCTCCTTTATGGAACATGCAGAAAAGTTATTGCTCTACAAAGTACATTTCGTTTGACTTATTATGAAGAGCAAAATATGTGCGAGGAAGACTTCCCATGAGACCTTTTGTAGTTCAATAATTCTGTCATGTTCCCTTCTTTTCAGGGGACAGGTGTTTAATATGTGCTTTTACACATGCAAGCACCTCATGGTTTAGCTCAGAGCCATCCTGCTGGATTTCTGCTCCCCTTCCAGCCACTTTCTCAGGCAGGACTCGCAGCCTGGGCTCCTGAGCTCTGGAACCCCCTGCCTGAAGAGCTGAGGCTTCAGAATCAGTGACATTCTTTAAATCACTTGTCAAAACTAGATATTACTGTTCATTCAAGATGTGGACTCCAGTTTCGACTGTTACGATGGCTTAAAACTTGATTTATAATATAAAGCTGACGCACACCAAGGGCTTTAATGAGGTCCTGATCACTGACAGTAGACTAGACAAGTATGTATCTGTCTTGATCTTGAAGAAGGCCTGAGGGCCAGAACGTTATCTAATAAAAGAAAAGGGCTCATGGAGCCAGAGTATACGACGTTTTTTTTCACTCTCCCGAAACTTCCTGACAGAAAATAAATGACTTGAGACTCAACTTGGAGTGGGAGGTTAAAAACCTCATGACTTGACTTGACTGATGGGATAGATTAATAAGCTTTTATAAAGATATCTTTATGAAATGTGATTACATATATTTCACTGATTATGAATAATTATAATACAAATTCCATTCATTGGCCAATAACATCATTAATAGTATCAGACGGGCATTTCATTTGAATTTGAATGTGTGTTGTTTCATTTTCCTTTTCAGAC
Organism: Diplodus puntazzo; assembly: GCA_963678695.2. NCBI lineage: Eukaryota > Metazoa > Chordata > Actinopteri > Spariformes > Sparidae > Diplodus > Diplodus puntazzo. Next base: position 12,794,689 of record OZ023163.1, on the reverse strand, counting down.
ACGACATGTTTTAATCGTGGTTCAAACATGTAATACACTTTGGATCCTTGAATGTATACATCAATATATATGTTGTTGAGTGTCATATCAATTAATTTTTTTAATCTTTAAACTTTTCAGTGCTTACCGGAAACTTGAATAAAAAAAAAGCACATGAACAAAAGAAAGTAGTCCTGAGTTGCAGTGATCTTCCAAATCCACTTGGGGTCACCATGGCTGTTGCTATGAGTGCTGTGTTATGACTCTTTACAGTATATTCAAGGGTACTATTTATTTATTTATTTAAATATTCCAAAATATGTTTCCACTTGTCAAAATAATTTACACGAGACTCAATAATTTTGGAAAAATAAAACAAATACATCTGACTGTTATAGCCTAATATGTTTGCATAGTGCAGAGTGTATAAAGAAAGTAGCTTGAGGGTAAGTGGAACTTTGCCAAACTAAATTTAAAAAGGTACAGGCAACTGTCTCACAAAAAGGTTAGGGTGTCTGTAGTCTTTTACACAGAAACAATATCATGCAATCTGACCAAGAAGACCAAAATAACACTTCACATAAGAATAATATCTGACTTATAGATATATACAATGCTGTTCAAGTTTTTAGATAACACCCAAGCGGTGATGATACAAACAGGAAACAATGGGTGAAGCACTTGCAGAGCAGATCGGCCCACCGCTGGCCTCTGCTCTAGTTCTGATGTGTCGGTTGGTGTCGTCACAGGAGGAAGTGGAACCAGCCGGACATTTCTGCATCAGCATTGTACTCCATTATTACTTACCTAAACAGGGCTGCCTGTCGCTTTCAGCTCTTAAGCCAGCAGCACAGATACCACAGGAAGAGTCAAAACAGGAAGTGGTGTACCATCCATGTATCAAACAATAACAAAGTTGCTACTATCAGTATCTAATTTAAATGACAGCCAGATTAGAAAAATAAATATTTCGTAGGCCTTTTTATATTTTAAAGTATAATAAGACACAGGGCTTCATAAAGTGGTGTCAGTGGGCCAAAGTTCAATTTGGCCTGCCAGATGTTTCTAACAAAACAATTGATAAATTCATAAATAAAACACAATATATATCACTGTTCATGCTGTTTTTGTAAGGAGACATTCTCTAAATATGCTACTTCCATTATTAATAATTATTTCTTTTTAATCTGAGCGTGATGGCAGAGTGACATTTGAGGTCTTGAGATTTAGTCAATCAAGAGAACTTGGGGTTTTAGCAATAACAACAATATTTAACAATAAAATGAAAAAGGTGTGTGCTTTTGGACCGTGGCACACCATGAATGTCCAGTTTTCACCTCCAGGAAGGAAAAAGTTTGAGCACATACTTTGATGTCGATTCAACTTTTGTCTGCATTCCTGTATGGAGAATTGATGTCTTTGCTGTGTCCACAACTGTCCTTCAACTCGACACAGATTACTGATGGCATAGGAGGAGTTATCCTTTCTGGTTTAGAAGTTCTCCATCAGGCCTCGGGCACTGTCAGAGAAAAGCACTTGACAGTTTACTGCCTTACAGCTACAAGATTTACGACCAAGGTGTCTGTCATGTGCTACAGTGTGGTTGCAGGCTCTCTGCTGCAGTTGAGGAATTCCTTCACACAACAAAGGATTCTTTTGTTAAAATGTGCGCTAAATAAGCTATGTAAGCTGTGTAAAACACCTTACTGCTGCTGATTGACATGTGCCAGCAGACTCTTCTGTTTAGTGAGGATGACATTCTGTCATTCATTCATCTGAAGCCTGAATGACGACAGTGTTTCTGGGAATGATGTCATACATATATTTGTGTCATACTGTCTGTCCTCTTTGCTCTGTTTAAACCAATGATCAAAATGGAAAACTATGGACTTTTAGTGCCTGATTTAAAGGTGCACTACGCAACTTTTACAGGCCTATAAACAGACAGAGTTCTTGATTTGCATGAGCTGACATTAGTTTTATTGCCCTTTGAGCTAGAAGTTTATGGTGGCATGGGAACAAAAGGTGCACTCCACTGTACTTGAAACTTGCAAAAAAAAACGACCTCTGACACGGAGAGTGCAACGGAACGGTCGTCAAAGTCACAAACACACAGATGACATCACAGCACAACAGCGGCGCGCATAGTGAACAATGACTTTTTACCTACGTCATATAGTGCTTGTTTGTGAAATCTGCAGTAAATACAATTTCACTTTCATTCAGTTGATCTGTACTTTGACAGTACGGGTTAGGAGCTGACTCCTCCCCTCATTTTCTTTTAAGCGCTCTTAAATGTTAAATCAGCTGCCGTAGTTGCTTGTCACGTCCATAGACTTTAGATTCAAGCACCTCTGAAATTCTGACTTTGGACTTGCAATGGAACGCACCAGAAAAACATAAGGAGGACAACAGCTTGTGTGAGCCGACATTAGTTTTAAGTGAACTTTACAGCTAAACGTTATTGTTTACAGCTAAACGTTTACATTATCGTTTTTAACCAAGGCAAAAGAGGCCTGTGTTTTGAGCTGTGGTGGCCTGAGAGTGACAAGATCATAGAAGTCCTACAGTTTAAGAATATAGGACCATATAATCAAAACTGGTGCTTTAAAAAAAGTCACATAGTGCACCTTTAATTCCTCCCATAAGGTAAAAGAATGTAAAAGCCCACCAACATCATTTCCCTGAAGAAGATATCGGCGTTTATTTGACCCTGAGCCCGGCCCACAGATCACACAGGTCCTCTCCCCTCAGAGGTAAACTCACTTTCTAAGTAACCGCTGAGTCTGCTGGAAGAGAAGCCGCTCTGTCTGGATCCGTGGCGTTTGTCTTCTGATATTTGATACAGTCGGTCGATTACGTCCATATTAGGCGACCCGCAGCAGCTCACAGCAGCGCAGACGTGACTCCACCTTTTTCCAGCTGCAACGCAGGGCTGGGTCAGGAGGAAGACTTGAAGCGGATCGGAAGAGGAAGCTGAGCTCGACTTCAGACACGAGTTCGGCGACATTATCATCTTGCTTTTCGACAGTCTCTGCAGGTTTGTCTCAGCTCCTTACTTTACACTTTACGACGCCGTCAATCACCCAGACGTCGGCTCAGTGAGGCTCGAGTTGATTCAAAGTGTGATTTAAATTTTTAAAATATTTTTTTGGTCTTTGTGGTCGTGGCGGGGGGGGCTTATCGTCTTTGTGCTTATCGTCATGTTTAAGTTATGTTCATCATTTCGGTCGCCCTTAAAACTAAAATATCTTACCTGTAGACTAAAAAACAACAACTTGATGATATTATAGTTTCAACATGTTTTCTATTTTGAGTTGATTAAAATCAGACGCGCGCCACCTCTGACCTCACGCTGTCGTCCCCGGTTGAAAACGCTTGGCTGCAGGTTAAACTTGAACACCGGGGAGCTGAGATACTCAGGTATTTGGTTCTGTTGTTTGGCTCCTGTGGCCCCTCTGTGCTGCGGACAATGCGCTCACAGACAGCCGGTCTTCCTCCCTCTCACTGGTCATTATGTAAACCTAATGCTTGGAAGGTAATGTTGACGGCCATCTGTTTGTTGGATGCAGCTGTCAGGACAGCGCACAGATGTTGCTCATGCGTCTATAACATGTAGGACATGCACTGTGTTATAGCAGGAGAGGGTTCAGCCCAGTGGATAAAAAGTAACAGGTTTGTTTGTTGTAACCAAAGACAGAGACAAAGGTGATAACTGTTCACTGACTCACCTTGAGCTCTTTGCAGCTCAAGGTTGTGCATTTGTGCTTTATCAGACAGATGTTATCTTTTTGCTTGTGTGTTTACAAACAGTACATGTGGTTGTCGTCAGCCTGTGTCTTGGCCTTGTCGTAACTTTATTTAAAGGACAGCTGTGAGAGATGACAAGAAACAAGATTAGAGAGAGGGAAATGGCGCGCAGAAATGGCCACGGGTCGGACTCGAACCCTGGGCTGCTGCGGCCTCTGTATGTGGGTCATACGCTCTACCGACTGAGGTACTGTTGAACCCTGACGCAGGTGTTCTCGAACTTCATCTAGTCATGAGTTGCAGTCAGGCAAGTAGAAGAAACACACAAGTTATTGAAGGGGTCAGCGAGGTCACCCAGGTCACATGGCTCGGGGTGGGTACAGCGTTATTGCTAATGGTGTCACACAGTTCTAAAATGGCAGGAGCTGCATTGTAAAATGTTGTAAATGTGTCACAACACACCATCATAAATTGAGCAATGTGCTGCTACAGGGACGCCTCGGCCTGCAGGTCGCCTTCTCCGGACGTAGAAGAGTAAACACTTGTTTGGTACAGACCCCAGCAAAAGTGGCATCATCATTTTAATTGATTTATTCTGTGAAAACTGTCATTGTGACTCACATCGCACTTGTGAAATATGTCAAAACAATCTTTTTTTTTTTGGGAGACGTTTCAGCCTCATATGATAGAAAATGCAGAGAGATAGTTAGGCTGCATCCAAATGTCCGGACGGGCGCGTTCATTGGAAGTCCGTGTGTCTTGCAGCCATCCAAACTCCCATTTCATCCTATCTGTAAGGTCATTAATGTTGATATCATTCATTGCAATACGGATGTGACATCATCAAACGTATCATGAAACATTTACATTATTATAACATAACTTGGATTGTGTAGGCTAGAAAATGATATTCAACTAGACCATAATACAGAAATGTTTGGAAGCGTAGACTATAGAGGTGATCAAAATAAAACATTTTCATTTGCAAATTCACATTTAAGAAGATTAATCAATTATCAGAATAGTTTGAGATACATTTACTTGTAAACATTTGATTCATTATTCATAAAAAAAATGCGTTTTCCAAAATGCACTGGAAACTGTTTGAATATAGCAGACAGTTTACAAAGTACGATACCTTTCTGAAAAATGCTAAATATGTTTAACCACACCTGAGTTTTTCTCTACACGGAATTCTTGTTTGTTCAGTGTCTTGTGCGAGCCGGCCCTCACTGAAGCTGTCCTTGTCAGATGATGGTCTTCTAAGGTACATTTGGATTTGTAGATATGTAAACACTGGCTGTAACCAACGCCTGGGTGAAAGAGACAAAGGGCCTCAAGGTCAACCGCCCAGGTGTATTTGTGATAGTAATGTAAACACCACAGCAGCACTGTGACCGTTAAGGCTCCAGCGTAGCATGTTGTTATCACTTCATCAGCTGCCAGTGTAAACACTCCCCGCTAAGGACCTGCGTCTAAAGCGAGAGCAGGCCTGATAATCCAGTGGAAATGACATGGACCCATTTTTAAACCAGGCATCTCCTCAAGACGTTTGCAGGCTGTGTCTGGTGTGTTTTTGCAGCAGTTACACATAACGCAGTTAAACAGTCTTCTGCTGTTGGTTACAGAGCAGCTGTAGTGACGTGCACTGGCTGGTCATGCTCAGCATCAATAGTGTCATTGATAACTTTGACAGTTTACAGCCCTGACCTCAGTCTTCCGCCGTGTTCCCCCTGGGTTCCCCCTGGGTGTTTCACCTTTGTGTTGAAGTCAAGATTGCGACCGTGGCTGCACGATGACTCGCTCAAAATGTATAACTGTCAACTGTATAACTGCAGTTGAACCGGAGGCCTCGTTAGCTTTGTGCGGCCAATAAACCAGTTCAAAGTCTGCGTGTTCAAGTAGCCATGATTTTGATTTTTAAAAAATGATCTCAGAAAAAAACTTTTGTGATCTCGTTATTTGTGTAGGTAATGCATCATGAATATTTCCCACATGTCAATGAATGGAAGCTGCTTTAGGTGACACCAGTTAGTCTGCAGGCTATTTGCTCTAAACGACAGGGAGGGGTTTACTATTGAAGCAATTTGAACTTTTGACTCGAGCGCTCGCGTGCTGATATTTAAAATATCCTTTAGTAGACCATTGGTGGTTTGGTCGACATAAAATTAATTCACTTTGTTTAGATGTGAAAATATTTGGTCTCTCCACGCTTTTACCCCTCACTCCTCTCCCAATATTGTTACATCACAGGGCGTCTCTGCAGCACCACAGTACTTTATAATGCATTATAATGCAGTTTTGTCATACATTTGACCTTTAATCAAAAGAATTGCAGCTTCTGCAATTTGTAGGTTACATGTGAATATTGACTAAATCAGAGTTGGTGATTGTTTGAAGAGTGGAAAGATGAACCAGCATGGTTTTAGTGACTTTTATTTTCTTTGTGCTGAGTTTGAGAGAAGTGTGTTGTGCAATGATAAAATGACCGTTTCTGCAAATGGAGTCTGGCTTTGGTGAGAGCAATGTAGCTGCTTTTTCTGGTTAAACAAAGAGCATCTGACACTTTACATATGTTTTTTTGTCAAGCACTATGGAAACACTCAATACTGGACCAAAACTGTTGTCCCCATTAGATCCCTAAAACATGGAAAAATACGGCCCAAGATGAAAAATAATGAACTTACCGAGCGAACCGACCGATGCTTGATTTCTTTTGTTTTTTTAACCCATGTTGATATTGGTGAGTAAAACATTCTGATATTGATATATCAGCTGATACACACACATTTTTTGCAGTGATCCTTCAGATGTTGTGATATAACACTTGTTACAGCTTACTTACTTACTCACTTGGCTCTAGAGGTTCCCTTTTAATGCTTTCATGTTTGTGTTCTTCCTGTGGGTGGAGAAGCCATCATACCTGACATTCAGCGTTACAATTTCGAAAATGTGTTTTGACAACAAGGGATCATTTAAAGATGCTGTAATGTGTTAGTTACTTTTTTATTTCAGACACCATCATTTTCATACAGCATAGATCTTGTCAAGTGCCCTCCCGCCCCCAACTTACATCCCATTGGTTGACAGACATGTCTAGAGGAAGTAGTGTGACCACCGGTCCATGGTTCCTCTTGTTAAAAACAGAGACGCTGTGATGACAGTGATTCGGGTGTGGCCAGAATTTCAACATGCTTGAACCCACGTGAACTTGTGCAGCAGCAGTTCTTCACACTATAGGATTTCCCTCGCTGTGAGTTTTACCCTTTGATGCCGCCTTGTAGTGGCTGTAACAGTTTAATGGAGTCTAAACAAGGTTATGATTACACAGAATACAGCATACTCAGGGACAAACTCTGCACTGAGATGAAGTGTGTGTATATTTCAGAACATACATTTAATTGAATAATTAACCAGAGAAGTGAGATCACCAATTATTTCTCACATGATAAAAATTGTGTTACTAAATGTTTAGTTGTAGTTTAAACATGTTTCAATACTTTATTTATTCACTACTTTTTTTTATAGTTATGTTAATGGTTTACTTTGCATTGTCCGTAGGTGTGAATGTGAGCGTGAATGGTTCTTTGTCCCTATATATCAGCCCTGTGATGAACTGGTGACTTTTCCAGTGTGTACCCCGCCATCGGCTGGGATCGGCTCCAGCCCCCCTCTGAGGGGTACTCAGTACTGGGACATACGTTACTTACTAAAATATTAAATGGCTTTAACGTTGTTTAACTTGCTCGTGAAGTAAAATGAGTTCTTGAAGCCAGTTTTTCTTGATAGGTAATGTTTTTATTTTTTATTTTTAAAAAATAAAAATTTTATTTTCACAGACAGTACGGTACATTTCCTGATTACTTTTTTTTTGGCATCATCAGTTTTTGGTTTTTTTTGTTGTTTTTTTTGAAAATTAGACCAAAGGTCAGCTTGTTAAAATTATTAAAATCGCAAAACGATTCAACCGTGCAGGAGTCATCGGTGCAAGTGGGTATTGTCCTCCCTCTCTGTGTAACACTTATGAAGTGGAAGTTCCTGTCACAGTAACATGTTAGGTATTCTTGACAGACATAGTGCCATTCCAGTCATGGTTACATCTTGCATAATCCCAACCTGTCTGCCAGGTCCTTTTTTTAACCCTCGGCCCATCGATCAAGTCTGAAGTTGTTTTGTTGATGAGTTGTAGCGTGCTCACTCCTATTGGACACCTGCAAGATCACATCCTTGAGTGGGGATTTGGTTGGCACATTTTAAAGAAGCAAGGCCACTTTCACTGGCGCTAGGCGGTAAAATTCTGCAAGGGTTCAGTTGGAAAATGACTCAACTGGCAGGACGCTTTGCATAAGGCTCCCGTCTGAACTCGCACATTTTCGCGCATTCTTTGCCATTGCCCCACATTGGCTCCTTAGAACTCTGACTGCAGCTGCAGCTTTAAAAAACAGGTAATTTGCCCCTAGGATAGCCAAAGGTATTTGAAAGGAGAAATAAAAGCTGAACTCTACAATTACTACCCCGTCCCTTGGGAACACTGTCACCGTTTACAGAACGGGTTCCTGGCTCTACTTTGACCTACATTACTTTCCGTAGTAGTTCCATAATCAATTATCCTGTGATCTTCTGATAATCTTTTAAACTTATTGTGATAGCGGTGTAGCGGGGCTCCCCACCAACTTTTCACACTGGTTGCCAAAGCTTTTCATTTAGGTGCAACAGCACATAATTCAGGTGCACCCAATATTACATTTGAATTTAATGTCTTAAAACATTATGATGATTGTCAACAGAAATACAAGTGCAAATACTTTTTTTTCGGCATTTACCACCAAAGAATTGACAGACCAGAGTAGTGTCTTCGTGTCCTTGGATCTAAATTACGCTGAGAATAATTTTTATCACACCTGATAACTGATGGAACGTGATGACCAAAACCAAAGATTTAACTTAAACGAAAATGGTCCTTTAACTTTGTATATTGTCACTTTATCTGCAATGCCTAAACTGACTAATTTCTAATCTCTCTCAGTTAATCATCCGCAACATCACATCATACCTAACCAGTTGCAGCAGTGTGGGCTCAATAATTTACACCTCAGTCCCGACGGAGACTGAAGGAGGGCACGCTGCAAACTCACTTTCCCTCATGCTTTGTGCACCTGCAGTTGTTTCTGCCCGATCTACCTCAGCTTGAGCTCATTCATAAGGACACCATCCGCTATTGTTGTCCGTGGAAAGTTCCAGAAATCTGAGTCGCTGGTGGGTCAGACCTGCAGCGGGGACGGGGAGAGAAAGGGGGGAGTGGCGTGAATGAGACCAGTGTTGAACGACCTTGTCTAAATGCTTGCAGGTAGGGGTGAAACTGCTTCCCCGCCCGCCACCTGCACACATGCATGCGCACGCACGCGCGCACACACACACACACGCCCCTGCCCTCACCCAAACACAATGAAGGGAAGATGGTGTCAACATGTCAGCCTTGAGGCAAGTCCAGCGACATTCCTGCGCAGGGGGGTAACAGTAACTACAACTTAAGCGATTGTATCCTAAAGGTTGTTTTCTTAAATGTGTAATAACATTAATGCATCGCGCTCAGTTTGTTTAGCATTAGCCCGCTGGTATTTGTCTTTATCGTGCAACAAATCTGCCATCTATGGCTGGAAACCAATGGGCACATTCACATCTATGATCCCTGTGCAGTCACTGTCTGAAGAGATGCATTTGTTTTGGATGAGCAGAGAATCAGACAATTTTGATTATGCAACTTGTACCATCACCAACCGAGTTTGTTTGGTATTGTTATTTGTTTGTTATTGAAAGGTCCATTAGCAGTGAGGAAGGCGTTTTTTTGTTTCTTTATAAATTCAGTACTTTAACACAGTTAAATGTTTGCATCTCATAAGCCAATATTTGAGCAAAATGGTTGACTGTTGTAAAGACTCAAATCCAAGTAGATTCAATTCTGGATTTTCAAGGAAGTTACAAATACTTAAGTTTAAAATGATGCATTGGCCCTTTTTTTTTTTTTACATATTTACAGGCTTCACTCAAATAATGTTATCGAAGAATTGTGATAGATTTGAAACAGTTCAGTGTTTTCCCGAGGTGTGTTCCAAGACTGAGACTGAGGACTTGGGAGTCCAGAGGACATTTTATGTTTTTCAGAAAGAAATATAATTCAAATTCACAACATTTTGGACCAGTATTATTTTAATACCTGTGTTCAAAAAGTTGGAAAAGCAGATATTAAAAAAACGCCTAAAAAGGTTTAATGATCAAATTAACAAAATACAGTAAGTCCACAGAGGATGAAATACAATGAATGAGGACCAGGTAGTCTCTGTAGAAGATGTTGAGAGTGACAAGAGGACAGAACCAGTTTGGATGAGAGAGATTTGTAACCAACTTGGAATGAGAGCAACTTCTGTTTGAGTATACCTCACTTTTATCTCTGTTATTGTCTTGAGAGAATACCTGGGCCCCAAGTAACTTTACCGTCCCCTGAGGGGCTAGGGAGCGTGCACTGACTAATGCCTTTGTTTTCTCTCATCCTGCTGGCTCGACTGGAATGTGCGTTTATTGTTTTTCCATCTGAGACTAGTATTCGTTAACCGATGTAATCAGTTTCAACTTGGCACTCACTCAGTTTTCAGATTGATCTTGCTGCCATTCAGAACTCTCAGCTGATTTGTTTGTAAGCTGACAGTACAGGAAGAGACTGAAATGAATATTTCCTGGTCTCTGTAAATTTCACCTGACAAAAAAGAAAAAAATCTTAACCCTCCAAAATATTACTACTCCTGACTACCAACTTAACTTAACCTCTGAAGGCAGTGCCGCGACTATTCGATCTGACTTTTCAGAGCTTATCATCTTCTTGCTTATCATTGTACATGTTCCTCAAAATGCATTGCTTGACCTGAGATCTGTACTGTGACAAGGCCTTGCCAGTAAAGTCAGACTGACAGCAGTGTGCGATATGCTGGTGGAAATCTTCTTAGACTTGTGATAAATCTGCACACGTCCCTACATTTAAAATGCCAGTGGATGCCAGTGGATGATCCATTCAAATTGAATGGATCAGCCAGTAGCTTAGTAGCTCGCCGCTACAACAACAAACGGACAACCAAACAGTTGCTCATCTTGATGTCCGCAGATGAAGTGATGGACTGACTGCTGTGATCAGCTGTTTCCTGGGGCTTAACATGAGAGAAGTTGTCAGTCTCATTTCTTATATAGCATAATATGGCCATGTATAGATAGATACTTTATTATACATTCATACTGTCTTGTAATTCTGCTTGATTTTTCTCTCAAAATGCATCAGATTGATGCTTTTGAATATGAAAACACATCCGCTTTTGGTTGATCACTGTATGTTAGACTATTGATTCATTCTGCCCTGCCTCTACACAGAATGGACAAGTAAAGCATTTTTAGCTGCTTACACTGTTATTTGGTATGGACCGGTTCATGGTTCGGTTTGCTTGTCACAGTTCGGAGCATCTGTGTATTGTTCGGTTCAGGGCAGGCGCAACATGAGCCTTGGGCCAGTAGCCCAGTGCAATTTTTTTTTTTTTCATTTGGTGGAGGGTTGGAGTGTCGAGTGCAGCAGGTCAGTGGTAGAAATGGCAAGCGGCAAAGACAAAGGAGGCCCAGAGTTAGAGGATGTCTCAGCCACATTGTGTGCAAGCACTGTGCAACATGTGTTGCTTATGCTAGCGGCAACACCTTCAATGTGTGACGACGGAGACATCACCCCAGTGTGTCACTTAACGGTGCAAGGAGGAGAGAGTTGTGTACGAAAGATCAACTTCTACTCCCCACAGCATTTAAATGGCAACTCAGTGAAAAGTCGGAAGCCATAGCGAAAGCACTGGGCCTGAACATGCACAAAAGGTCCTATAGATAGCAGTAACACTGTATTAGTGACAAGAAAACCTTTTATTGAAGATTTTGCAATGAATAAGTGTTTATGTTCTTAGCTAGAATCTGAACAGTTGCAAACCTTTTTTTGCCAAATCTGCGAAAAGCAGGTTGAAGTCAGCAACGTCTCCGCTCCTGCTGTATCAAATTCTAGTTTTAACCCAAGATTGGGTTACATTGATGTCACAACGATGTGCTTAATGTCAAACTGCCCCATCCTTTAAGTTTTTGCATGACTATATGACATGTCCTTGATAGTAACTGATTAATTTAAGTAATGTAAATGGTGGATTATTAAGCCATATATCTTTTGCTGATGTATCGTGATTCTGGAGTGTGATACGAACCTTGTATATCCGAACCGTTTCACCCCTAACTGATATTATATCCAGGGCTCCAGAGTGCGACCATTTTGGTCGCATATGCGACCAAAAATTTTAAGAGTGCACCTAAGGATTTTTCTAGGTCGCACCGGTGCATCTAAAAAATATAATTGTCCTTTGCAAGCACATCGTCTCTCTGTGTTCTCCTGTGACTGAACTGACAGTCATGGTAGAGCATTATCTTGGTCTAAACCGATAAGAGACAGAGTTTGGGCGGAACTTTGCCTCAGATTGGCTGTGGTCACTGCTCTCCGTTGTGTGTATTTAAAATTTGCGAGCGGCAAAACAAAAAAAAAAATGCGAGCGGTGCTAGCGACCTGAGCGCCACAGCAGCGGAAGGGGAAAAGAAAAGAAACAAAACGAGGCAAAATGAAGAGGGGCAGAAGTATTGAAAGTTTTTTCACTAAACAATCTAAGCCGACAACCACCCCTGCTGCCATTCCCTCGGTTCCTGCTGAGATGCCAAGCCCCGGTCCTTCGGCGGCATCAGACTCGGAACCAGAGGAGACAACCGAGTCAGAAGCCCTTTTTAGATAGAAAAGGCGGCACATTTGCTCCAACTCAAGGGCGGCAATTTGCCAGCCTGTCTTTCTAAAACCGAGGCGTAATATTCCTCCTTTTCCGAAAGCCGCCTCTGAGGTAGGCGTAAACATGTGACGTGACGTGAAGCTGGAAGTTGGGCTGTGAACGGTGACATAGAATTTGTCTTCAAAATAAGAGCTTTACATTGCACCCCACTGGAGTTTAGAACTGGGTTCTTAGCGGGGGCTTTTAATTTGAAAGTAGCGACCATCCTTAGCTTTCCGACATAACATCAAGCTAACACAACAAAACAAAGACCGAGGCTCCTGGATCTCAGCGGCTGCTCAGTTGTTCATCTTAATGTCTGTGGATGAAGTAATGGACTGACTGCTGTGAGCAGCTGTTTCCTGGTTTTAAAACTCCTCGGTTGTGGGTCGCACAACAGTACAGGTCATTGACATCTCTGCCCAGCTCACCCACGGGCCGGCACATTTCTGCCTCGGTTTTAGATAGCAGTCCAGGCGGAAATAAGTGTACCCTCCGAGGCGGAAAATCGGCGACCACAACAGACCCCCAATTTGCCGGCCTCTGTCTAAAACCGCGGCTTGGTGCTCTGTCTAAAAACGGCTAGAGAAAGAGCCCGGCCCCGAGACTCAAAGTAAAAACCTGAAAACGTATTCTTTCAGGCAGGACTGGTTGAAACAGTTTCCCTGGTTACGGTACGATAAAGGACGTAATATAATGCACTGTGTATACTGTCATGAGTGCGGTCAGAGTATGGCCGGTAATAGTGCATTTGTAAGCGGGTCAACAGCGTTTCGTGTCGAAACTTAAAAAAAAACACAGCATGTCAAAAAAACACACTACATGCCGGGACCGGTGTGCGGAGAAAGTGGCCCCTCTCCCAGCTGCATTTCAGCGGCAGGCAGCAGCAATCAGGTCCTCTGAGGAATCAGAAATTATTATAAAATGTAATGTTGCAAACAACATTACCAAAGAGGAGCTGCCTAATAGTGAAACACCTTATTTTTCTTATGTCAATGTCCTTCAAATAAAGACAAGGATTTCTCAATATCTTAGTCTTGTTTGGAAATCTTTCACGTTATATTAAAGTTGTGGAGCCAGAAAGGTCTCCTTATGGCGTTAAAATTCGAGTGCACCTAAATTTTGTGCCAGTGCACCTAAAAAAAAAAGTTAGGCGCACCAGTGCAACCAATGCAAAAAGTTAGTCTGGAGCCCTGATATCTGTCACAGACTCACCAACATGGCTCAATGAACACACACCTCATACGTTACTGAAGCAAAAGGTAAAACATTCATGGCAGAATTTTATAAAAATTTTAGTATGGTTTGCTTTCAAACTCCTAAACCTACCCCACAGAGTGTGTGTATGTCATGGTCCAATCTTTGGAATCTGATTAAGTTGTTTTTTTCTCATGATGAAATATTCCTTTATCTTTGTTGTTCCACGATAACGACATAATAAAACCATGATTTCGAGAAAACAAATAAAAATTGAGTTTGTCATTGTGGGATAACGGAGCCATAACTTGTTTGACCTATGACCGATAAGGGCGTCCATCGTTTTTTCTCTCTTGACCTTCAAACCACTGAATGTGGCGATATGTCCTCCACAAAGCCAAATGATTTACTTTAAGAAGTAGGAGCCTCCACTTTTGATGAGTTTAAGAAAAAGTTACTGTATCAATCATCCATAGGCAGATGCATCAAACAGTCACAAGGGGGACTAAGTAAGTTAAGTCAGTCATTCAAAAAATACAGTTTTATTAAGAAGGGTGACATCAATGCTTCTGATTTGTTTTTGTCGGATCGGTTCAGACACACTCGTGTGAACAAGGGCACATTTCATAAGATAGCTGTGTCGCGTATAAATTAACCACTATTGTAAACAACCATAGTTGGCATTTCCGCATCGTTCTTTGTGACATTTGCTTATTTTGCGAGATGAAGCGGGGTGTTGTCTTCACAGGACGAGATGAACGAGATGACTATCATGTTTTAAATGGCTTTGTCAGCAACTACGGCGAGAAGCGATGATCTGTTTTCTTGTCAGGTGTGTTTTGGTATTTGGAGGAGGGGCTAAATAGGAGTGCTGCCAACGCTACCCCACCCACCCACTATCATCCCGCAGACACAGAATGAGGTAAAACCAGCCCTACCAATCAGATTGCGACGCTGAAGAGGGCATCCACAGTGGACAATGGACAATACGCTTTTAATATTTGAATTCATTGCTGTTTTCATGGTAGTCATAAGCCTTACAAAGCAACATTTTGAGCATGATCTGGCTTTGCAAGGCTGTGAGGAGTGAGCACAGCCTCATGAATTATGTGCAGTCTAATAGACCATATTAGTGGCAAGAATGTGAAGAAATAATGAATGAAACAACAGGATTTCCTCCATGCATTTCTCCCTGTAGTGGCCATCCATCTGCTGCTGAAGGATTCAAATGTTCCATAATGAAATAATGACAATCAGTTTGTAGTAATAGATTTGTAGCTCATTGGAGCAGCTGGGTGTGGCAGCCCGATCAGAGTAAAGTGGTTCCTATCAGGGACAGCAAAACCTTCCTTAGAAAGCACGCTCAGAAGAACTTTAAGCATTATCGTATGAGTCACGTCTTCCTGTACACAGCAATCGTTTTCGTCTCCCATTACCAGTCAACCTTGAGTAAACAGAAGGCTTTATGACCTGATTTTATGACACTACCTCGCTTGGATATATTAGCTTTTTCTCTGGTAAGATATCATGTGGTTGCCAGCAGACTGGACATGTGTTGCTTAGGCGTACCAGCTGACGTAGAAGAAGATAAAAATAGAGAAACATGGGTAGGAATCACCACAAAAGTTAGAAAAGAAATGGTACTTTAGCCATGATATTGATTGTCTCTCGACACTGAGAGAGAAATGGATGCTAGTTCTGTTTAATGGGTGTTGGTCGGGTAGAGAGCCAATAAAGGCACAACAATAGCCCCCTTCATGATAACAGAGTCTCCACTGATTTCTCGCCCGCTTGCCTGTGAATAATATTATCAGCCCACCCCTGAGAGAAAAAAACTTACAGGCTGACTCCAGTGTATATCTGTGTGTGTGTGTGTGGGGGGGGGGGTGTTTCAGTGTGTGTGTTTCAGTGGGTGTAACCTTGAGATTAAGGGGGCGGGGGGGGGAGACTCAGCACAGTCAGGGCGTCGGCCACAAAATGGCAAGTTTTTTTTCTGGAGTTTTGTAGTGTAGGTTTAAATAGGGGCCATCTCACTCACACTCCAGTTGTACTCTGTGTGGTGTGGCTCGCCCACACAGTGCTCTCTCTCTCTCTCTCTCTCTCTCTCTGTCTCCCTCCCCCCCCCCCCCTCTCTCTCTCTCTCTCTCTCTCTCTCTCTGGCGCTCTCTCTCTCTCTTCCCTCCCTTTCCTTCTGTGAAGTAGTTATTCATCTGCTGTGTGAGTCAGGGAGGGTGGGGATTTGGAAGACTGCTGTACCAGTCACACTTTGTCAGTTTACTTTCTCATTCCCTTACCCCATCTCCCTCTTTCTCCCTCTCTGTTACTCTCCCTGCTCTGCTGCTGCTGTTTTTCTCTTTTTTGCTGCTGCTGCCCACCCACCCGCCTGCCCGTCCGTCCATCCGTCCGTCTGCTCTTGTAGATTGCAGAGAAGTTTTGCTGTGCTGTAAAAGAGGAATCCAATTTGGCAAAAAAAGAGGAAAATTTTGCAAGTCTCAGCAAGGTAAGTTGCTCAATGACATGTTGGAGGTGTACTAACTTGTGTGTGGAGTGTGTGCACACAGGGGGGGTTTGGGTTTGTTCACTTTTTTTCCACAAGAAAAGGTTTCTTTTCTTTTTAATCTTTGAAGATCTCAGGCTGTTCCTGTTTGAAATGTCCTTTATAACATACTTTATTGTGTTTGACTAATGGGTTTCTGGCTATCCCTCTGATGGGGTTTTTTTTTTTTTTTGGTCTCTGGTACAGTTTGTTCATCATTAACTCCATGAGCCTGAGCTCTTTTTTTCCATCCCTGTGATTCATTGACATGGCTCTCAGGAAATGTGTTCCCCCTGTCTTTCCACTGTACTTAACATGTGTCCTTGGCAGATGTAAACCAGCCACCTCCTTGCTGAAGAGCGGTTGTGGCAGTTTTGTAACAGTGTGCAGAACGTATTTAAATAACTTAATTTTAGTTTGGCGACAAACATGGACTGATTAGGTTCTGGACTGCTAAACATTTCTCTTGAGAGGGGACAGAAGCAGAAGTCATTGTTGGTAGTGGTCATGTGTCTGCAGCTAAATTGCTTCACTCAGTCATGGGAATAGTACAGCCGACGCTTTATGGAACCCTGGCTCACACAGTTATGAGAAAGTTCCTGTCCTCTTGTGGAATTGCTACCAGTATTGCTGATTGTAGATGAACAACAATGACCGTTGAACAATTGAGTTATCATTTGTGCAACCGGTCCAAATTCCAAGGTGAGACACAAGCCTTTCATTAGTGGGGATGTCATCAGGTTTGAGCCCATTGATGACGAGATGCAAAAGAAGAGCAGTGAGGTACAGTAATTGCTGTTAGCGGTTCTCATGAAATGGTCTTTGCCAGTTGTGGGCACGTTCAGTGGTTTCTTTTTCATTTGTCTTTGAACTTCTATCATCTTCATCTGGGACTGAGGATACAGACGTGTTCTTTCCTTTTTACTTCTCAGTGTTGTCATGATCATAAGACTTTCCCCCTGACTCGAACAGTCATTTTTTTTATTGGCCAGGATTCCTTTAAAAAAAATCACGCTCAAGTGAGTCACATGTTGCATGTTCACACAGTAGTCGTAGGGAGATTTAAACAGCAAATCCTACAAATTCAATCTCAGGATTATGAAACAACATATGCAACACAGTTTGATTTAGCTAAAGTAGCTATTTCATGTGTATACAAACTTGCACTAAACTATTGACATCTAGTGCATTACCAACACAAATTCTTGGCTCTTAAGAACTTGAGAACTAACTCAAGAGATTTTGTCTAAAATCAGATTTGATCTATGTGAGGCGGTCAAACCGCCGCACAATTCAAAGTCACTGTGTTACAACGACGCAAACGTTATTACGTCTGACATAAACGCGATCTGAGTGATTTAACTGTCAAGAATTTTTCCTCAGAACAAGACAGCCGCTACACCACAGACATGATGGTACTCTTGTTGAAATGTGCAGCACCTGTCCCAATGCCTCCTCGGCGATTCAAAAACAACCACAGATTCATGTGTAAGAGTTTTCTGAACTGTCATGTGTCTGATCTGTTATATGACACCACCATTTGTACTGTTGGTGATAACACTGACGCCTGAATGAAGACAACCCTCCAGTCAAAAATTTTGAAGTTGACGTCAGACCATACACAGCCGTCGCAGATCGGTATGGAACGCTGGACTTTATCACGTGGAAGCTTATCAAGAAGATGGTTTAGAAAGATACTGTTGTGCTGACGTTGCTTTGTTGGCTACAAAAAAAAAAAAAAAAGAAAGAAAAATGCTGTGGTGAACTAACTGCAGGCGGTATGTACTGAAGGGAGACAGCTATCGAGATATCATCTGTTTTACCTTTGACCTAATTACTGTAGCGCACTAACCCCAGCAGGCCAGAGACTGTTGTGTTTTGAATCAGCTTATTTTGGATTGTGCAGAAAAGGGCTTGACTTGCGATCACTTTGTCACCTTTGTTTCCGGACGCAATAATGTGAAATGACGTGTTTTTATAATAATTCTGTGAGTCGGTTTGAAACTGAAATACCTTCGTGTCCCATATCTGATTTCCTAAATTGCAAGCTTCATTTCCTCCTCGGCATCCTGCGATAAGAGGACAGCATTTAAAAAACTGATACTGAAAGCAGGTTACACGTGAAATGTTTTTGCACCATATTCCTTTTTTATTTATTTTTTCCCCTGCGCAGCACCTGCATGATCTCCGCTCACTGCCCTTCATTCCACAGCATGAAGTTATTAGCCTTTAATTATATTGGCTTAAGGAGGGTTTTTGAGTCCTAAGGCAGTGAAAAACTCAGAGCATTGTAGATTGTGCCTTAAACAATGGCTCCCTCTGGGTCAACCACAGCGAGAGGTGACCGCACCCTGCATGTCTCCAACTTTGTGAACACACATTACAGTTTCCACTTGATATGATAAGGCTTTGTCGGCAGAGAAACACGCAGGTTTGGAAACCATTGCACCATTCCTGTGCACCCACCGCCTGCTGTGGCACTTTGATCAGCGGAACCTGTTTGTAGTTGAACTGATTCACCAGTTTTTTTATTAAATGCGGTTGTCACATCAAAATGAACACTTGCCGATACCAATACCCAAACAGCCAGTGGAGAGCCGCCTTAACGTGGAATGAGGGATTGCCCACCCAGTTCTCAGTAGCACCTCCTCTCTAATGTCAGGCCATGTCTGATGAGTGGTTGGAGCCAGGGGCAAAGCATCCTGGGACTTGTTGGGAGTGTTTGTTTGGTGAGGGATAAGCTGCTCTGTCCCGGTAATTGCATTTCAGTCCTGCTGAGTAAGTAGATGTCAGAAAATGGTCTTCCTTGAAGGCACTTATTGGTCACGAGTGTTCACCAAAAACAACTGAGGAATGAATGAGACGTGGTTTTTATCTTTGCATGTGATCCATTCAGAAGGAGAATACTATTTTTGATTTTTCATGTCTCAGGAAAACGTGGTTTAAAAACTACTTTAATTACTTTGTCTCTCGGGGGATGGGGGAGACTGGAGCATGTGAATGACGTTCACACATCGGGGAACACTACATCTGAATTCAGAAGATGTGTCTGACATGAAACTTAATATTGTGTTCTTGAATTTGAATTACTGTCTCTGTAGTGCTGTAAGGATTGCTGCTGTGTTTGGCTTTGGAGAGTCAGAACTAACAGTGAGCATTTTGGGTTTTTCGCAGATCATTGGTTAACAACAATACAAGATGGCGAACGTGCTTCAAGGGATAAAGGAGATTGGCTCGCATGCCGTGGATATCTACGACTACCTCTTGGCGGGATTTGGTAAGGGACTTACCCAGCTGAATGCAGAAACATTATTTGATATATATTTGTTTCTTTTTTTTTTTACGTTGTTTTGACTCCTCTTTCCCTTTTTCCCCTCTAGATCCTCGGCTGAATGATTATCCACTTATGCAAACTCCTGGTCCTATGTCTGCGACTTTGGTGTGCTACCTGTTCTTTGTACTTTACCTCGGACCTCGAATAATGGCCAATCGAAAGCCCTTCCAGCTAAAAGAAGCCATGATAGTCTACAACTTCATGCTAGTGGCACTGTCAATATTCATCGTCTATGAAGTAAGACACTATTTAAAATCTCCCAACATTTAAAGTCTTGTACAAATGTGCTTTTTAAATGTTTTTTATGATTGTTACGTAGCTTTGGTTGTAAGAAAATCCAATTTTCCTGTTATTTAGTTCTTGATGTCTGGTTGGGCCACAACGTATACCTGGAGATGCGATGCGGTTGATACGTCTAACAGTCCTCAAGCACTACGAGTAAGCCCCCTTAATCGATACAAAGTCATATTAGTGTTTGATGCCAGTGCACCTGTTGTCAACGTAAAGCACAGCTTCCTGTCAACTCAAGTCTTTGTTCTCCTCACCAGATGGTCCGAGTGGCCTGGCTGTTCTGGTTCTCCAAGATTATTGAGCTCATGGACACGGCAAGTTCACTCAACTTTACCTAACGACCTTGGTTTTGATTATGGTGATGAAAACTTTTTGGATTTTAACTAATTGCCAATATCTTTTTTTTTTTTTCTCAGATCTTCTTCGTGTTGAGGAAAAAGCACGGCCAGATCACCTTCCTACACATCTTCCACCACTCCTTCATGCCCTGGACCTGGTGGTGGGGGATTTCCTTTGCTCCTGGTGAGTGCACATGAACTGAAATCATTCAACGAGACACATAATGATTAGTGGAGCAGGATGTATAGCAGGTGGTGTAGTATGGCACCATTACGTCACATTACTGTACCTGCTGTCCCTGTACAGTCCTGCAAATCAATCTTGGACCCGTTGACCCTGTACAATCAGCAGCAATGTCCTCCTTTCAGTATCTGCTTGCTAACTGTAAAGTACTGACTACTGTTGAGCCATAAGGAAATGTTTAACCAAATGTCTCTGTGTATAATCTCTAGGCCTCTACCTTCTTCATATTTATTAATTCATGTATATATTTATTTGATTCAACTCTGTAGTTCCACTTGTCTGAGCAAACCGGATCTAATTTGTGATTATTAATCCAGGTGGAATGGGATCTTTCCATGCCATGGTGAACTCTACCGTCCATGTCATCATGTACTTCTACTACGGCCTCTCTGCTGCTGGACCACGCTTCCAAAAGTTTTTGTGGTGGAAGAAATACATGACCGCCATTCAGCTGGTACATACACCCTGTACTTCTTCTATGGTGTTTTGTTTCATCATTAATGTTGCTCACTGTGGGCTTCAAGGCTAGGGGTGGGCAGTCTTGCCAAAAAACATCAGTACACTGATTTATTTTATCGCATTCAAGCTTCATTGTGATCGGTTTTTACACTTTGAAATGCCCTGTAGACTGTTTGTGTAGCACATCTGTTAAGCCGAGCTCAGACTACAGGAGAATTTAACCCTGATTCGCCCCTCTCTGCAATCAGAGGGGAAATCTTGGCGGAGAGCTTGGTCAGTCCAGATTATCTGTCAATGTGAGGGGTTTAGCGATACAGTCCTAAACCTCTTGATCTGCTCTTAACTCATCGAGGGGCCACCCAGATAAATATCAAATCAGTTTGATATCTAAGATTTTAAATCTGAACAACTGCAGTTGTCATTACGTCAGAACTTTCACAATAACTAATGAAAGAGAGCGATCCCAGAGCAGCTGATGGTGTTGCCAAGCAACGGCAAACAACCCTAGCCCTCGAGCCATTAACATTAGCTGGCATACTGCTGTTGACAGATATTAAAACCAGCAGTTACCATCTCACCCTCTGTTCTCATTGAAGAACAGACGGCCCATGAGGACCATGTCCTCCCGAACATTTTTGTTTTCTGCTTTATTTCCCAACTGAGAACGATTTACATTAGGGCAGCAAGTTGTTTACATTCGAGATCATGTGAGAGAAGTCTCATGAGCTGCTGCATCGCTCTCCCTGGCACGATAATCCTTATAATATCCTGCGTTGTGTGACGCGCTATTAGATCAAGTCTTGTAGTGTGTGCAGGTTTGAGATTAGAAAAAGGAACATCTGTGAAGATTCTCCTTACGGGCCTGATGCACCCCAATTACACAGTCAGTTAGGAGCCCGCCCTTGGTTAGTAAGGTTATGTGCAGTTCTGACACAAAAGTAATAGGACTTTATATATACACTGATCTCCACGATTTGCTGTTAAGTTAAACTGTGGACACCTTCAAGATTGATCTGAAACCATCACATCGCCCAGCCGTACTTCAGGGATCAGTACCAAGACTGTATGCTGTAGCACGAGTCAATTCATTTCAGTCTCTTGCTCCGTGCTACTCTGCTCCTGTCAGCAGTTTTTATTTTCAAATGCCAAGTTAATGTCTCTGCCCCAAAGACACCAAGACAAATTCCTCTACATTTACTGCATTTATAATAAGTGCTTTCAATTTCCTCCCGACAGACCCAGTTCGTCCTGGTTTCCCTCCACGCTACCCAGTATTATTTCTTGGACAGCTGCGACTACCAGTACCCCATCTTTTGCCACCTCATCTGGATTTATGGAACCTTCTTCTTCGTGCTCTTCTCTAACTTCTGGGTCCAGGCTTACGTGAAGGGCAAGCGGTTGCCCAAACAGGGAAGCACTCCGTGTCAGAACGGCGCAGCTGTCTACACCAACGGCAAACACCACGAGAACGGCATCACCCACGGAGCCACCAATGGCTCGACCCACCACGAGAACGGCAGCACTCACACGGGCAAGATGAAGAAGGCTTAAGATGTCCGAAGATGATTTTGGGCTGTTTCTTCCCTTGTTTTAGGTTTTATATGCAAAACATTGGGAAATTGCTTGGTCAATGATCTCCACAGTTGGGGTTCCACTTGGTTTGTTTGTTTGTTTCTCTAAGTTGGAAAGCCATTTACGGAACACAATGAATGAAGAGAAGATGTTTTGACCTAAATGTTATCTTCACTGATGTTGCAGCAACCTCCTAGTTCACTCTCACACCACCTCTCTTGCCTTCACCCCACTTATCTGACCCCCCCTGTGGACAGACGACTGTACAGTTTCTATCAAACTTGAAAATACTTTTTGTAAATAGGTCTACAACACCCAAAAAAATAAAAAATACAAATAACACATTAGACTTTCTAAATTTTGTTACATTGTGTATTTAAAATGTAAAATACCAATAAATCCCATTTTAAATTATCTTACATACATTTTTTGTTTCTTTATTTTTACTCAACGAACGCGTGACGCCCCGAAAGCTTTTCAGTCACAGCCGTCAGATTCTTTTGGTTGAGACTCTGACATTGTGCTGCGCTGCAACAAAAAGGGAAAGTATTTGCATTGCTTGCTTGTGCCTCTTGTCTCGGCCATCCCAAGCATGTGGAGCAAGTAGGAGGTGAACAAGAGCCCCATTCTGCTTTGTTTAAAAAGATTGTGGCAGAGAGAAAGCATCCTGCGGACCGGAACTACACCCACAAGCCTCAGCCTGCAGCTGGTTCATCAGGGTCAGAACAGGCAGCTTCTCCTTTATCTCAAAGCACGTTACAATTGTAAAACATTAACCCTCCTATATGGTTCAGTCATGACCTGATGAGTTCATTATCATCGGTGTCCGCTCAGTGAACGCGGTTATCTGCTCCTGTCACAGGAGGTTGTTCATTTGAGCAGTGAAATTGATATGGCCCCATCAGACGGTGCTACATCATTCATTGGAAAACTATTAACAAAAGCATCAGAGCTGAACTTCAGATCAATATGTTTGATCACAAGAGTATCAGAACTATTTACAGAACAAGTATTTCATATACTTGAATATGGACATTAACAGACATTCTTTATCGCAACACTCATCTCAACTGTAAAACATTAACCCTCCTAGATTGTTAATTCATGAAATGTGCCAGAAACAACGGATGAGCGAGTGACCCATTATCAGTTCAGTCAATGTAAGTATCAGTGTCTGTAACAGGAAGTTTTTCATTTCAGCCTGAAGTTGATGAGAATTGATCAAAGTTTAATTTATTACCTCAGCCATGGAGGCCATGTTTTCACTTGTATCCGTTTGTTTGTTTGTTTTTTGGTTGGTTGGTTTGTCAGCAGGATTACACAAAAACTACAGAACGTATTTCCACAAAACTTGGATGTAGGATGGGTCTCGGCCCAGAATAGACCTCATTAACCTTTTGTCCAAATCTGGATAGAGAGACGAATCCAGGGGTTTTTATTTCTTCCTTTCTTGACGATTGCAAGATAGTGCTTTTTTGTTTGTTTTGTTCTGTTTTTTTCATTTGTGTTAATTCATCCAGTAGCAATACGTGGCTCTTAATTAACAAGCGGCTTGTATTTGATGCGATTCTCAATGTGGTGAGTTTTGATTATGGATAAGCAGTAATGGGTGCTTCGAAATTTTGAGTGACACAGTGCTATAAAGTTAAATATTGGATTAGGCTTGATTAAATTGAAGGGGACTGTTGGGCCTTGGCAGAGGTAGGATCTCTACTCAATGCCATTCTAGTTAATAATTTATGGGAAAACTACTTACAGGTCGGCCTTGAAGCCGAGCCTCAGATCAATGCTTTACATCGCAAGAGTGTGAGAACTATTTACAGAACACATTTTTAATAAACTTGAATATGGAAAAATAATAATTAAACACGTTTTACTCGATTATGCTTTAAAAAACCTTACAGAACTATCATGAATTTGACTGTTATATACCGAAAGGCAATTCTAATATTCTTTCACCCTGTTATGTTTATAAATCGAGTGGGAAAAACTGCAGAAATGCCTCCTAATGTAATGCAGTCCAGATCAACTTGTCTGTGTAAGTAAAGTCTTTTTCCCCTTTTTATATCTCCTTTTTTATTTTTGTTTTGGGTTAAGTTTAATTTCATAGTTTAATCGGGTGAGGGTTTGAGTTTTATTGCTTAAAAAAGCATTTTTTTAAAAAGTTGTTTTGTTTTTAGTTTAGTTTTACCTAATGATCACCTTGGTAGTGGAGGAAAAGGTACCCTATTTCCCTCTGAGATACGGTAAAGTGTAAGTATGAAGCAGCATAAGGTGACGGCGCTCAAGTAAAGAACAAGAACTTGAAATTCTACCCGAGTAAATCCCCGGCGTGTTGAGCAGAGGGTCGTGGCAAGAGGCAGTAACTCAGTCGTCGTTGCAAGTTTAATTCCAAGCTGACATTACATTTCATGAGCAATCACTTAAAATACATCCAAGTATGAAAACATTCTTTTGGCATTCATTCGTTCCGAGTGCATCAAATAGCTACAGATCTACTACATACAGTACTTCAAGTCATTTTCTTTTTTTCTTTGCTTTAAGGTCGTGGGGCTGAATCCAGCGCCCACTTTAAAGGTATTCTCCATATGGGAATTTAATGAACATTGTGACATGAATGATATCAAGCTATGGGGTTGCTACTATACTGTACAGAGCCAGTACCCTGATCTGATAGTCCATCCTAGGTTTCATGCGTACCCAGATTGTCTGCTGCAGGCCGGGCAGGGTGAGATCAGAAAACCGCTAAGAGTCAGACCACGTCTCTCTACTCGTGAGTGGATGAGATGGATGCAGACCTTGGATGTGGTCTGGTTTGCCCTTTGAATGCTTTTATTGCCCTGAAACCAATGGCAGCACTGATGAGAAGTGCTGGAGACAGAGCTGTGGTCAGGGTTAAAACGATGAGATGGTGGGACGTGGGTGTGAGCTCTAAGTGACGTTCTCCAGGATGTAAAAGATAAGCTCCATCACGATGGGCTCGTCGCCCCTCTTGCGCCCCCTGCTGTGTATGACGGGGATCAACACGCTATCCAGGGCGTTGAGGTACTGAGCCGGGAGGGGCTGCCCATTGCTCCCGGCCACAAATCCCACCTGAAATTACAGAACAAACCACTTCATTAGTTTTAATGGAGTCACACCAAGCGGCTGTGGTATAAAATTTACAACTCTGCTTTATGAGAGTCCAGTGAAGTAAATTTTCTCAAGTACTGCACTTAAGAACAGTTTTCTGGTATATTTATTTCTACATCACAACATG
Source organism: Diplodus puntazzo (assembly GCA_963678695.2). Taxonomy (NCBI): domain Eukaryota; kingdom Metazoa; phylum Chordata; class Actinopteri; order Spariformes; family Sparidae; genus Diplodus; species Diplodus puntazzo. The sequence continues at coordinate 12,768,857 of OZ023163.1, read as the reverse complement.
TTACAAGTGAATATCTTACTTTCACCTGACAGCTTGAGTTACTGTTTACTTAACTAATCACAATTTTACACAGAAAACCTGTAATGATTTTCTCAAGTGATATATTACATATTAAGTGCTTAATAGTAATATACTGCACATAAAGTATGGTAGCTAACATCAGCCCCACCTCGACCAGCCACAGCATTCATAGTAATACTAAAAATCTGACAAAACAAAGACAGGGGGCCAGTCTGCTGCCAAACCAGCATTTTTCTTTTAATATTGGAAGTACTGTTTGTTACTAATACTTTCGTACATTTTTTAATCCAGAACTTTTACAATATCTTAATATCTGAATAAGTCTTCTGGATAATTTTTCAGACATTTTTGGTTAAGTGTAACCAAAGCTTTCTCTGGAGCCACAAAAAGGCTTTATACTACTTTTTTCACAGATGCAGTAGTACTCCCCAAGGCCTGTAAACATGTTAAAGAGGTCATATTACGCTTTCTGGGTTTTTGCCTTATTGTGTTATGAAGCATTTTTGTGCATGCAACAGGTCTGCAAAGTGAAAAAGCCCAAAATCCACAGCAAAGGGAGTTACTCTCCCCCATAGAAAACACTGCCTGAAACACCTGGTTAGGAGTCGTGCCTTTACTTTTCTTAACTTATGTGTATCACTATGTAACAGGCATTATATAAATATATATTCATAATAAAACATATACACTCTAGTCAGTCAGCAGACATACAGTTGCAGCTGCGTTATTTTCGATCACACTACCTTGCTTGCCACACTCTGCCCCTGATTGGCTACATCCTGCCTTTTGACCTCTTTAATGTTTTAAATTAGTGGAGTTACGATTCGAGGCCTGATAAACAGTATTTGTAACAACATGTTGTTGTAACTGTTTCTGACCTCTTGAGATTCAAAAGCGACACGCAGCCCCAGTTTAGCCATCCCGTCCTCTTTCAGCAGCTTGAGGTGTGGACACAGCGCCAGGCAGAAGGCCCGGGCGATCCGCTCCGTCAGCCGGTTGTGTTCAGCGGAGTCACTTGGTCCTCCTTTGGGATGATCCCCCCTCTGCAGAAAGAATACCTGCACAAAACACACACATGCATGTAAAGAGAGGGGAAAGTTTCAGCTGGACTGACATTAATATTTTTAACCAGATCATGTACTTCTGTCCAGCGGATGATCTTTCCGTTCTCTTTGTATTCTGACTTCTGGAACATCTTCGTACTGCTGATGGACTCCATGGATTTACCATCGATAGGACTAATAACTCTGAGGGACACATATGCACAAACACATACAGATAATTTACAGCGTAGGCCAGACTGGATTGTTTTGTTGATCTCTGTGAGCACAAAAGCTTCAAACATGTGGAAACACTCACCCCTTATTCACAGTGCATTTCTCCTCCACCCACTGTACACAAACAAGCTCCTGGCTGTCTGACTGGTCTAGCCGTCCACAGGTGACGGTGTAGTCTTTCATCTCCCGTAGTGACCGGCGGAGCTCGGCCATGGTTTCCACAGTGATCTGCACCATAAGCCCATCTGGGGAGAGGGGACAGGAGAAACACACAAACAGACACCAACGGCCACACACACACACACACACACACACACATCAACATGTACACACGCCTAGACAAACAGTCTGTTAAAATATACACAGACACACACATACAAAGATCAAGACACTCTGAATCAGGGAGTTCTGAAGAAGGGATGTTCACATGCACTGCTTTAAAAGAAATGTCAAGTTGTACATTTCCTGCGAGTGAACAGGAAAAAGTCAAGGTGACCCTGACTCACTCCCCTGAGTGCACATCCTACCTTCTACGATACTGGACTTGGCAAGGTACCCTGTGGACGCTTTCAGTGCACTGCTGAATATAAAAAAGCAGGATCCAGTCACTGAAATAAAAAAAGACAAGAAAAAGACAAAACAAACTCTGTGGCTCCATTCTTGTAATAATCAGGTTTTTAAATCCCAAGAAAAAGCATGTAGTGCCATCTAGTGTTCAATAAGGATAAGTGAACTTGAGTCCATATTTTCCTGTGCTTTGCTTCCCCTCCCTTCATTTCCTTTTGGGCAGTTTACTAGTATTGAAATTTGAATCAAGCATGTTTAAATTCACCATTTTTATTTCCAAGATTACATCAAATGCAAACTTCTTGCCAACATGTATAGATATTTCCTTGTACCACATAAAAAATATCTCATGGGGTGTACACAATGTTCGGCTGCACATCTACACTTAATATAATTTGAAAGGTTTAAAATTAGCAGATTTGCACTAAATTGTCTGTGAAGTTTAAAGGCCCAGTGTGTAGGATTTAGGGGCAGAAGTAGAATATTTCGTTTTTCGTTTCGTTTCGTTTTCTTTTGCGCTTTTCCATGCGGGTCGTGGGATGTTGCCGCTTTTTTATCCCCCTGAGGGGTTGCAGGGCTTACTGGGGCCAAATCCAGATTTACTCGATGGGCGTAGGCCAGGGCACACCCTGAATGAGTCGCCAGCTCATTGCAGGACCCTTACTGATGGCAGAGGCTGCCACACAAGGTGCCAACTGCGCATCAGGAGCAGTTCTGGGGTTCAGTATCTTGCTCAAGGATACTTCGACATGTAGAATATAATATTCATAATTAAGATTTCAATACTGTATAAATACCTCGAGCTAAGAATTCTTCTGTTTTTTCGTTAACTTTACATGAGCCGTTTGCTGCATTTATGTGCTCACCAGATGGAACACTTCCTGAGTTTTGGAAGTCGGTCTTCCGACTTTGGGGTGTTCATGTGTGTCAAGCTGGAATTTGGAGCAACAGGGACACCAAAAAGAAGTTGTTTTGCATTTTATCGCTTTTAGAGCGTTTAAACATCAAGTTGACTGCTGTTTCCAGTATTTGAGTGGCAAGGAAGAGCAAAGGAGAAGGACTATGTTAGAAATTGAATTGAATTAATTTCACAAATATGCATGTCACTAAATCCTTCACACTAGACCTTTAAAAGTGTTTTTATTTAGTTTATAATTGATTGTATCAGTCAATCAGGACGCCCCCCCCCCCCAAATGCGATTATCATGCTGATGTCCCTCACTGTATCCTGTTATGTCCCACCTTTGCGTGGCTGATTGTGGATGCTGATGGCCTGGGTCTGGTACTGGCCGTCTTCTCCTTGCACACAGATGAGATGAGAGTCTGCCGTCTCATTGAAGCACGCCCCGATGGCCAGCACATGCTCATTGGACTTATTCAAAGCCTTCATCAGCTATTATGAGACAAAGAAGAAAGAGAAGAAAGGGTGATGATTGATGAAAAACACATACACATTAACTCTGTGAGTAAAATAAAGGCTGCGTCTTACTTCATTGTACCCAGTGGTTGGTATCTTTATGCAGGTCCTCTGCGCCTCTAGATCCACAGTGAGCCCTGGCACCATTGGTAGGCTGTACCGGTAATTCCTAAAATCCTGGAACAGCATGGAAGGAGCCCGTCAACATCAATTCTGGGAATTAGGACACCTTTTAATGACAGGAAACAACATACTCACCACTAACAGTCTCATGATGGTGTGACCAATTTCTCCGAACAAGGGCTTCCTAAGACGCACACTGTACAGGGGACACGGGTAAACTGGGAACAAGAAACAAAGAGTGTGACTGAAGAGGAAGCCTGTAGCAGAACAGAGGCAGCGTTCCGCATTAGGGCCTGGCTTACATCTGTATTCGGCCCCCAATCGCAGCATGAGACGCAGAGGAAAGGCTTTGGCCCAGGCCACCTCTGCTCTGTGGACCAGCAGGCCAAAGAGGTAGGGCTGGTTGGGCAGAGGTAGACCTTGAAGGGACTGGAGAGTGGAGCGGATGTACAGGAAGCCTGCATGCTCCTCAGTGCCCAGGAAGCGGCTGCCGAACAAGGATAGCGAGAGATGTTTCACAACCTTTCCTACAGGGATACAGAGGAAGGACACACGTTTTTGTTACTAAAGAAGAAAAAAAAAAACATTGAGGGGCTCGGAAGTGGGTAGAACTCACTCGAACACATTACTACTTCTACATAGCTAATTGAAACATGACTGCATCTTACTGCGTGTGCGGCTCTGACCTGTGAGGCTGTCCCTGTACAGCTGGATGAAGTGGCTGAAAATGTCTTTGGGGAAGCTCTTCTCCTCAGGCAGGCACTGCAGCAGCACCACCACCTCCACCTGGCCCACGGCGTGCATCCCCTTTGTCGTCACGCACCAACACTTCCTGTTAACATCTGTCACACAATTGAGGCACAACCTCAGGGGTCTACAGGGATAGTTCGACTGAAATCACATTTAGTGATCCCTTTTATGCATTCAAAAATGAAGAAAATGGGTCTTTAGGGAAATACCAGAAATCCTCCTTTTCGTCTCAGCCAGCTAAAGGGATGCGTTGGTGTCTAGTCTGACTGACAGCAGCTGGCAGGTTGCCAGAGTGAAGGTATTAGACCGTTGGGAATAAGAGATAAAGTAAACAAACTTGTGCTGAAGCCAACCAAAATAAAAAATATAAACTATAAATGCCTCCCTTTGTAGGGAAAGTGACTAAAAGAGCAGATGAAATGACGTGAAAAAGTATAACTCACCTGACCTTTAAAGAGAATATGAATTACAAAATAAAGTAGGAAGTATAGTGTAGGAATGTGGATGCACAAGCTTGAAAATATGTACAACTAATAAAAGTATTAAAAAAATTAAGATTTTGTCAGCAAATTTTTTCCACTGTGAAGTGGCATATAGCAGAATGGCTCACTGAATTCTCATCGTCTCACCCGCCCCTACTGTGGCTGCAAAAAGGCAGAAGGCTTGGGTTTGTCCGCTCCGGGCTTCTGTAGAAACATGCCATTGCAACATGTTATACTTGACCCTCTACTCTTACCCTCTAACCCGACTGCCCTCTACCCGGAAAAGACCCACTCCCTGTGTAGTTATAAAAGGGCTCATTCTCGGTAACAAATACACAACAATTCTTAGTTTCAAGTCATTATCCACTAAATATCAACATTATATTCGATTTATGCTTCTAAATCCCTGTTAATCCTACAAACTGGCCCTATAATTGAATGGACCTGCGCAAAATATGTTGCCAATGTGCGTCTTTTTCTATGCATTTTATCACACATGATGAAAATACATGAAAGAAACGTACAGTTGACCAGTTTGACCATAGCGAGTAGGTTTGCATTGAGGACAAACACCAGGGGCTTGGGCCTGCCGCTCTCCAACTCCTGAATGAGCAACATCTCAGAGGGCTGCTCCTCCACAGTGTAATCTGAGGAAGGAAAAACACAATAATCAATGCTGTTAGATTCATCTTCTACAGCTGCTGAGTATTTTTTTATGACATTGTAAGTTTGTCCACTGTAACCAAATAAAAGAGCCAACCTCATGAAAGATTCATGTTTGAAAATGAACTCCACTAGCTGTGCGAGGATTAATAACCATTGTCTGCGCCTGCTCCTAAATAAGATGCAAAGAACAGGGGGGTTTAATTAATGCCATTGTTTTTGAAACGCCTTTGTTTAACCAGGCAAGGTGGGGTTCACATTATCATTTACAGTACCAGAGCTAACAGGGAGTAATCATGACTTTTAAGAGGGGGGGAAATGAAAACATTAATACTGCACATGCACATGTACACTTTAGGTGTCTTGCTCAGTGGCACTCTGATAGTGGGAGTTTTCTTCCCATCAGCCAGACGCACTGCTAATTTCACTTACAGTCAGATAAAGTTGAGAAACGACGGTAGGAAAAATGTAACAATCCTGCATTAAAATGTCCATTAATGACTAGACCTCTGTTATCTACTCAGTTGTGTAGTTACATTATCGAGAAATACATGATTTTGCTTGAAGTAACGGTGCGTTTAATTTCCTCGCCGGTCGTAATAACTTCCAGGGAAATGTCAGATGATACGTCAGAGAGTGAGGAAGGAAGTTGGCGAACAGACTTTTTTTAAAAAAAAAACGTGTCTGAGAACATTTCAGAGTGACTTTAGATCGATGAAGAATTGAAGACAACAGCTGCCATGACCCCACTCCCCCACTCAGGGGGGTTTGTTTTGTTTTGATTGAGAGACCCCTAGTGGTAGAAATGATACATGTCTTTAAATTACAGGCCACCAATGCAACAAAGTCACCCATTAATCTTAATTGAAAGTACTTAAGTGTGAAGTGTTCAATTAGGTGATCCAGTATTAATCTTTAACTGATTCTTCCTTCCTTTTGTCATCACTAAATGATCAACTCCTCACAAAATCACAGACCAAAATTTCCACTGGCTTTGTGCTGGCTGATCTGCAGAGGAAACTCCCCTCTTTTCGTGCCTCATCTCTTATCTTTGCACCGGGCACACTGTAAAACTTTTGAAGGTCAGGAAAACGCAGTCCTTTGGCTAAATCTCTGACTCTCGCCCTCAAATTGGGTGGGAGCTGTCTTACCTCCTTTGACTCCTGTGGAGGTGAGGATGGGTGGCAGGCCGTCCAGAGGGATGAGGTTTGCGGAGCTGCTCACCAAAGCTGTGGTGCCCCACCCATAAGGACCACAGGCCTCCTGGAGGAAGAGGACGGCAGAGGAGTGAGCCCAACTTTTTGTCTGACAAGCTATACCTGACGAGTACGGCCTGTGTCGTGTTTTTGAATGACCCTACGTTGATATTGGTCCCGTGTGGACGCAAGGCTCTCCTGATCTGTGGCGAACCCACAGGACTTTTAACCGGCCCGCCCAGCGCTCGTCTCATCAGCGGTGAGAAGTTGGGCCCTCTGACCGGTGTGGTCGGAGCAGACTCTGACTGCTTATTGAGGATCTCATCTGCAAACCACACCCTCCTTTTCCCCCTGGGAGGTGTCCCTGAGGGAAAGATGTAAGAATTACTTACTTGCAAATTTTCATTTTAAAAACAATCTGTAAACAAACAAACAAACATCGCTCACTTTTGATGAGGGTTGAATGGCAGGAAATGCAAACTCTTCCCTCTTTGCCATCCAGATGTGTGAGTCTGAACTTCAGACTGGAGCAAAGTGCACAAAAGACCTGACGACAGACACATGCGCGCACACACGTGTTATCAGGTGAGAGAAAGAATGATGCTCGACATTTAAAACTTCACATATGTTTCCTCACCTTCCCACAGGCGCGGCAGTGGTGCCTCCTCTTAGTGAACGTAAACTTGATCCCGCACTTCATGCACACTAGAGCCTGCGCATCAGGGATCCACACCGGAGCCACCTCCCCGAGGACGGTGCCTCGATCCTTCGACAGGATCCCAACGGGGCTCGACTCATTGTCAGGATCCACGGGGGAGGCTGCGCAGTCTCCCATCGCTCCCTCCCCGCTGGCTGCTGTCTCATCTCCTCCATCGGAGCTCCCTATCTTGAACTGGCTCTGGAGCTCCTCGTGTGCTGCCGTCGCCTCTGAGCTGCAGGACTGCTCCTGCTGCTCCAGCCTGCTCTCCTCCAGCTCCTTCTCCTCGACCACAGAGTCCTCCTTTGATGGGAGAACCTGGGGCTCCTTCTTCTTCTTCTTCTCCCCTGCCAATCCATCCTCATCCTCTGGCCACGCAGCCTCGGCGGGGCTCAGCACCAGGGGGCTGGAAGACTCTCCCCATGTGGAGATGGTGGTCACAGTGCAGCTGCCCTCCTCCAGCTGGGAGGGTGAAGCAGTTTTGGCAGGATGCTCGGATGGTTTCTGCTCACACGGCTCAAAGCTGCCTCTGACGGACACGTCTGAAGTCGTCTTGGAGGGAGAATCCGGTCGTATTTGGCCGCAGCCCAGTCCTGGTTTGGACACGTCTCCATCTTTGAGCACCAGCAGGCAGGGTCTGTTCAGCCAGTGGTGCTTGGTGTCCTGGAGAGACGGGTTGTCTCCCTCATCTGTGACGAGGACATCAGGAACATTTAATGTCTCTGTCTCTCTCTCTCTGTCAAACACACACACACTTAAACACACCATGCTCATGAATAATGAACCATTTGGCGTGAAACTGTGTTCACATGTGCCAAGTGGCCATTTAGCAGCGTGTGGTCATTTATTTCATGACCCTGTGCATGCCTCACAGCTCTCAATCATTATTGACACCCAGGTGCCCTTGAGAGGTGTTTCACAGAACAGACTACATGGAGATGACTAATTGTTGACATGAAACCAATAAGCAATTGGTGGTCGCAAATAGCTGCTGGCTCCCAAGAGGAGAAAGAGTTCAATCTGGTTTTTAATTGGCTCTGCAGGATGAGGATCCGCAGATACTTTTTTTTTTTTTTGTTCTATACAGATGTTTTGTTCACACTAAAGCTGTTTTTCTGTGTGTATTGGCTCATTGTGTGTGGTAATAACATGTTTCTGCACACTGGAGTTTTCCACCGATTACCTGAGACAGCACATCGGCACCAAATGCAATAAACGACTCCATTCATAATCTCGACAACGAGATCCAACACAGAGGCTGTGATTACAGCCAATGAGCATCCTTCCCTCATATGTGAGTCACGTCATAACCATCACTGTAATGCAACGACAGTTAACGTGTCCACGGCTGCTGTTTCACGGAGCCGGTTCGTGAATAGTTATGACTCAGGACCAGGAGCGATAGAAATCCCAGAAAACCAAAACAGCTGCTCAGCCGACACTCCTGCACTGTGCGATGCGCGCCTGCTCTGGCATCAAAACGCTTAAGAATATTTGATAGACTGATTTCTCGGGGTAAACTGCATTGCAGCGGGCTTCACAGAAACCATAAAAAAAAAGGAAAGGCGGGCCGTGTGGCTCCTGCTGCGGGGCTACAGAGTGAAGATCACCCCGCGACACGGCGGCGGGGCTCCGGCTGACTGGAACGACCGCTTCGCCGGGACGGTGACGCATTCAACACACGTGCAAATGTTTTAATCCGCTCGCAGGCACCGAGACCACCGGCGGCAATGCGACACTCACCCCGCATCCCGTTACATCAGATCCAGCAGGACACTCGCACACCGAGGTGGTGTTTACTGGGGGAGCCTGGCGCGCGTATGTGCGCAGCAGTCTGCACACGGGGCATGTGCGCAACACACATACATGATGATGCGGGCTATGCGCGGCAGGCAAAAATGCTGGATCAGCAGTTTTCTGTGACAAAACACAGACGCGCAGTATCATCCTCTCGTAACGCGCAGGCAGGCAATGGATGGAGAGTAAAGCAAGCAAGCAAGCAAGCAAGCGAGCAAAGCCAGCGAGGAAGCATCCCCACCCCGCTGCTGTGAACGCCGCTCTTACCCTCAGTTATCGCTCCCAGAAGGCTTTCATTCTCGTCATCCCGCGCAGAGAAGAACTTCAGCATTTTATCCGGTTACATCTGAGTGCGGAGCGAAACGGGTTCAAGCAGCAGTGCCTTGCTCACCAGCTGGAGGATGGGATGTTTTTTTTTTTTTCGCCTCTCTTCCCCCCTCTCTGTGATCTCCCTCCTCCCCTGTGTCTCTCTGCAGCTCTTTGAAGAAACTCAAGAGGTGTGCAGAAACGTCCCTCCCCAGTTTGCTGTCTACACAGCCCGCAGGACAGCGCGCAGGCCAACACAACACAGCTATGATGCCAGATATGAAAAAAAACCCTGCGTGACTGCATGCATGTATTCATCCACACCCTGTCATATCTGGGGTTTCAGCATCACTCAATTTGAAGATCATGTTATTCATTCTATAATCTTTACTTATCAATGATCACAGCACCATGTAAAAAATGTTGATCACCTTTATTTTGTTTCATAAACAAAAAGTCTTAAGACTTGCTTTAATGACCACTGTAATCCTGATCATGACTGACAAAGTGGAGAGGGGATTTAACCATTTACCAGAGGGGAATATGTTCTTTTTTTTGTTTTGTTTAAGTGCACAAGCCAGTCTGACTCAGGACATACGTGGGCCATCAATGGTAAAATAGAAAAGTCTCTGGTTTGCGGGGATAGTGTCTGATATGTCTAGACTTTAAAACACCGGAGAAGCTTTCTCGCTTCGTTGCAGTTCAGTCCGTGCGTACATCTTCTTCACATTCGTCAGTTTGCTTCGTTCTTTGAGGCTTCATCAAAGTTCTCCACCAGATCTGCAGAACAACACCTTGTTAATGACTACAATTCAAGAAACACTTTGACGTGATTCTGTATTTACTCTTTAACTCTTAAAAATGACACCAAATGAAGCTGAATTTAGTCTCTGCAAGGACTGAACAGACCAATATCACTTCTAGAGTGTGGATCTTCTCCAGTTAACTAAATAACAGAGTTTGTGCAGAATTTAGGAAATCTGCTCAACATGTGAAAAATAACAAATCCTAGAATGTGTTATGAAAATGAGTTAAGTGTGTGTAAAAAAACAAACTGAGTTTTTAATGCATCTAATACCAATATCATACCTGGAACATCATCATCCTCTTCCTCGATGTCCTCTGGCTTTGGAGCCTTGCTGTCGAGAGCTGAGATGAAATGTATAATAAAAAAATATGTTATAGCTTTAACTTTGGTAATTTAACGACTTTAACCAGATCTGTAATAATTTCATAGAGGATAAGCTGGTGATATTCTTTATTTGCTATCATATGCGATACTTTTCACAATACCGAATGTTGAATAGCTGTTACGGTACTTTCAGGCTATTATTTTGAAAAGACAATGCAGGCAGAGCATTCATGGCAGCGGAGGCGACACGTGTCCATATTTGGGAGGTTACAACAGGAAAAATGCCAGCTCACAAATTTGGGAATATTCAGGGTTTAAAGCGGGAGAAAATGGCCAGTCAAAGGATTTGAATTCAGCTACATGGCGTCTTTGCCTCACTTCAGCGTCCATCACATAGCGCCGTCCTGTCAGCTGGTCTCACCAAGCAAAATATCAACGGCAATATTGTCTGTTGTGATATTTAGACGGGCCAAGATTACGATAAAACATTCTGGATATCGCCCAAGCTTACTGTGAACAAATCCTGAGAAAAGAAAAACAGAATCATTTATCCTACTGACAAATCTTTTCATTGTGGCCTAACCCGGATACATCTTAATTCCCGTGCTACAGAGCTCTGCTGTTGTCACTGTTAAACACTATTTTTCTTTTTTTTTATTCAAATCATTGATTCATTATCATGCACATGGATACTGTAGTTTGCATTGACCCCACATACACTGTCCAGCTGCAGGAAACACTCACTAGAGCACCAGATGTGTACTAATCCACCTCTGAAAATAGTCTTCGACAAATTCTCTATTAATTTCTTTTTTTAGAAAAGTCCACTAAAAAACTATAGCAGCCAGAGGTTTTACAACATTATTTTTGCCCTTTTAAGAAATGAAACTATAAAACTGAGAATTTAATTGTTTTTAAACTTCAGTGGCAATGAAATGGGCCAGTCGCTGGGAGCCACAGAGAGACGGAGGACATTGAATTTTACACAAATTTCCTGACATTATGCCACGGATGCGATGTCAATGTTCTGCCTAACATCAGTGCTTCAGTAGTGAAGCATCTGTCACTCAGCAGCCACATAATAACAACAAATAAAAAAATAAATACACATCTTCAGCTCATTTATATCAAGTAACAGATGTTGTGTGGCATGATTTTAATATGACAATCTTTCGTTGCCCGCAACCTTCTCTGTCATCACTAACTGAATATTAATATAACCAATCTCACAGTACAGCTGTTAGTTGTTCACCATAATAAGAGCTGCAATCAAATTTCATACTTGTTTTGTGGTCTGACAGCAGTCGACAGATGTTCAGTTAAACATGACCCCACATCACAGATATGCCACTTAGCACAGGACTCATATTATGACATGACCTCTCGGTTTGGTGCAATATGGTCGTTAATTTTTTTAAATATTGAAACTTTAGTGTACGCAGGATTAAAATCACAATCAATCTCTGCAATTATATTCATTACTAGAGGTCAGATTATACTAATCCCATGCAAATTGTTGTTAAACAAGAACTCCACATCCTCCCCTTTTACAGTGATTGTTGAATGTCTCAGCACCCACCTTGCCGAGGGAACTGTTCCGCCAGTTTGCGCAGGCTGCTGAGGCTGTCTGCTCCCAGCTGGCTGAGAATGCCGGGAAGCATCTCCGTCAGCTGTTTGGTCTCAGCGTGGCCCGTGATGGCGAAGGTGTTGGCGGACAGAGAGGCCTGAACTTTGGGGTTGTTGAAGTGGATCACAGTCCCGTCATCCTTGATCATGTTCACCTGAGAGGTGGAGTTGTTAAAGTTAACGCCACATAAATGATAAAAACATGACTGAGCTCTGCATTCAGTTCCCTTATACGAAAGACTGATTTACTTCCTCAATTCCAGCAATGTTGTTGACAGCCAACTTCTTTAATGAACTCTGAAGCTTCTTGTCATCAGCAGTTGCAGTTCTGTGTACCACCTTCTTCTTCCTGCGTGCAGATCCCTACAATCAAACAGAAGACTCATTACTGACAGTGACATGAAGAGTGACAGCATTAAAAGAAAAAGAAAAGGCCGAAGAGGACAAAGCCTTTGTTGGGAAATCGTCGGTTTCTTTTCAGTGTTTCTCAAAATCAATAAACACATGAACACAGGTGATTCTGTCCAAAATCTGTTTCAATCCAGTGCTGCAGTCTATAGTAGTTTAAAAACTCAGATATTGTCATATAGTTGGCCTCCTGCTGAGGTCCTGCTTGACTTCTAGTCTAAGTAGAACATTTTGACTTTATTTGACAATAAACTTGTCATAGATCTCTTGTGGTAAAAACACTAAACATATTGGCCGGCTTCAGTGACTATAGCAATAAATCAGCAACCAACCAAAAAAACCTGATATACCGGCCTGGTGGATTTATAGATTTGATATACTTGCAGTCTACAAGGTGAGTCAGTATCTCTCCTGGTTTTGTCAACAAATATTACAAACTCAGAAATATTTATTTTTTCCATAACCGAGTAAACAAGCTGAGGAAAATAAGGTCCACAGAATACTGTCTGAAGCTAGAAAGGTGGCAGGGTCCGCCACATATAAACAAAGTAAAACAGTATGAAACGGTGTTGTCCTTCAAGGTCAGTTTATTCAGTCATGAAAACAAATAGTTTGTTTATAATATTTGTTTTAGCATTAAAAAAAACAGTCAGAAGATCTTTCTCTCCCAATTAGAATTTCTTTCCCAAAACTACATAGTGCACCCTTAGCAAAAATAACAGCAAGCTATAATCATCTGAAAGGGGGGATGCATCATAATGCAAACATAAAAAAAACTGCCTAAATCACATAATGGATTATGGAGCAATCCCCTAATTTTGTCCTTTAATAATTTAGTTTAAGAATGTCACAAAGACAGTATAAACATGTTCATGTGTTCATTTTGTTGGACTGTACTGAGGACAAACTACAACAAGAATTTCAACAATGAATTTTAGTAAGCTACATATTATTAACTCTGTAAAACTTGTAAATAATACATTTAATAAAAATACAACCACCACTTGAAATGGAAAGATGCACTGTTAGTTTTAGTTGATTTTATTTGACATAATTAAAAAGGCAAACCGTGAAATCACAAATATGCACTACATGCTATTAAGTACTATAATGTAACATCTGTCTTTAAACCTCTCCAGTCCAAACAACAGCCCGTTTCCTGGGTGTACACTCACCTTTCCTCCTATCCGGACCTGGGCTTGAAGCTTTGCCAGTTTTTCTTGATTCATGTTTTCACCTACAATGTGACACAAATGGATATAGTACTGATAAAAACTAAGAATACACATTAATGTTTTTAGCTACACAGCTAACATGCTGCTGCCCTGTCTTCTGTCAGGAGCAGCATTAGCTACAACAACAAAGAGCTAACGGGACACAAATAAACGAACAGGAAAACCCGATAAACAGACATTATAATTGATAGGAAAACTGGACCACGCTGATGCAATGGTAACTCAGACTAGCTCCAACTTGTCAGCAGACAGTCCGCTGTGTCTGTGTGTGTGTGTGTGGTTAGCAGCTGCAGATGAAAACACAACACAGGGCCTCCGGACTGAGCGACACACTGCGTGTCACGGTTCCGCTCAGCCCGACAGCTCTGCTCCGACCAAACACCAACATCCACAAACACCAAACGTCGCACACACACCAACATTATTGAGGCCAAACCTGCTCTAATGTCCACAGAGGCATGCGGTACTGAAAGATGGAGGTTATCGTGAAGAGATTACGTCACATACCGTACGGATTTTTCTTCTTCTTCTTCGTTTCCGACCAGCTGGATGACCTCGGGCGCCGTGCTGCCACCTACAGGACACTTTATTAACTACACCAACACACACTGAACAAATACTAAATCAGAACCAGAATTCCTTTATTTGAGGAGATTTCTTTGCAGCAGCAGCCAAGGACAGTATGATTACAATAACAATAGTAAAAAAACAAACAATATAATGCAAAGGTTGGAAACAGAAATAGACTCATATACATTGTATATTCACTGTGAACAGTGTAATTGTAAGCAGTGTGGAAGTGTGACAGTGTGCTGTTGTTGAGGCATAAAGCACCTATGGAAACATCTTTTTTTTTCCTGCCACACTTTATAGAAAAACAATTATCGCTCTTGGGCCATGAAATTGGCGGGATATATATATATAACTATATGTATATGTATATGTATATATGTATATGTATATATATATATATATATATATATATATATATATATATATATATATATATATATATATATATATATATATAACTATATATATATATATATATATATATATATATATATATACATATACATATATATATATATATATATATATATATATATATATATATATATATATATATATATATAGTTATTTAACATTCCCAGCACTACAGAACTATTTGTCCCCACAGTCATGGATAGAAAAAAAAAAGGAAAAGAAAAAAGCACAGCCGAGAGATTTTAGGAAAACTTTAATAAAAATTAAGCTGTGTATATGTGCATTCATGGAATCTATGAGTTATGGAATAATGTGATCTGATTTTGAATATTAGAAAACGAAAAGGTTCAACCCAATGTCTTAAAAGCCTGCTTTAGCATTTTATTCTTGTATAAACAAAACAATAATCAAAATGAAATATTGATAGATAAGATAAGAAGATAATGACTTTATTAAGGACACAGAGGAAGGGCCATAGCACATTACAAACTACAGACAATATGTATTTTTATACAGTGTCATTCCTGTCTATAATCAATAAACTGATGAATATTTAAAAAAAAAAAAAAACAATTGCAAATTGAGTAACCAAATTAGATTTTAAACTCACAACAAACATGATTACAACTGAATTACATCTGCTGATAAAAAAAAAAAGTTTTTAACTTCCAAAATCATGTTGTCTATTTTTGACAGCATATTCTGAACAAGTGAGTTTCTTGCATTTGCAGTCTTTAAACACTCAGTATGTAATTTACGCCACCAGGGGTCCCTCAGACAAAACAAAACAAAAGACAGAAGTAGTGTGGGATCATGGGTGCTGCACCTCTTTATTGTTCCACAGCCACAATCGCTGATGAAAAGTGGTCTACGTGACTCAGGCAGAAATGTTCCACGGACGAGGTTATGTATCAACGTATTATTCATGTTATCTGTAGTCGTGTTCGCTGACTTACTTCCTCTCCCTGATTCCATCCCGGAAGTTATACTGGCATTCCACCTCAGTAAAAAGGTTGTGCTGAATTGAATATTGTATTTCCCAGGGTTTGAACATAGTGGGGAAATTTTGTGATGATGTAACTGCACAGCTCAAAAAAATTTATAACAAAGGTTTAGTCATATTAAGACGTTTCAATATGGAAATGTTGCATGGAATCTTCAAGTTTGCTATACGTTTTTCCATTGATGTGTCTGCTTATTTCATTCCACCTGACAGTTTATTTGTTCTCCACGTTCTGTAACAGCACAATTCACATCTTGTGACACTGTAATTGAACGATGGCTCTCAAAGGGTGCCATCTGAACGCTGAATGTAATTAAACCCCCAGAGCAGCAGCAGAATGTGTGATTAGCAAGAGTTCTGCCAACATGCAACAGCAGGTACATGGTTTTTATACTTTGTTTTACGATGCACTGTTTAAAACCAAATGTAATGAAATAGAAACTCATATTACCTTACCTTTATTTTTACCATGATTGATTATAATTAATATAATTTGGATAATTATAATAGAGTATAATTGAACACTGAACAAGTCTAATTATCACTGTGCCACACAGACTCCTTACAGAGATAAAGAAATACAGACGGTTCTCCTCAGACTAACTCCTTCTTAACACACATTACATTGACTATAACAGAGCATTTGTAAGAATACTACATTTCCTCTGTTTCCTCTGTTTAGGCAGCGTGAAACATTAAAGCTGACCACATGTCAGCGAGGGAACAGACTTTGACACAACACCAGAGCGCTCTCCATTGATGCCCATCTGTTCACTCTTGTTAACCTCGGTTTCTATCGCGCTCCCTCTTCATCTTCTTGGCTTCATCTTCTTAGCTTCCTCCTAGAGCGGGGTTCTTTTTTCTTTTTACAGTGCAGTGCAGAGTTCCTACAGTTAATCCAGTTCTTCCACCGTTACCAGGGATAGTGACCGGGGGAAAACAATGCCTTCCTGCTTTGGTTTGCTTTGTGCCCAGCCAGGCTGAATATCAAAGTGAATGAAACAATATATACAGGGACAGAGTACTTTCTCTCCATTCTCTACACTGTGCAATCAGTATTTTAAAAAAAGTCTTGCTAGTTTCAATAACTAGATGTGGGATTCAACGCGGGAGACAGAATAACCAATTTGAAATGGCCTTTATACGTAATAATTGAATAAACACATGAAGTTTAATCTAATCAGACCTAGTCATTTAATTTATTCATACTGACTTAACATGATTGCGTGGACAATTAACACGTTTTTTTAGAATACTTTGAGTCTTTTTAGGAAAATTATTTTTGGCATGCACCAGCCAGAGCTGCCATGTGGACATTTCAGCAGCATTAAGAACAAAGGTGACAGCTTGTCAGATGGAAAAAGCTTGTTAGAGGAATAACTGAACGTTCAAGCATGAATATTTTAGATGGGTTTCGATGCATTGAACTGAGCTGAAAGTTGAGAGAAAAAATTTATCCCACATTATACATAAGATCACAATACCACCGGTTCATGGAGGATTCAAAGAGAACATGAAAATCAACATTACAATCATAGTTTGGGTAAGATTCCAATTGAGAGTCTGGTGATGGGTCCCAGAACTTAAACCGTCTGTATTCCAGTAAAGTTTCCACAGCTTCTTCCAGTTTTATCCCACAGTTCTTTGAAACACTGTGACCATGGTTCAGGCGATGCATTTGAGCTCAGTGTCCGGCAGAGGTAATTTACCGAGGCAGCGGCAGTCAGGCAGCCCAACACCCGAGTTGCTGGTCTCCACCGAGCTGCGGAGCACGCTGCGCTGCCAGTGGTGTAGTTGATGAGAGTTTGGGCCCCAGCAGCTGTGGATCAACATGAAGATTTTCCTCAGAACAGCCTTTCTCAGCAGGATGTAGACCCAGGGGTCCAGGATCTGGTTCCAGGTGGCCATGCGTACCACCACAAGGAGACTGAACGATGCAGGCTCGCCCTTCGCTCTGATGCTCATTATGATGACATGGATCTAACGGGAAATGAAAGAAATTAATTGTCCAATTATAATTGTGCTTGATGATGCCACGGTGCCTCCTGCTGTGTTAACCTTGTTGTGTTTTTTAACTGAGGCACTCGCTTATCTCCATGAGGTCTGGGCTAGTAGTTTGTTGACAGGATGTGAGTGACAAGGTTTCACAATTCTCAAAATCCATTAATCATTTCATTTTTAAAGGAACAGTTTGGTTCCATTTTTTAATTGAACTGGCATTACATAACATGGATAAACCTGGGACTTCTCCCAATAAAGCAAAAATTATATCATAATTATATTATGAATAAATGGTTAATAAATAAATGGAAAAAAGCTTGTTAGATTCTTCGCTTTGATCCACTGTTACAGGAAAACATGTCTGGTGCAAACTGGCTGTCAAACAAAACAGCACTGGTGGGAGTTTTAAGAAAACCTAAATAAAAAAGATAACGATCAACTCTTCTGTCCATTTGCCAAAAATTTGAGTAGAATAAAAATATGTTTAAAAAAACAAACACTGATAGCCTGTAGAAGTCGAGGGGTTTAGCATGAACTGAGGTGGTGGCGTAGATTACAGTACGCTCATGAAGAAGCACTGAAAGTTATGAAGGGGACAGGAGGGGACATGTATGTCTTGCTCCAAAGGGAGCGAGTGGAAATTTTTGAAGGACAGTGTGTAAGTTTGCTCCAGCATTCTGGACTTATTGCAGTTTTTTTTTAGGAGTTCAGAGGAGAGATCAGACAGAACAGCTATTGAATTTGAGCCTTGATGTCATAAACGGATGGACCGGAGCTTCAGCAGCAAAGAGTGAAAGAATGAGAGGGAGAGACGGACTGAAAATGAAAGACCTAAAAACGATCTTTTTGTGAGTCACTTTTCCATCACACATCATGGATAATAAAACCTGCCAGGTTTCTGCCTCATTTTAAAACCAAATTTTCTCTCTCTTGACAGTCACTTAGTACTTAACACTGTTCAAGTTCCGTGACAGACGCACTGGAAAACAGGAGATGAGGTTTGAAGATCAGACAAATGATGGTATGAGGGAATGTAAATGTAAAGATGGATGGATAAAGCAGGCAACATCTACCAAAGGGCTCCTGCAGTGTCAGCCCCCACACTGTGAGTTTTGATGACAGAAAGCAGTTGAAGGTCTACTGAGGAGGAAATCTTACCAGTAATGGGCCCCAGCACACGCAGGACACCAACATGATAGCCAGCAGCTGGCAGATCATCTCTATGTGGTAGGACGTGCCCCTGCAGTGATGCTTGCGGCTCAGCCTGGCCTGCAGCAGGGCACAGCTTGTCAATGTATTGCACAAAATGGAGAGCAATAAGGCCAGCAGCCCCAGCATGGAGAAGAGGAGGGGCAGGAGCACATCCAGCCAGTCTTTGGGCTCCTCCATATGGAAGAAGCACCAGCTCCTGGAGCTCTGAACCTTATAGGGCCTCCACAGCAGCACAGGCAGCGCAGCTACCAAGGCGGCCAGCAGCCAAGTGAGTCCCAGCAGCCTCTTCATGTGGTGGGAGGCTAATGCCGTGGAGTGGAAGATGGGCCTGGTGACTCCAATGCAGCGCTCCACCGCCATGGCACTGCCCAGGAACAGGGGGCTCAGGCCAAAGAACACCATGCATGCCCCGAAGATGCTGCACACGATGCGGTGAGGGTCAAACGTCTCCCATTTCTTGTGGAAGCCGTAGACGAAAAGCACCAGTGAGCCGATGATGAGGTGGCCCAGCAGGTCTGTGACCACCAGGCTGCTGGCGAACAGCAGGAAGGATGCCTTAGACTTGATCCGGATGCGGTTGTAGGATTTGACGAGGATGAAGAGGGCGAGGCTGTTAGACAAGATGCCCACGGTCATGGAGATGACAGAGGCAGTGACGGAGAGCTCTGGCTGGCTGCAGGTGGTGTTGCTCAGTCTGACCGCTGACCTGCAAGTGGTCTCTGAGCTCCCATTGGCTGACATGGTGGAAATAAAATCTAAAGGAGAGAGAGAGACTTAAGACTATTTGTTACTACCAACATATTTTAAATCATAGGACTGGTGAGAGATTTACCTCAAAAGTGACAACTTCAGCCAGACGGCATAGTTTCACTGGTCTGGATCTGTAAACGACACAGAATAAAAGATAATTATTATAATAGAGAGTTTAGTACATTTTACTATACAGTGCACGTGCAGCTTTGGGAGTCAGACTTACTTCGCCATGGAGTGTGGTGATGCGTATTTTCCATTCACAATTCTAAGAATTAAACAACTAAACTGCAGTGGAAGCTATTTTAATAAATGTAAAAATCAATCAATCAATCAATCTCACTATACCAAATTTCAATGAGAGATGTCCTCCATTCCCAAAAGAGTCAACACCGAGCCAGTTTATTACCTCAAGTTTTGTCTTCTCTTTCAGAACTCGCCATAAGTCAACAGCCTCTTCACTCTCTTTTACGTCTTTTATCATGGTCAAAAAAACAAAAAAATAAATCAAATCGAAGTCGTCTCCCGAAACTGTTCTCCACGAATATTCCCGTCGGGGCAGCAGAGTTGTGTGATGTGCGCACCTCGCTCCGTCTGCGCTCCGCTGGTGCCAAGTGGGTGAAGGCGGACGAGCCCCAGTCGGTCTGCGAGGCTGCACACGTGTCGCATTCTGCAAAAAAGAAAAAAGAAAACAGCACAAGACTGCTCTTTTATTTGAGTGCCGACTCTCTCTAGACATAAAAATAAATAAATAAAAAAAAAAACAGAACCTGTGGATATTATAAACTGAGCCAAAATTCGCATACATTAATTCTTGTATTTACGCACGGCTGCTTGTGTTTTAGTGGATCATGCGAAACTTAAAGAAAGTCGATATTTCCTTGAGGATTACATATTTCTGTATATAATTAGATCTTCAGAGACTCTTCACATGTGTGTCAATATAAATAATAGATATATATGTTCTAATTGATAACTTTGTGTCCTGCTGTTTGTGTCTGAATTACAGTTTGTCCACCATATTCCATGATGTAATGGAAGTTCAGACTGCACTGCTGTTTTACTGCTTAAAACTTACAAAAGATAAACAGCTTCCCCCCCCCAAAAAAAAAAAAAAATATAGGTACACCAAGGTCAAATTTCACAATCAAGTGTTTAGAACAAGGCCAGTCCAACATGTAATTAGTGTTATTACTTTGCAAAGGTGCCTTTTTTGTTTTTATCTAGTCATTTATTTCTTTACTCTAATTTGCTTTCACCTGCTGGATATTCTAATGTTGCATGTTCATTTTGGACTGTTTCAATGTTCATTATATTCAAAACATTAGCAGACCAAACAAAGAGGTTTGGTACAATGTGATATGAAAAACGTGTCCAAGCCAGATTTTATCAGGTGAAAGAAAAAAATGTCCAGTTTCTTTGCAACACTGAGCCTCAGCTCTGACTGGACAGAGAGCTGGGACGTGGTACAGAGCATCCTTTATCCTTTTAGGTGATGCAGTCTATATTATTAGGTGCAGCTTTTGTGTTTTCTGATACAAACAGTCATTCAAACAGTCATTAATGTGCTTGACAAAAAGGATGTGAACAGGCATGCTTAACTTTAATATCAGGTGTATTTTTCAGCATTTGTTGTTGATGGCATTTCTTTCCCCTCCATAATTAGAATATTTGAGAGGGTCTGTGCATCCTCTTGTTTGTGACTATGTCTGTTATCCTTTTCCTGATTTCTGAGAAGTGATGTTGAAGTAGCAGATCAGTGTCATAGTGCTCCAGACACTACGCTTCATACTGAATTATCGGCCAGGACTGACAGCCATGTCGTTCTTTAATTAGAAGGGAACATTTGGATACTTTTGTTCATTCATATGTCATACTTAAAAAAACATACTTTTTGTAATCATGGATGTCTTGGTGGAAGAAATCAGGGAAGAAATCTAACATGGATTCAAACATTGCTAAAATTGAATACAATGAAAGTCACAAAAAAGACAAAACAAAGTGCTCTGCACAAGAGAAATGAGGCGATGGCCAAAGGAAAAACCTCTAAACTAAGTCAAGCTGACTGAGACAAATTGATGAGGAGTACACGTGGTTTTGAGGCAGAAACAGAACGGAATTTACACAGAAACGATAATTAGTCGTGACACAACACAGGGAAATGTGATGTCCGCTTCGTTCTTGAATGTTTGTCCCAACAGAAAACTTATCTGGAACGGAGGGAAAGGGGTCAAGCTTCTGAGTGATGGAGCTGAACGTTCAGTTCTTGAATTTGGGGGGCTTTGGACCGACCTACATTCCACATGTCAAAATATACTTTTTTCTGACAACATTCGATCATTTTCTAATTTTATCAAATGTACACATTTTTTTTTACGATGGATTTGCCATTACACTCCTGTAATATAGTCTGAGACATGATGGATAGTTTTGAAAAAAACATTAAAATGTATGCAGCAGAAGCACAGATATCATCTCTTTTATTCCATGCATTTTTCTTCTTTTTAAAACCTGGAGACTACATTACCCACAACGCAACTTGACCACAGACAGTTTTGTCAGAGATTTGTGTGTGTTAAGCTCATAGCACAGGTGTAGCAGCTATTGTAGCATCAACTTGCCAGCCTCAAACAGAAACAAGGAGGAGGACGTCTGATGAACTCACTTCTCTCAGACTCCGCACCCACAGATTTTCAAAACTTGTAGTCTTAAACCTCAACTGACACAAAGTGAAATGGTAAGGTAACATGTCAGACTTCAATCAGCCTTCTTCTTCAGCAACAAAAGGCTTTTCAATTTTTATAACATATGCAGTAGAAGTCCCCCACCTGTGAAGCAAACTTGAAAAACTGGACATAACAGAACAGTGATGAGCCCAAAATTGTTTAAATTTGCATGTCTTTTGAAGCCTCGATGTCCCTCCTTCCTTTGCACCTTTGGGCCTGTGACACCTCCAGAAAGCTCCACATTAACATTCTACATCTCTCTGAACATCTCTAACAATACATTTTATTTAATGTTTTTCTTCTATGCAGGAGGAGTTGAGCCAGAGTTAGGTGGCACCATCTGCCGCTGCAGACATGTTGCCTTTTCTCCCGGCTCGGCGTGGAGCAGATCATCTCCAGTGGGAATAAAATCATGTCTTTTTCTTTCCGCTGCACACTTTGCCCACTCCACAGATCTCCCTGAAGTGTTTTGTTGGGGAGTATTCATTTGTGCTGCAAACTCAATTTAATTCCGGAGATTCTCTCTTCTGAGGAATATAACCATCTGTGTGTTGTTTGCACACTCTCAGTAACAGCACTTCCTTTGCTATGGAGAGAGCCCTCTATCTAGACAGGATACGCTTGAGTGATATTTTGTCTAGGAAGGGAGGAAGTTTGAGCTCTTAGATGACAACTGTGCGATTACTTTGATTAGGAAGTTGAGTCACCTTCATGTCTCACGCACAATGTTGGAAACAAAGAGTATGTAATTATCAGAAGTAGCAGATAGAATTGACTATTCTCTTAAGTTCTCAAGAGAGTGCAGACCTACTACACTTACCATCGACTCTGGGGTCAGCATATTGATTCATATCGTCTCCTGACATCAGCCAAGTGCCTGGAACAGCTCCTGAGTAACCGCCATGGTGCCAGGCAACTGAGACAGACAACCTTTGGGTCACACATCAGCTTCAAGCAAATATCACTTCATCCAGAGCAAATGTACCAACCTCCTGAATATATTCAAGCAATAGTTATCATGAGAAAACTGATTATTGAGCTGTTTTACACACAGAAAGAGCGTTTTGCTGGCACAGTCACCATTTCATTTTCCATCTGAGTGCTGCTGTGTATTTGTGTGAAATTGAGTCACATTTCCCTTTTCGCAGCACCCTGAAGGAAGTTAATTCCTTGTCATGCGTGAAGTTCTGAACAAATGCTGACTTTTTTCCACCCTCCAACTCTTTAATTTCCTCTATGATTCCCTGGTAAACAGAAATTGCAACAAATTTCCTCTTCGCTCTCCACTGCTCAGTCTATCGGCATCACACAGCTAAGTGGAAAGAAGAGTGGAATGTTAGGATGAGGTTCGATCTACAGTCAGGCTCCATCAAAGAAAATGTGACAAGAAAGTGGAAAGTGCGTACACTGACTCATGTAAATGTCGCACATTATGTACACAAAGAAATGATGCAGTGTTTCATTGGAAATATGTAAGAGTTTAATGTATTAGGCTTTTCATTCTTTGAATATAAGCGTATCAATCAACCCTCCTTCTGCCTCTGTCTTTTTTGTGATTAATACCTTTACCATTAGAAGTTTCCTCTGCCAAAATATGCACAAAGTGAAATACTGATAATTTTGAGATTTACCCTCATTCTTCTATTTTCATTCTCTAGCGTGTCTCTCTCTTGAATCAGCATATTATACCTCAACAAGTACAAACAAAGGCAGAGAAAAGAATCATTGATTTTGGAGCATGTGGTCACATAAAAATGCCTCTCTGTCTCAAAATGATAGCCCGTTGTTTTGATTTATTTCCTCCATCAACAGAAAATAAAAAAAATAAAAAGCCTGAAGTGAACATTTCAACAAACAAATCTATCTCCTTTCAACTCTATTCAAAGTATTTGTTTGCTCCTGAAGAGGCAATTCAAAGAAAGTGGTTTTGCAAACTCAAAAATACAGAAAACATTCACCCACACAATCAAAAAAAAGAGGAAATGATAGCATAAAGGCAAAAAAAAAACAAGAAACAAAAGGAGCTGAAAGTCAAAGTTAATTACTGCGGTGACTCATAACTGGCCAATAGTGTCCACCAATCAAGTGCAAACACATACGGTATATTTTATCTGTTAAGGCACCAAATGGACTCACACTCTTTTACCTCAGTTGTACTAGTCATAAGGCCCAAACAAAACAATTTCTTCTTATTTGTAGGGCATACAGGCAATCTAAAGTACAAGATAAGGCCTGAATTTCAATTGAAAACTGAATGATAAAAATGAAAATGAACTCAGAGTTTGAAGAAAAAGTCAAAACTTCTGGAGGGAACCTCTGTAAATCACCTCTGTAATTCACATCACAACGCTGCTATTGTTTGAAGCATCTGCACCCTCTAGAGGTTGACAGATGGTTGTACTAATTAGCACTCCGAGCAAACACTGACGTCACTAACACTAGCTAGCATTAATTTTGCTAATGCTAGCTAGCATTGACGAGAAACTGACAACTACCAAGACTCTTGATGCTGACGAAACTTGGATACCAAGTGACACTAACGCCACTATACAAGTGGCTCACAAACATGCTGGACCCAACAAAACATTTTGAATTAGTAATTCACAATAAAGTTTCTAAGGAAAAGAGATACTTCTGATAGTAGATAGTCTGCACATTTCTACAGGCCCTGAAGATGGGTTATTTTTCCAAATTGACTTGCCTACAAAAAAGTTTATGTGACGCTGTGGGTATGCTGCACTATTGCATCTGTACTGTCAATACATCTAAGTTATTAAACACAAGTAACACATTAACATGTGTTGAAAGACTGCCTGTGTATCTTGTGCATTTTGGTGTTTTCATTGGTTCTGGCACTGTTGAACAGAACAAATACAGTATGCAGGAGTATGAGTACTCACAGCAGGAGATGATCCAGCATTTTCACAAGTTACATGGAAAAATGGATCTTTTTCATGAATTCTAGGCAGCTATTAAAAGAAAAAAATGAGCTTTTCTTCTTCATCCACAAATGAATTGATTAGTTTAAGTCTGTGATTGAGTTCCTGTGGTGTCTGCGCTCATCGTAAAAACAGAATATCTTGATGTTATAATAAAATCTTCTTTGAAGCTTTCTCGTGTAGCCAAATGTTCAGTAATTATCCAACAATGTGACTCCTGATAAAATCTTCTCCAAGGTGACATTTACACCCTCAGGTGTGGTGTCATACAGTATCTTCTGTACGCTGTAATGACCGGCAGTGGGGCGGTCGGTGACAATGCAAGGCAAGCGCAGGCATGGGAGCGCAATCATATTCTTTTGTTGGCCGCATCAAATGGGGCAGCTGTAAAAGACTCACTGCCTCAGTGGGGTTCAGATGGAGCCGGAGTAGATTGAGCGAGATGGGAAAATGACACATAATGCAGGCTTTTTGCCAGTAGCTTCCTCCTGTCGCTTCCTCCTTCACATCTCCATGTAATCACAAAATGAAACTCTCCTGTGGTAAGATTCACAGGTAGAAGAAGTACTCTCTCTCTCTGTTCTGCCTCATCTTGTCCCTCTCAGCGCTTCATCTCTCTGTCTGTCCGTCTGTCACCCTGACCAAACCATTTCCCTCATTTGGTGAACTGTTAATGGGGCAGAGTTGGCGCAAAATGTGCCAGAGCTGTTTATCAAGCCAGGAAGGCACCGCTGATGAAAAGCGGTCAGTTAGTGTTGGTGATGCCTGGTGTTAGGGTGACAGGAACACAGGGGATAGAGAGCGCCATCAGAAATTTGCAGCCGTTTGAACACAGATAGGTTTAGCGACTTTCTGCTGCCGTCCCCTCAAATTCTCATCTTTTGCTAATATCTTACATTTCCCAGGCACAGCACAAAATGATTCCCTAAAAAGGTCACAACACTTGATAGTCACTGAATTATCCAGCAGTAACAACTGAGAATAAGACAACATCTGCCTGTTCCTCCCAGATGACAACCTCACATATCATCAACGCAGACATCAGGGAAACTACAGAGAGCAGCGAATGTGTGTAATTATGTTATAGTCCCTCTGAGATTGTCAGGCTGAATCTGAGACATGACCTTTATGAAAGCATGAAGCTTGGATAAAGACCACAGCTGGGAAGCAAAGCCGAGATTTGTGGTGTTATAAGTTCACTGTGACTGAGACAGGTGGGGATTTGTGGTACAACTGTTTATTACTAGAGGTAGAGTGTATGACTTTAATCACCTGTTGTTATTGTATTGTTTCACAGTATGTTGTCTGGGTTGCTAAGTAATCTTGGCTTGTTGATTCTGCTCCACTTAAGGTGCATGACGGTTTCTGAACTACTGAATTGGCAAGCACAGGTCAAAGTTATCCCATTGGATATCCTTTGGTCTGGTGAATTCTCCTTTATTTTTATTATGCTCATGTTCACAGTTCTTGTCATATTAAGGAAGGACCTGACATAACACCCTCAACATTAAGTGGAAACAGAGCGCTGAGCACAGTGACATCGCCTGCTGGGAGCCTGAACATTTAGCCAGCAGGACAGTCAGGTTCAGCGATCACTGAGAACAAAATGACCTCAGAGGAAAAACAAACAGGCTGCTCTATCACGAGACACACGGCTGTAATTAGCAAGGTGCATCATGGGATCAGCTCATACACTGTTGCGCTGGACTAAAAGGAGTGGAGGCACAGCTGATCCTTTACCTCAGCTTATTGATGAGCGGTGAAAACCTTCCCGACAGTTCTGCAGATAGTGCAAACGTGGATGGCATCCTGCAAACAAAGCAACTCTTTGACACCAGAGTAAAAGAGGAAAATCTTTCTTATTGATTTTCTCCCACTGGATTTAAGGTGAAAAGATCATCTTACAGTCTCGTACGATGCCTTCAGCTTTCCACACCTACCGAATGCCTCTGAATAATGAAAATTAGAGAAGTAACGCCTGCATGCAACATATTAGTAGTTCTTATTTAGCAGTGCAGCAACAGAAAAATAAGCAAAGTAGCAATGGCAATTTAAATGTGACAATGTTTGGGGGCAAATTTTGTATTTCTTACTATGAAGCCAAAAATGATTCTTGGCATATCAAATGATGCACATGACTCAAGGACAGCAAAAGTGAAAAGGATTAAGGAGCTAACGTTTATGAGACAGAACTAGGGCACTTGAGTGTTCTGCAAGCAACCAAATGGGATGTGTGGTTATTGCCATCATAGTGAGCAATCCAGCCTTACTTCAACTGAAAAAGAACATAAACAATTTGTTAATAAAAAATGCACATTTTCTTTTGCTTGTTTTGTGGGGATGTTATAAAGAAGAAAGTCTGTTCGTGAATGCACACTTCAAGACAGGACCTTCTGATGATATGTTGTTTCATTGATGTGATTTATATGTACTTTGTACACCAACTTCATTCAATGGGGTTGTGCTTTTGGTCAATCTATTAGAGTTTGAAGACCTTTTGATCATTTTTCAGAAAAGAGATCCAATATACAAATCTTCTATTGCTGTCTATCAGTTTTTCTTTTTAAAAAAAAAAAAAGAAAAATCAGCCCTGGGATACATTTTAAAATCCTACCCATGCTGGTTTCAGAGGGAAACTCCACAGATTCTGAACACAAGAGTCTTTTTTAAAGGTCCTGAAGGGATGTGACCTGAGGCAATGTTGGTTAGGACGTAAAGTGTAATTTGAAAAACATGGTGTGTGGTCAGAAAGACGTGAGCTGAACAGACCTCTGCAGCCTTCTCCTCATCTTTGCTGGAGGCTTGCAGCTTGGGGCAGCATTAGCTGTTATGGACAGGAAATACCTGAATCTCTGACTGAGCACTCAGAGGTTATGTTGCATTTGGACTGTAAGGGTATCGTAGTGGCAGGGGCAAAAATAAAAGGGAGGGTGCCAGCTTCACACGTTGCATCACTTTTGGTCCTTTGTATTGTCACCATCGCCATCCTGAGGTGTCCTGATGGCCTGTTGGTTAAAAGACGCATTAGACCACATACCGAGTTTGATTCGACTGAGTACCTTGGTTGGATGTTGCCGTCTTTCCACATCTCTTCACTGCCATTTCCTGTGCCTCTTCTCCTTACAAGATGTCACACATACTGTAGCTATGGGGGAAGTGGGATGCTTTTTATCAGATGAAAGAAGTGCTGTATGTATCCTCACTCAGTTATTAAAACAGAAATCAATCTCAGTTTTTCCTCCTAACCAGATCATCTCTCTGAGGACATACATGGTGTCATGTACTTTACGCAAATTGCAGTCTGTAATTCTAGGCTATAAGAAAAGGATTGACTTGACTTATGAACACAGATAAAGAAAGCAGCAGTGCTATGAAGTGCTCAAGGCCAGAGGACAGCCTTGAACCACCATTCTTTTGCTTAATCATCCACATTGTTGCTCATTGGACTTTAATGATGATTTCAATTTCACTTGCTGCTCTATTGCACATTTTAAAATCACAGCACGTCTGCCTAATGTTACACCTCTACACATATGCGTAACAAATGTATCAAGATAGGCTTTTGTGGTCTTGGTCGGTGGAGCCATGGGCAGAAAATGTCGACACATAGGAGGCCACCAGGGGTCAGTGCAGACTCAAAACACATGGTCCTGTATTTACATAGAGAAAAGTTCAGTTTAATAACTTGTTTTATCGATTCTGGCCATAAAAAGATTACATTTAGTAGAGGTTTAAGATGACGTGGTGATAACAATCTTGGTGATGACGGTACTTTTTTAAATTCTTGCTGATAAGCCTCCTACCATTCTGCTATCATGTACAGGGCAGATCTATAACTCAGGCAGTCCCAGACAGTGCTTTTCAACAGCAGGTATGTGGTTACAGTATGTCTGATATTTGTCACAGTAAAAAAGAGAGAGAGAGAGAGAGAGAGATAAATGAATGAGTTTATCCTGCTGCTCCATTTAGAGATGAGGGTGAGGTTTAATGTTGAGGAAAAATACATGAATTCATTTCCCACTGCTTCAGTGTCGGTGTCCGCGAGCAAAAGTGATTCAAATTAATGAGCGCTGCATTGCTACTGCATCAGTAAATAAAATTTTAATATAATATCTTATTGTGCTATTCAGTGCAAGACTCACAGTTCTGTTTAATTGTGTGCTCAACAAATTCAAAAGAATGTCGTGCAGTGGAAGTTCCCATAAGATTTTTCAGGTCATACATTCCAGATCAACATTTCTGCAAAGCATCATATCATGTTCACATTACATATATAGGCTGAGTTCCATATTGAAGGTGATGGTGTTTGAGGGACAGTGTTTCGACATTTGTAAGTGTGAAGTTACCGGATCATTTTAAAGTTCCATTTGCACATTTTCAAGCTATGTTTGTGGCAACGAAAACAGTTTTGTGATGAGACATCGGGACATTTTCCCAGCTGTGTTTGCAGCAACAAAAGTGGCGACGTTGGGGTAAAACATGATCTTTTCCAAACCCTAACAAAGTGGGCTTTGTGCCTAAACCGAACCAGACCATAAGCACAGCACTATCTCAAGATAGAATTGAAAATTTAACACTGCAACTGAAATAAAATGTGAAGTGTTAACATATCC
Organism: Diplodus puntazzo; assembly: GCA_963678695.2. Lineage (NCBI taxonomy): Eukaryota > Metazoa > Chordata > Actinopteri > Spariformes > Sparidae > Diplodus > Diplodus puntazzo. Next base: position 12,738,929 of record OZ023163.1, on the reverse strand, counting down.
ATGGTTTGCAGAAAGATATATTGCCAATTTTTATTCTGGTGATTCTGTAAATTTGCTGCTGGAAAATGGTTTGAATAAATCTGGCAACAATCAAATTTTTAATCTAAAAATGTACTTTACTGTAATTTGATTATATAATAGTTTAAAAATGATTGAGTAAAGCACATTGTACTTATTTACAATGGGGAAAAAAACACTAAATCATGAAACCACTGTTTCATATCAAATGAAACAGTGGTTTGTTACATCATAGTTTGGTATCGAGGGCCTGAAGTCAGAAAAAAAACATTAAAAAAATGTTATTTTGCTGAAAGTTGGATGAGAAGATTGACACCACTGAGGCCAGCTGCTGGTTAGCTTAGCTAAGCATGAAGAAGTGCAAGTCTCTGCGAGTTCTCAATGATATCATGTAATTCAAATAATATTCAGCAAAAATAACAACCTAATTGATGATGTTAATATATTCATACACATATAAAGAAATGTCTATCGGTGTCTAAATATATAAACCTCACTTTTTTAATCACTGTTTGCAGACTCATTGGCTTGTCCTTTGAAGCCTTTAAAATCCAACCTTTCTACCTGAAGCAGTAGTAATTGGTGTGCAAAGCACACGGCACAGCACAGATCTCAGGAGCAGTCAGTGCACTTAGCATGACACCTCATCACTGCTTGGGCTTTTCTCAGAGCACCTGAGAGCTTCACATCAGAATTCCACCCGAGTACAGGCAGGTGCTCGTGGTACAATCTGAATGAACACAGGAACAGGCAGCAGTCAATGTCTTTTTTGCAGCCCCCTGTGCAGGACAGCACATCTTGAATCTGCAATAGTCGTGCTGCTCCCCTTCGCCTTGGAGACGCGGTTGGATAGCGCAGTATAATCCTTCACTAACAACCCACTCCCCTCTGTGTACTGAAGAGGCAGAGACAGAAGCCTGTGGGTCGGCATTGAAGAGGCTGCTCGGACACTTTGATGTAATCATTGGTATCAGTATTACAGAGGCCGAGTTGCTCCGCACTCACGGGGGGGATGCTTTTGAGGGCTTGTTCTGACATTTGGCTTTAATAACAGGACAAATGATGGCCTGGAGTATCACACACATGGGCTTTTCAGAGGGGCCATCTGTTGCAGAAAAATAGAACATAATATCTTATTAACATGCTCCTTGAATCTGGAGTGAGTTGAGGTATGATTTTGTTTACAAATTATTTTCCAAAGCATCGCAAGAGTGAAAGCAGATCACATGACCTGTGTGCTTCATACATCTTGCTTCTGTGAGTAAAAACTTCAAGTGGTGGGTCGAAGATGCGTCACAATTTCCTTTGAAACCCCCTTTTTTTCCAACATGATGAGTGATGACTCATTAAATTTTTATTGGATTTAATGTTTATTTTTGCCATATTTTACCCTAATGCACATCACTGCAGGCAGGACTGTCATTAGTATTTTACTGATATGTTTTAAATAACTGTAAACTGAATCTCTCATATGGAGTGTGTGTGGGAACAATACAAGAAACTCAGACCTCACTCTACAGGCTCTTAAAAACCACAAAGGATAATTTTCACAATTTTCTGACATTTCCTTGACATAACATTTATTCAAGTCAACAACAAAAAAAATCATCTGTGTCTTAATTTATCCTGTTAAAGTTAGTTGCAGCACTAAACAAAACAACAGACCCACACCCATGTTGGACAATAATTGGTGTACGTGTACCCTCACACCATCTGCCTCAGTGTTAGCTTTGGAAAGCTGCCTGCTCTCAGTCTGTTATACCATTGGTTGTCAGCCTGGGTGTCCCAAACCCTAAGGGGGTCATGAGATTATTTTTTTGAAGGGTTGTTCTGATTGGACATTCACCATTTTTTCTGTTTTTGTCATTTTTAGGACTTTTTCAGATGCAGTTTGTCAGTTAAAGGTCCCAGTGCTGATGGATCACCAATACCAACCTGATGTTTCTGGGCAGTTGTAACTCCAAAAGGTTGATAACCACTGTGTACTACAATAGACTGAGGAGGTCATGATGTGCTCTTAAAATATATCACTTCGAAATAGAACTAAATCTATTACTTTACTGATTTTGAGGAGAATCCTTTCCAACATCATAATTGCGAGAGTACCTTTTTTTTCTTACTCGATTGTGATATAAGTAGCCTACTTGAATGTTACAAGGTTGGAAATGCACAGTATAACTAGGCTGTATGTAACAACTATACCCTAATTATAGGGTGTCTGCAATTATAGCGGTCACGCTTTTTCCACTCTTCATCATATTGTTGAAAATGGCCGTATGTTTGAATAAAGCGTGTACACATTCAGTTACAGTGACTAAACACATCACAATCAGCTTTGAAGACAGAACCATGTTTAATTTGTGTGTGAAGTATAAACTCACTGTCACATTCACAGAAACAATGGGGAGATGACCTCACAGCCCTTTATGAATTCAGTTTAATGAAAATGAATCAATCATGCTGCAGTTATTGCAGTGCCGTACTGTCTCATGCCTGTCTGACAGCTCAAGTGTTATTAAAGCCACTCTACACGGAGCAAAAAAAAATACACTTGAGCCCAGCTCCATGGCTTTGATTCCAGTATGAAATTCATCCTATTATAGCTACACTTCCGAAAACATTGTTGAGGCTTTGTGCTGCCGCCATTATGCAATGGTCCCATTCTGCCAAGCAGCTTAGGCAGTAGGCTAACAGCCACAACAGTTGCATGGTCTGTTCTACTGCTGTCTCATGCATTCATATTAGCCGCAGAGGGAAGATGCACGCTGGAATCTGTCCATGCACATATTTTACACTTCTGAGATCCTGAACCTCAGGATCCAGGAGTGTACGAGCTGTTCATGTTGGTGGCGACCGCTGTGGGCTTCCAGTCCGGCTGGTAATAGTGGATGTTGCGGGTGCGAGCCCAGTTTGCAAACGCCTTCTTCTCCGTGATGAAGCGGTGGTGGCTTCCTCGCCGGCTCCTCTCGTGGGAGAGATACATGGTGCACTCGTCAGGCCCAGAGGGCTCGTAGTAATGATACGGCACGGAGGGATGGGAGGAGGATCTACAAGGCGGGAGAGCAGAGGAGAAAAGAGAAGAGTGAAGCATGAAAAGGCACGAAAGTGAAAGTGTGAGGGAGAGAAATGGAGTGATAATTATGAGAAGAGAGCGGGGGGAGAAGGGAGTGGAAGTGAGTCACAGTGGGGAAGAAAATGATGACAGCCACAAAGGAAAACAGAAAGATCAGAAGAATGTGTGCTCACAGATGTGTTCATTATACACCATCTCATTCCTCTGATAGCCGCAGTTGCAGCACGCTCAGTGGAAGATTCAGCCACATGAGAGTCACTTCAATCTGCACCCAATTTCTCCATGAATATCCAAATGTGTCAAACTGTCCTTGGCTCCCCGAAGACGACATTAGCCAAGTAATTCTTGCATTTCTAGTGAACCTGAATGTTTCACAGGCATATTTAACTGTGGTACTTTGCACCTATTCAGTGAATGATGTTGTTTTTATTATAAAAATGTCAAGATGAATGTTCCCACAGGCAACAAAAACCCCAGTCATTCACCAGCCTGACTGCATGGCAATAAAAGATACTTGAAGTTGTCACTGCAGGGAGCAAATGTTATATTGCACTGCAAGTTGAAGACGCCATTAACGACGTACTAGACAAGATTTTTATGTAGGAAGACACCCATGTTGTCACAGTAAATCACAGAGTGGAGCTGCATCCACTTTGTGCACCATTTGTCCCTTCTGCTCAAACAGGAGGTGACAAACTGAATACTTGAGACCTGAGGATAACGGATTAGATGAGACGGGATGTTACAGAGTGCGTGTCCGACACAAGGTTAAAATCTTGGTATCTTTCACATAATCATGTGAATGATATTCTGTATATGATAATGGTCATTTAAAATTAATTTGTGGTTTAAAAAGGTAAAAAGAAGCCTTTTGCCACTTGTTAAAAATTAGCACATGAAGGTTGTTTATCTATACTTGTAATTAACGAGGTGGAATCATCTTGTGTCACTTCATTAAAATTTATGATGCCTTCAAATGAGTCCCGCGAGATAGTGTTTCCACCTGACGAGTCAAGGACACAATACTCTTGGCTTTGAGGTGGTGTAAGTCATGTCAACACTGTTGCTAGGAAACTGACAATAAAAAGGGGACACTGTCTTGTTTCTTTTCCAAAGGGGCTTCATGGTTTTGTGTTTTCTGCATTTTTCAATGTCAAATGCAATCGATAACACTTTAGCAAACATTAGCAAACGACACCCGTGAACCCTGAGCTTCAGTTTACAGAGGCTCGTTGTGGGCCTTCTTAGGAACACGCCAACTATGAACCTACTTGAGGGCACCAAGTAGGCAAGTTTTAGCCCATGCCAACATATCGATGATCACTTTATAATGTCTTTTACCTCTTTGTTTTGGTTTCACAGCCTTATCATTACAGTTCTACTTTGGTCACAGCTCTCATTAGTGGTATTTTCAGACACACCAGGCAGCTGCTCTCGGTGAAATAGCTAAAATAAACTCGCTGTGCACTGCCTGCCCCACACCCAACAGGCAAAGTGAGTGACTAGCCGATGATCTGAGAGGATAATTTAGCAGCTAAATTGTCAGCTATTTTTCACAGGACTTGGTGGACAGAAAAATAGCAATGGCAAAAATAGCAATACAAGGAAAGTGCATAAGGCTAAGATTTAGCAGGTGGCAAAAACTCCAATGCTAATGTTTGTTATGTGAATATAAAAGTTGGTGATATGTCAGTGTTGTGTTCTCAGATTGTTTAAACTACCCCCAAGTCCCCGGTAACTTGGGGGCATCCATTACACAGGTAGTTTAAGTAAGTAGAAAGATGTGCTCTTAAACTCACACAAGTTAACCAAACTTCATCACATCCCTTTGGATGAAAATGACCAACTGGCCATCTGAGCGAATACCAAAGTCTGTGTGTCATCTACAGCACAAAAACTTGTTGTATTATAAATTGTGATATGTGTGCAGAGTGAAGAAAAAAAAAACTGAGCACCCAAATTCTGGTATCAAAAAACGACTGTACCTGCAGAAATCCGGTGGCACCATGCCAAACACGTTGGTCCGGTCACACAGCTCGAGGGCTATGGCCATGGTGAACCATCCGGTACTCAGCCAGGAGTTGGAACTCTTCCTGAAAGACAAAGGTCACCATCTTTAGTACATCCATACTCATGTAGTGTAAATATATCCGGAGTACTGGAGACCAAATGAGGCTAAATAGATTAAAGCCGTGAACACACGTTTCTATATTTAACTTGAGCAATCATCTTTTCGTAAATGGAGGCGAAATGACAGATTGAAGAAAGACCATCGTTGCTTCTATTGTACACAACAATAAAAGAAATATCCATGACTAAGACATTTATTCTGGCACTGCTTACATGAAAGCTGATGTGATTAGATCCCCCAGTCAAATACAACATCCTCTTATCCCTCCTTTTGGTTTACTCTTCACATGCAAATGAGATTATGAATGGCTGTGGATGTCTTTATCCGTTTGGCTCTTTTTTTGTAAGCCAATATTCAGATGGCCATTTTCTACAGCACAGATGTACCTCAAATTAAGAGAGACAGGCAACCATCATGTGTTAAAGGCAGGAAACCTGCCCCTGTATACGTATAGTAGAAAAAAAGAAACTAGCTAGGGTTGTCGTCTGTAGATCAAAATCCTGCTTGGCATGCCAATTTTCTTTCTGTATAATATCTCTCTCTCAATTAGGAAGAAGAACAGATTCTGCAGGACGTTGTTATACAGTATATTCCATGTAGAATTTACTATTAATCTATGGGACGTCCTCTATCTTTGGATAAAGCTCACAAATTCCTACAATTGTCACTTCCAGTGAATATTTGTGAGTTCTCACTCCAAGATACTCATTTATGCTAGCTCACCATTTTGTTTTCTGCTTACAATGACTGGGGAACTTTGATCCTAATGACACTGCACTGAAATGTGTTTCTTTCTGATCTTGAGCAACCTCTGTTAATGTCTTATTACATGGAAGCACAACATCACAAAATACTTTGCAATACCCTCCCTAAGCTGAGCATTAGTGTGACAACTGTAAACGTGGCACCACTCAAATTCCTTAAAATCCATCCAGACATAACATAAAGTGTTTTAGAGTGCATCGAACCTTATCTTTTGTGAGCAAGTTGAACAAAATTTGTGTGTGTGGAAACAAAAAAGGCATTCAGCTTGTCTCAGTTTAGTCACACCAAAACAAAACTCAGAGACAAGACTGATTCTGTGAACATTTACCTATCGAGCCCCGTTTCCTTTTTAAATAGTTCGTCAAATTTCAGCATTTTGTTTCGGGAAATGATGTAGACTTTGAGTTTGGGCAGTAGCTGGTTCAGCAGCTTGAGGTGGTTGTAAACGTTCCCTTTTCCATCCCGTCTCATGAGGCTGCTCGGGCCCCAAAAGATGAACACCGTGTCTTGGCTCACGTTGAGCAGCTCCTGCCGGCTCCGCAGCACCCTCTGCAGGCTGGAGTGAGCTATGACACGCAGGCTTGTGCGCTGACCGACGTCCTGCTGATAGCCGATGCTGGGAGCGTCGTTCATACGGATAACACAGTCAGAGCTGTCGATTTCTCCGCCTCTCTTGCTCCCACTAAGATGGCCGGAGCTGGTGACCAGGGCACAAGTGTTGCAGTGCATCTTCAGAGGCTGTAGAGGTGAGAGGTTAAAAAGGTCAGGCAAGGTTGTAGTTCAAGTCAAAGAACATTGAGGACAGGCTGAGGCATAACGCAGGCTTATACCACCACAGCTTTATAGGAAGAATTAAATACTAGATACCAAAACAAGGCTGAGCAAAGCCGCGGTATCCAGGTTTTAATTGTTAAATCCATAGTAAGCAGTGAACACAAAGTACAGCTAAGGATGATGGGGATGTCATTGGCTCTGCAGATATTTGGTAATATTGCACACATTAAAATGTTGATGTGCTAACTGCACCAAAGGAAAAGTTATGGGATTGCACATCAATTGTTATATGTGCAACATTTCATGGACGTCCATCCAATAGTTGTTGAGATATTTCATGCGAAACCACAAAAATTATAACCCTATGGTGGTGCTCGAGGAAAAATTGCCCTCAAAAAGAAGCAACCAACGATAGTAGTAGTAGAGATCCTTATGGCTTGACCTTAAAATCTGCCAAGAGGGAAAAAAAAGAATGACCCTAAAAGAGTTCAGCACAGTGTGCTCAATAGCATATGTCGACACAAGAGCCTCACTTGATGTAAAGCATCTGTGGTAAAGAAGACAAAACTTTATAAATTAATTCCAGGCTTTTTAAATTTATACTCACAGGTTAATGAGGTTTTCCATCAAGCACACACACACACACCAATACCTGAATAGAGCATGAATAAAGTGACAGAATTGAAACAGAATTGAGCAGCTCGGCTGGTAATGGGATGTTCCGTCAGGTATCCAATTATTCAAATGCACTGCAGATTATCATGGTTGACAGTAGAGCAGGGGCTGTTCTCTGCCGTACCTTTTGGTTTTTGTAGGAAAATCACAACTACACATAAGCCTGTACCTTTATTCAAACACAGAGCAATGTTCTTTTTCCACAAAAACAAGGGATGCCTGTTGTCAGAACATGCTCCCTTTGTACACAAGTCCACTTCACTCAGAAAATCATTCATGTATGCCAGGTTTGTGAATGTAGTACGTATTGCAGAGCTTGCATTGCATTTACCAGGTATTCAGGTTGTTCTGCCCAACCAGGCTTTCAAAGTTGGAAAAAGGCAAGCTCGGATTGAATGATCCGACAGCGAAAACCCAGAGACTCTTCACATGAATTATTCCCAACCTTAATAGGGAGCTACATTGGCATTCTGAACTGTGCTCTGAGCTTCACACTCCATCAGTTTCTGAGGTGGCAATGTGTGTGTTCATCTCCGTGCGTGCGTGTCTGTGCGCATACAGGTAATATTACCATCGCCACAGGCTGTGCTGCTCCCACTGCTATATTTATAATACTCTTCCACTATCTCTGTGACCCCACACTGAATGATTGCCTAGTGTGGGTGTATGTGTGGGCGTAGGTGGCGTGGATGTCCTCAAATCTTAGCTGGATGTGGCCTCAGATGTGTAGTTCAATCACGTTTCTCTGGCAAGAGTCTGCAACTATCTAAAAGTGTCTCAATAAAAAAAAAAAAAAAAATGTAATCCCCTCTATACACAAAAACACACATAATCGCTCTCTTTGTGTTGAGGACCAGGTATTTCCATTCTCCTTCACATTGCCCAAAACAATCCACATCCTGCTGGAGTGTGTTCGCAGACCCCCTTTCCTCAATAACAGGTAGGCAGGCGCGAATTATGTGCTTCACCGCACAAACACACCCTTCCTGACTAAGCAGGGGGAAATAAAAAAATCACAGTCCTTTCAGCTGTTTCTTCTTCTACGTGCGACAGATAGAGTGCAGTTTCCCTTCGGCGCCGTCCAAACAATTACTCCCAAGCAACTTTTAATCATTCTGGAATTCGGGGAGTGTGTTAAACTAGTAAAAGGCAGTTGAAGGTTGCATATGAAAGTGTCCTTGACAATCATGTTGAGGCTCCAGTGCCAGTCCCCCTATAGCTTCTGACAGCTTGATGATGCTGGGAAATAGGTACTCACAGAGCATGTATCACTACGCGAGGGGGCTTTCAGTATCAGATAGAAAATATTTGAGATGGCAGGCGGCTGAAGAATAATGAGTGTAATGTGTTGCATTTTACCTCATGATCAACCTTGAATTAACACAGCGGCCCTTTAATTTGTGAGCACTTGAACACATGCTGACTTCCCCCCCCCCCACCCCCCCACCCCCACCCCCCACCCACCCACCCACACCCACACACACACACATACACACACAGGGCTGCACTTTATCATGAGGACAGAGGGCTGCCTCCCTTAATCAATAATGAATAGCCTCGTAAGAAATACACCGTCTCGGATACACCAAACCAAAAAGGCAATGATGCGATGCCGGCTGGATTAAAGAGAGCCGTGGCGAGACTTCCAGTGTCATGGCTGTGCAGCATCCATGTTTCGTCACTATCAAGAGTCTTGGTTGTTGCCGCTTCCAAATGGCCGATTTCTACAGCATGTGCTCATAAGCTGTTCATTATGTCTTGCCAAGCATCATACAGTATTAGAAACAACCCCCAAATTATACCACATTTTTATGCCAGCTCTTGGCTTATTGGTCGACAACAGGATGATGATAACTACTGAGTAACTAAATTACATTCTGTTGTATTTGTATTTTGCTGTTGTTGGCCTTATGGGGGGGGGGGCAATATAATACAACTTTAATCCATCCTGTTTCTGCTAATACCGTTTGTGCTACATTAAGTTTTTTTAAATGCCTGTTTGTATGTTTGGATTCTTCTATTGTATAATTTAGGAACTTGAAAAGAGAACACTGTTGCATTCAGTGCAGCAGTAGAAGAAGACGCAGTCAATTACGGCCCACACACCGACTCCCAACTCATCAGTATGATCCTGTTTATATACTTCCCAGGGGATCCCAGGATCATAATTGCTTTCAGAGCAAACCCCATCAGTCAGACTCTAATATTGCACCAGAGCTTCCAAAGTGCCTCCGTCTGCACCCATTTCAGTTTGACAGGGAAAGCAAGTATAGACCTACAGGAAAAAGACTTGGCAAGGCTTTAGAGGTCAGAGAGGAGTCATTGGTACTGAACAAGAAAGGCCCAATTGTAATTGTTACCAATGGAGTCAAAGAATAAGGCCAATGCTATTCGGTATGTTTCTTGTTGTCAACAAGTCTAATCCTCACACTCTCTCTCTCATGGTTATAGTTTTAAATTACCTTTTCTCTTGAGTTTTCACGTTATTAGAAAAATCGGGGGGACGTAAAAACACAACTCAACACAATATAGAAAAAGGTCTAGAAATGTGATATATTTGATGCAGAAATGTTACATTCGAATTCTTTATATTATGTTTAGTCCTTATCTCAAACTTTTTGTTTAGTATGCTAAAATGTTCCCATGCCATTTAATCTCAAGGTCATGGTCACAACTGACTGGAGGATTTTGTTATTCACCACCGTTATCAGAATTAACAGATCACCCCCAAGGATATTCTGGTTTGATCCCAACTCATTATACTCTACAACTTTCTTCAGAAGTGGACCTTCAACATTAGACACTACCGGTTACACAAAGATTGACGCACAATTTGATGCCCTCAAAAAATTCCCAAATTGTACAGATGCAAAAAATTACTTTGATCTGGTTTTATGCGTGATGAATAACACATAACATAAACTAACCAAAACAAAGTAAGAAAAAACAAAACAGAATTCCATTTAATTATCAGTGCAGTTATGCAGTTTTGGTGTGATACTGAGTATTTATATCTGAAAGGTGTGGAAAACTATTGTGACCATGTTTGTTATTATAAAGAAACATTTATGTATCTAATTGTTTTTTGCACATCGATTGATGAACCATCAATTATCTTTGGCTAAACAGGAGGATCAGGTCATTGTTGTTTCTGGTCTTTAAATGGCATTTGTTGACATTAAGAAAAATACAGCTACAGCCAATAATCCTCACGTCAACATCAACTGTACACTTTATTACTTTTCTAGAATTAGGCTATTGGCTCAAATGAGAGCAGAGCTGGATTCGGTGGCACCTGTTGGGTGATGTGAGGGCTTAACGATCTGCTTTCTTTTCTCTCCGAGAATCAATTAATTACAGCCGAATCCTCCTGACAGTTGACATCTCATTAAGCTCCTCCTGGTAGCACACATTCAACTCGCAATCCTGAACTCGGTCGGTTTCTCAATTCGAGGGAACGAAGGTGAGATGATAAAAGGCGCTTGTTTTCATCTCCTTCACCCAGTCGACCTCAGATGAAGGAGAGAAGCGGGTGGCTAAATCCCGGAGGACGTAGCCCTCGTTAGCAGCACAGACAACACAACGACCCATCCCAAACAACATATCCAGATACAGATCACATGTTAACACCAGGTGTAATTGGGGCCTTAAGGTATATACAAATTAGGCTATGTAAAGTCAGTCTGAAGAACACGCCGGATATCTGTTTTGCCTCAGGTGCAACCTTGCTTTGAGTGGAATTTGCATATCCTGGAACTTCATCCATTAAGTAAGCTACATGTTATCACACGTACTCTGTAAGACAGCTTAAAAATGGTATGTTAGAAAGGAGTCAGCACAGATAGGGCACATAATAGCACCCATTCCTTCATGGCTGACTGCATTAAAGGCTGTCAGAGCACAGAAAGGGATCGCCCATAATAAGTAGGTACATCATAAACTAGCATAGGCACACAACCCACATTCATGCTTCCACACAGCCTTTGAGATTAGAGCACATAAAAGGCCAATGTAGATTGATTCTGCTGACAGTTCTTCAAAAGGTCAACATCCCTTTAACTGGAATCGGCAAAACATCAGCCAGGCGGGGAAGATGAGGAGCCGAGCGCAAGAATGGAGCGGCTGTCTATTTAGGCGTTTCGAACTCAAAAGTATGTGTGATTTGAAAGGGTCTATTCAACCCGGCCGCTCTAATTACTGTAGCTTGTCAAAGCAAAGACACGCGCCCCAGAGGAGGACATCTCAGGAAAAACGTGCAGACATTGCAGAAGACATAATGAACAGCGAGACTGCCATACATCCGCTCAAGATATCCCACATAAAGGCAGCGTGCCATCACTTTGAAGTCTGATCTCACAGCGTTTGGATTTGTGGGATTCAAGGCTGCTTTTCGCCCGTTTCTCACATCACTATTAAACACTGAGAAGGCTGGAGGAAAAAGCCAAATGTCTAGCCTTTAACCCTCAGTGCGTGAAGCAGCACAGACTCTGATTAATTTGTGCTGGGTGATTTGCACCCACATAGGTGAGACATAAATGAGACCATCACCCCATGCAGGCAAGATAAGCACGGAAGTTAACACGAGCCATAAAAAGGCACATCAGATAGAGCTCCCATCGCATTTTCAAGCATCCCTGGCTCCAATGAGGGCATAACATTTTAACAGCATGTTTGGGCATTTGCATGCATCTGTGATCAGTGCTGTGTTAATGTGTGTTTTAACGTGTACGTGCACATGTGTGTGTTGCTTGTCTGAGAGCCAAGATTCCCTCCAGCAGCAGACCTCAGACGACCCTGGAGGGAGCAGTACGGACTGATCCACCCACTCCACAGATCCAACAGCAGGTATGGTTAGTCATTCCCCGGCTCTGTCTCAGAGAGCAGCAGCAGAGCTGGAGCCGCGCCCCCCCCCCCCCCCCCCCCCCCCCCCCCTCCCCCTGGGAGAGAGGGGGCCGAGTGACACTAAGCGGTGTGAAAATGTCGCAGCGTGGATCTGTCATGAATCAGTCGTCATCCAGGAGGAGGTGGATGTGCAGGAAAGACTGCACCGCAAGAAAACTCTGAACTGAAGTCACTGCCTCTCATTTCTCTCAAGAATCCGTAGATGAATGTTTGTTTTAACGAGGTCTGATGAGAGGTAAAACATCTCAGAGAAAACATCTGAAGAAAGTATAGGAAGCCTCAGCCGGATCAAAACTCGAACTCTCTCAAACACTCATGTCACTGACCATTAATCACTGAGAGGTGAACTGTAACCAGCACTTTTTTCCCTCCAAATCCTCTCCTCCGCTCAGCGCCGCCTGAGCAAAGCAATGTCCTTTCCACTCTGCTGTGCCTCGCTGCGTATCTCTCTCACCGAGGGGAGAAACGACGCTGTCTGAATCATCTATCTATCTGAACGAGCTGTCTGTAACACTGAGCCGGGTCTAAGCGATAGGCCTCTGCATTACAATAACAGAGACTTATACGACCAAAAGATTACAGCCGAGATGTCTTGAGTAGCCCTTCTAGAAGAAATCCATCCTGTTTTAAGTGCTTTTGTCACTGAATATTTCATGGTTGGACACATTAATTATGAATCAAGAAACAGAGTAAACTACAGAGAGAATTTAGAAATGGTGGTGCTGCGGCAGGTTCAGCTTTTGATTTCAGAGTTTAAGAGCTTAATTGTAATTACCGTGGTCTCACAGCTGGAATAAAGCTTCAATTAATTCTTCTTTAATCTGAGGCTTTTCCTCATCAACAGAAATTGTTTAAAAATTTCAATTACTGCATTTATTGCAAAAAAAGGGTGCACTAATCACTAAAATCTAAATGAAATGTAAAAAACATGCAAATAGTCAGTGTATTACACGAAGTGAAAAAACCTGGACATAATGTTGGACACAGAACAGGCTTTCCCAGTTCCCCCTGAAACCAGAACAGGCTTTCCCAGTTCCCCCTGAAACCAGAACAGGCTTTCCCAGTTCCCCCTGAAACCAGAACAGGCTTTCCCAGTTCCCCCTGAAACCAGGCCAGTTCCCAACGCTTCAGAAAGCCATTTTCAGTGCATACCTGAGCTCTGCATTAACATGCCAGTCTCTCCACTTTAACCGAATGATAGCAGAATACAGATGAGCTGCGAGTTTTGGATTACATATGTACGAAGGTGCCACAGCAATCAGTGTTGCTTTTTGAGGGTTAGGGCTCGACACGTATGTTACAAATGCACATGAGGGAATTCAAATGATTTTACTGTAGAATGGCTGAACAGTAGCACTTAAGGATAGCCACTGTGTGTTATACTCTAGTTTGCAACAGTTAATTTGCTGATTAGTGGTCAATTATTTAATAAATAATCGCCAACAATTTTGATTTTTTAAGTCTAAATCCAATGATTTAGGATATATTTTCTGGTCTTTACTCCTCCATGACAGTAAACTGAATGTCTTTGGGTTTTGGATGAAACAAGAGATTTGAGGACGTCATCTTGGTGCTCTGGGAAACACACCTTGACATTTTTCACCATTTTCTTACATTTTTTAGACCAAACAACCCAGCAATTAATTAAGGAAATAAAAAATGTTAGTTAGACAATATTAGGATTTTTTTTTTCTGATTCAAGCTTCCTATTTATCTATGACAGTAGAGCAAATATTTTGGGTTGTGGACACAATAAATTTGAGGATGTCATCTAGACCAAACAACTAACTGATTAATCAAACAAATACGAAAAGAATCACTAGTTGCAGCGCTGGTATCGAGCAAAATGTGTCCAACGCACATCCCAGACAAAATCAAGATGTTTTCCCTGCAATTTTTCTCCTCAGTCTGGTACGACAAAGTCCCCATATGCTGCTGTCGCCTATACCTCCAATGCTGGACTCTGTTGGCTGCCAGTAATGCCTTTTTCCCCAAATCCCACTCCCCTCTCCACACAGGAACAGAATGAACTGACAACAACCTGAAGCCTCACCCAAAACGCTGCCATTGTTTTTGCTGGAACACACAACCGAACTGAGGTTTAACCTCTGTCTCTGTGGTGGGTGAATGTTTAAGCCTTGCAGCTACATGAACCACCTTCCTACCCATCTCAGTGGAAGGCGAATGGATTTCTTGCTTTTCTAAAGACAAACTGGCAACTAAATATAACGGTACGGGTACTGTTTAATCAAACAGATGATCGTTTAGGTGTTCTTTCTTCTGGCCTGCCTCAGAGCTTTACAGCAATATAAAAATCATGTGATAGTTTGGACATGAAATGACATTTCAAAGGAAGAATCAGTTGCACCCTCATCAAGAGAAGACAAGATCATCTCCCAATGCACAGATGGTGCATGTTTACCTTGTGATCCATGACACCCGTGTACCCCTCAAGGGTTGACGTTTGGTCTCTCTGCCGTCTCTCCGGCTTCTTAGTGGATGGAACAGCTCCATCCAAACGTCTGGATGAAGACGACGACGATGATGATGCCGTTAAGGAAGGTGATCTGCCACCAGAGCTGCTGTTGTACACCAACATAAAGCCGGTAACCATGGTGACGATGATGATGCCACTAACTCCTTGGCACTGGAGAGACACATGAAAGACACAAGTTCAAAGGAGGGAAAGTAACACGGAAGCCAGAAAATAAGCCTCGGAGCTTGCATCACTCTGGTCAAGAATTCACAGCTAATTAAATGTCAGCGTTCAAATTAAGCTTAGGCATCACAGTAACAACAGCTGCTCTCTGCTCGTGCAAGGCTGCGCATGAAATGTCAGCTGTGCCACTCAACACGGCACTGTCAACACGTTGTACAGAGCGCTGCGAAAACAGTAAGAGAGGCTGCTGGTTTGAAAACATGCTCCCGGCAGAAAAATCAACAACCTGCGCTCCTAAAACATTATTATCATGACTATAAAAACAGGATCAATTAACCAGCTGCAATACAATAAAATAAAAATGTTTTTGTTTGTTTTTCTTAAAGTGCAATCAGGTCACAGTAGGCTCGCAACTCACTTCTGGGCAGCAAAAGGCACAAAAGCCACGAAAAGGAAGCATCACAGTGATGTTTCCTGAAGGGTCTCATTCATAATTACCACTCTTATCTTCATCTTCATTTCCCCTCGTTTCCAGCCGCAGACCGAGCCTTCATCCTATCGGGGCCAGGAGCTCTCTCGCGGAGCGTCGGGACTCTTCAGCATGCAACACTCGAGCGGCGGCATCAGCGGGATGAGCGCGCAGCGAGCGACGGCGACGCTCCACTACTCCTCTCCCATGCTCTCCTCCACAGGGACGCCCTCCACTCAGCACCGCCCTCCTCAGGGTCCTAAAATCCTCGGCTGTCACTTCGTTGAGTGTTTACCCCGCTCTCAGGGTTCAATGGGGGTTCAAGAGATGGTAATTACAAGCAAAACATTATTATAATGTGCCACACGCAGTCCTCCTTTTAAATATTAAAATCGGCTTGGCAGCCTTTTTTTTTAAAGAGACATTGCGTATGTTTCTCTGTATCTAACCACACTTTACATCAATAATCCCTTAATCTTGGCACAGTCACCAAATGACAGTCGTTATTCTTAACACATTGTGTGAAACTGCTCCTTTTCTGTGCAGTTTCTGGCTTTCATGCAGAATGACAGTTAATTTCCAATGACCCAGTGATGCATTCAGTCTAGATTGTCTGAATGGGTGGATGGTTTTCTAATGACATGATTTTATTCTCATGTTAATCAATGTGCCCATTGTGTCCCTGCATCCAAATCAAATCTTCATCCAAACATTGTTGTCTTTCAAACATCTTGGCATTTTAAAAAGGTCCAGTGTGTAGGATTTCGGAGTGATTAAGATAAAGGAATGGAATATGATATATGGTTTTCATCAGTGTATAATCACCTTAACATAAGATTCAGTGTGTTTTTCTTATGCTAGACAAAGGTTTACGTAGGTCATCGTTAAATAAGAGAGGTCTCATCACAATCAGTCAGTTTATAGGAGGGATGTGGTACCAGAGTGTATCTTTCTCTCCATCTACACATGTGTTGGGATTGTCCACTACTTGAGCAATCGTGGATGGCCTTGTTCTCTCAGATTAATAAAAAGTTTAAAATGCTAAAATTTGCTGCCCAAGTAAAGTATATGTGTGGGTAACACTGTTGTACAATGAATAGGTTACATGCAATGGGAAACTGGCTTCTGTGTAAGATGAACTGTGGGTGATGCATCGGCTCACTGCAGCCAACCAGGCACCAGCGGGCACCGTGTTGGTGACCACTGTCCTTTATTGAGCCTTCTTCCTTATAGTCTGCCATGTTGCACCGCCATGTTTCTACAGTAGACGGGAATGGAAAGTCTCTAGAGCCGGTGTGTAGTGAAACACTGGCTCTAAAGACAGAGCCTTTCACTTTTTTTGCCTCCATAAGGGAGGGTGAGAGAAGGTATGTTCAGATGGTTGCAATTTGCAACCTCATTGCTAGATGCCACTGAATCCTGCACACTGGACATTAATGGAGCCCAGCATGTGTTGTTGTATAGTGAGTGATTGCTGATCAATGGAGTTTTTCCCCACTGAGGATTTCTTTTCCTCCTGGAGACAGCAAGTGACAAGGCGAGCTTTATTAAAGAAAAGCTGAATGATACAAAACCAAGAAAAAACAAAACGAGTAAAAATGACCAAAAGACAAAGTAGAAACAAAAAAAGCTTAAACAAAAGCAAAGTAAAAGTCAATTAAAAACACAAGTAACAAAAATCAGAAACATACCAAGGTGAGACTCTGGCGATGACACCGTAGGGAAGACATTAGGGAACACAAAGACTTTATCCACACACACACTAACAAGGGAATGAGGTACAGGTGGAGTGAGGCGGGAAAAGGACAGGTGAGGGAAAGAAACAGAAAAACGCTGAAGGGAGGGAGAATCACACAGAGGGAGGAACTGAAAAGTAACACCAGGCACATGAGGGCACAATTTCAAAATAAAACAGGAATCCCGAGAAAGAACAAAAAACCAGGATCATCCTCATGACTTTATGTGTCTTCTAGGAGCAAAGACTGCTTCTGTGGTAACACACAGCCATCTAACATAACATGCAAGGTTGCAGTGACATTTTTCTTTACTGTGCGATACTACCACAGCTGCCATTGCATATTTTCTGTTGTATGTATTGTAGTTGTTACTGTAATGTGCTTACTGGCAACAATAATGCTCACTGACTGAAAGTGATTTGTGAATGCACTTGTGTACATAACATAATAAGACATAACTTTGGGCAGGTCTAAAATAAAAAATAAATGAATAAATAAATATTTCTTATACTGATCCCTTGGTTATGCAGAGATAGGAGGAAATTTTATTTTGCTAGCAGTGCTCCACTGGCTGATGATGTTTTATCCTGAACGAAGACATGAAATAGATGTTTTGAGTGAGTAACAGCAGTTAGTAGGTCAGATGAAGTCTGACAGTGTAAGATACTTTACACTGTTACAGTAGCACCTAATGTTTTATGAATAGTAGAGGTGTATCATAATATGAGTAAGTTGCCCCATCATGTCAGTTTTGTAATTGTATTGCATCCAGCTAAACGTTATGATAGGATTACTTTTATTCTTCAAATAGCGTTGGTGAAACCGCAAATAAAGTGATCACTGTCCTTGGTACAGTTCATAAACTTTTTTTTGGTCATCCAAGTCGATTTTTGGGACATCTCATTTAAGGACAGGATAATATTTATCTCATTTGTCACGGCAACCTGAGCAACTAAAGCTGTACACGGGAGCCCAGGGTTTGCTGGAGGCTGTAATCTAGTCAGAAGGAGAATTGAAATGGGAAATGAGTCTTTTTATAGGCACCCTCCTTACTGGCATCATTGTGTGCGTTCACTGATGTGTTGCTCGTGTCATTCCTCAGAAAGTCTCACTTCACAAACTGAAATGTGTCTGTTGGCTACGTGGGAATTGATAAGTAATTTATCTCAAGAACAACAGAGAATGTCCCTGCTGCATGCGGTAAGAAAAATCAGGGTAGCCTACTTTAAAGCTACAGTGGGAACAGCATGTCTTCCCTTTTATGTTTTTGGCCCAGATTTGTGCCTTTTAGACTAATTAGCTTTCAATCTGAAAGCCAGATACAGTGATTCATAAAAAGAACATGATGTGATACAGGATGTCACGATAACACAACATATCACAATGCAGTGCAATGTATGACCTAATGCAAAATGATACAGCTGCCTCTCCACATGAATACAAGCCAGCAATGCAGTTTAGCTCCCAGAAATTACCAAAGCAAATTTACGGTTCAGCTCCCGCCAATAGCGTTACAGTTTAGCTCCTAGCCTAGCCCTCCATCCTTCAACCTCACCTTGCTTTTCCAAGTCATACTCATTTAGCTGGTACTTCCAACAAATGACAAAAGTCAGCAATTCAATTTAGCATCAACTCTTCAACAAACCCGATAAATATTCCAAATCTTTGTAGGCTGCTATTTAATCTTGAAAGCTAGCTATGCAGTTTAATGTCACCTTTTGAACATCTAACATTCAAACCTCTTGTACAGTACACTAAGATGACATTTCGTCACTACTTTGCTATTTTAATGCCGAAGAAAACTCTTTGTTTTGTTCTTAATTTAAAGATCTCTGGCCAAACATTGCTTAAAGTCAGGAGTTCCCTTCCCAGGAGGCCACAAGTTAAACCTGAGCGGTGGTTTCTGCAACAAAAAAATTCTGGCTATCTATTTCTAAGTGGGGTTTTTTGTATATATATGTGTGTATCATACATACTGTACAATGGACTTTACTTTTATCTATCCTGCCACTCCCATCTGCCTTCACCTCCTTTTACTTTATTACCCTGACCTGAGCTTCCGTTTTTTTCCACACCTGAACCACATTTTTTCATCAGCCCTGCAGCACATAAACCAGTTTGCTTTTGTAGCCACCTTTGTCTGTCTGCCTGCTTATCTGCTTATTTGCATCTTCAGTGGGTCATTAAACAATTTAAATGGCTTCACTACTCTTAATTTGGGTTATTCTGCTGCCTCACATCACCTGGCCGACAAGATGTAATTTCATGTAGCCCTTTAAAAACAGACCTACTGCTAGAGTTGTTTCAAAGTTTGGGAATCTTGTGCAAGATACTTTGATCACCTTTGCTTAGTAGTTTAGCCTTTTTTAACAGCTAAAACTGTTAACTACTGATCCGAGCCTCTGAGGACAACAGCTCTGAAATGGAACCACTAGTAGAGCCAGGTCATTTGTTGGTTTGACAGCAATCGATACTTTTTTTAAACTCACAATAAGTCCTACATGGAAATGTATACAAGTGTAAGGCTGCTAAAGTAGATAGCATTTCTCTTTGAGCTCTTGTTAGAGGTCTACTGCAGAATAGATGAGAAATGCGTAACAACAGTCGAAGAGGCACTGCACTCTGTTTAAATTATATGTAATACATAAATCATATAAAACCATGAAGTTGGAAACATACATATATTGATTGTTTGCCAGAGATACGCAGTATTTCTGCCTCGTCACTGTTTTGTTTTTTTTGACACTGTATGGTCATATGATTGGTAGAATAATTTAAATCACCTAATTATCTGTATCACTGAAGAGCAGTGCCTCATAATGCAACTTGCCATTGTGAATTCAGAAGATTAGGTTGCTGGCAGTCTGTGTTTTTTGATTAGTGGTGTCCCTGAGGTCTCAAAACACAACTTCAGGGGGCACACACAACAAATACACACACACAAGGGCAAGGCAAATGTCCGCGTAACGCAACCTATTTTAATTAACTCGATCCTCCTATGCAGTGAGGCGCCAGACAGCTGTCTGTCTACGCTGAGCCAAAAACAAAACAAGTGTGAAATGTGCTGTTTGCACCTGTTTTCTATGCCAGAAGCTGATTGTTTTACTAATTATTATGTCCCCAAATTTGAAGAGTAGATGCCTCTGGGTGTCAATAAATTAACCTAAACTAAGACTTGTCAATGGACTATGATTGCATCCCCTGTTCATGTTAAAGTGCTGTATGCACTATATGTTATACCATGATTGGTGACAGTGGAGGTTTAAAAAAAAAATTATGCTCAGAAAGTGAAGAAATAACTGTTTTGATATTATGACTTCTGTGTTCTGTATTGGAGAGATATTTACTGAAGTTAGCATTGCTGACCATCTAGCCCCAGCCGGTACCGGTCCGAAGTGAGCACATTCCCCCAGACCTCTGGACTCCTCCGGACCACTAGCTGCACGGCTAACGGAGCTATCTGGCAAATGCCAGCTCCAGTTAGCAGCAGTTAGCAGTTACCCTGTTGATATGCTTTGCCCGTTTTGTTTTGAGTATAAATATAGCAGGAGGCCAATTCTTACATATTGCACCTTTAGCAGACTATTTAATCTACCCATTGTTTAGGCATAGGTAATACCACTATTAATCTCTAAAGCTGCAGTAAACAAAAGCAGAGGTGGAGGAGTGGTGAAATTGTATTCTATTCTCCAGTCCAGACAAATATTTTGCACGAAGCTGTGACACAAGTTTAATTATAGCTGCTGAGCAGCGAGGGGTCGGGTCCGGGCTAATTTTGGCAATTCTGAGCAACAAACAGGAGAATAGGAAGACAAGACAGCTGACAACAATGTTCATTTTGGACCACTTTAGGCTTGAACTCACAACTTCAGGAACCAAAGACTGTCATCTATCGCTCTGAGCTAATTGGCAAGTGGCAATACAACAGTGGCTTCACAAATTGAGTAAGCCATTCACTGTTGTGCAGGCAGATTTGAAACCACTGTAAAAAATTCAGTTATCAAGACAAAAATCTGAAAATACACATATTGCAGCATGGAGATGTTGGTAATTTGTTTTTAAAAATGATTGATTTGCCCCATAAGTGGATAACTGATGTTTTAAAATGCTGCTTGCATTGACTGCAATTATTCACATGAGAGCAGAATTCAAAATGTTCTCAAAAATTCAGTTTTTTAGGTAAAATTCTGATATTTGTCAAACATTATCTACCATGACTCTAAAAAATTTTCATTTTTTTCATGAACATTGAAGACTTATTTATCAATTTGCAGGTATATGTTTACAGTAGTGTTCACAGTCAAACATTTTCATGCACTGTAGGCAAAAATTGTGGGAGGAGATAGGTTTTTATAAGTTTTACAGTTAAAAAAAAAAACAGAGTGATGGACTTCATGATTTTAATAGGTTTAAATGTACAAAAGTTTCTTTAGTATTGGGGCTACAGTTTGATGAAAGTGTGAAGTTCTAGTGGGTTGATTTGTTATGAATTTTCAATGTTTTGAACTTTAGTTGCTTGCTGTAGCGCCACCATCAGGACTATTGGCTTGGGTTTACAGCTGAGGTAATCTGGCATGAGACTGGGCCTTTATGCAAAATTTGGTCAGGAGGAATATTGACATGTCCTTGGTATTAAGTAAATCTGGCATGGGGCCGGACATTTCTGTAAAGTTTGGTGAGTTTTCGCCCATGGGAAGTATGACTTCCTCGGAAGAAAGAAAGAAAGAAAGAAAGAAAGAAAGAAAGAAAGAAAGAAAGAAAGAAAGAAAGAAAGAAAGAAAGAATTCTTAGGAATACAATAGTGTCCTGGCAGCTTAGCTGTCCGGACCCTAAAAAGAGAGCATTTAGGAGATAGATAGAAGCTTTAAGCTCTGCCGTTTCAGGCCCAAGAGATAAAACATCTCCATTCTCTTTGCAAATTGTCTCCGCTTACAGACAGATCATTGACTCATCGGCTGGCAGCTCAACCAATCGCAGATGCAATTTCCTGTTGTGCAATATATGTTTCTCCAAACAGCTGTGTTCATCCGATTGATTCCAACCATCTATAGTGCACTCTGTGTCTCTCTTATTCATTTACACAGTGATGCTGTACACCATAACTGTATCCCTTCCTTTATGGTCAGACTTTCAGTTTTTTAGGAGTCAGCAGGGCAGCAACTGTAACCACTGAATGAATAAAGAAAAAGGGTGATTGTGTTGAGTGCATTTCCTTCTGCCTCTGATCATAAAAACTAACCAAACTGCAAATGGACAAATGCCACAGAGGAATAAATTGCCTTTTGTTTCAGAAAGCGGAAAAAGGATGCAAAACAAACCAGCACTAAATGTGACTGTATCTGTTGTGCACCCTCTCGATTATGTAATTAGCAGGCTGTTGGCGTTCATCATTTTCGCTAAATGACAAGCAGATGGGCGGGTGACTCTGGAAAACGTTGTTATTCTGAGAGGCGACCACAATTCACCTACAATAAGTCATTGTCCTTGTTCAGCCCTCACAGGATTAGTGAACCTTGTGAGCAAATACTTTGCTTGACCTTGGAACACGAGATAACATAACGCTTGTAAAAAGGGAATGATGGGATGATACAGCAATACTATTCATCTCTACTAATGCACGAATGCACACAACAGCATGCAGTATGTTTCCAACTGAGCTATAAAAATCCAGGGTCCATCTGGCTGTGGTATCAATCTATTAATAGCATCAAAACCCAACTGCATCAGACATCGGTAAACAGAAGTGTTAAAGATGCATTACAAATGTCTCTGAAAAAACATAGGACTGAGAAACAATCCTTTACATTTCTGTAATTCCCACAAGCCTCCAGTGCACATACACTGAGAATGGTTTTTCCAGTGAAGTGGGAGACATTTGTGTCCAGCAGCTAAACTTGTGAAATGAAAACAGAGAAGGACTAGGTGCCATTTTAAGGGTTATAATGTAGTAGTTATGTATTTTTTTCCTTTTAAAACGATGTCTGACACACATTAGGGAATTTTTATGTATGCCTTAATAAATGTGCTGAGGGTGGATCTTCAGATTGTTCTACATTTATCGCACTTGGCGTTAATGTGATCCTGGTTCTCCCTGTGTGCTACAGGCAGTGATCTTGCCACATCAACACATGATCTGTCCCGGGGGGAAGTCAATCCCTTCGTAATGACTGGCCTTTGGCAAGCTGAGCTCTCATTACTTCTATCCACAGCACTAAGAGAGACATCACTTTTTAGATGTCAGTAATACAAATTACCTGTCTCATTTCTAATCCAATCTCACATTAAATGCATGAAATATTAACGTTTTAGATATTCTGTGAGGGATAATGTTTGGCGATGTGGCAATTAATATTGAGGTAACTTCCCTTTGGCTGCGGCTGTCACAGATAAAACATGATTCTGTCTTGGTTTTACTTTGTTAATTCTGTATGAGAATCTCACCCTGGATCCCTTGGATCCCCCGGTAACTGTACATGTCACTAGAATGGATTCTTATAATCTCTCATAATTAGTGTGCGTCTATATGTGCCCGCAGATATGGACACCTTACTAAGGACTCAGTACATTTACTTCATATCAAATGGGAAATGTTGTAGTTATTCCTCCACTACATCTATCTAAATTTACTTGCAGGACGATATTTTACCTACAAACATACAGCTCATAAATGTTTGAAATGTGACAGTTGTAGTTGTTAGAGTAAATGTCAGGCTCCTGAATTGCCCTGGGTTGTTTTTCTGTTTCTTTTGCCAAAGTAAACTGCCCTCTGGGACCATGTGGGTGTGTAATGATTGTACTTGATTTACATCTCTTATCCTGCTGTTAGTTTTGTTGCACCTGTTTGGCCGGAGGAACTTTTCCAGAATTCCAGGTTCCAGAATAGCACCACCTGGCTTCAAACTCGTCAGCCAGAGAAGGTGGAGAGACCTGTGAATGTGCAAGACATTTAGGTAGACTAATGAAGTCTTTTCCCAAAAGTTGTGTTCTCAAGTCATTTGATTTGGAATTTATTTAGACTTAAAGGATAAGTTCACTCAAATATGAAAACCCATGAGTCGATGGAAAGTCGGCTGAAGTTTCTTAGTCCACAAAACATTTCTGGAGCCTCACAACAAACTGCAAAAAACACATGGGTTTATATAACATCTTATAGCATATGTTCAATCAGTTTGGGGTCTCTGGGCTTCCAGAGACTTGGATTATGCCAGACAACTGTATGGAGCACAGTTTTTTTCCAGTATTTTTTAATGTTTTCAAACAAGTTCCATCTACATTAGTAGTTGTTGCTGTTGTTGCTGTTGCATGAATGTATTTTCATTTTTGGGTTGATATTACACCTTAAAAGGGTTAGCTGTGAACATTAAAATGACACACAATGACTTCACATGATGTCCTCACAGTACAGCAGGATGTAAAGACAATCGGCAGATTTAAATGGCAGGGGGAGGCAGAGAGAGAGAGCCTTGCAATGTCACAGAAAGCCCACCTGAGGTCAGTGTTTCTCCACCGGACGCCTCAATGTGGCTGGAGATGTCCCCCCCAAAAAATGTTTATTATTAATCAACCAGTGTCTTGCAGACTCAAGCAGGCGCTGTCCTGATTCAGTCTTTGCTTTAGCATCGTTGGTGATGATCCTGAAAATGCCTTTACCAGCTGACAAACTGCACAAAAGCGACGTGAGTCCGTGCTTTAAATCACATCCTAACAAAGGGAAACAGGACACTCAGCAGCAGGAGCAGCGGCGGCGGCGTCGGCGGCCCCTTTAAGACCGTTTCGGAATAATTAATGACGTCGCGCTGTAAACACGACTGACGGTCAGCTGCGTGGCCGAAGCATCCTCCAAGAGCCCAAGACCTCTCTCCAGGTTCCCGTGTTTATCTCTCGACGGGACCGCTGCAAGGCACGAAAATAGCTGCGGTTCACCTCGACTCTCATATGTGGTCTCCAAAACCCGGACGACGACGGTGCTGCATCTCTCCTACTAAGTGCCATGGCTAGAAAGACGGACATCCCCTCCTCTAACTATGGTGAGTCGGTTCGTCTTTGTTGTAAACGCCAAGAGATTTTTTTCCCCCCTCTGTGCTGTGTAACGCTATGACAGCGGAGTATAACTGTATCTCCATCAGCCTGGGTGATGTTTGACCCCCTTGCTGTGATTTATATGAACAGTAGCTAGCGTTAGCTCACATTGTCAGTTGCTAACTATTTACTAGAGGCTACCTAACGGTTGACATCACATACGCAGTAACGGTAGAATAACGTTTAAACGTTTGGGCATGTTAGCTTAAAATAACGTCTTTTTCCTTGTGTTTCCCCCCCGAATCTGCTTCATGAATTATGCGTATTCTCGGTTTACCAGGGTACCTCCGGTGATTTAACACGATAATTTCTGCCTTGTATTGTTTACTTGTTTAAATTGTTTGTGTTCTATTGTTTAAAAGTCACAACAATAAGTCTCAACACTTTCCCCCTCCACTTGTCGTCACTTAGTCTTTGTTGTCACGTTCAACGCCGTAGCTAACGTTAACTGCCATGTAAAGGAATGACAACACAACAGTGTCTTCTCTACAGCCGCAGTTGACGACTACCATCGATTAATCTTAATCAACAAATCAATCATTTGGTGTAATTAACCTTACACTGTCAGAATGTAGATGTGGGAAAATGCACATCACTTTTCCCCAAAGCGCAAGGTGATGGCATGAGATGGCTTTGTTTTGCTCCAGCATCAGTCCAAATAGCTGGAGAATATCCAGCTCAGGACAAAGAAAAGCAGAAAGCTAACATGAATCGTCAACGATGAGAAACTGAAATTAGCTGGAAAATTAGAGATGTGAACGATTAGTTGATTTATGAAAGTAGTTACAGGTTGACATCCGTCAGGAACTGCAGCGGATTTCTGTTGTAAGCGCGTGTTTACATGGATATTACATAATCTGTTTTCGCCTTGCATTGTTTATATTTGGGAAAAATGAGCTCATGTTTAGGAGAACAATAAGTCTGATCGCCACTTTCCACCTCCTCTGTCTCTTCTCGCCCACATCGAGGGATAATTACAACATTTAACAACTGCAGTCCAGGTAGTGCAGTTAATAGAGAACAGTTTTGATAACAAAGGATTTCTAGTCTCCGAGTGGCATTTTCGCTGCTCCCGGTGTATAGATATATTTAATCCACAGGCAGATTTTCTGTCCATTAGCCCGCCTTAGTAATCATGTTGTTTATCACAGCAATATAATCCTTTATCATCACCAGATGCCACTCAGTGAGTGTCTCTCCCCTGAAACAAAGAGTCATTTACACTGCTGATTTTTAACATGCTGGTCGCATTTCTTGGTTTGATGCCAGTCCTGCACATCTAAGAATATGATGTTTTTACATTCTGTAATCCTCAATGAAATCAAAGAAAAATGAGAGTTTAGTGCTTCTTTCACAGTTGTATTCTTGTTGTCAGTGTCTAGCTACGCGCAGGCTACTGATGTTCTGTACAAGGCTATCATGGGAAACTCTGTTGCCAATGAAACCCAGGCTAATTAATCCAGCACAATGACAAATGAACTAAATGGAGCATTTCTGAGCAAAAACATTTGCATTTTTTATTTTTAGAGTTGTTTTACATGGCTGTTGTCAAGGAGAAACATAAATGGGCTCTATGTCACAATTTCTATCAATTTATATGTATTAATCACTTTTGTTTCGACCATATATGAGCGGATTGTAATGTGATGTGAAAAATAAGACCTTTGTCTTCTCTCTCAGTTTCCCATACAAGCCTGTGGCAAATTTGTTTAAGTTGTTTAGTGTTTCTGGACTGTGGATTTCTTTGTGAAGGACTGTGAAGGAACAATCCAAGGGATGTGACCTAATACACGTTCTCGAGTGCCTCGTCTAAGTGCAACAGTAGTTAACATTACTTTAGAGATGGAGTCCACTAACATAAACTAACTAGTACATAAACTACCAGCTTCCATTACAGCACAGAAGTTCCATATGGCCCCTTTTAATCCATTTTGCCATATTGAAAAAAAGCCAGAGTAAAATCACAAACATGTTATAACCAGAACTTTACATAATTATAAACTGTTTCATTATACACAAATGCCAGTCTTAAGGGAGTCATCTGCATCATTATCTGTTACAAATGCATCATATCATCCATCTCTGTTCAAGTCTTGAGTGATAAATCCCCGCAAGATGACTGTCAGGGAGAATTGATCTTCAGATCCTTGATCCTTATAGTATCTGTACAATTTGAGAGTGACGCGGGCGTTTTCAAGTCTGCTCATCCTGACGGCTCTTGACGTGGAAAAGCTACTGTGTGTTGCTGTTATTTCCCCACATGCTGACCCCATGTGTCCCACAGACCTCATGACTACAGCACTCTGCCAATCACGCCTGCAGCCTGTCAGCTATAGTTGATTCTCACTGCTCTCCGCAGACATGCATCTCACCACTGGGGCCTTCAAACCCTATCACTCCCTGTTTGAAAGTTTAAACTGGTACTTTACAGTGTGCCATGAACCTGACGTTCATAGAGATTATGTGTGTGTTGTATGTACACAGCTCAGTGCAAATATGGAGTAAAACACAAAGCTGTGTGTCATTATTATTAGTGCATATATATTTTTAGATAGAGTGAATGTGCATCATTACAGGGGTTAATATATGCATACAGTATACTCACGGTAGCTTCTATTGCTTCAACTTAAGTGCTTCTCTCAAGAGAATAATATACAGTATGATATAGGGAGACAGTTTAATTAAGGAACATCATTTTGCTCTAACAGTGTCCAACGACCTAGCTAGTGGAGCATGGGATGGAGTTATGGTGACTCCCTGTGTGTAGGTCAGCTGCTTTATGTTAGTGGGACCCTGGTGTTTTCGTTCCATCAGTTAGCTTGGCAAAAGAGCAATTCAGAGTATTTTGGGCAGAGACCGACAAGACAAATATTATATCAGCATTTTCTTCCCCCGCAACTAATGTTACACACACTGTATTTTATTTTAATGCGGAGTGCATAGTAAAGAAAATAACATTTGCTCTTGCTGGTAATAATTTAAACACCATTTCTGGATTTCTATTGTGCTTCTTTGTCTAATTTCAAAAGATGAAGTGAATGAATCTGTCCAGCATATTATCCTCTGTTCAGCTCATTGGATACATCTTGTCCATAGCAGGACTGTGTGTGTTCCAATGTCAGTGCTGAAGAATTGAAGTATACATCTAGAAAGAAAAGGAGAGGGGTTTTTTTTAGACTTGCCACATTGCTTTGACACTTAATTGTCACCAAAGAAGAAACAGAAAAAAACATAGACCAGTTTCTCCATGAGCAGTAGACACAAGGCATGTTTTGTGGAAGAAGTGCTACTTTTTTTCTCAACAGAAAACCCTCCCACTCTTTTGGGCTGCAGCGAAAGATTATTTTCATTATCGGTTCATCTGTTAATTATATTCATGATTAAGCCAATAATCAGTTTGTCTATAAGATGTCAAAATTGTGAAAAATACTCATCACAGCTTCCCAGAGCCCAGAGTGTCTTCATATTGCCTCTTTTGTTCAACCAACAGTCTAAAAACCAAAACACTCTTCATTTACTCTCATAAACACAAAACATTTTCTCATGATTGACTAATTGATCAATTGACTTATTGTTGGAGCTCTGCTACCTTCTGGAAACAAAGCAGTTCTGGGAAAACACTGAAGCAGAGAGAGATAGCTCAGGATGAGGAGGTGTCATGATGTCACTGCACGTAAACATTAGATTGTCACTTAGCTCCATTATAAAGTTGGATTTGTATTTTTTAATGAACAGATATTGCATGCTCCCTCATAAAAAAACATAAATGTTTGAGAAAGCATAATTGATCCATGTCTTTGAAGCTGGTTGAACTACTCACCATCCCACCATTCACATTCAGCAGTCCTCCACTTGCTCTACATCCTACATTCAAGTGTACTCTTGTGGTTAGCATATTATATAACGTTTCTAACTATGTAGCAAGTGTTCACTGGGCCTACACTGTACTGCTGAAATGTTCAGTCAGTCAGAAAAGCAGAAAAAATGGCTCATAATCATTCACTGACAGGTTTGTAAGTAACAATTTAGATATGAGTTCCATTTACCGCAGAATGTGTTGAGTCGGGCACACTGTTAATTAGCAAATTTCTCGCATGGGCAGCTTCCCTAAACGCTGCATTTTTATACGGAGTCAATGCAGAGTCTTGACAGAAAGCTGAGAGCCTTAGTTTAGAATCAAATATTCACAGCTTCTTCCTGTGAAATTGCAGTCAGAGAAGGTTGTGCCTCAAATGGCCCATTTTGCACCCGAGACTAAGTGCTATTATGGGCTTTTTAAGTGTCACTGTCCTCTGCAAATACTCAGCTCAAATGAAGACCGATGCTCACTCCGTACTACTCCCACACATTTTATTAGTCTTTATGGAATTTTTGCTCATTATTTTTAACAAGGTTATGTTCTTTCCCTACTAATTTCATGTGTCTTCTCTCAAGAGATAGTTGTGTCAGTGGCTGGAGGTTTGAAGTATATTATTCACACTAATGATAGGGTGAGTCAGTAAATAATTTCAGAGATTCACTTGTGCACAGTGGCAAGCACTGGGTGGTTATTCGTTCGAGTCTGTAAAAATGGGACATTTAGCTGTGAAGGGGCTGACTAAGAGACAGTAAGGGGACTTTAAATTTCTAATTTGCACTACAAATATAGTCGGGGCCGGTTTGTGACTGGAAGGCTAAGTGACGTTGACAGTGATGTATGAAACACAACCCAAATATGCTCTGGAAAATGAGTGAGAGATACGGCTACATTCATGCTAGACACGTAGGTTTGAGTCTTGGGTGCACAGTGAGACTTGAAATTACTTTTGATAGGTTTAATGAGCTAAACGATGCAGATAGCTT
The DNA here is from genome assembly GCA_963678695.2 of Diplodus puntazzo. NCBI lineage: Eukaryota > Metazoa > Chordata > Actinopteri > Spariformes > Sparidae > Diplodus > Diplodus puntazzo. The sequence continues at coordinate 12,708,806 of OZ023163.1, read as the reverse complement.
TATTGAAACAAATTAATTATTACCCTAGGAACAAAAGAAGCGTGGTGTTCCATTGTTGTAAACATGCTTTTTTTAACACAGGTGAGAGCCCTGTACCTTGAATGTTTGCTGAGATGTGTCAGGGTTTTTGTGACTTTGACACTGAATAGAGTTGGATGTGCTGATGTGGTGTGACTGCTGAAAGACAGAGGTGAAGAGGATTTCCTGCTGGAGAACACAGGCGGAAAAAGACGTCACTGGCCTTGCATTTAGTTTAGGCCATCTGATTTTGTAAAACCAATTACATAGATTCAGTAAGTCACATTTACCAATCTTGGAGCTCATGAGCAGATAATGATTGGGGCATCAGCCAATATTTCAGGTCTTTCGTTGTAGCCAGTTGATATCCGGACACGAGACAGATGACTTGTCTTTTATGAAAATCTTTTAACAAGCCAATAAAAAGCTAAATGATTGTCAGACGATAGCCAGTGCACTACAAATAAACGGCCATAAACGGATATCAGAATACTTGCAATTCCAAGATCTTGTCCCTTGCCCTCAGATTATGCATGCTGATCTGTTTACAAGATAACATGAGTACATTGACATGTTTCTCTGCTTCTTGCCACCAGAGAATCAAGATCTGAAATCTGTGATATACTGATATATAATGAAAAGCCACATCATGGACAGTCAGTGAGAGACTGTTACTTCCACATGACCTTCAGCTGTTAAATGGCTTTTTGTCAGTGCTCACTGTTGTGGAATTTCGGCTTGCTTGACCAATCAGGATATATGAAGAAAACTCAGAGACACCGATGACTTAAGTTGAAGTAGTTTATATAACATGTCCACGGAGGAACAACTCAACAGTACAACTGTATGCACAGTGTAATGCCAAATCAATTCCTCCTGAATCTCCCTAATGTTCAGGTTATATTGACAGCTCAGGAAGCACCCCTCTCATACACAGTTATCTGTTCAACAACTAATAGGTGGAAAGTTACTGCAGAGCTGCTCACCTCTGACTTGATGAGGAATAGAGTGCAAATGTGTAGAAGACAGTCAATCTGCTACCGGAGAGCCACCGAAGGCTAAGAGTTTACATAAACAACAGCGTTGGTTTGTCAAAGATCTGTTTTGTAAGCATATCTACAGCTGCTTCGAACTGCTAAGTTTGCAAAGACCACGAGAGATATAAACTCATAGATCAAGAGGTCATTGTGCCCTTATCCATACATTATCGGGCCTGGTCTCCTAACCTTATACGGGGCACATACGTAATCTTATCCTCTGGGGGAGCCTAAATAGCAGTTTCATACGTCCTACCGTTCTGGGCCCAGTTGCATCCTGCCTGACATAACATATAAAACTTTAATGTATTGAGCGAGATTAAGATTTCTGTGTTAACAACTACTACCAAAAAAATCCCCATCGTAATTATCCATTTAGTCAATTAATGAGTCCTAAAAATCCTGTTTTTCTAAAACATGCAGATAAGTCTGCCCTCGGGGTGAGATTATTTACAGTAAGATGTTTTCATTGCAAATTAACTGGTTCTGCCTCATTCTTTCTTGGGTTTGGCAGACACCAACCCTCATTTCTAAACCATACCTGAGTAAGAAGAAGCTGTATTAAAAAAATGTGGAATTAGTGGCTAAACGCTCAACGAAAATGTGGTGTTTTTTTGTGTGTATAACTGTCTGTTTTCACCTCGGGGTCAATAATTCATATTTAGATATCAAGATGTGGCCTGTCTTCTTATGTTTAAGTCTTTCTAAATCCAGGCCAAAGCCAGTTGAGCCTGTCACTGATCTGCAGTAGCAGAGTAGTGAGTCTCATTTCACAGGAACACAGGGCTGCTACTGACATGCCTGGAGGCTCCCACAGAAGTAACCAAGGTCACAAAGCCCCAGCCACAATACTGCTACTTCTCCTCTCGGAGCAGCAGGCTAGCTGTCAGCCGCTGACACTCTCAGATGCTAACTCCCCTCTTGGGGGTCGAATCCCAACCCGGATCCCACTACTCTTGGCTTTTGAAGGGATGTCAGCTAGCAATGTGTCTTTGCTTCCCCTCTAAAATTCTGCACAATAAACATTGTTCATGCACTGATTGAAGTTAACCCAATGGGCTACCAAACCAGATTTGCCAAGATATGCCAAGTGTTCGGTCTTTGACCATCTGCTAATAGTTGAGAGGATCGCAAGGGACAATGTTAAATAAACCTAAACCAGAGATCTGGGTGTTGTTGTCTTGTCTCAATAAGGATACAAGCACTTTAAAGGTTGTACTGTTCTCCAGAGAGGGAGGTTAAGAGCAAGGCAGGGAGGATGTTTTCGGATTCAGAAGGGCGATATAAGAAATGCAGAGAGAAAGAGTGTTCTGGTGCTGCTACATGGAGAGTGTTTGCGTGCATTATCTCTCCACATTTTAATATCTTGAAGAAGGAGAGCCATCTGGAGCTTTTTAACCGCTTTGATTCTATCAAAGATGGACTCCAAATCTTCCTTTTTTTATTTTCTGGAGAGTGTGGGAGACTTGTGTGATCATGATGCTGTTTCCAATTGTGAATCTGCGTGTTTTTCATGTTTGTGCAAGAGGGTTAGTGGGATGTGAGAGTGTTGCCTGATTCCAGTGAAACCTTGCCAGAGAATTTCTGCCCCCCATGTCCCTCCCAATTCCTCTCAATTTGTGGGTGTTTTTCTCATTCATCTGTGAAACCCTGACAGTGAATCTTTGCTCCACAGTCTTCGTGATGACCTCATCCCAGTCTCTTATCCTATCACAGCTTCACTAGCCCTTTTATCTTTATGGCAGTAATCCACCGAAGCCGCTTTGTTACTAGAGTGCCCTGCACCAATCGGCGATGTTGTAGGAGAAACCTGAGCACTGCTCATTTTTAAATACAGACTAGAGGAAAGCACAAAGCCCCAAAGCCATGTTACTGATGTTGCTTTCCTCTATGGATTGGCAAAAAAAGCCAGTGCTTTCATCAAATATGAATGAACATACAGCACAGCATTCAGACTTACAGACAGCGCCTACCCTGCTGAGCAACATCATTATGCTGAATTTTTAACATACTATTTTCTTTTCCTTTTTTTTTGCTTAGTTGAAGCTGGATCTAAGCTCAACATAGCTTTTACATAAGTGCAATCTCACAGTACTTCCCTCTCTCCAGGTCTTGGAAATGTTTATGAATCAGCAGTGTAAAAAAACAAAAAAAAGAGTCCTTTCCAAATGGCCCCTCTGACCCAACCCATGTAGAGCACCTGCGGTGTTCGAGCTGTTTGCCTGACCACGGTATGAAAGAGGCCTGTGTTGGACAGTGGAGCCTGGGGACACTGGTGCCTGTGTCTGCCCGCGTTGATGTGTCTGTGTACTGGATGTGTTTACAGAGACGGGCTGAGAAATGCTGAAGAAGGCGTTGTGGAAACTGGAAAGAGACAGTCAAGAAAGTTTTACTCTGGAGGGTGTGATGTCAGCACTTGACTGTATGATTTATACTTCCACCAATTTTAGATTTGACACTTATGTGCTTCATGTAATTTCTTGACTACGATTCTTCTGTATCTGCTATTAGCTGATGCGATTTCATTCGCTGGTTATGTTTGCTCTCAAATCTCACACTTAAACAAGTCACACTATTATTTGCAGTATTATTCACAATGTTAAGTGAATACATCCATATATACTATATATTGTACTATACCAGAGCCCAAATAAAACTGGACTTTTAGGGCCTTTATTGATATTAGGTAACAAATCTAATATTGCTTTATTGTCCAAAACATATCTTGTAATTTTTTTAATTATTGATATCTTATCAATGACTGTAAATAAAAACATGGACACACTCACAGATGTAGATATACCAATATGTCGGTGTATATCTGTACTGTTATACAGGAAATATCAGAATTGCAACAATTAGTCAATTTCAGATGGCAAGAAAATGATTACCGTAATTTCCGGACTATAAGGCGCACCTGAATATAAGCCGCACCAGCCAATTTTAGGGAAAAACACAAATGTGTACATATACAAGCCGCACCCGATTATAAGCCGCAGGTGTTTTAACGTTTAATTACCATATGTAAAGGCTCGTGCACAGAGGAGATTGTCAGGAAAGAGACTGCTGTTTGGGGAAGCTTCCATTTTATTAACATTTCAACAAACAAGTTGCATATTTGCACAACCTATGACCACGCAAACGTCAACACGCAAGAGTCACAGACGCACAAACAGACGCACAAAGCTGCGGACTGGTTCGCACGGACAGTTAAAGACAACATGAATGTCATTTAATTCAACTAACAGCGAAGTAAAGAGAGAAACTTCTCGGTCAGACTGACAGACAGCTGTTAGCTCCGTTAGCACCGCCACCTGTCTGACTATGTGTTGTTAGCATAACAAACCTGAATCACTGACGTTGATGACGTCCACCGACAGAACAACGCGTTCCCTCGACGCAGAACTCCGAATGCTCAATGACGATGTAGGGTCGACGACGTAGCTACGCTGTCGCCGCGACGCAGAAGCGTAATAATAAACCAGGCGTTAAAGGTGAGGGACGTAACCTGTACAATCCATAGATTGAGGAGGTCCCCTAGTGGCCGTTAGCTGTATAAATCCATAAATTAGCCGCACCGTTGTATAGGCCGCAGGGTTCAAAGCATGGGGAAAAAGTAGCGGCTTATAGTCCGGAAAGTACGGTATTTATTTTTAAAGTATATTATTACTAATTGTTAAACTGACTTCACTCATTTTAAAGCAAAAATGACAATATTTGATGGTTGCAGCTTTTTACATGTTGGTGCGACCAAAGAAGCAATTTTACTTCACTTCAGCTCTGGGAGAGTGTAATGAGCAGTTCTGACAATTTTTTGACATTCTATGAAATATATATATAAGAATATACACTGTGTGCGTATGTGTGTGTATCCACAGGAGATAGAGTAGGTGCACAATTTAGTCTACTCCCTAATAAGTCGATGAACTGCTTCCGCGACTTTCACCTGAAGCTTTATCGCTCTAGGCTGAGTTGTCAAATCTGGCTCTCTTCCAGCACAGGCACTATGAAGTTGATTCTCAGCAGTCAATCTCAGCACCTACTTCAGTATCTGTCTGACAGTAGAGGCATTGTCACAGTGCCTTTTTTTAAAAATATTTTTTTAGCCTTTACTGGCTTTATTGACAGAACAGCTGAAGATATGATAGGAAACAGGATGACAGAGAGGGTGAGCAACACGCAGCAAAGGGCACCCAGGCCCGGACTCGAACCCGGGGCCGCTGCAGCAAGGACAAAGCCTCTGCACACGGGACGCCTGCTCTACCATCTGAGCCAAACGTCGCCCGGTCACAGTACCTTTTAATCTTTTTTCATAGCTCATATCAAACCTCTATTGGTGGAAGGAATTTCTAATGCATTTTTATGTTTGTCACGGACATAACGTGATGTTAAGTCCTCACCACTGTAAATTGATCCATAGATCTTTTTGCTATGGCAGACTGGCTGCAAATGGATTTAGGGTGCAAAGATTGCTGCCAAAGCCTTTGTCTGATCCTGATGTGTAATTCCTCACCCAGTCCAGCCTCATTGCCTCAGAGACTTTGATTACCACCATGATTGTTATGTTTTGAGTAAATCTTTCTGTCACAGCAGGACACGGTTACGTTATCCAACAGTATGTCAATATAGGAGATGAGCAGTTAGTGAAGCTAACAGTGACTAGCTGTCCCAGTGTAGCATGCCTGCCAGGCTTTTTCCGAATGTTGTTGACTACAGACCCTCATTCAGCTTGACTACAGCAGCAGCACACATCCAGTCCACCAGTCTCATCTCCTGCACTGGCAGACTGCAGTGCAGTCTAAACAGCCGTCATCTAATGCAGAGTCTGCTGGTGTCCACTAGGCATCACTGATGATGTTCTCTCATTTAACCCTTCATTGAAATCTGTTTTAGGAGAGAGTAAAAGTATAACCGCCTGGTGGAAGTACTCAGTCTGATGTAGTGAGTAGTTACAGCAGCCAGAGCTAAATTTAGCTGAGCTGAATAAGCACATGCTCTGTCACCTGGATATTATTCTGGTAGAATGAAGGGTTTTTGTAACCCTCCAGAATATTTTCTTTATACTATATTAAATAATTTTTCTTGCTACTTGAGAGTACACTTGCATTATCTCGTTTTTTTTTACCTTCCCTCTGTCATAGTGTATTGACAGTTTTGTATTCGGGGTTTTGAACAACATAACGACTGCCCTTGTTTTTTGTCAGCTGGCAGGGGACCTTGCTGCCGGCTGGTCCTCTTGCTGGATTTACTGGCAGGCTCCGTAACTCCAAACAGTAGACTGATCAAGGAACCACTGACATGACTCTGAAAAAAAGCTCTGCTCCTTGACACTCACTGCACCACAATCTGTTCTCCCACCACTGGCTCTCCTTGATCTCAGTGTGATTCAGCTTGCACTCACCATATGGACAATTATTTATTACAATTACTCCTGCACTGTGGACCTGTGCGTGTTGTGACTATTCATACAAACTTGGAAGATCAATGAAAGGATTCTACATAAATTCTGTTTGCACTGGATCCAGTATAGAAGCTAGTTTTTTATCTTGCTCATCCCCAGCAGATCTACCTCTAATTAGCCCTGATGTGAGTTAATGTGATGTAGCCTGCTGGTCATATGTGTGTAGCAACAACCACCGAGAGAGAAAAGCCATCGGAGCCAACTTATGGCACAACACGGTAATAGTTGACTCTGTCAGTAGATTGTGCACAATTGTTACTTTAAAAGGCATAAATTAAAATCTAAGTGGTATGAAGCTGTGGTCAGCGTGAAGCATGATATCTAAGACACAAATAAATGTCAAGAGTCTGATTTAAAACTTCTGTTTTAACATCAGGGAAATTTGCGCATCAGGGACATCCCTGTTCTATAACATTGTCGACCCTTTATTTAGAATATGAAGTGGCATCCTCTCACATTAAATGCCAGTGCTCTGCACATGCTGCAGTGAGCACCTGGTCTGGTGACACTGTGTCCTTGGCTGAAGAATTCACACGCTTAACCTAGAACATCTCCCATTTTTAGACTTTAAATCACAACACAAGTGAGGGACTTTCAGTGACAGCCAAGCAGATGGCAGTAAAATGGTTTAAACACTAAGGACAAAAGATAAAGGGACATTGAACCTCTCATATGAAATATCTTAAAAGAAAGGTTAGTGGCTTCACACAGCTTCAATGACAAATAGCTGAAATGGTTCACATTTTCAGAGCATGTCTGACTGTCTTCATGATTCAGTTTCATATGTTCATGAGATCAGCTCTTGTATTTTGCGTTTTGTATTGTATTCTACTTTTGACACATGCAGCTCCTCATCCGCGATGCTTCAATTTATACTTTGTAAGAATTAACAAAATAGGAATGTAACAGTGCCAACTCACTTCGATTAAAGGACATTACACATTGTAATGTAGTGTACATTCAAGTACACTGTATTTTTGTGCTGCAGACTGTGCAGCTTGAGGACCTGGGTTGTTGGTGAGCCAAAAAAAACAGTTTTTTTTGCTCCATCATTTTTCCTGTCATTATTTCACTGTTGACCTAGAGATTTTGCATCTCTATCCTTCTACTGCTGCTGTGGTAGTAGAATCCCATTGGAGTAAGGCAGGCATAAATATTGTATATACTTCACAGATAGGTATGTTTGCTACATCCTGGCTTTTTGATACCTTATCTTCATGCAGAAATATTGGCTATAGAAATCATCATTTTCGCTACAGCCCGAAGAAATTCTGCCATGGCGAAACAGTTGTCAGTTGCAGTAAGTCACTCACTCAGGGATGTTTGTGATTAGCAGCTGCCAGGCTTAACTGTGCTGAATCTGTTATGTTTTTAGGCAAAGAAGGGAGTTTTTTGGTTTGTTTTATGCATATTTGTGTTGTATTACATGGTTAATCATAGTGCAGTTGTTGTGGAGAGCCACAATAGAATTGTGTTCCCAAGCTAGGATATATGTGTACACAAATAAACAGAGTAACATTTGATGTCATTTAGCGTTGAGGTTGAAGATTGTACCTATTGAGTACTCCTAAGACCCATTCACACTGCCATTTGGATGCGGGGATCCTGCACCAATTCTTCGCCTCCATCTCAGTGTGAATCGCTCAGAGGTGGCGAGGGGTGAAATTTCGCTCCGGCACTGATACGCCTCTGGAGGTAGTATAAGGGGTGCATTATTGGGTACCGAACCAGTGTGAACGGATAAGCCTGCTTCGAGTATCAAGGGCGTGTCGTTCGTACAGTCTGATAACTGCACAGGTCTTTCACTCAACGAAATACAGAGAAATAACTGTCTTTGACAACTTATATGAACAAAAGAATACCACAGATATACGTGGAGAAGCGTCTGTCCTCCCGACCGTCCTACCAACTCTTCCTCACATTTCTGCCTGAAAAACAGCGTCTGTCACCAGCAAAAAACTTTAACTCACCGAGTGTTTGTGTGGAAAAAAAAATCACTGCATCGTTAACCCTCCAGAGCGAGACTTCAGTTAACTTTCCCCTGGAAAACAGCCTCCATCCCCGCAAGTGAGAGAGTCAGACAGCTTCCAGTTTACTGATGGCGATTATGTAATTATGTAATTTAGAGCGAAAAATGTAACTTTGTCACTTTCCAGGATGTTTGGTGGGTCAGGATCTCAATCACTACACATTATAACAACATCCATATTGTTATCAACTATCCGCGGGTTTAGACTGACAGGAGGGACACCGGGGAAACACCTTGAAAACACTCCGACGTCATCATCATAAAGTGTACCGCCAAGCCTCTTTAGGAGCCGTGGTGCCGACTTTCTGTGTGAATTACACGGCGGTTCGTCTTTAAGGCGGAGATGCTTCACTCTGTATGAATCACCATCGGCGGAGAATTGGCGAACCACCGCTGTGGTGTTAATGCGTCTTCTCCTGTGTGAAATGGACTCTACACTCTCTTTGAGTGTGTAGCAGAACCTAATGTGGCCTAAATAGATCCCCCTAAATTCTACACACCTTTAAGGAGAACTGGATGCCACAATGAAAAATGTCAGGTTATGAATTCCTATGGAAGTTGCTGACTGGGTACATATGCCGCAAAAAAACCTCCGCAAGCTTCCATGTTTCTGGGACATAATGTTTGGGTACTAGCCTCCTTCTCCAGCCTAGCCAGCTTAGAGTATGCATGCCTGACATCTTTTTGGCTCCTTACACATGAATAGGGCACAATATTGTAATCATTAAGCTCTCATAGACTTTCTAAATGTAATTGTTCTGAAGGGAGAAAATTCTGATAATTTTCTGAAATTCATCTCAGGTATTTTTTGACACTCAAAACTGTGCTCACCATTTTGCAGCAGCTAAATATAGAACTGCGTTAGTGAGTTTATTCACTGTTGTCTTCGCAACGCAGTGAGCTTCTCTCCAGATATCAAAAATGCAGTTGTAGAGTTGTTCCAGAATACACTACACTGGCCGTATTTGTTGTAATGAGAGATTATATCATCCAGTGCTCCAGTATGGCTTTGTTATGTGTTTTTGGATGATTTCGGTGCTCTACCGGATAGGCGCATAAGCTCAATCCAGTACAGCCAATACTTCAAAGTTGCTTATTTTGGCCTTATCATAGGAATTGCTTATAAAAAATGAAACTGTTTATTTTGTGCTTTATTTTTAGATTTATTGTACATTCAGAACAGACTCACCAGATTTGCATGTACATAGTAGGGTGTACTAATTCCTCACACTTTTAGAAGCGAGGCTGGCTTGTACTGACAGGATCAGTTTAGGGAATGGGCAGATGGGAGACAGGCCCACTCATGCTGCCCCTAAGTTTCCCCCGGCTGCTAGGAGATATTACGCTCCATGTGTGATGATTAATAGGTCCTCAGGAACACGTCATACTTTGTTTCAAATGGGGTAGAGACTTCTTGGGCTCCGAAGAAGCAGCCAGTGATGAATGCAAAGCATGGGCTCCCTCACACGTACAAACGCATGCAGTTAGAGATAGGCCTCTCAGGTGAATAATGGTGCCTACAACTGTGGTTCAGTTTGTACTCTGCTGGGTTAAAATGGGGAATCCTCACTGTGACCCAGATAAGCTGTTTGTTTAAGAGTTGTTAAAATGATTTATTATATTTCTGTCTTTGCCCCATTGTTTTGGCTTTTACTGCTTTGGCTCAGTATGATCATCTCTCTTCATCCCAGGACCCCTAAAGGAGACCAGCACTGTGAAATGGCCTAGTTAGTTTGTCCTGGCCAGTTGAATAGCACACGCTATTAGTATAGTATAGTATGATGTTAGTGTTATGAAATGTTCTTTGTTGCCATTTAAATATTTTATTGTCTGTGTCTCATTTATTTTATTTTCTTGCTCTCAATTACACCCCCTCAAAGCAACCTTTTATCATATTTTGTCGGTGAACCATATTTTACAACATACATGTTTGCTGTTATGTCTTCTCTCTTCTGCATGCACTCTGTCAGAAAAATTGATTCTTGTTCTATTTGACTAGCCCTCTTGTCAACTAATCTCAAAATACTGTGCTTGTCTTGCAGGTGAGCCGCGCAGGTTTGACCCAAACTTCAGAGGGCCTGTCCATAACAGGTACTCAAAACACTTAACACTTCCACATTTGCTTTATAGTGAATGCATATAAACATATAGCACTGTATGGAGAAATTAAAAGTGTGTCTACATGCAACTCACATTTAGTCACTACTTACAAAGATGTTTACACACATTTGATAAGATAATCACAATGAAACAAAAATCCATTCACCTGCACTGTATGAGAGTGGAGGCAGAACTTTCCAAAACAGATGTCCTTAAACATCAATAAATTCTCAACTCTATGTACATTTACCTGTAAATAACACAAGGATAGCATTTTATTTTTACATGTGTATTGATTTTGCCCATTGTATAATCTTTTTGGCACCCATCGCTGTCCAGGGCGCTGATAGATTGATCATTTGTCATGCTACGTTAATAAAGATCGAGGCCGAGTGCTGGCAGCTCTCTCCACTCTACCACACGGATCAATGCCCATAAGTCAAACTGGTGGCTGGAGTTAGACCAATGACACACACTATTAACCAGACAGATACACCCAAAACAGATGTAGTCCACACATCACCTGGGCTATCGCAGGGAGATAGTGAACTATCTCCTATTCTCGGCAGCACAGTAGCACTTCTCTAAATGGACTGCAGTCAGCTATATGCCTCATGAGGGATACCATTCTGGATACATCACAGTAAGATTGAAAAACCCTGATGTAAGAATGAAAAGAAATGATGGTGCTTCACAGGTTAGATCATATACATCAAGAAAAATAGAAGTATGAACTTCAGGTTGAGGATTTAACCCCCAAAACTCAATTTAGGCGATGTGGGATAAAATAAAGTCTGCTTTTTAAGACAACGCACAATGAAAAGCAGAATTTTTGCAATGGAGCAAAACCTCTCGAGGGTCTCACCACAGGCTTTTCTTGATGATTTAGTCATTTTCTGCAGTAATGTAGGCTCTTATCTCTTTTATGTTCAATGTCAGACTGGCAGGCTGCTGTGAAGGCATGTTTCAGTCCTCCCGTGTCTCTTTATACCACCCTCTCCAGCCCATTTCACTGCTACAGCTGGTTGAAGGCACCAAGGATACTTTGATGTGTCTGTGGCTCAGAGGCTTTTCTTAATGAGAACTGGGAGAGAACTGACTCTGTGGTTGTCTTGTTTTCATGCAAGCTCAATGACTAAATGAAGTTACCTTGTCTGTGGTTATTGAGCAGTCTTCTAAAGGCCAGACAGAAGCGGACACCGCATGGTGTTAATTCAGACTAAATATAATATACGAATATAATCTGTGTCACATATAAGCCACAACGCTACAATCGTATAGTCATTTAATAATGCCTTTTATATTGTCCTGTGACTGTGTGTGTGGTTCATTATAAATCTCAGTAAAGTAAATCTCAGACAGCTATTATACACAACACTGGCGTAAATGTCTACCAAAATAGTATGTAATAAAAACAAATGTGCCTAGAGTCTCCAACAAGTATTGGTGTTATTAGTGGGTGCACTGTTTCTGACACACCTTGGGACTTAATAATGCATTGAGGAGCAGCCAGTGAACCCTGACATCTTCATTGTTTTGAATAGCAAAGATGATGGGTGCCAACAGGGATTTCATGGTGCATTCAGTGTACCTTGTAAATGCAGAAATCTATACACAAATGTGCAATGATGTTGTTCAAAGTGGAAAGCTGTCTTATTTTTTTCCCTATTGTTTGTTGAAATACGTAGGCCCACATCTGTCAGTCATAACTGTGTTGTTCTTTCTACATTGGCAAATTTTAAAAATTATTTTTAAACAATCTTATGAAATTGTTCTAAGCGAAATCAACCACAATTGTACAACAGATCCAACCATCTAAAGGTTAAACAGTGTTTGACATCTGTGTTAGCAGTGTTTCTACTAAAGAAGCAAAACATAGGGAATGTGGGCCTTAAATGCGCACATAAAAACAATTTTAACTGCAAATCAGGTGCCCTCAATCACCACAGCATGTGTGACAACTTACCTAAATTAACTTTGCATTCAAGCAGCGTGCTTGAACTAATGTCCCTCTTTGCTCTCTTGACCATGATATATACCCCTTTTGTGTGCAAATCTGGCCCTCCAAATATTACTTACTGTTAAATGTCTGTGACAAAGCAGGGACAGGCTGCAGATTCACACCACAATGGAACCCATGCTACTCTGTGGCATTGCTGCCATCTGTGTCACCTTGGCTCCTGCTGAAAATCAGCCTTGCAAATATAACACTGACGCAAAAGTTTCTTACTGCACTGACAGAGCTTCCAGTGCTGATTTCTTTTGTTTGTTTCTTTCAAAGCAGCTCTGCCTACCAGTACAGTACACAAGCAGGGGGATGCTTTGCTCCCTGTGAAAGTATGTGTAAGTGACATCTGAGGAGATCTGAAGTTTGGGAGTGAGGCCAGGTTGGGGTCCGAATAGATTTGCGGTTTGACTATATTTTTGGATCTGATCTGGGCCATGTGGCCTGCTTTCCTGAGATAAGACAACAAAGCAGAATTGTTTTCACTCTCCTCACTTTGTCAGCTTCTCTTCACCACTCGCCGATGCTTCAAAGGTGACTTTGTACTGCAGGAGCACTGTGGTGCTGTGTTTGCACTTTGTCTTAATAATGCAGTCGTGTCTATGTGAGGGAGTTGAGGGAAACAAGACAGATCTACAGTAACAGTCACATTACATTGGAGGAGAGGCAAGGTCGTCTTCAGACTCCCACCCCTCACACTCCCCCCTTTTAATCACCTGTGATGTGTGGCTGAGTGATGGCTAACTTATCTACCAGCTGAAGGAAGGGGAGGGATTCGAAGACGAGTAATGCAACCATTGCCATGGAAACCCCGACAGCTCTTCCATTTATTCTTCTTTGAATGAAATGAAATGATGCTCCCTTGTCTCCCTTTGTTAATAATATGCACAATATCAGCATCGCCTTTGGAGGTGGTGCAGCAGTTTTTCTTTGTGCTCCTCATATTCAATCGCGGTTGGAAACTGTTTTCTCCAGGCATAGCTGTGCCCACTTTAACTCTATTTGACGCTCTATTATCTCCAGAAAATAATTGCTGTGCTTTCCAAAAAATAGCTTACACCTTGATATGTGTCACAAGTCTCTAAGCCTTATTTCTCATGGCAGTCAGCTGCTCCTCTGTCATCCAATGTCATCTGTTGGAGGTTTCAGCTTATGTTGGGATGTTGCCTGAAGATAGAGAGCAGATGGCGTGTGGGTCATATTATTCTAATCAGCTCCAAATGTGCTGCACAGGTTATGAGTGGAGATTTCACATTTTTAACTTTGCAGGTATCTAAAGTCTTAATGTAATTCGGGAAGGAGTGGTGATAATGGAGTCATCTTATTCTGAAATAAGACAAAATGAATCGTAGCAGTCCTGTTGGGACAAAATAGATTTGCAATCCTCGATATTGCTAAGTTGAGCAAACCAATCTACCAGAGAAACCCGTTAACATAGATTTATAATGCAGTTATTAATGCAGTATCATTAAAAAAAAAGCAGCTCTTAATTGCAGCTGCACTTTCCAGAGTAATTTGCAGTGCAATCTTAAATTACTCGCCTGACCCTAAATCTAAGGGGCTATACGGAGCATACAGTGTAATTAGTCATGTTTGTTTCTTGTTTGCATCTTAATGTAAATGCATTAATGTCTATTTAAGCTGTTCTTTATATAAGTCGATCCTCGGCTGATATCCTCTGTGTGCATCAGTGCTCTAGTCTCTCTTGACTGTTTTCTGGGGGATTATTGTGAAACCCCTATAGAACCATGTAACCATACTGCATACAAAACAAGGACAACCTATTCCTTCAACTACTACAGAGGAAACACTGTCACATCTCTTCAGACTGAAAGAGGAAAACAGTTGAAAGCTGGAGGAGATGAGGTTCTAAAGTCAATTTGTATAGTGTATGTTGTAGGGTGAGGCTACATATGTCCCTTGTATTGAACTGCTGAGCACAGTGGATGGAACTTGGCTTTATTTGAGGCTGGGCTCAGTGCTCATCGTCTGAATAGTTTTGAAAGACGGGGCTGGACTGAAGGCTTCTCTCGGCATGGAAAGAAGGACAAGAAAGCTTGTTCTGGGAGACCGACAGTGAGACGGTGAAGAAAGTCTCAGAGAGAGGGAGAGAAAGAGACTCTGCTTTAAACTAGCAGCAGAGGCAGTCTTCAAATAGCTGCTTCTGTGCCTGTGGGACAGTTAACTCAAGAGGGAGGGGGGATTCAGGGTCTCATTAGAAAGTCAGTAGAGCTCGCCTTCAGTTTCTCTAAAAACACAGTATACTGATGACACCTTGTCATGCCTGGTAGCAAGCACTGCACCCAGATATAGAGCTCACACTTACCTGCCCTGCAGCAGCAATGTCATGATTAACAACAAGAAATGGTTAAACACACAAAACACTTTTCTTTTGTCCTCAAGACGATACAGAATCCCAATTCCCCTGGGGGACGCATTAATACATGTAATTGCTCAACGAGCAGCGATTCATAACTAAAATTAATTTCCTCTTGCAATCTTGGTTTTCCCATGTCACACGTTTGTTTTTTACGCATTTTGTATTTTTGTATTTTTTTTCCCAGGAGCTGCACTGATGTGGTTTGCTGTGTTATTTTCATCATCGTCATCCTTGGCTACATCGCTCTGGGTACAGTTGGTGAGTTTGACACGTTGCTGCTGATTACATCACACAAAGTTTCATAATGACACAAATCTGCACATGCAGAACAGTGGTGATATGTTCTGGTTGTGGCATGGAAGTGTGAAATGCTCACTCACTCCCACTCTGCCTCGGTGTACGGAGCAAATCATCTAGCTGCTGGAAGGAGTGGAAAGGTGAAAAGTGACAATAGTTTACCACAAATGAAACGGCCCTGCTCCTCTCCCCATGGTGAACGGACACTTAAGTAGGAAAAACATCTGTGTGTTGTTTTCTTGTTATTCATAATTTCCTGACTGGGGATTCAACAAAATGTCTGATTGTTCAACGTGTGGGGGAGTTGAGAAATGTAGCTCCCCCAGAGAATGGGCTATTCTTTTATTAAGTGGGAGTTTCACCACCACACGCAACTTGTATGGCTCACTCTGTTCTGGTGTCCCTGACGAGGTTTTTGACTGGATGACCAGTGATTCCCCGTGGCCCTTATTTCATTCAAATTTTCTTGGAGCCATTTAGTTCACTCCATCACACTCGAGTGAACTAAATTCTACTTTGTCAAGCTGACTGTGGCCATGCAGTCATCTAAATCTCCGCATCAGCTCTTCTTTCTTCCTTGCTCTTTACACTTATCTAATTTTCCCCTTTCTTTAAGTTTCCCCTTGTTAAATGTTATCCCTTTGTGTCTTTCTGCCTTACATACTGTCTTTCATTGTCGTCCTCTTTAATCCCTTCCCATATAAATGCATATTCTGTTTTATCCAGCACACCTGACTGCACATGTCTTTTCTCCCTCTTTTAAGCACAAGTGTGATATACATCTTAAATTAGGGTAAAATGAAGTCCCATTGCTGTGTCACCAAGTACTGTCCTCTGCCAGCTCGTTGTCAGTGGGGTCACGTCTCTGTCTTGGCATGGGACATGGAAAGGACTTACTGTTTCCCAATAATTTAAAAGGAGCAGAGGGCATGACAATGAATGTGACTTGAAATAAACACTGACTTGACTGTAATCAGCTGAAGAATTTAGTGTTCTTTTCAGTCCTTGTTGTGTCCAACACTCGTAGAAGCCTTTGTTGTCTCACAGTCAGTGCAACATTTCATTGACTGGCAAGGTGAAAGGCCTTAACGCTGTGTTGTTCATGTTGGGCAAATAAGAATTGCTTTGTAAATTGAATTTCAGGGTTACAGCCACTCCTGCCTGGAGAGAAAGAACCACACAAATTAAACTGGATTGATTTTGTGTTTTGTTTTTCTATGTGTGTGGATGTTGCCTCTTAATTGAAAAGAATACATTCAGTCCTCCAAATAATTTCCAATGCTGTCTTCTTAATTGTGCTTTTTTATCCTTTGTTAATTGACAAAGAGGCAAACATGAAAAAAAGGAAAACTGTTCATTTAGACAGGAGTAATAATGCAATGCTTTTAGGTAGCCGGACGTTTTCTCTGTTACATAAAGAGACAAGCTCTCCCATGTGTAATTCAGGGCCACAGAGAATCTGAAAAGGAAGGTAATGTGTTGACCAGTAGCCTTTGTGCACCTTAGTAGGTAGAGGCAGTGTCTGTCTAGAATGGCTCCACGTGTTGAAGTTTGTGCAGTTCAATAGAGAAACTGTTGTGTCATGTTTCAGCCTGGATCCATGGCGACCCCAGGAAGGTCGTTTATCCAACCGACAGCCACGGTCAGTTCTGTGGCCACCAGAACACCCCCAATGCGTGAGTGGAAAAATCATCTGTTCTTAAATTGTCGTACACTGTAATAATTATGTTCCTCAAATCGTCTGTCAGCTTCCCATTGTTATCTTTACACTCACAAAAGACTTTGACCACAATACATGGAGATGGGTTGTGATTAATTATGGCAGGAACGGTACACTCTCACATTCTCTCTCTGATTGTGTGTGTGTGTGTGTGTGTGTGCGTGCGTGCGTGCGTGCGTGCGTGCGTGCGTGCGTGCGTGCGTGCGTGCGTGCGTGTCTGTGTGTGGGTGCGCGTGTGTGTGCGTGTGCTTTAATGCTTGATGATAAAACATTGCAGTGTAATGCACTGATTTCTGAATCTTGTAAAGCCTTCTAAATAATCAGACCTCTCTCTCTGTCTTCCTTGATTGTCTCAACAGACACAAAGCCATATTATTCTACTTCAACATGTTGAAATGTGCCAGTCCTGCAGTTTTAATTAACCTCCAGTGCCCTACAACCCAGGTAAGACTCTGAGTGATGCCCCCTCTAGCAGCACATTCGTACACTGCTTTATGTTGCCCTCCAACTTTTCCTCCACGCTTGATTATGCAAGATTGATGGGCTTTCTCATTAAGAGGAGGTGTTGTCTCTTCTAGCTCTGTGTCTCCAAGTGCCCTGACAGATTTTCAACTCTCCTGGATGCGTGGAATACCAAAAATTGGGGATATTACAAGCAATTCTGCAAGCCGGGCTTTGAGATTGGCAGCAAGGTGAGAGCAAGTGGTTAGAGGTCTGTTTTGCCTTCTTGCAAACTAGATGATGTTTAGATTTTTTATAGAGCCTCGTGCCTTAATTACAAAAGTTTACACATTCTTCGTTTTGTTGTAGATGCACTTTTGATCAAACATGATTCTGAAAAGAGACGTGAATGTCATGCCTAGTATAGCTTTCAGACATCCTTAGATTCCACCAGTCATTATAATGAAGAGCCCATTTGAATGTGCGCTGAGAGACAGGCGGAAGTGAGCTGGCGGTGCACTGATGCACATCACAGCCCTCTTCTGTCGGCTGGCAGCAGTTCAGTGACGTTGGCGAGATGGTGTGTAAGAATCAGAGAGTGAGGTGGCATGTGGGAGCACCTAACAGCTCTTATAAACAGTTTGAACAGAAATACTGATTTCGATCAGTATTTCTAGTATCATCGAGTGGTACAGGGTGACAGGATTACATCAGACAGGAGTCACTCCAACTCTGTCACATCTGACTTGTTGAAGTTGTGCAGGAATAATGATATAAATGATACCAACGCTATAGTCATTGACAATTAAATAGTGCTGAGGCAAGATCTGTCTGTGTGGCTGTTCTGAAAATAAGAACTATTTTATATTTGTAAAAATGTGACTGATATAAATAATTTGGTTGACAAGAATAAAAACAAAATGGTGTACTATTTCATAAGTAAATTACCTCAAATTTATAGTTAGGTTTGAAGGAGTGACACAGATGAGATTATATTATTTTTGGTTTTTTTATTCACTGGTTAATTTTAAAATTTTGTGCTCTTTTTGCCTCCATGACAAGTCGTCTTTCAGACTAGTGAATAGGAAATGTCCAAAACGCACATTTAGGTGTTTATTTTAGTTTCGTTTTTTCTGTGTTGGAAATAAATGCAAATCAGTGCTTTTTTAATGAGACTGGCTCATTTGCGTAACTAAACATAAACTATCAGAACAATTGTAATGCAAAAAAGTTATCTTGTGAAAGTAATCATCTGGGGAAGTTGAATGAATTTATCCTACTGTCTTATTTTTTGTTTAAAAATCTATGGAACTATTCACTGTTAAAGGCTTTTTTTTTCCATTTCTC
This sequence comes from Diplodus puntazzo, assembly GCA_963678695.2. Lineage (NCBI taxonomy): Eukaryota > Metazoa > Chordata > Actinopteri > Spariformes > Sparidae > Diplodus > Diplodus puntazzo. The sequence goes on along the minus strand of OZ023163.1, from coordinate 12,689,971 downwards.
ATATTCTGAGCCAGAAATCTCCACTTCAGTAGCAATTACATAGACCAGAGTTTCCAGTTTTGCTCCTACCTACATAAAGCATACATATATAATTCATAACCTCATTTATGCTTTTTTATTCTTTTACTCTGATGAGTCAACCAGGTGGAATAAGAACTTTGTGTCTGGCTTGGCTATCAAATGTTCAGATTTCTTATCTGAATTTGAAAAAAAGTTGTAATACAAAGGGCAATTGTCTTGATGTAAGTAATCAACTAGGAAGTTTCATGGTGTGATATTTATCAGTTTTTATAAATTATTGTTTATTATTGTTTCACCACGAAAATTACAAACAGCAGCAAACCACACAGAATAGTGTGTCACATTGTTTTCAGTTAATTGAATCATCATCTTCCCTTTCAGTCAGCTACAGAAGTCATACGAGATGAAGACTGCCCGTCTATGATCGTGCCAAGCAGACCTTGTAAGTATATCTGAATAAGTGTAAACACAGTAACCCGCAAAAGATCATTATTTGTTTGCCAAGGCCATAAAGATATGAACAAAATGTTTAAAAATGTGTTTCAGTCCTTCAGCGGTGCTTCCCCGATTTCATTACAAAAAATGGAATTTTGACTGTAGCCAATCAGACCCTCTTCAAAGACGGAAACAACAATGAGAGAAGTGTCAGCGACCTCAAAGAAGCTGCCAAGTAAGACCTTGATTTATCCTTGTTTTTTGACCAAAAAATTCACATGAATTTGAGTGAGAAATCAGCATTCCTGCTGTAGGAAAGAAATGTACATATATAATCTACCATGTAAAGTGTTTTAAAACTGTTATGCTGTCAATAGGGCTGCCAACTCTGAACCCAAAGAGTTCTGGAAAGATATCACAGGGTAGGACAAGTTGTCAAATGATGTCCAGGAATGTTTCCAGCCACATTCGGCCATTTGCATGTTTATTGCATGAAAATACAGCTTACCCGCAAGTTCATGAGTAGAACTTTAGTGGCACCTACAAGCTTACAACAACTGCTGTGTGAGTTCATGCTATCAACATGTTTATGGACCAAGATAGCAAACTTTGGATAAGCACAGAAATCATGTATTTAAACTAGGGCTGTCAAAGTTAGCGCGTTAATAACGCGTTAACGCAACGTCCTCTTAACGCCGTTAACTTTTTTTAACGCGCGATTAACACTCAGTATAAAAAAAAAAAAAAAACGCGCATTGTATGATTTACGGCCATCGGTGGCACCTGTAGTCTTGATACAGAGGGTGGCAGAAAAAGAAGAAAGAGAATCAGAAGAAGAAGAAGCAGGGTTGGCAGTTCGTTAAAAACACGGCAGACCAGGGGCGCTGCTTAGCTCAATTGGTAGAGTGGGCGTCCCATGTTTAGAGGCTCTGTCCTCGCTGCAGCGGATCCGGGTTCGAATCCCGGCCTGGGTCCCTTTGCTGCGTGTCACTCCCCCTCTCTCTCACCCTGTTTCCTGTCACCCTCTTCAGCTGTACTATCAATAAAGCCATAAAGGCCAAAAAAATAATTTAAAAAAAAAAAAACACGGCGGACTGAAAAGCAGCACTCGCTGCATACTCCTCATCTCTGCTGTCACTCACGGTGGCGGACATTTGTTCCGCCATCACCCTGATCATTTTTCGGGACACTCTCTCGTGGCGTGCCCGTTTGCTGATAACTCATCCCCGCATGTTTATCTCAGGCTCCTCGCTAGCCTTCTTCCTCCCTCCAGCAGGCAGCCTGGCCCTGCTGCTGTCCTCCTCGGACAGACGTTGAGGCTCCGTTTCTCTCACTCTCTTGGGGTCGACAGAGAAACGTCTAGCGGCTTCTTCTCCCGAGTTTTCCTCTGAATATATCACGACAGAAAGTTTGAATTTCAAGTCGTACTTTTTATTGTTTTGCTGCACCAGAGCCATGGCGATCATCAGTGTGATACTGACTGACAGAAAGCAGCACACTGCGTGAAAAAGGCGAAGAAGAAAAACGTGCAGTGTCAGTGGACACCACTTGCAAGCCAAACACACGGCTGATGCAGAGAGCACGATGGCCCCCCTCGCCAAAAGCAGACAACCTTGGATTTATTTTCCTGCATGATTTGAAGTGTTGAAGAAACATTTTCATAATGCAAACATATTTGCCCTTTCTTATGTTGTTAAAAGTATTAAGAACATGAAAAAATACATTAAGGTACATTTAGAACAGAATTGCGATTAAATTGCGATTAATCGCGAGTTAACTATGGACAAAATGCGATTAATCGCGATTAAAAAAATTAATCGTTTGACAGCCCTAATTTAAACCAATGAGCTGATGTTCTAAACATACATGATTCTGTTTGCTGTGATGAACTTTGTTTGCTACTCAGAAAATGTAATGTGCTTTAATGCTTTTTCTTCTTGTAGCCAAGTTACTGCCGTGCAGCAAGGAGTGGAAAGGTTTCAAAAATGATTTCTTTCAGCTTTTTTAACTTTGCCTCCATTTTAGCCACTAGCTTTGTGTAGACTAACCTTCCCACTCGTGCTCTTCAGGGTGATGAATCTGCTCCTGAGTCTCTCCACCTACAACAGTGGACAGGAATTAGGACAGATTGACACAACTGTTTGTGGCAAATATCAACTTCAAAACATCAAGTCATCTGCTACGACTGTATGTGAATGGCTGTGCAGTGTGTCAAATAGAATAGGGAGTGGTGTAGTGCCACCTGCTGGTCTGTAGGTCTGCTCCCTTTATACAGATACATGGCAAGATGAGAATGCAAGTTTGTGTAACAGTGCTGGATTTGAGCCAAGTCCTTGCCAGTGACAGGGTTTCAGTGACCTTTAGGGAGCTAAATCGGAGCTCTCCATCATTTTTTTAGCTTGTAGTGTTCTGTTTGTCCCATAGCAATGTAAGCTTGTCCTCTGTCCCTCATCTGGCTGTACTTTGGAGATTTATCTGAGTCATAGAGCAGTGTGTCTGTAAAGGTGTCAGGGAAAAGTTAAAATTTTTTGTCAGATTTCTTGTCATTTTGAGGTGTCAGTTTTTTTTAATTGAAGATGAATTTAGGTGACAGGTAAAACCCATTTAACCCATTATTTATCCAAGAGTTGCCTATGCTGTGAACAGAAATAGCATCCATATGTGCTATTCCACTAGATGCGCCTCTGTATCATTCAGTAACACACTGCTAAACCATTTGCAGCCATACTGATGAAATCATTGCTCAGTAGTGCTTCAGTAACACTAATGCTGTCCAGTGGCTCTTTAATATGAAACTGAAATATTTTCCCTCTCATAACCTAATAAGTAGGTCTCAAAGCTGAGAATATCAAAAGCATTTTGAAACTGTATTCATCTTCGTTCCACAGTGACAGTGAAGATGAATAGTGTCAAAATGTTTTTTGACAAAATTTAGTAACTAAAATATTGCAGGCAGAAGCACAAACATGCCACAGCCCCTCTGTGTCCTTATTAACATTCCTTTTTTGTCACCTTTTCTCATTCCCACTTTTTCCTGATCTCCCCTTGTTTCTCCCTCTCAGAAGTTTGGCAAGTCTGCTCAACGCCAAAGAAATTGGCATGAAGATCTTTGAGGATTATGCAAACTCCTGGGACTGGATCCTAATGTGAGAATATTTTCTTTATGTTTTTGTGGATTATAGTGGCATCTGTGGGTGGAGAATCCAGTGAAATTAAAGACAAAACTGATGAAAACCCCTTTAACTCTTAACATACAAGTGGTTCCTACTGTCTTTCCTGCTTGAGGCTTAAGACTGATGGAATTTGCAACAGTTGATCTGATAAATTATTATTTACAGATCATTTTACTAAATGGGATTATTAAGCCTAAACTAATTTTGTTACTGGTCGAATTCGGGTCGGTTTCCAGCATGCATGTGTTTATGTCATTGCAGTGGTCTGGTGATAACCATGGTGGTCAGTCTGCTCTTTATCCTGCTGCTGCGCTACACTGCTAGTGTGCTCTTGTGGCTCACTGTCTTCGGTGTCTTTGGTGCGCTCAACTACGGTGAGTGTGCACCACAGACAGCAACGCACATTGCCAGTAGCTCCTGTATACATGTTGGAGATGCTGCCCACATTTTTATGTTACACTTCTGTGCCAGCGATAGCCATGTCCGGAGGCATTATGTATACAACCGTACATCCCATTCTTATGAATGTGATGTGTCAGAAACGCCTTGAGGGAACTTCTTCAAAATTGGAAGAAATGTGAAATTGCACTCAAAAGTGAACTGATTAGATTTGAGTGGTCAAAGGTCAAGGTCGCTCACAGAACACACTTTTAACAATTCCCCAACAGTTGATAAAAGTTTGATCCAAAAAAATTACATAAAACATCCAATGGGATAACACAATCAAGTGATGACCTTTAAAAGGTCAAAGATCAACTTTACTGTGACATCATAATAATTTGCAAAAAAAGGTCCTTGCCATTATTCAATGCCGTTACTCACGAACAGCTACATAACTGGTACATGGAGGCATACAACTTTGTTGCGGTAATTTTAGTGTACATTTGACTTTCTCAGCTGTGAGCATTTCTTTTGTAATGGCAGCCTGAGGCAGATTTAGTTTTTTCTTGTCTTGTTGCCTCCTTTTCTGGCTCTTATTCTCTCTCTGTGTCTCTCAGGAATCTGGCACTGCTACTGGGAGTATGACACCCTGACCGGGAAGCCAGGCGCTGATGTCGCCATCTCTGATATTGGCCTCCACACAGACTTCAGCATTTACCTTCAGCTCAGCCAAACATGGCTCATCTTCAGTATGTTGTCATCCGCTACCATGACTTTACTTCACACTTGAATGCTAAAGTCACATGTTAAAACAGATGTGCCGTATGTGCATTGACAAATAATTAAACATATTTGTTTCGTAGTGATCTCACTTTCTGTGATTGAGGTCATCCTTTTCATTATGGTGATATTTCTGAGGATGAGGCTGCGCATCGCTATTGCGTTACTGGTGGAGGGAAGCAAGTAAGTGTGGATAAAAGCTCTGTTGTCGCCTTTAATATTAAATGGTGTGTTTGACCCCTTTGAAACGTACATATGACACACAATTGAGAACGATGTTCGATCTGTCTTGTTTTTAGGGCCATCAGCCACATCATGACCACTCTCTTCTACCCTATTGTCACCTTTTTCCTTCTGGCCATCTGCATCGCTTACTGGGCTGTCACAGCAGTGTATCCTTCCTACTGCATCTCACTGATGAGCTGTTTCATCCAGAGAAGTACAGGAATTCTGCTGCTTCTGTAATGCTTTTATGAATAAGAAAACTTTGTGTAAGTAGCCTGTAGCTAAAGTATTAAAAGAAAAATGACTATATTTTATCAGTAGTCAGTGATTGTGTGGAAGACATTTCCCTTTCCCTTAACTGGTTTGCCCTCAGCTTCTTAGCATCATCCGGTAACGCCGTCTACAAGGTCACACCTACTGATGATGCATGCATGTATGCCAACCTCACATGTCGTCCAAAGGTTAGTCCACCACTCTGTTACACAATGACGTGCATTTGATGGTGAAATTGTTATTGTTTTGTCGTTTTGTTTTCATAATGGAATCAATCAAAGCACACGAAAAAGCTTCTACTTATTGCCTACAAGTAGTATCTGGTAGCGTTGTTTCTAATGTAAATAGAGTTCACAGTAGTGTCTGACAGCTATGGGGGTTTATTTGACGGATGTTATTTATCAACCTGCCTGCCCGCTCCAGTTTGTGTAAGGTAATGTGAGCATCTAAAATACTGCCTGGCCACACAACTTTTAATAAATGCAGGATTACCTGGAAGCCATACATGAGGAAATGATGCATTAAAATGCATAAAACTAACGTAGAGTGTCAGACAAAGCCAAGATGTTTGTTTTTTTGTGGTTGATTAATTTAAAGTGTATCAGAAGCATTAAAGCAAGCATTATATCACATCACTCTGTTGCTTTCTTTCAGACCTTCAGTCAGACCAATATTACCAAAGTTTGCCCCGGAGCACAATGCTTGTTCGCCTTCTATGGTGGGGAGAGTGTGTACCACCGTTATATCCTAGTCCTCCATCTGTGTAACCTGTTCGCGTTCCTCTGGCTGGTCAACTTTACCATCGCGTTGGGCCAGTGCACTCTGGCTGGGGCCTTTGCGTCCTACTACTGGGCTCTGAAGAAGCCAGATGACATCCCTGCCTGCCCGCTCTACTCCTCTTTCAGTAGAGCCATACGGTAAGGAGCTGTAAAAAGCCAGTCCTGCTTGCCTTGTCAAAAACAAATTCAAATAAGATATTTTTCCATGTGCAAGCATCTTTTGGTCAAAAGTGTTTTATTCCTTTTTGTTTCATGTGTCACAGATACCACACAGGTTCTCTCGCCTTTGGTTCTCTAATTCTCGCTGTGGTGCAGCTGGCCCGCATTGTTCTTGAGTACCTGCATCACAAACTCAGAGGTAGGCTGTAACTCTTTTGAAACTCCTATTTTCCCACTCTAACACATTTTAATGATTATTTCAAAAGAGATGTTTATAATTGACTGTGTGTTCCCAGGTTCCCAAAATTCATGCGCTCGGTTCCTGTTTTGCTGCCTCAGATGCTGCTTCTATTGCCTGGAACGTTTCATCAAGTTTATAAACAGAAATGCATACATTATGGTGAGTTAAGAAAGCATCTGTTTGCCTGTAGTTGGAGCTAAGTGTTTGCAATCTATGAGCAGTTCAGCTGTTAATTTGCTTGTGATTACACTCTACTAATCACTGTTCATTCTCATTTACAGATAGCAATATATGGAAAGAGCTTCTGCACCTCTTCTAGGGATTCTTTCTGCCTCTTGATGAGGAATATTCTTCGGTAAGACATTTCTAAAATCTGTCAGATCCACACGTCGAAGAAGGGTTAGTGTACAGATTATGGCTGCTGAGACGCACTCTCATTGTGTCTTGGCATACATGAAGTAATTTTTTTTCTTCATTTAGATAGGTAAAATTTATTTTATGTGGTTGTTCTTTCTTTTTTACTCAGTTAACATTCCAGCCTATCAAAATAAAAGCAATTATTTTGAAACAATCAAGAATTGAGTGTTTTAAGAAGTATTTGTCCTTTATATGCCACTAGCCGTCATGTATTTAATGCTGTTTGTACTTTCATAGATCTCTCCTCAGTCTGTGTCGCAGTGCGTGACAATGCCTTCACTATACTCTGGCTTTTCTCTTCCTCCTCTGTAGGGTGGCTGTCCTGGACAAGGTGACAGACTTTCTGCTCTTCCTTGGAAAACTGCTTATTTCAGGAAGTGTCGGTGAGTTTCATGTCAACCGCAGCCTGTGAAGTGGCATCAACAGGGACGCAGATGAAGAAGTGCAGAAGAGACAGGATGAGACATCCTCCTGAATATTAAGCTGATGATAAATCTTCTCAGTCCCAGTTATTTTTGCCTTGCACATACTCAGCCTCCACTCAGTTTGCGTCATTAATGGTTTAGATTTGCCGTTGCTCAGGTCTTTGAAAATAATGAAAGCCTTCAATTTAGTTCAATTTATAAGATCTTAATTTAAACATTAATCCAAATGTATCCTAGTAGTTACCCTTTTCTGTTCAAATAATTATAGAGCTACATGTACCAAAGTAAGTCTTCTGGAGCCCCATAATTAAAATAATCTTCATAACTGTAAATAATTTGTGCTGATGTGTCCAAAAACCACAAACCACATGTGTTTATGTTTAGTATTAAAAGCTTTATACTTATTGAGCTTTTTAAACATGTCTTGATGTATACACTTGTGTGGTGTTTCAATGTTTCCGATGACATGAGGGTTAAAGGTGTTGCATTTCTACTACTGTGGCCTTAGTATGTGATTGTTGTTTGCACCCTGTGATGTGTCCCCTGTTTTTCTCATCACTGCTATTAATTTGTTTATTTATTTCTTTTAATCCTTTCCAGGTGTTCTTGCATTTTTCTTCTTCACACGTAAAATACCAGTCATTCAAGAGGAGGTACCATCCCTAAATTACTTCTGGGTCCCCCTTCTGGTAAGAAATTCAAATATGGGCTATTTGATGAGTAAATGTACCAGCAATAACAGCAGAGCCTAAGTCAACTTTCTTGCAAGTTGAGATATGTTTGTATTCTGACTTTGACGATTCACTGTGCTCACGCAAGACAAAAAGATTCAAATGAAACTGGAGCAACAGTGTGGAAAATGTATGAAATGAAAATTAACTTTTTCATCACACAATATACTGTACATATTTAATATGTAGCTCATTTTATGCCTTTACATTTGTCAGATTTTGCATGGATGGCACTGATTGGCCCAGTTAGTGAGATCTGATTCCATCCTCTATAACACCATGTCTAACAGCTCAGCTGTCTCTAGAACAGAGAGAACACACACTTCTTCAAGATCAGATGACTTTGCACAAGTTACTTAGTTGACTCGCAGGTCATATTCATTCTAATGGTTTTGGTTTTGTTGGTATGCAGATTTTTGTGGTTCCATTGTGAAACAGTCATGCAGAGTAATTCTTGGTAATATAACCCACTGATGGCAACCTATTGATTCTTTCAGACGGTGATTTTTGGATCATACATGATTGCACATGGCTTTTTTAACGTCTATGCCATGTGTGTGGACACATTGTTCCTGTGCTTTTGTAAGTATTAAGTTAAGTTCTTTACTTGACATTGTGAGAATATGACAACGTGTGTTGAGTATTCCTATGATGGTTAAAGTTTAAAATTCATGTAAACTGCCAGCAGTTGAATCTTAAGTCTTTCCTTCTTTAAAACTGCCTCTAAATGTAAAACTGATTCCAGCTCACTCTTTAATTCCTGCATGACCTTCTTGACATTTTTCCCCTACTAAGCCTTTGCTTTTTCCTTTCTCTTTTCTGCCTGTCACTCTGCACACTGTCTGCTCTTCCTGCTCTTCCTCTCCTGTGCTGGGACCTGGTCTCAGGTGAAGACCTGGAGAGGAATGACGGGTCTTCCTCCAGGCCCTACTACATGTCTCCCGGCCTGCACAAGATCCTACGCAAAGGAGAGGAGGGTGCAACACTAGGCACTACCTCCTGAGCAATGTGCAGCCAATTTTCTGAACTGCTGACTCTCTCACTCACTTCTCCATATCTACTCTATGTGTGTGTGGGGGGGTCTGGACGTTTGAGAGCAAGTACTGTAGGGCTAAACATCAAAACCGGATGCATCCCAGCCTGGTCAGGGATGGCGTGGACATGAAAGGACATGCTTGTATGTCAGTTCTTCACAGAAAAGGCATGGGGGACTAGAAAAAGACCTCTGTTTACTTCCTCTCTTGAGCCAACTCAGATACTTGCCTTTTTTTCTGTCACGCTTTTGTTCTTCTTTCTTTTCTTTTTTTCTTCTCTGTATTCTCTGCTGACCTCTGCCTTACTGAGAGGGTACATGTCAAACTCGCAGGACGGACGCACAGGCTGAGATGAATATGATAGAAGCATTTTTACCCAAACAAACATGAGGACCTTAACATGTACAGATGCCACTGATGGACTACGGCATAAGGCATCACTATGAAACAGTGGTGGACTTATGGGACACCCTCTTGTCGCACTTTGGTCTTCTAGTGTAAATGTGTATGCACTTTCACATATGGGAAAAGAACCATGTGATTTATTTCTTTTGTCTAGCATGATTATTTTGCTGGCTGTTGATGTTTACCATCAGTTTTATAGGTTTGTTTTGATTCACCGTATTTATACTAACACAAACACACGGATCCAAAAATGGTGTGGAATCCTGCACTTAGCAAAACAGGTTTCTCATATTTTACATCATTTATATAAAAAAAAAAGAAGAAAGAAAGAAAAAGAAGTTCACAATCATTTCAAAGTTTCCATTATGGTCATAGATGTACTGTAAACCAGGCAGAGACTTTTGTGGGAGGTCAAGACTTCAAAAGATACTTTATGATTTTTTTTAGAATTTTCTTTTGCTTCAAATTTGAACAGAACCTGACCGTTTTCAGGAAACTTCTGAATGCAGCCACTAGTTTATGTGCCTAGTTGTAAAGAAAAAAAAAAAGATGAAGATGTTCCTCTTACTCTGTGGTTTTAGACCTAACACCAGGAACCTTTTGCGATACAGTTTATAAAAGGATGTCAAAGCCATTTTTGGTAAATTTTTTATTGGATGGTTCGGATGTAGTGCTGTTTTAATACTAAGTATAATACACACATCTGTCTGGAGGTTATTCAGTGTTCTTTTTGTATAGGAGAATTTTTTTTATCAATGAAATCCAATGAAAATGTGAATCCTTTTTTTGAATAAACATAAATGGTTTATGTATTGTCCAGTGCATTTTCAAAGTACCTTGCTTGTGGTTTTAAATATCTGGATCTAACTTCAAGGTGCTAAGTGATTCTCTCAGCTGTCATCTCAGTTTGTAACATCTTGCTACTGCTGCCTCCTAGTGTGGGATCTGGAGGTGAACGACGGCTCTCCTGAACGGCCCTTCTACATGAAGAGATGCTTGCGGAAACTCCTGAACAAGACCAATGTCCAGAAAACGGGCGGAGAACAAAGATAAGATGAAAGGTGGGGGATGGACAAAGACTTAAGTTCATTTACCAAAGCTTGGTGCAAGCCCATGAGGCAGTAAGCATTTTGCCAAATATAATTAAAGTGTGCACAGGTTGCAGCTGTACACTATAATGGACACACTGTAGATAATCAACACGAATAAGTGACAGTTTTTTGGTATTTTACTTGTTCACTGTAAAGGTCAGTTTGTTTTAAAAAAAAAAAAGGTTTATTTTTGATGGTGTACAAGGTCACACCAAGTTCTTGTAAATAGTTTTAATAATATAATTTGTTGTCATGTTTTATAGCCACAGTCATACTACATGACACAGTAAGTTTCTATGGGAACAAGTGATTTCTTTCTTTATTGAAACTGTGGTAAACATGAGCCGTTTTGGCTGTTAAGCTCTTGTAGTTACCGGTGTTCACCACTTGGTGGTGCCATTAGTCACCGAACATCTATGTACTGACGATGAGGTGTGAATGCACTGCTCATTGGACTCTTTTTTTGCCATGAAATGGTCGAACGCTAGCTCATCTGTGTATTGTGTCATCACAGTTTTTGACCTCACATTGTCTCACATTGAGAAACATGTCTGCCAGTCAGTGTCCACTGTTTTCTTATTCGACTGTCAAGGACAAGATGGCACGGGAGTTCAAAGCTTCACTCTTGAAGTGCCGTTTTGCCTTTAGCATAGCCACGTTAAGTGTTTGATTGCATCTTGCAGCTATATAGTTTACATTTGAAGATGCATGTCAGTTCTTTTTTCCAAAAGACTTAAAGGGATAGTCCGCAGCCAGAGATGGAGTTTCTTGTATGTCAAGTGTAGGGATAAAGGTGAAGTAAAAGGATGTTCTGTGTTAACAGTAAAGTTGTCTGTTTATTGTCAGTGTCCAACCACCAAAAAACACAGACCCTGTCCCTGTTGCTGTCTAGCCTGCTGTTGATGTGCATACATGGGTGTCACTCACAGCTGCTCTAAAAGCTACATTCCCCGAAGAGTAATCTGTAGAGCTGTAAAACGAGGCTTTCACAGCTAAGAAAATGTCCAGAATTGTGAAAAAGTCAAAAAGAGTCTCAAACAGAAGTCTCTGGAGAGATTAGAGATGTTTCTGTGATTACTTTAAAATGTTCTTGTGTTGTCTAAACTGCCATTATACTCTGTGAAAGATGGCACTTCACCTTAATTCTTAAGAGCCCAACATCACTTGTTGCTCTTGGTGTCATGAACCTCATTTTAAACAGTGTTTTTGTCACTATAGGTCCTCTCGTTGATCCAAGGTGGAGCTGGTCCTGCACGGTATTATTGATTTATTGAGGCAGTAGTAAAAAAGAACTGTTAATTAATCGGACGGATTTTATGATATTTTTTAAACTTCACATTTATTTTGCATCGGTTGTGAGTATAATCTCATCTCTGGCATCAGACAAAGCACACATGCTTTTGTGATCTGAGTGATGTCATGCCAGTTTGACCGAGTGTTTGCACGACTGTCGAGCCAAGTTTAGGCGTCACCGGGTTGTCGATCAGGTGACTGAGTGATGCAGCTGTTGGCAGTTTCACACACTGCGTCCTTGACTTCAAACCTCTTGTCTTTTTCCGTAATGTTGTCATGCATCAGTTGGGATGATGCTCACCTTTAGATCTTTGAGATGTGACTCATGCTCGTGGGTCTTTGTACTGCGTTTGTCAAACCTGAGAACCTGCCCTCATGGTGCTGCAGAGTGACAGCACTGCCAGACTCACACACCTTCTGCCCCCGTATGAGCTGAACACGCTCGAACACGTACATCGTAAGCGTTTCCATAAAAGCAAAACAACTCAGCCTGTGTGTCTGACAAGGAGAGAACTGATGCATGTAGCTCTGTGTGGCATTATACGCATGCAGCATGTTGTTATTCCTTTTTTTTATACTGGGTAACTTCTATACTCCCTGTTGTATTTTGTATCTTTGTGTGCATGCGGCTCGGGTTCATTCCCATGAGGGTGAAATACCTGAGATCTGATAAGTGAAGTAAAAACAGTAAGAACATTTTTATATGCCTCCTCCTCCCTCCCATGTCTGGAAATTAGATTCTTTTGGTCAACCGCAGTCAACAAGTAGACACAAGTTAAACTTGAACATCAGTTTTCTCACCGCAAACTCTTAAAAGTCTAACTCAGTCCTCTTACCTGTCAATACTCGAGACTGTTTTATTTATTGTTGCGCATTTGTGCAGAAACACTTCTGTCATATATTTATTTATGAAGTAAAATGTGCATGTTTTTTAACAGAATATATTCCTTGTGTGTATGTTCAGTCAAATATAGATGTGTTTTGTTACTTCTATTTTTATGAATAAATTGTTTATCTACTATGCACTTTTTTTTTTCCTGACTGAGGTCTGAACACAGCGTCATGTAAAATATCTCCTGTCATTCATTCACCTCGGGGGTTTGTGAAAGTAGACATTTATTTTCAAAACAGACTTCACATACAATAAATAAATTAAACTGCAAAAATTCAAACCACAAACAATTTCAAGTTCACCTTCATCATGAGTTGACATTTTGGGTCGTGGTGGGGTTCACTTTAGAGTAGCACGGTCAAACTGTGTCACCAACTACACAAACAAATATAAATCTATGATGTCATATGTCACAAACTGTTCCAGTTCCACATCATACAGTACACTCAGGACTGTAAATATGCTCGACGGTGTTTTTAAAAGATGTCCACATGTAAAAAAAAAAAAAAAAAAAGGTTTTACGGTCCACTCAAATTTAAATTATAATTACCATGAAGATCGGAATACTGCTAAAAGCGGACCACTCCTGGAGAAGTCTGACGCTGCTGTGTGTGCGTGCGTGTGTGTGCGTGTGTGTGTGTGAGCAGCTCAGGCGTGAGACACAGGCAGGGAGGTCATGGCGTGGGCGGGCAGCAGCGGTTGAAACATGGACGGAGGGGAGTGGACTGTGAACACATACAGAGAGCGACGGAGTCAGTACACAAAAAATATATTTATCGAAAATGTTAATTAAGACATTGGTATAAGCTTTAGTATCCTCTTTTGTCTTAGTTTGATCTTTACTGTAGACAAATGTCATTTGAGGTTGGTGCACTTTACAGAGAGTGAAAATTCGACATACGATTTCAAGTGTTAAAATAGAAGATTTGACTTTTTTTTTTGTCTGGTAAGCCGTTAATATGAAACCCAATGAACAGGCCGGTGGTGCTCACTGTCTATGAAGGAGTGCAGTGCAGAGAGCATCGATCCCTCCGGGCCCCCGTACGCCGTGTACTGCAGCTCCTCGGGGGTCGGGGTGTGCTGGGACAGGCGGCTGGGCTGCAGAGAGGTCATGGGGGTGCTGGAAGTGTGGTTGGGGCTCACGTGCTTCTTGTGGCGTGCTCGGCAGTTCTGGAACCAGACCTGCATTAAATGACAGACACCTTTTTTTTACAAGATTGCTTTTGAGAGTAACAAACAAACAAACTCAGAAGAGAACGCTGTGGGCGGCTGACTCGTTAACCGGATTTTTCTCTTACTGTAAAGTCCACTTAATGTCGCATAAGTTAGATTTCAACACAATATCGTTACTGATGCTTCTGAAATGTAAATACACTGCTATGGACTGAACTGTGTAGCAAAATATAAAGTACTTCAACTAAATTTACTACGACCAGCTACACCATTAAAATGCACAAAAGTTCAGCAATAATCACAAACCAGTAATGCAATATGTAGTATGTATAATGCACAAGTCGGCTGTGGGGGTTGTGTGCACTTGATTTGAAGGTGTAACGTAGAAACATTATTTAATGAAGCAATTGATGGGGTTTTGTTTTTACACGTTACCAGCTGATCACCGGCCAGTGTTCCTCGTTACTGTTCGAGTCTCTTGCTTCTCTCTGTATAGCAGAATCTGTATTTTACCATCCTCCATCTTCCCTCCACTGACCTGTATGACTCTTCGACTGAGGCCCGTCTGCTCCGCCAGTTTCTGCAGCGTTTGAGCATCTGGGTTGTTGTCCTGAGCAAACTGGGCCTGCATCACCTGCACGTTCAGAGGCAGAAGAAAAATCTGTCAGATATCACACTTAAAGCGACATTAGATATACATATTTTCGCTATCTGTCTTGCTTTACATGCTGTTCATACTTTATATTACTGCTTTAACTGGAAAGCCTGACATTGAAATTTCAATGTACCCTGAACAATGTACATAATTACTATAACTATACTGTAATTACTAATATTATCAAGAGGATTAAAAAAACAAAATGCCTTGCGTTTTCTAGTTTACAAAACTCAACATGTTGTTTTAGTTTGACTGTATATCAAATGTTTTAATTAATCTATGAAGACTCTTCACACCACAGACAAAGAACCTGGCCAGATCTTTTACATAATGGTTGTAACTTATCCATCATTTAATAATAACTTACACAATGAGATTTAAAATTATATAACTTGGATCCCTCTGTTTCTGTCTGAACAGAAATAATCATGAATCTCTATTACAAAAATGTTTCATTATAGTATCAAGGATGAGGCCACTGTTTTATTTGTCTAGTACAAAAAGAGAAAAATGGAAGAATCCAGTGTTTTCCAAGAAGAATCTCATCTTGTATCTGTGTGTGTGTCTGTCTGCAACACGTGATGACGGAGGTTAACCTGCAGCTGGTCGGCAGTGAAGCTGGTCCGCGCTCTCTTGGAGGGTTTTGGCTGGTTAATCTCCTGTTCAGTCGGCACAGCCCCCTCCATGTTAACACTGTTCCCTGCAACAACAGCAGATCATTATATTATTATTTGGCACAGGATCAGAAACCAATCTTACTTTGAAAAACCGATACACAGTTATTTGAAATATTTAAAATATGACTGGGTGCACTTTCTAAATTGCAGAAGCTGCCATGTTTTCAGGGGTGAAATGTGTGACAACACATCAGCATCATGATGAAGTGGTGCTTCAGAGATGCACAAGCCTACACATATTGTTCATGAACACAACACGTTCCTGCAACAAATGTCACCTCATCGTGATTTTAATAGTTTTTACAGTGAAAATGAAAATGGTGATGCAAAAAATGATCATTCCCACTACCTGAATCATATCACAATCATAATATCTATAAAAAAAAATATTTTAAAAATGTAGCATGCCATCAAGCCCTCAGTAATACTCATGAAAAGAGCAACCTGCAGTGGCCATATTTTAAGCCATTTAAAAAAAATAATAATGATAATAATAAATAGAATAAATTCACTTTAATTTCAGATAGATAGATTAATATATTCTGAACATGATGTTGGAAAACTTGTAAATTCAATTAAGGCCTTGAAGTAGCTCCCACATAGACCTGATAATCTGTTCGTGACTTTTCTTCCAGTAGTTTGAGGTGGAGTGAAACACTAACTTTATGATTTCTGGTAAATATTTGTGATAAATACTTTTCGTTTTCGTTTTTTTTTTGTTTGTTTGTTTGTTTGTTTTTTAGAAAAGAAGGCAATTATTGTGTGTGTTTTTTTTGTAGAAAAATGTAACAAATCGGGAGAAAAGTCTTGGAAGGAGGCTTGAAGTAAAAAACGGTATTCTCTCTATTTTTGGAGTCAAAAAGCCCTGCGGACAGCGGGCCGGTCGGCCGCCTCACCTTTCTCTACGGCCCGCTTGAGGTTGTCCAGCATGCAGTCGTAGTGGACCTTACAGAGCACCTTCTCCTCCACCAGAGCGAACTCCTCCCCGGTGGACAGCTGCCTCTTGCAGGAGAAGCAGGCGAAGCAGGCCAGGTGGTACACGTTGCCCTTCGCCCGGCGGACCCAGTCTGTGGAGTGGATGTTCCGGCCGCAGCATGCGCACCAGGTGCCGTATCTTCTGCAGGTGAAGGCGAGCAAATGAGACACTTGGGCATTAAAAGATCTGTTGACATCCGCTTCTTTTATTATTATTATTATTATTATTATTATTATTATTATTATTATTATTTACTTT
Organism: Diplodus puntazzo; assembly: GCA_963678695.2. NCBI lineage: Eukaryota > Metazoa > Chordata > Actinopteri > Spariformes > Sparidae > Diplodus > Diplodus puntazzo. The sequence continues at coordinate 12,673,474 of OZ023163.1, read as the reverse complement.
TAAAAGCCAGTGACGACAGAATTTGGTGTTTTATTCCAAGCAGAATTAAGAACTCCAAGAAAACTTTTTGGGATGAGATGGGCCCCGAATGAAATGAAATCATGAAGAGTTGATAAAAAAAAAACGTTTCCTGAAATATGTGACGATGGAGAACTGAAGTGTGTTGAACCATTTTGAATGTAAATAATTGAAATCATACATTTGAATCAAACACATTTACAGTAAGATATGGCAGGAAAATCCAGTCTAAAATAAAGTCCAACATCTATTATTATTATTATTATTATTATTATTATCATGTTTTTATTATTATTAATTATTATTATTATTATTGGGCTCACTCCTCTTCAACACTGTCGTTTGGATGCACGTACCGAAAGTAATCCAGTTTACAGAAAACCTCCTTCTCTTTGATGTAGCAGCTCGTGTGGCTGCCGAGTGAGGTCTGACACACGCTGCACGACAGACAGCGCACATGCCAGCACAGGTCGTTCACCTAAAGCACGGGCGAGAGAAATGAGCCAAAGTCAATCAAGAGGGTTTGAAGGTAAAAGGCCTTGTTTGGAGTACGAGCTGTTAAAACAACCACGAATTAAAAAGTGATGTAAAAACAAAGAAAAACAATATCCATCATCCAAAAAAAAAAAAAGTAAATTGGCACTATAGACAATAAAAGAGCTGTCGGCGTTTTTACCTTTAATAAATATTTATCCACGATTTCCTCGTTGCAGCTGGCGCACACAGCTCTGCCTAACAGCGGGGCCATCGCCTGCAGCGACGACGAGTCTTCATCCAAAACCTCCACCGGCGCGCCCTGAAGGGATCAGACATGCGGTGAGCGCACTTTACGCACACGGACGCGTCCAACCTCCACAGCCCGCAGCGGCTGGCTACTACTACTACTACACGTGTGAGCCCCACCTGTTACCATCACCAAACTTCAGAAAACCCAAATCATTCTGGTGGTTTGGGCTCCCTGCGTAATTAGCTTCAAGTATCTACGGCGAGCACCTCGACATAAACAACCATTGTTTCTAACAGGGAGGAAAAAAAGTCTCGTTAAAAGTTTAGTTTAATTAACTGCATCCTTTTTTTTCTTTCTTTTAGTCTGTTCTTCTGTTAGATGGAACAGTCGTTGTAAGTATTCTCTCATTTTAAAGCGCACAGTCACAATTTTTTATTTTTTTATTTTTTTAACCCTTCATCTGGATCACTCTGCCAACACATCACGGTTCATCTTCCTTCCTACCATGATGTCCCTCCTGTCCTCAGTGCATTTGCCGAGCAGCTCCTCGTCCCCTTTGCAATCCTCGCACATGACAGCGGCGGTGCGTCCCCTCCTCTCCGAGCCGCGGCAGCTGCCTTAAATGCCCCCTCGCTCCCGTCCCATAAATATCATGCCTTTCACTTTTTTCACCATGACAACCCCCCCGGCGATTACCGAAAATGACATTTTAAAAGAGAAGGGTAGTCATTACTTACAAAAACAAGACAACACTTGAGCTAATACTTATCCGATGTGCATTATGTGCTTGAGATCTGCATTTTGGGGGGATTCGGCGGCTGCACCGCGCGCGTTTAAGGCCCCCCCCCCCCCCCTCCCCGCACATACACACACACACACACACACACCACGCCAATTTCACGCGTCAATCAAAGAAGCAGCGCGAGGTCTCCTGGAAAAGGGGGTTTGATTTTTTTAATAACAGCAATTAAAAAAGGCTAAGTTCACCACATACAAAAAAAAAAAAAAAAACGTCTTACCGGGCCAAGCGAAAAGGTGAAGAGGTCTCATTAACTACTTGAGTTTTAATTGCGGAATTCAAGGAGGGGTAATTTTCTGCGACATTTCTTCAAATTGTGAAAATACCGAGCTGTCAGCGTGTGGACCGGACCGGCTCTAATGACAGAGGCTGAGCCCCCCCCCAACCCAACCCACACTTTAACTTAATCACCTCAAACCCCGCCGGCGTCGCTCAGTCACAACAACGATAAAAAAAAATAATTAAAAAAAAAAGCTCACCTCATCGTTGGACAGCACCGATCCGCTCTCGTCCTCGCTCACAACGCAGCACTCCACTTTGACCTCACTTTTCCAGCGCATGTCTGCGTCCAGGAGGCTCCCCGGGTGCCAAAGTCAAACTTCTTCCTTTTCTTTTTGTTTGTTTGTTTCTGTCTTTCTTTCTCCTCCAGGATTGCTCACTCAGTCTGTGTGTGTGTGCGCGTGTGTGTTTCCAGAGGGCGGATCGTAATTCATATTTCCCTGTCCTCTGTGGCCGCGCCTCCCCTTTTTGGAAATAAGCTTGTTGTGTGGCTTTGAGGAGGAGGAAGAGGAGGAGGAGGAAGGTGGTGGGGATAAATAAATAAACTCCGTCACGGTTGTGTTCTTCCAAAATGCGGTTTTTTTTATTGAGATTTGCCTACATCTAACTTCTGAGATGACACGCAATACATTGTGTTTTTTTTTCTTTACTCAAGCGCTTCACATAACTTTAATTCTTGAGGTGCACTTCAGGTGTTCTAATTATCTGCTACACACACACACACACACACTTCTGAGGGAAATGCACTCCTCACTGCACTTGTTTATCTGACACCTGCAGTCACCGGCTACTTTTCACATTACACACACACACACAAAAACATGTGATCATCTGATAGAACATGATGCATTTTGTTGCCATTAAACTTACTGTTACAGACTAACACATCAACCACAATCATCCAGTATTCTAAAACATATCGGAATAAAAAACAAACAAACACTTGGATACTCTCAGCAGCTGTTCTGCAGAGCAAGCACATTTACTTGTGCCACTTCGAGTGTGTTTTGTTGCTCTTATTTCTGTCCTTGTATCTAATCACATCTTCGAGTGCAGGACCTTGTGTTGTAATTAAGTGATTTTATAAAAGGCTAAAGAAAACCTTTTCCACTCCTGGTTATTACACCCATGAACATGACAGATATGTTGACTCTGACCAACATAGCAGACAAAGTACCGAACCTTTAGTGTACTAATATTTAATAATGTTTAAAGCAGCTTGATAAATCTGTTTGTGCAGCAGTTCCTTGACTAGAGCCTGGACGATATATTGATGCTGGCCTATCACGGTAATATATCAGTATCGGCCTAAATGTTGTCTGATCGGCACCGATGGGAAAAGGAATTGATCTGAAGAGACGATGATGCAGAAAAAGATTCTCGGGTTAGGGTTAGTGAAAGGGTTAGTTAGGGTTAGTTTGTATGAATCACTTTAGGAGACCCAGAGAGAAAGCAAGATCATAATAATCCATAAGAGAAAAAAGCAAACCAGAAAGAAAAAAATTATTAAGTTATGTTTCATTACTGCTTTCCAAACCTCGAAGTCATTTTACGACCCCTGAAGATTGGTGACGTCCCCCACGACCACTCTAAGACACACAAAGGTGAACCCTGTTGACACCCCAACATTTGTACTGCCCAGGGGCCCCCCAAAGGTGGTCGGAGGAACCACAGCCACCCCAAAACAGCTGTTTGCCAGCGCCACCCCCCTCAGGAGTCACATACGCCCACATGTCGGCCAACCTAAATTAAATCGCTAGAAGTCAAAAGCTAATGTCAGGCTAGCTAAGTGTCTTACTGCACAATTACTATACACGTTTTTCTGTAAATCGATAAATCTACAAGTTGTGAAGTTAGAGTTAGAAAACTTTGTAGCCTAAGTCGGCCTATAAAGACAGACTTGTGAGCCAACGAGTCTCCTTGTTCATTGCGATGACGTTTACCTTTGTAGTCTCATTCAGCCGCCTTTGGCAACCGCTGTTTTGACAATTTGTGATTTAGTTTTGGAACATTTACTGATGTATTTTTGTGGTTGAACAAAACGTGTAAATATCTTTAGCCTTATTTCAGGCATCGAACTGAAAACCAATTCAAGAATCCATTGACTTCAAGACGCGGTAACTGGAAGTGCAAAGATGCTCTCTGATTTCCGGGTTTTATGACCGCAAACTAAACCACCATATTTCCTTAACTGGTGTAATAACACTGCTTCATGGTCGTAGCCTAGGTGGGAGATACCACTAATAATACTGTGCTTCATCTTGGGTTGTCGGATCTCAAAAAGGAGGAAAATAAAGGGAAATTATTGTTGGATTTTTCAAACATTCTGCATATAAACACATGGTCTGCTTGAAACAAAACAATGAGGAGGGAAAACCAATGTCAGCTAAATACAAGGGGTTACCTGTGCTTGAGTAAATATACTTAATTATTTTCCACCATTGCTCTTTGGCTTTCGTAGTGTCTGTGCCTCTTCAGCTGCATGACAAAACAGAAAAAAGCAGCTCACGTCGGGGGGACACTATACAAGGTAACACAGATATACCTCACAAGGATCAGAGCGACAGGAGTGACAGAAGTTGCTGTTTTTTACTTATTCATTCAACCCCGCCGCTCACGCAATCCCACCCATCCCGGCCGCCACACACACACACACACACACTAGCAAAAAAGGTTATTTTGTGTCCTGACAGGATAACAGTAACCTGCACCAGCATGAGTCTGCATCCGTATCGCTCCATCTCAGAGGGATAAAGGAGTTAGCGTGCCTCCATCGAGATGTGTCCTGTTCCACCTGGTGGAGATGAATGCTTTTTTTTTTTTTTTTTATCAGATAACACATCTCGAGCGTTGCAGGCTGCAGAGCAGAGAGTTCACTCAAGCAGCCCGTGAGACAACCGCTCTCTGTTACATTTTTAAAGTAGGAAAAAAATTCCCGGGAAGCTTTTTTTTAAAAAAAATATATATATATTTTGGCCTTGACGATGAAGCTCTGATGGAGAGGTCAAAGGTCAGAGGAGAAGACAGGGTTCATGTGATCATCAAAACGCTTGATGCCTACAGCGCCTAGCGAGCATTTTATCATGAAGAGACAAATCCTTTTTTTTCTCAGACATTAAAGTCTTTATCACTCCTACGCACCATCTGTAGGATACCTGATACGACCACAGACGTTGGGGAAGATGTAAATCTGTGTGTGTGTAAGAGTTGCATGTTTTCATTTTCCACATTGCATGGCTGACTGGGTAAATGTTTTGAGTGATGTGGACCAGACAAAAACAAATGCCTCATCTGTCAACATACTTAGGATCTAGGTCTGCCGCTGCGTTGCTGTACGTCTGAGGCTGCTGCGGTACACAGCACCGTCTATAATTACTTAATCATTAAATATGACAGGTAAGAAGTAGGTCAAGGATCATGGTGGCAAAACGGGTTCCTGGAGAATTATGCAACTGTGACACTGTTGTAATGCATTTAACAAAAAGCTGTTTTAACAATGATTTGTTTACAATTCATTGATTTATACGCGGCTTGTATTCACTGCGGAGGTCCTCGACAGATGTGATTAGAACGACAATAGAATGAATGAGACTTTTTTAAGCTTAATGTTCAGTTTGGGGTCCTGAAGAATCTGTTCCGCCTTTAGCATGTTAAAAAAAACATTACTAACATTATGTATCAGCTTTATATGTAAAAAATTCTCAGAGAATGGCTGTAAAAAAAAATTAAAAAAAATTTAAACGTGTTTTAGAAGTCGACTACTGAGCAGTTTCTTTTGTTTGGGGCAGTGGGGCAACATATTGTACATATCTTTTTCTGTGAAGGGCTTTTTGGCACACAAATGTCATATGTATTTTGTTATATACTAACACTTGATTGATAAATAATACGTTTATAGTCAATTACACTTTAGTTGATAGTTATTTCATAGTTATTTCATAAACAATTACATTCCTTATAAAACCAACTGATGAGCAGTTGTTTTATTTTTAAAGTGATTTATTTATTTAACTCTGTATTTATTTATTGTATTTGTTTGTTTATTTGACCTTTACTGTTTATAAAGAGTGTATTTGTTAACATAAACTAAAGTTTATTTAAGTATACATTTAGCATTCATTAATGATGGTTGTCATATGGTGTCATCAGTTCTGCGTCAGCTCATATAAAATACAAAATCTTATTGTCTTAAATGGCAGCCTGGTCAACTTAATCCTGTTTGTGGCAAATGCAAGAGTAACCACCTCAGTAATGTTCTATGTTGGGGGTTTTAAAAAGGTCAGACGGAGAGAGAAAAAGAAAAGATATATTCCAAAGAAAAGAAGAAGTTAATTATGCAGTTATTAATGTTATTTTACAAACTATAATACAAACTGCAGTGATAGAATTAAAGCTGAAACAAGGGGAGACTTGAAGTGCATAAACAAGAACATGACAGACTAATAAAATCAAGAAGCAGACGTTACAAACACACAAAGCCTCTTAAAGACATAATGATTCAGCTCCAACCCAGAAATGTAGAAGATACATTACTTGAAATAATGTTCGATATATTTTCTTACATCTTACATGCTGCAAAAATGGCACCGTTGGTATGTTTTTACTTCTAATGTGATCTCTTATTTTTTTTCAAAATGCTAAAAGTTTCTTCAAAGAATAAGACAGGATGCAAAGAGACCAAGGGATGCAGGAGATGGACCAGTGGAGATGGAGAAGTGATGGGCGTTTGGCCCCGGCGATCCTCTGAGAGCATCTCCTAATTTGCTACTTCCACATGGACCTTTGCTTTCTTTTTAGGCTGCACCTACTCATTTATTTCATTGAAATCAGTGCGAATTGGGGTGGTTTACAATTGACACAACGAGTTTGGCATGACCTTTTCTCCTTGCTGTAAATGGGTACTCATCGAATCTGAAGGGGAGGGGGGCTGCTGGAGGAGGGGTGGTGGGGAGGGGGGGAGTGGGAGGTGAGGAGGAGGTGGGAGCTGCGTTGGCTGGGGGCCAATGGGGGGATCGGGTGGAAATCACAGCAGTGAAAATGGCAGTGCGGTGAAAGAGGGGCCTGATTGCATTGGGACAGCGTGCTAGAGGGGAGCAGCATGCTCAGCCCAATCAGAGCGACATAAGGAAAAAGTGCTCTTATCAACGAGTAATGGCCCACTTGACAATCACACAGGCACAAAACTGCTCTATTTAACGCTGATTGCAAAAACTGCTGCCCCCTCCCCACCCCCCCACCTCAGAGCTGCATGACTCCCCGACATCTCCCTGCCACCTCCCGGCTTACAGCCAAGACCCTTTCCTGAATGGAATTTATAATCACCCCTCCTCTATTTCTACGCTAATTGTTCTTTTAAGACCTGCGCTGTGTATTAGGCGTTTAGTGACTGGTGAAACGCCTGCCTTGATTACTGTGTTTATTGCGAGCGTTTGGGGCAAATCCGGTTCAATTCCACCCGTTCTGACAGGTAGTGAATGTTTAAACAGGTATCACCTACCTGGCTGTTCACCCTCATGTTTCACGTCCACCGGCACATGTGAGGGGTGAGAGGTGATCAAGCTCTGCAAGGCATGTTCTGATGATTCATGAAATACTCTGACAATCAGAGACCATTTTATATTCAGTCTCTACTTTAACTAGAAAGCCTGAGAAATATATATACTTTTTTTTAGATCTCAGTGTATTTCTCATTCATTCATGCAGTCCCACATTTGTATTTTGATATGGCAGCCACACTGTGACATCAAACTCTTCTTATTTCATGTAGACTTGCTCCTCAGTATGTTTGTTTTGCGACCGCAGGGACTATTTGAGTGTATTAAAATAATAATATTAACGCCTAGAGACATTTTTGATTTTGTGAACCAGCATTAGAACAGTTCTTTTCTGAATAAGACGTCTCGTGACGGAAACCAAACACTGAATCACCTGCCGCTACAAACACAGATGTTATCCGTCACCCAGGTTGTTACTCAGTTGTTTCAAACCTCCACAGGTGTGTGTTGGCATCCCGGTGTGAAACCAGAGAAGCAGAGACGCTGGTGAGTGTAAACAGGCAACAAAGTTAACAACAGGTTTCTTCTATTGCATGCATGTTCCTCCTGAGAAAGAGAGTGATCCCTCCTCTGTGGCTCATCCTGCGGTTTCTTTCCATTTTTCTCCCGCTGCTGCTAGGGTTTCTTTTTATTCCAGGAAGTTGTTCCTTACTCTGATCGAAGGTCTTACAACAGAGGAGGCCGTTCACTGAACAGATTGTAAAGCTCACTGAGGCAATGTGATGGTATATATAGATATAATTTATTGGATTTGATTTGAAAAACAATAACATTATTATGATAAATCAAATGAAGCCCTCTCACTACAAATGTTTCCTTTTTTTTATCTGCTTGTATGTCTTCATATATTAATTATTGTTTGTATTGTGAAACATTACTTTTTTGTTTGTAACCTTGAAGCTTCTCTCTTTCCATTCCAATGAAACAACAATCAGATTGTATTGCTGTTTACATGATTCACATGATTTAATGAATCACAATCAAAATCAATTTTTTTAAACTGAAGACTTTTTTCTTGAAGGCGCCGCCTCAAGTCTGCCTCCATACAAGTATTGTATATTGTCATATTCGTATAATATACCCTGCCTATGATTAACTGTAATTTGTCTGTGCATACAGTACATTCATTTTTCACTCAAATCGTCCTTTTTGTAGCCTCCGGTCCAGACCTCATGCTTTACAAGACAAGGCTTTGCAAGGGAAGTAAGGTGCTGGTTATCAAATTTGTGTTATTGTCGTCAGACATTTGCATGATTTGAAATGAAGGATCTGCAGATAGTATGCACACTGTCGCATGTGAGCCAACTGAGACCTGTTTTGTGGCAGGATGAACTTGTTTAGTCAAGACCCTCGGTTTAACATCCTACGCCTGGCATCAAGTGTTGTTGAGAAAATCCTGAACAACTTCTCTGCAGGTTTTCATGTTAAAATGTGCAGTGCATTTTGTCATATGTTCATTTCAGAACTCCACAGTGACATCTCTGTGCCCTCTGTTGTGAACATGTAAATTGTCAGCTAGAGGATACGATCACAGGACGATCCTCTCCCCTTCCTTCACAGTAGATTCTGCTCTGACCGTCTCCGAAAGGGACTTCAGAGCTTTATCACATCTTCAGACAGAAACATGGCTCCTCTTACTGGTCATCTCTGGAACTGATAAAACACTTGAACCTGTCAGAGCAATAAGCCACACAAATCCAAAGGCTTTGTCTCACACACACTGTGTCATCCTTCCTACACAACATCAACACAATGAGACACTGAATAATATACAGCAAAGCCACCACACTTGATTTGACCAAATGTGCCATCGTGAATATCTGTTATAGAGTTGATGATGCTCTAATTTGTGTCACATAAGAGGTGGCTCATGAATTATCCATACACTAAAAGAAAATGTGAAAATGATGCCGTGTCTTGAAGCAAAAATATTTCTCCACTTTCTCCACAAGAGGGCCACAGAGGACCTGCAGCTGAGGCTCATCCTGGTGAAGCTGAATTTACTGTATTTTCTGAGGTGGAAACTGTCACCGTATCAGTGATGTTGCCATTGTGCTGTTTACAGTTCATATGTTCTTTAAAATCACAGGCTAGAGCTGTAATTTGACATGAGTTCATAATGTGTATTTTAATAAAATGTGTATTTTATAGCAGTTTTAATTGTTTCAGGATCATACAGTTTTGTCCATCCATCATCTATAACCACTTTATCCCTTTTACAGGTCGCGGGGGTTTTCGCTGGAGCCAATCCCAGCTGTCTCTGGGCGAGGGCAGGGTACTCCCTGGACAAGTCGTCAGCTCATCGCAGGGCAGAGGCCTCACTGATGGCAGAGGCCCTCATGCAAGGTGCCAACTGCACATCAGGAGCAATTTGGGCTTCAGTATCTTGCTCAAGGACACTTCAACATGCAGCTCAACTGGAATTTGAACTAGCGACCTTCCAATCACTAGCCGAACTGCTCTACCCGCTGAGCAGTTTGAGTACTACCACACAAAATACACAGTCCAGCATACACATACACACACACCCTAGCTTTCATCACTTGTGGGGTCATTAAAGACTTAAAGTCCTCACCTGAAATTGTAATGAATTATGTTATATTGTCCAGCATTCTGGTCCCCACAAAGCTACCGGAGAAAAAAGACTACGCTCCTACTCACACAAACACAGGCACACACACACGCACACACACACACACGCACACACACACACACAAACACACACACACACACACACACACACACACACACACACACACACACACACACACACACACAGACACACACACACACAAATGCACACACGGTCTAATAAGCGATTGCCTTAATCAGCAGTTCTGTGCCAGTCACTTTCCATAACAGATCTCTGGGAATATTATAGTTGTCAGTAATCAGCCTGCTGTCATTTAGCTATTAACTATTCTTGCTTAGAATATCTAATACAGTAACTAATAATTATATTGTATGCGTGTATATATATATATATATATATATATATATATATATATATATATATATATATATACACGTATATATGTTTGTATATATATATATGTATGAATATATTTATGCATATATATATGTATATATATACATATATATGTATGCATGTATGTATTCAACTTTGTACTACTACACTGTACAATCTGACTAAGTGCCTTTGCCTTTAAAAAGGAAAAAGTTTACTTCAAAATCACCAAGTAAAGTAGACTAATAATTTGAATTTGTTAAAACTTTTCAGGCTGTACAAGTGAAATGTAATGGTCCATTACAACAGACAGATTTAGTTACTACTTCACAGATTACTTGTTTCACTTCCTGTCTTGAGAAAACCACGTATCTCCAAATTTGGTGATTTGAATTTTTATGAAAAACTAATTGATGAAGTGTTGAGTTGAGAAGTTTCCCCTGATTCTTAAGATAAATGAACTGTGATTTAAAACAAATCCACTTGGATTAGCTAGAAAATATTACGCTGCTCTAAATTGATCAGGGATATTGGAAATTTGGGTGTGTATATATGTGTGTGTATGAGTTCAAGAGTCTCACAGTCTGAGGAGTGAAGCTGCGCCGTAGTCTGGTTGTATGGCACCAGATACTTCTGTATCTTTTGTCAGACGGCAGCAGAAGAGAAGAGACAGTGGCTGTGGTGGGGGTTGTATTTTAGTACCCCTTGGGCTCTGTGCAACCACTTCACCAATGTCGCTGATGCTCTGTAGATATATACCAGGGATGTTATGGGCACTGTTGAGTTTTCCTGATCTGGGCCGTGCATGAACCATGCAAGATTGTGCTGTTTCCACTCAGGATGCTTTCTATAGCTCCTCTGTAAAACTTGACTAGGATCTTGATCATGAAGAGCTTTTTCTGTGCTTTCTTAACCAGGGTGGTGATGTGTGTTGACCAGGTTAGGTTTGATGGCAACTCCAAGGAACCTACGACTGTTCACCTGCTCCACTTCAGCTCCAGTGATGCAGACAGGTGTGTTTGTCTCCTTTTTTCTAAAATCAACAATCAGCTCTTTTGTTTTGCTGACGTTGCACTGTAACTGTTCTTCATGCACCACTCTGCAAGATCGTCGATTTCCTCCCGATATAAGCTCTCATCATTGTTCATAAAATGGCCGATGATAATAATGAGCATGGCTTCTGAGTACATCACCGTAGAGTTGTCCTGAGGCCTGGGAGTGCAGTCATGGGTGTACAGTGTGAACAGGAGTGGGCTGAGCACGCAGCCCTGGGGGGTCTCCAGTGTTGAGGCTGATGAGCTCATGAAAATTCATAATTTTAGATATAAAAAAGTTGACTCATATGATGAGCTCATCCGTTGCTGTAGATTTAACTACCCAACAGTTGGTTATATAAAGTGGTAACACACTTATGAACTAGTATGCTATTAAATAAACATCATATTTAAACTGTGACACAGTGGCTGCGGGCATTTTAGGACACTGCGCAAAGAGAGCAGATGTACTATGAATAATTAAAAATGAATTGCTGCTGTCTGATACTCTCACCCTACTTAAATACAGGACCAGAACAGTTCTTCCCACCTCAGTGTTAACATGCTGACGGGACTCTCTAAGTGGAAACCAGCCTGGTTGGCAGCATCGTCAGTCACGTGGTCTCCCATGGTAACCGGCGAGTGTCATCAGTTCCGCTCGGGCAGGAGAGCAGCCTCCGTCCTGAATCCACCGCGACTCTTCACAACAACTCTGCTGCCGGCTGCTGACTTCACACTGACCTCCCAGACATCTTCCAGAAGGAGACCGAGGACAGTCCACGACCCCCCTCCTCGCCTCTAATACTGTGGGAGGGTATTGTTTTTGAAGGTGGTTCCGAGGAGCTGAAAACCATGAGTCACCTCAGCCCGGGGTGGGTACACTTTAATGTTTTATATTGAGGAGTGAAGAGATACAGGCTTCTGTTAAACCAGCGTCAGTCCATGTCTGTGTTGTTAGGTGTAATGTCCGGTCAGAGGTGTTTAAGGTCCCTAGTCTCTATTAGTTTTGAATATACTGTACTGTAAAAAAAAAAAAAAAAAAAAGAAAAGAAAAAGAAAAAATATAAGGAAACAGTGAAATGCACTTAAATAGTCGAGCAACATCGTCACTACAGAGGCTTAAATGACTACTTTTAATTGGCTGTGCTAAAGCTACTGTTAGTCTCCCAGCAGGTCTCCAGGACTACCACACAGCTAAACTTTAGCCAAATGCAGCACTTTTATAAAAGACAGTGCTCCACAAAACTAAACTACTATAGTATAAAGGTATAAAGTAGAATATAGAGTGCACTCTTTAGCAACATCCCACTGTTTTTAATGTAAAATCTTGTGAAGTATCTGCAGCTGTCAGATAAATATAGTGGAATATAATGATTTAGAGTCTCAAACTTTATTGCTGTAGACCAACTCAGCAAATGTACCTGTGCCCATTTTAGAACTGGTAACTGGTACTGATAGTTTTACATAATTCTCCCTCTTTGTTTCTGCTGTTTCTTCTTCTTCAACTTTAATTTGCTGTTCACAGTAAAGCACTAATTGACACAATTAGCTACTTGTATGTGATTCAGTACCTATAGTATTGATACAAAGGGTTGAGACTGAGGTGCACAACTTTTTGAACAGCAGCTCTCTAAAACAAAGTGCTTTACTGTGAGCAGCAAATGGCATTAAATTCATCTGAAAGTTAAAGAAGAAACAGCAAGATTATGTAATAAATATCAGTACCAGTGAAATGGATTCAGGTACATTCACAGTATTAGGTGAAATTTGAGGTGCTAATTCATTATTCTCCACCATGTTTATCTGATAGCTATAGTTACTTTATAAGATCTTACACAACAGTTCAAGTATGATGCGGTGTCATGGATTAAACTGGTATTGGAACTGGAATTTGGTCCATCTCAAACTGCAACATTAAAGTGCAGCTTACATATTGATACGTAAATAAAGATCATCCACTAATATAATAACACAGATGTGCATGTTGTTTATGTTCTTATACTGGTATATACTTGTATTTAAGTATTTTTCTTCTGTAGTATTCGACTTTAATTCCAGTCAATTACAAACATGTATTTCATATGCCATGTGTCTATTGTTCTTAGCTACTTAAGGAACTTAATTTTTTACTTTATAGTATGAAATACAATTTACAGCATTATATACAGCTATTTGAGCTTTTTTTTTAAAAAAAACTTTTTAAATTTGTACTTGTTTTTAATATATTTTAAATGCTTTTTGATATGCTTTAATGTAATTTTATGCCCCTGCAAAGCACATTGAGTGTCTGAATTGTGCTATACAAATAAACTTGCCTCTCCGTATAGTCACCACAGAGATATAATGAACTGCTTTTAGCCTAGTTGACAAATATGCCAGTGTACCTTAAAAAAGTGCACTAAAAAAGTGTTTAAATAAAACATATTGACACTGGACACAATCTGCCAAAAAAGGAGGTGAAGTAGAAACAAGCTGCTTTAAATATTGTACTGACAAGTAAGTACAATATACGTTTCAAGTGGCTAAAATTAGCTCCATCTTGACCTACAATATCAAAGTTCTGCTTTCAGATATCAATAAAAAATTATCCAGTGATATGATAAAAATACAGTACATGTTGTATGTGTTGCCAGCAATGTTTAATGTGGTTTTCTTATCTAATATGTGATTTAAACTCAAGTAAATTAAAAATACTTTCACCTCTGGCATAATGGACTACTTTTTGTTGACTCCAAACATATGCCAAAGCTACCAATAGCTAATATGAATAAAAAAAAACGTAAAAAGCGAAAGTGTGCAGAAACAAACACACGGTAGTTCATATATTCACTCTTCTTTACAAACTGTCACAACATAAAGTATATTTGTGCCTCCTCAAAGCATCACAGTTTCAGAGAGTGTCATGAATAAAATAACAGGTGACAGTCAATCCGCAACATTTTGTTCCAAAGAGAAATCTCCAGCCAAAGACAGAAGACAAAACAAGCCAGAGCCACAAAGAGGAGGCAGACGGGGTTAAGTGTGCCGTCCCCTCCAATTCCTGTTCGTAATCGGACACCGGTAACAGACCCTATAGTTGTAAGATCCTGTTGTCCCGTACACAAATGCTGGAGGAAATCAAACCTGCGTTGGAAAGACACTTTCAGACGAGCTCGGCTGTGGACGAGCTGATGTCCGGTTAATGAGGACAACAAACAAACATGGTGTTGTGTCCCAGTAAAGCATTCGATTGAGGTTCTGGTTTTCTGTTAACTGTAATCAAGAAGTCTCGAGTTTCTCCCCCAGACTTTGTAAAGTTAAGTTTCTTCAGCTGTCTGGGATTGATTCCGTGTCTTTTCTATTCCTGCAGACTTATTTCAGCCTACAACAGTCTCACAGACAAACATCTCGCTGGATACTTCAGTAACACTCGGATCAGGAGACACCTGCATAGAGCCGGACTGGTATGTCAACAGGATGACAGTGACGGTGATAATGATCATGTCCTCAGTTATCATGGTTAGGCATTCAGAGAATTATTTATCCTGGTAGTGCTAAAAGGATTTGAAGCAGTATTTAGGGAGACAAAAGTTACAGGAAATATAATTAAATGGTCAAGTGGCAGAAAATTTAACCAGTCAAAAGGTGGTTGAGTTGGTACTTGGTGGATATGGATGTATGACATCATTTTATATAAACTCCTGACCTTGGTTTTGATGATGATGATGATGATGATGATGATATGATACAGTGAAAAACTCGGGTCAAACTTTGTCCCTCGTACTTGAGAGCTAAATGTTTCAGTTATAATAGCAATATCACTCATTTGACAGACTGTAATCACTCACAGCGAGGGGAGTCATATTTACCCACTGATATCATGTTTTATTAAATATTAGCTATTAGGTATTTTCTGTCACTAACAAGGCTCTTGCCGAGTACAGTTACAATAAACATTGTATACAAGCTGGAAGAGAACGGAAGATTTGAAGCAAACAAAACAAAGTTAGTACGTTTAATTTGAAGAAAATCATGAGGTGTCGTTTGATGATATTGTGAAGAGGAAGTTATAAGCAACAAGCGACCAAATAAGATGTACATCGTTACTTGGGTAAATTTATCATTTCTCTGGGTTTGAGCAGTGTTAGAAACATTTAGGATTATGTAAATATAACACTCGAAAAAAACATACAGCATAGGTGTAGTTGTTTTGGGACATTTTAATGTGGAAAGCTTAGATATCTGCACGTTAACTGTCAAAAACTCAGCTGATCTGTTTCATCAGGACAGTTTAAATCCGGTTTAATCAGATTGGATTATCAATGACCAAGTGTCATCAGTTTTGGATTCAAATGTTGCTTAATCCTGATTGGTGCACAGAATTACATGACTTTCACCATTAACAGATCTCTCTCCCTCAAATCTCGTAAGCGAAATAAGTTAAAACTGTTCTTTGACATAAAAGTTTGTGCATGACCTCGTTACTCATTGTGAAGCCGAAAGAGATTCTTTGTGTTATGTTTTTACATAAAGTATCAGCTGTTGGTGAGCTCAGTTTGAAAACCACCTTCAGAAACCTGTATAGACTGAACCCTGCTGACACTGTTGTTGTCATCAGATCACCCGGAGCGGCCGTATTGTTCCAGAGAAGGAGTACAGACACAAGCTGATGCAGAGAGCCCACCAGAGACACGTTCGAGAATGCCTGGCCCAGGCCATTTTCCACAAGGTGCTGGAGATGGAGGTGGGGGGAACACGGTGTACTGGAGAAACAAAAACAGTCAACACACTGTCAGCTAATCTGTGCCTGGCCCTGCATATTAAGTGATGGTAATTTCTTCTGTGTCCTCCTTCCATGTAGCGTGTCCACCAAATAGAGATCAAAAGGAGACTGGAGGAGTTTGCAAGGAGGGAAAGAGTGCACAAGATCAAGGTACATCATTTACATTTAAACACTGCTCTGTAAGCTAATGACTCACCGTCCACCTTGAGTGTCCAATTTTTGTCTCTTATTATGATCATTCACCATAACTAATGCATAATTAGATACAATTGTATCCCAATTTGCAAACAAAAGGCAACAAAATTAATAAATGGTCTCATTTGGAAGGTGGATCGCTGTAAAAGGTATGAAGAAGACATCATCCGCATCCTGTCGCCGCGCCCACCCACGGGCGCCAGAGCCATCCGAAAACAGCACTCTGGGCCAGAGGGCGAGCACTCTGAATCCTCTGAGTCCGTGAGTCAGAACATCTGTCTTAATTCAGTGTGTATGATACTATCTGTCATATCACATTTGATATGTCATCACTTGCGAAGAATTGAGGAAACCTTTTGACCAATCAGGAACAGATCAAGTGCCTTTGATGTTTGACCTTTTACTGTGTCTCCATCATGCAAAAGAGGTTTTTTAAACCCTTTGCCCTTGAGTTAAAGAAGCTTTATTAGGCCAATCAGTTTAAGATGGATATGTCACACCTGTGTTATACAAGATAAAAATATGAGGTATTTATTTATGAGGTCTTTATTATTTAACGCTAGTGTCCTCATCAGTAAGTGTAAAAATGCATCATCCCTCCAACTTTGGTTAGATTTTGGACAGCTGATGTGTGAGATATCTGGGTGTGTGTTTAAAATGATGACATTCAATTTAAGGAATAGTTCAACATTTCGAGTTTATTGACATTCATTATGAGAAACAGACAAGTAGTATTGATACTACTCTCATGTCGGTGCAATAAATGTGAAGCTGCAGCCAGTTAGCCAGTTAGCTTATCTTAGCATAAGGACAGGAGGGAGAAGCTCTAAATATCACTTATTTATATATTTTATCCATAAAAGGTAGTAAAAATGACAGGTTGTGTTTTTTTATGGCAGGTAATGTACCAGATTATTTTTTGGCCAGGAGTCTTCCTGGAGATCCACTGGTTGCTGGGCAACAGCTTACCTTTGGACAGAGCCAGGCTAGCTGTTTCCTTATTTCCAGTCTTTAAGCTAGGCTAAGATAAATGCGTGCTGACTTAAGATCAGACACGTATCAATGCACCATCCCTCTGAGTTTTGTCAATAATTTGATGTGTGATGTTGCTGATGATGTTTCATACAGACACCCTCAATTTCACTTCAGTGGACAAAAAGAAATGTAAGACTGTTTAATTATGTAAACTCTGTCACAAGTGACTTGTGTATATTCTTTGAGGCGATGAGCGTCTGTCTGTGATGAGAATCATTATCTACGCCCGCTTATGATCTCTGCACTCAAGTCTGAAGAGCCGTCTCAGATGCTGTTTGCTCTGTGTGCAAACAAGAGTGTTTCAAATGAAGAAGTGGGATTAGAAGTGTGTTATCTTTGAAATGTGAAAAGTCACAGACCTTGATGCCAGAATAAATATAGCTGGTAATGTCGACCTTAATCTCTGTTTACCCTGTGAAATCTCTCACCTCTTGAGTCTGCAAACATCCCACTTCAGCAGACTGAGGCTTGTTTGAAATACATCAACGGCGATACATTGGATTTAACTTGTGTGTACATTAATAAAGTGCGTTTGTGTTCAGCAATTCTGTAAATAGGGTATATAGGCAAAGACAAAGGTATTGATAAGCCTTTAATAAAACTGGAAAAGACAGAGCTGATTTAATCTTGTCAGTTATTCTAAGGTAGACGTGACAGGATTTAAAGAGATGTTGACATGTGGTTCAAAGTTCAGTGGTGAATTGATGACCTAGATTTTATATTGGTTGCTATGATTTCCACAGCAGTAAACATGAATGCTGACTGTACGTGTGTGTGTGTCATGTGTGCTGCAGCCGGGCTCATCTCGACCAAACACAGCTCCAGGGAAGATGCAGAGGCCAGTGCGTCTGAAGCCGATCCACAGTAACAGCACCACGGTGTCGCTCAGGCGCAGCTCCCCTTACAGACCCCTCGATTCCTCCAATGAGAACGACCAGCCATTCAACTGCACTGTGAGGCCGTGACACATGAGACACACTCTCATTCAGTCATTCCTCCACTCAAGTGCTTGCTTGCACAGAGGAACGTTTCTCTACAGATAAAAGCATATTTATTTTTTGTTTGATTCTAGAGTGAGACCAGTACCTACCTCGGGTCACAGGGTTTGGAAACAGATGTAGAAACTTTGCTGTAAATCTTGTATCTTACATTAAATCAAAAAACCTGTATCTGTGTTAAAAGTAAATGTTTTTAGACCACATGCACAGTCATTGCGCTACAAGCTGAACAAATTACTCTGTTAACTTCTCTCCCAGATGGAGTCCCGCAGACATTTGAACACAAAGGAGGCCTCTCGAGACATCTCACCCTACTGCCTCCCCATCATCAACAACTTTGTCACACCAGTGCCTCCAACCACGAAGAGGAAGGAGAGGGGGCTAAAGGTCAATGCCAGCGGCACGCTCAGAGGCCGCAGACTGCGTCCTACCACTGCTTCCAGCGGAGCTGACGTCAATGAGGTTTATATCTCTCTTTATGTTTTCCCTGGCAACAAAACTTTCCACAACAGACTTACAAGCTGCAACCCTCTTCGGATTAATTAGGGACAACAATTAAAATTTCCAGGAGATGCTTTGATTTTTGCCAGACTCAGCAGGAGGGGGCTATGAAATATGACTTCTTGTGTGTGTTTGACACATTTGTATATCTTAACTTTGCCCAAAATGCAAACATAGAATTTCTATAACTTCATCCGTATCCACAAAGTATTGTTAAATACAGCTTATTTGCTCGGTTATCACTTATTTGCATTATATTTGTCATTATAGAGAGTAAATCTCATTTGAACATTAGATCAGTTGTATCAAATTTGGGATTTTGGAAGTCAAAATCATTTCTTAAACTGGATTAAATTGATATCAATCTGACCCCAACCTGCCCTTCTCTCCATCCAGGACCCCCCCATGCTGAGGAGCTCTGTGCACCAGAGCAGAGTTGCTGTGAACATGACGTACTTTGGCAAATCTGTGCATCTCTCCCACGACCTGAGCGACATGAGGGATGAGGTTAAAGTGTTTCAGCAACACTGTGGAGGAGAGAACCTGTGTGTTTACAAGGGCATGCTCCGCGAGGGAGGTCAGTGTGAGGGTCTGTGGTTCTGTTTGTTAGAGCTGTAAGATTGAGAAAACAAATAGGGGACATCTAATTGTTTAGATGACTTTGAGCACACAAAACAACTCAGTTAAAGGGTCACCAAGTCTAAAGGATCACTTTAAACTGATTTATTTCTGTTGTTACCTGTCTTGAAAATGTTCTCACTCCTCATATCCATCCTCAGAGACCTTCCAGTTTATCTCAAGGCGACACAGAGGCTACCCCTTCAGCCTGACCTTCTTCCTGAACGGGCTGCAGGTGGAGCGCCTGAGCTCCTGCTGCGAGTTCAAACACAGGAAGGGCTCCAGACTTGGCGGCAGGCACGGACACTTTGGCTTCTCCCGTGTAGAGAGGGCCTCTCCCTGCTACAAGTAAGGTCTCTTCTTGTACTGCTGCATATTTTAAAAAGTTGTATGAAGCATTTTGTGGCTCCAGAGGAAGCTGCGGGAAATCTGCTGAATTACCTTTTGTAATATCACTTGAGTCAGTTGGGTCTGAGGACTTTTAGTTTGAAAGTGAAAAAAAATTGAAGTATTTGAAGTTAGAAAGCAGTGAGCTCACCAGACCTCTACAGTACTTTCCTCATCGCTGCTTTAAGCTAGAAGCTCCATGCTGCATTAGTCACTACCAAAATAACACACTTGGGTCTCCAAGTGAACTGCCAGCAATCAAGGTTGCATTGTGGGTAATGTAGGCCCTGTATTTTGACACAGGAAGAATGCCTTTGTTTGCCCATCGTCTGATCGGAGTGCAATAAAAATCGATGGAGTACTCTTATAGAGAATGAACTGTCTGATGTAAAACAATTGAGACGATATCATTACAATAAATGGCAAAAACATGAGTTCCTCAATTTAAAGGAACATTTCAACATTTTGATGGGAAGATCAATAGTTAACAGTAGTTAGCTTAGCACAAACACTGGAGGCAGGTGGAAACAGATAGCCTCACTCTGTTTAAAGATAGCTCTTAAACGTACCTGTCAGTACCTTTATAAATGCCTAATTAACAGAGGGGTTATGTGTCTGATTATTTCACAATGACCCCACAGTGATGATACTTTACTGTATCCAACCTCCTGTTAAACCACAACGTGTTGATTTTCCAGTTTTTGTACAAATAAACAAACAAGATTCAACTAGTTTTGGGGGTGCTGGTTGGCAGATTGTGTTTCCTTTGGAGCCAGGTTAGCTGTTTCTCCTGTATGCAGTCCGTATGATAAGCTAAGCTAACAAGCTTCAATGTTCTATGAAAATTTGTATTAATATTCTAACATATCATATCACATGAGTACTTGTATGTGAAAGGTGTTGCTTGCTATAATGAAACCACAGAGAATTATCTTTCATGTCTTTCTTTTCATGTTCATGTCTACAGACCTTTATAGCAACCTGTGGCTCATTTTTTGCTACATTACTGTTTTGTTTCATGCTCACAGCACAGTTTTCAGCTGCAGCAGGTGGCTGTGTTCAGCTGAAAAATGATAAAAAAAATGACTGTACATTTCCCGCCCAGCACCAGAACAGAAGAGAGATAAAGTTAGCGACCAGCTCTTGAATATTTTTTAATATTTATCAGCGAAAGAAACAGATAATCCCTCAGGAGTGGTGGATGGTGCAAAACAGAGACAGAGGAGAGTTGATATTGGAATGTATTCATCAGGTGACCAGAAATACAACTCCAAATAAATACTAATATCACCTTTTGTCTACACGCTAACTGTTTGCTTACAATTACACCATCTTAAATTGATGAACATAATGTCAGTGTTGTGTTTTGCTGAGCAAGATGAACTTATCTTACCATCAAATTCTCAGCAAGAAAATGAATAAAAAAATGTTTTTAAATCAAACTGTTCCTCCAGGTGCATCATAGCTATGGGATTGGACAAAAAGCCCACTCCTCCACCAAAGAGGGTCAGAGAGGACAGAAGAAGAGAGGAGTCGCTCATCAGCCTGAAGGATGCTCCTGAGCTGAAGACAGAGAGGGATGAAGAGGACGCTGCATCCCATTCAGAGGGCGAAACCAGCCAACAGCAGGACATGGAGACACAAGTCAAAGAAGAAACAGCAGCTTTGGAGGACAAAGTCAGAGATGGTACAGGGACTATGCCAGGGCATTTATGTAACAGACTTCACAGATCTTTTCTCTACAGTGTAACTCAATTACTTTTTTGTACGTCTTTCTCTTCAGATTATGAGGAAGACTTTGAAGCAGATGACGAAGGCCCTGTGGAAGATGCCGAGGCAAGACAAAAGAAATCCCCGTCTCCGTCCAGTGAAACTCAAAGGCAGGTGAAAGACAGAGATGCCTCTGAGACTGAGGACGACGAGAAGGATGGTGGGTGAAATCCCTTGTTTGATGAAGTCTTTCAAGTGTTGCATGAGAACAAAATGAGACTGAGATTTGAAAGCGAAATGTATTCATTTGACAACTGCTTTTAATACAGAAAAACAGAATCACTCTGTCTTTTTGAGGCCATTCAAACACTTGTTTCTGTTGATTTTTGATGTAGCTGCCTAATTTGAAAAGAGACTGTTACTAAAGTGGGAGTTTGGAGAGAGATTTTTTTGTGATGGAATTTAAAGTGCTTCATCTTTCTTGCCCAGAGGACATAAAGTCTCGTTCAGGCTCCAGCTCCCCGGGCAGTGAACAAGAGGAGAGCGATACTGAAGCCATCAAAGACTCCAGAGAGGACGAGAAAGCAGACCAACCTCAAGAGGCCGATCAAGAGGAAACTGCCGTTCCACTAGATGAAACAGACCCCGCCACTGAGACGGAGGCTGCTGCGGCAAAAGACTCTGACATACACAACAGTGCGGGGGACAGCACAGAGATAGACATCTCTGACACCAACGTTCTCTTGGGGAACAAGCAGAGTGACGACACCTCCGGAGACAGAGAGGTTGAGAAAACTGTAGATGAGTGCAAACAGGAGGAGGAACCTGAGAGGGGTGAGTATAAACCAACAGATGCAGCTCTGGAGCTTTCACCTGAGTGAGATCATGGATCCATCTTGAATGGAGGTTTTTCCACTATTATAACAACCGCGTTATTTGATTCTGAATCAGTGCCAGGACCCGGGTGTGTACAGCCCTGACAACAACTGAGTAACTATCACAGTGTTATCAGTACTGTGGTGTCAGGTTGAGATATTTGAAGTAAAACTGTTGGGTTGTTATGAAATGTAATAGTGGAAAAATGAGTTGTGTGTTTTCGTTTTTGTTTATCTTTCCTTATTTGTGTTAGAGATTTCTGTCTGATCCACTTTTGAATGTTTTTTTGTTTTTTTTAAATAAGTTTCAAGATGTTTCATCTTTAAAATTTTGGTTGTAATTTGGCAATATTTTAAGACTTTAAACATTTTCTAATTGCTTTTTACTGATTGTATTTGTTCTTAAGAAAGCTGTGTGGAACGTCTGTGTTGTGAAGCCGTCGTTTTTGTTCCATTTCTGAGCTAACATTATCTACTGATGCTCTCTGAGAGGCACTGAGTCGAGGCACTCGAGAACGTGCATAAAGTGACATCCTTTAAACTGTCATGGAAAATCCGACCCAAGTCCTTTGTAAAGAAAACCACAGTCCAGCAGCATTTAACAGCTTAAACAAATCGATCACAGGCTTGTAGACAACCAAGAGAGACGGGGAAGGTCTCATATTTCACATCACGTTACAAATCACTCACATATCGCCAATAAAAAAGTGATTAATACACCTATTTATAAACTGCTGCAAATTGTTTCAGATAGACCCTTTAAAGCTGCACAATGCAGTTCTAGTTAAAGCAAAAATTATATGAAATAACACATTTCAAAACATAGCTATGTAAAAACAAAGGGGAAACGTCTGTGGGGGGTAACAATGCAATCAGAAGAGAAGAGGAAAGCAGCCGCTGATGTAAAATTACATACATTTCCATACTGAACAAATCCTAGTATTTCAAAAAGCTCAAAATATGCAGCTGTGAAGAGTTCCTGCATATTAAAGTATAACGTGTGTTCAGAAAATGTTTTATTAATGGAACCAGGATTGTAGGTAGACCTCCTTAACCGAAGTTGTTTTCCACATTCAAACTGAGCTTCAGTGCCAACATCGAGTGTTTCTCATTAGCTAGCGTTTCAAATTCACATCCTAAACCTGCATGAAGAAAGTTTCCATTTTGGTTGTGTACTGTGTGATGCTTGTTTATGTCTTTCTTTTTTTTTTTATTTCCATGCATGTTGTGTTGCTCCCATTGTTTGCACCTGTATATTAAAGACATCTTTGTTTCGTTCATGGCTGGATGTTTCTTCATTGGCTCAGTTCTCTCCTTGGATTTACATTTTTCAGTTTCTGCGAAACTTCATTTTAACATCCGGACATCATGTGTCACAATAAGTCCACCCTGTACTGGCATAAATGTTTGCTTAATGTCTCTTTTTGTTTCCCCAAGCTAAATCTGTGCAGGAGAAGCTGGCAGAGGCCATCCTGAAGGAGTCGCACTGCAGCTCCGAGCCTGAACTGAGCGACACAAGTACTGAGGAGGAGGAGGATTCCGCAAGTAAAGCTTCTGTGCAGGACAACAAAGGTAGCAGATTCTAATTTTCTTATTAAAATGAATTAGCTAAACAACAGAATCCGTATTTCCCTAAACAATCTCTCGATTGTATTTGTAGATGCAATTCCAGAGAAATCAGTGGCATGCACAGAGCAGCAGCAGACCCTCGCAGAGGAGACAAAATGTGAGGATGAAGATGTTGGTGGTGAAGCTGAAGCGTTGGTCCTGGATCTGGAAGAGACGTCTGATCCAAAAGAACAGGAGGTTGAAACTGAACAAGAACACCAACAGCGCAGTGAAGAGAAGGTCAAAACAGATGAGGAAGATGAAAAGGCTGCATCAGAAGAAAACACTACAGAGAATAACAAATCAGAGGATACAGCTCTGCCTCCTGTATCTGAAGAGGAAATGGCTAGAGATGCAGCAGCAAAACCCACTGATGCTGCAGAGAAAGACGAGGAGGAACCTGGGGTGGAGGCTGAGGCGCAGCCCGACAAGACGGGGCAAGGGGCAAAAACTAGTGAAGAGGATGAGTCATCGGCATCAGAGCCAAATAAAAAGACTGATGAGACAGCAGCAGCAGATAACGCAGAGGCGGAGGCGATGACAGCAAGCGAGACAATGGAGATGAAAGCAGAGCCCTCAGAGGAGCGAGAGGCCCTCGACTGTGAAGAGGCACCTGTAACCGACACAGAGGAGAGGCAGCAGGGAGACAGCGAAGACAGAGCAGCATCAGAAACAGAAGTCACAGAGGAGAATTCAAGCAGCTCACTGGAGGGGAGCGGAGACACCGCAGTTGAAAAAACAGCAGAAACAAGTGGGGACAATGCACAAGATGAGAGCGGTAAAGATGATATTAAAGAGGAGGAAGCAGAGGAAGTGTCAGCAGCAGAGGCTAAGGTAGATGACAAGCAACAAGAAAGGTGTGATGAGGGAGAAGAGCAGACAGAAAAATCTGTGGAATTAGATGATGAGGTAGAGGAGAAAGGTAAGGAGGAAGAAAAGCAAACAGATCCAGTTGAGATAACAGAAGGTCACAGTAGCGAGGAAAGCAAAACAGATGATAAAGAAGAAACACTAGGAGAGGAGAATAGTGAGAGTAAGACAGTAGAGAGGGTAGAGGATGAGGAAAACACTTCAGAGTTGAACAAAAGTGACTCAAACACTGAAGGAAAGGTAAATGAACAAGCAGAGAACACTTATGACGAAGAAGTGGCAGTTGAAAAGAAGGAGGACGAATCAGAAAAGACGGAGAAAGATGAAGACGGTGAATGTGTCAAGAACGAAAACGGCGAACAAGAACCTGAAGAAAAGGCAGCGGCAACTGATGCAACTAATGAGGGTGAAAAGATGAGTGAGTCGAACACAGCTGCCGATGAAGGAAAGGATGATGAGCCAGAAAAAGATCAGAATGAGAACAACACTGAGCAAAGTGAAGCTGCCAAGAATGAGGATGATGAAGAATCTGAAGAGAGGAAAGCGGCATCTGATGAGACTGCAGCGGGAGAGGAAACATCTGAGATTGCAGAAGAACCTGAGAAAAGCGCAGAAGCAGACTTGGATAAAGATCATGTGAAAATATCTGATGGAAATATTGTTGAGTCAGAGGACGTCGGTGACGGTGAGGAAGCAAACGCAGCGGATGAGCCTGAGGCGACGCCAAACAACGGGATGGAGGGCGAAGATGTGACGAAAGACGCTGACAAAGGAGGAGACAATAATGACAGTGGAGAAATTGATGCTGAAAATGGAGAGATTTCTACAGGAGCGGAGATTAAAACTCATGATGACGAGGGAGAGGCTCAAACTGATGGCAAGAATGATGCGAAAACAGAAAAAGAAACAGAAAACGAGATTAAAACTGAGGAAGATGAGAGCACAGAGGTAGGAGAAGTAACTGTGGAGTCAAGAGACGGTGCTGAAAAACATGAAGACTACAAAGTCGATCAGGGTTCTGACACCAATGTGGTAGAAAGCGAGGCTAAGGAAGGGACCGAGGGTGTGGAAAAGCAAGACGAACCGACAGAAAACAACTGTGAGCCAGAGACATCTGGAACGGAAACAAAGGAGGAATCTAAATCAGATGACAGAAAGGAAGGAGAGGAAAGAAAGCAAGATGAAAATGGCAACTTATCTGACCCTGATCATGAAAACAGGGAGACAGGTGTGATCAAAACAAACGATAACCTCCAGGGTAACAACAATGAGGTGATTGTTGCTTCCCCAAGTGATCGGGGACAATCTTCAACACCCTTAGATGATACAGCTCCAGACAAATCCAGCGGACCGTCTAAGACCGACGAACACCCCAAAGTTGGGGAGAACACTTCTGTCGTTGACCTCTCTGCTGCCGCCGATGGAGAAAATGGAGACACAGAAGAGGCGAGCAAGGCCTCGGAGGAAGGAGCGAGTGTGCTGCTCAAACCTCAAGCACAGCCGTCCCCACTTAGTCAAAACAACAAGGCGGAAAACACTGAAGAGGGCGGTGCAGTAGGTAAAGAAACCCCGGAGGCCTTAGCAACAGAAGACAGCAAGGATCTGGTCAAAAACTGGGTGACCATGCATCAAAAATCCAAGTTCTTTGAGACGTTTGTTGAACCTTTAGAAGACTTTAAGGAATCAGAAGCGAAGGTTTCCAACTCTGATGAAGAAGCGACTCAACCTACAGAGCCGCAGAGATCAGAGAGTCCACTTAAAATGGTAAAGATGTCTGAAAATGCAGATAAAGAGCAAACAGTGAGAGACATAAATGAGTCAAAGGTCGAAACAGAAGAAGAAGCTGTGGAGAGCAGTCACACTGAAAATGCAGAGAAAGACCCTGTCAAAGACGCTGAAGAGACTGAGGTGAAAGAGTTGATACCAGAAGCAGAGAGTGAACAAAGCGATAAAGAGTCTGTGAAAGGGCGAGACCTAGAAGAGAACAAAGAAAGCGAAGGATCTCTAAAAGAAGATCAAGTTCAAGAGGGTTTAACTCAGAACACAGAGCAAACTGGTATTTTCAAAACGGATGTGGAAAGCATCGCAGGCACTCATCATTCAGTCACTAGTGGCAGACGTGAGAGCGTCTCTGAGAAGCAAGCCGAGGAGAAAACTACAGATGGGCCAAACGAGCCAGACCTGAATGAAAACCAAACTGCAGTTGAAGAGATCAAAGATCTTCTACCCTCATCCGAAACAGAAGAGCACTATGAGCATTCAATAGGTCCAGAGGGGCTCTCTGAATTGAAGACAAATGAGCTGAAAGAGACAGAAGAAACATGGGAAAGAAGTCGAGAAGTTACAGAAATAACTGATTTTACAGAAGATGGGAGCCACGAGGAGTCCCCTCCTGAAGAGACTCAACCCAGACCGTCGGACGAGAGCATCAGCGGAGACAGAAGAGGCGTGCAGCTAATCCGAGACATCCCGCACACTCTCAGTAAAGACCGGCTGAGCACTTTCTCAGTGGATGAAACGTTGTTTGGTCGAAGTTCACATCCTTTGCTGACTGCTGCGAGGACCGAGAGTGGACATTAGAGCTGTGGCACCAAGGTACAGTGATGCCTTACTTGTTTGTTTCTTTGACAAGTAAACATTTAAAAGAAGAAAAGACTTTAAAAGTGAAAATGTGAAAAAGCTAAAGACTTGCAGACATTAACGAGGAAGTGCCTTCACGCCCCAATTAGACAATCAGATAGAGAGCTAGAGACAGAATATTTGTAGAGATCAGGAAATATAATCTGATCTTACTGCTGACAGCGGAGGTCAAGTGTCTTGTGGTTTCTGTGTTTACATTACAATGACTTCTTCTTAGATAGCCTTCATCCTTCAATCACCCAAAAGAAGCTGCACGATGAGTTTTGACTGCTGTATAAGATGTTTACAATAGACCGTCTCTTCCTATTGTTGGTAACAAAGAGGCGTAGTTTGTGCGAGGTATCAAGTACGGCTGCTATCACCTATTACCTGTAAACAGATACCCTCCCACTCACGCTCACATATGATTGAATAATTCATCGTTGTTGGACTCCTGCAGCTTAGTTAGTGCACTTTACATTTCCAATGACCGCTGGGCACAAGCACGATGTTACAGGAAATCACTGTGATCAGAGACCTGTAGTTGCACTGTGTCGATGATCATTTTAGTCGTTTTAAAATGGTTCTATGTTCGGATGATGTCAAGACAAATAAATGCGGTGGAACATCAGAAATGCTAACATTAGATAACATTAAGGGTTCATTCATATGAGACTGCTAATCAATTAAATAGAACAGTGGTAACATTGTGAAATGTCAAGTTTAGGCCCATAATGTGCATTATTGCTGCTAACACTACCTCTTATTAAAAAAACAAACATATTCTTCAAGGACAGTTGACTGCAAAATCAGAAACACAGAATTTTCCTCTGTCCTGTAGTGTTATTTTTCCATCTAGATTGTTTTGGTGTGAGTTGCCAAGTATTGGAAATATCAGCCGTAGAGATTTCTGACGTTTTAAAATAAAAAAAGGATTTGAACAAATCAACAGCGTGACCAGCAATCATGACCCGGTAAGTCGAGGTAATCCACAGGCCTTATTGTGAGCACGTAGGGACTATTTTTCTTTCTACTGTACCACATGTGTCAACCATATCACTGCCTTAAAGGAAGCATGCATCTACTCATGGGCAAGACGCTTTTCTCACGACAATGCAGGATGCAAACAATAACAGCGTCCTCCTTAAGTTAGCGAGCTATCTCTACCGCTGATAACTCCAGAATTCTGCGACTCCTAATTTCAACAGCACCACAGGTTGGAGGAAAATACATGTTTTTTTTTTATTTTTGGGTGAACTTTCCCTTGAATATTTATTTTTACTGCCTTTTCATCTGGGTTTGTGAGGCTTCATCTGTTCATTTGATATCTGTCAATGACTGAACCCCTGTGTGATTTGGCCACTTATAGAAAAATAAAAAACATTAGGCAACAAAAGTCGGATGATGACTTCATGCTTCCTTTTCCTGGAATGAAGACGTGTGAACACGAGTGGGATTCTTAAAGCTTGTATTTCAGATTAGGCAAACCATGTACACAAGAACAATTCATTATCACATACAGTATTTACAAGATCTAAAAGCTTCAACAGAGTCTTAAAAAATGTTTAAAACAAACTCATATTACAGACTGAGAGGGTACTGTTAATTCTTCTACAGCTCGTCCATATACAGTATGTTGCAACTAAATACAGTTCCGCTGGCACTATTTTCTTATTGTACTTACTACCATTTATGCAGTTTTACTTCACATGAACAGTCCAAACAGCCACGAATGAAATAATAACAAAGAGGGAGCTTGAAGCAGGTTTAGTTACTGTCCTCGAAGCTGCCGCTGCTGCTGAAAGACGAGCAGAATCTCATGGTGCTCATGGGATCAGACACGTACCCTGAAAAAAAAAGTGACAGGTCAGTAACTGACACTCACCGTTTAAGAGCCGTTTCATTTGTGAATAATTTTACTGCTGAAGGAAAAGAAAAGTTTCAGGATCAAATAATCATCAACAGCTGGTAAAAGAAAAAAAAATGGTTGTCACTGTACAGTATCAGCGCACATGTCTGCCAACACACCGTTTCGATCAATGGGAGAAAACTGCATGTTCCTTCTGAGTTCCTCCAGTGAAAGCCCTCCAGATGCACGACGGCGCTCACTAAGAAAATAAAATAAATAAAATCAGTCATTACACATTAATCCACTCCAAACACTGGTCTAGAAATACATACTGCTTAGTTTACACGGGGAAGGACAGATGAGATGGATCCAGATAGACGCAGAAGAAATTCAATATGTAATGTCCGAACCAATACCAGGGTGCTCTCACTCTCTCTGCAGGAGTACGGTATACAGCATTGATGATGGGATTGATGGGATGACACATAATCTGCACATGGTTTCATAAAATGACGTTTATTTTAGTAGTGATTATTGATTTGAGAAACTTAAAAACACTTTTTGAGGGGGGAAATAAAGATCCAGAAAAGGTTTTTGTCGAACCTTTGATGGAGCATGAGGGACCTGACGAGTCACTGAAACACCACAATAACCCCACCTCCTGTTTCTGGGTCAAAGCTGTTACCAGGCTGCGACTACTGGGACACACACACACACACAAATACAAACACACACTGTTGCACACACAGTACACAGTAAAGCCAGGCGTCTAACGGAGGCCTTCCTCCTCACCATGCATGTTTTATTGCATTTGCTTTTCTTTGTTTCCTGTTTGGTATCCAAGCAACTCCACTCCCCACTGTTGCAGTAAGTATCTTAACTGGTCCACATGTTACTGGCAAAGCAACGGCTGAGACTGAGTCGTTTCTACAAATCGGAGCGAGCCCAGACATGATGTTTCTGAAAGTTCTTGTTAGCAGAGTTTAAAGCCCATGTAACTGAACGTTCTTGGTTCAACCTCTTTTACTACGTTTTAAGGGTTATCCACATGGTAAGTGTAAGGATGTACGAGTAACTTTAAGAAACATGGACATCTGTGTTCCCTCTGCAATGATGATTTTAAAAACAACACCTGTATAATCAGTTTGAGCTCAGATTTATTTGGCTGCAGAGACAAAACATGCAAACATTTTCAAGCAATCAAAGCTCGGAGAAATCTTCGTGGAAGGGCTACAACATAATCAATATCAATTTTCTTCCAAACTTCCCTCCAAAATTAGTTTTGAAGCAAAATGAAGGCAAGAAAAGTAATAACAGCTCTAGTGACAGGTTTGGACAAGATCTTAGCATCCTAACATTTACTGACTGATCCACAAAGTGGCTGATTCAGTTCTCGAGGAGACAGGACATCGTATAACATGTATGACAATATATTTGTTTTTTTTATATACATTTTTGATTATGTTTATGGAAATGAAGTATTACTACTTTGTTTCTGCTTTCTGCCTGATTAGTCCAAGTCAGAGACTCCAGCTGTTGTTTAAATGTGAGCCAAACAAGAAACATTAAAGACAACTGTCAAAATCAAGCTAATATCCCAGGATCACATACACCAACTCAGCCACAAGTAATAGCTGGATTATTGGGTGTAATTGCTGTCATTGTGCTGAAAATGAACCTTCTTCTCTGGAGCCTCACCTGTCTGTGACCGTGCTTGAGTTCTCGTACCTCTGAGTCCAGAAGGCGTATGCGCGTGTATTGAGGGCGTACTCTAGTTCAAAACGGGAGCGCAGGGCAGCCACGTGGCTCCTGCCGGGCCCTCCTCGCCCCAGCAGACAGTCAGTGGAGGAGCAGGGAGACAGGGAGCCACTGCTGTTACTGGAAGCTGGAGACATCAGCTGACACACATGCACACGCACGCACACACACACACACACACACACACACACACACACACACACACACACACACACACACCAGCCAGAATACAGATAAAATTGAGAACATTTAATTATCACAGCATACTTCATATGTAACGCGCTGCAGTGTCAAATGCGATTATGTACCTCGACGTTGCACAAGCACTCCTCCAGGTTGGAAACCACTTCAGAGAACTCGGGCCGGTCCTGAAGTGGAAACGCAAACTTGAATTATTGTTTCTGCTTCAGCGCTGAACAACCAAACACGTCAGATACAGACACAAGTGTATTCTCTCAAACACCGTCCTGTATGTTGAGCTCATTGTAGTCCACCCACACACAAAGCAAAGGTGAACTCCGCTTCAGAAGCAGTCCTCAGATCTCTTGCCTCACTGTAAAACAACAAACGCTGCCACCCCGAAGCTGTTCAATTATACATGACATCCTCAGATAGAGGCCGAGGTCTGTCTGCGTGCTGCTTCAATACGGGAGCATGGGAAAATTGAGACGGCTCAGTGAAGAAGAAAAGATGATGACAAGATTTTTCAAATGGAAGCCCTTAGAGTTAATATGATAATAAGCTGATTAGGAACAGTAGAATTAGAAGCTTCAGATGACTCACAAGAGTGTTTCTCTGCTTGCCCATTAGCATTCACTCTCTCGGGCTTAAACAAAATCATTTTAAAGTGCAAATCCTGTAAACACAGTGCAGTGTGTACTGCTTTTAGCCCCACAGGACGCTGATCACTGGGTGCCTCACCTGTACGGTACAGAGCACCATGAGAGATGCGTGCATGTAAAACTTCGTGCTGGCCGTCAAGTGTCTTGACGAAGCCGCACGGGGACGAGGCGATCACCGCGGGAGCAACTGACTGGTTGGCAAACAGGAAGGAGGTGTACCACAGAGGGAGAAATGTGCCAACATGCTCCTGCCGTGATAGAATGTGCCTTAATGAGGCCTGGGGAAAAAACATGCCTGGCTAATTACTACCATCTCAGCACTGAAGCGAGGATGGTCCAGGTCACACCTCGCTCCTAAACGTGAACAGCCGTGCAATAATGTATCATCTGGGGACGAATCGAGGCCGTTCATTACTGCCGCACGTGTTTGCAGGGGCAGCTGAGTCAGCGTCAATTACCTCTCTGAGCTTCAGCAGGTCTAGATAGCTAATGACATAGAAGGACCATTTTACAGTTTGAAACTACCAAACAATCCCTTTTTGAGTGTATATGCTTGACAGTAGAGCACACAGTAGATATAAAACTATACTGAGTGTAAACTGAGTTAAGAACGCAGGAAGTCAGGTGACGTACCTCTGGGCAGGCGTACCAGCCTCTCATCAGCAGCGCGGAGATGGGTTTGGGGATGGAGTAGCCAATAGGAGGCCGGACGTGATGGTAGGCCATGTCTGCAGCAGCAGCAGCTGTAGACAGAAGAAACATCTAAATATTAGTTTCGATGTGGTTTGACAGCTTTCTGCCTTTTCAATTTGTTTTGACATTTTAAAATATAGAAAACTATGAATAAAATACTTGGAGCCTTACTAGCGCTGTGGACCAAAATGTCAGTCTGTGGGTACAGCGCTCCAGACTGAATTATCTCAACAGCTATCTGAAATGAGATTTTGTTCAAACATCCTCGGTCGACAAGCAATGTCGTGGACATTTGCGGATTTGAGTGAAATTTCACAATAACTATTAGGTGGAATGAAACGCCATGGAATTCCATGCTGTTTCAGCTTTGACTTTCATGGACATTTATTGGATTAGATTGGATTAAAGCTGCTATATATTATATATATTTCTATTAAAATAATTATTTATTAGCTCTATATTCCAACAGTATTTACTTTTATAGTGTTTGGTCAGTAACCCATGTCACTTTATCAGGACAGAAAACAACGTAAAGAGGTGGTCCTGTCAGAACGCAGAGGGCAGGATCCTCCTGTCTCTCCCTATTGGTTTGAGTTCATTCACTTAATGAATATCACAATTCAAAGGTCCAGTGTGTGAGATCTGGAAGCATCTAGCAGTGATCACACCTGCCAACATTTGGCTTTCAAAAGAAGGAGAATTTGTGCGGCACCTGAAAAAGGCCTCAACGCCTCAGCCCCCACATACAGTGACCCTTCACAACAGATGAATAAAAACAAAGACAGGGATATGAAAGTAAAGTAAAATTACTTTTCATCAGTTTTAAATCCATTGCTAATGTAAAATTAATTAAAAAACGGGATAAATAAATGAATCTTGAATCTTGAAAATATGCAAAAAAGGGATCAACTGTCGACTGTAGACATTGTGAGAGCGTGCTGACCTCTGCCTCAAGGTACCACAACACATCCCTGACAGTTACTGAGAAACACCCATTTGATTTGCAGACCTAAGACATTTTAAGGAAGATTAACGGGAGAAATAACCAATCGGGAGAGCAGCAAAAGAAAGTCTCCAATGCAAATCGTGAGGGTTGCCAAGTATCCTCAAGGGCCCTCGTCTCAAGAAAAACAGG
Source organism: Diplodus puntazzo (assembly GCA_963678695.2). Lineage (NCBI taxonomy): Eukaryota > Metazoa > Chordata > Actinopteri > Spariformes > Sparidae > Diplodus > Diplodus puntazzo. The sequence continues at coordinate 12,639,639 of OZ023163.1, read as the reverse complement.
GAAGACCCCCTCTAGAGTCAGAGTTTGATTTGTCCAGTCCAGGGCCACCATAGAAATATGGCGGTGCAACATGGCAGACTCTGTGTAGGAGGACCCGCTCCCTCTGTAGATATAAAAGCTCAATCTGAGGTAACGAAAACAGAGTGATTCTTACTTTCAGAGGATAGACCCATGAGAACATATAACATTTCATTCCATTCGTGCCCCTAAATCCTACACGCTGGGCCGTCAAGCCTTTGACTTGACTTGACCTTGAAGAAAAAAACACACCAGGTTTCAAGTGAGCGAAGGGAATTTCTCCAGTCAGCAGCTCCCAGAGACACAGAGCGTAGCTGAACATGTCCGCCTTCACCGAGTAGCGAGTGCACTGAGTGAAGACCTCGGGAGCCATCCAGCGCAGGTTCTGCACAAACACACACAGACACACACAGAATAAAATACATACATAAAAGAATCATAGAACTGTGAAGTTTCAAGACATCGAGTCATCATACACACACAGACAGACACACACACACACACACACACACACACACACACACAGACACCCACACACACACACAAACACAAACACACACAGTGAGTCCCAATTACTGACATGAAGACTGTGTCCCTGCAAGGGCAAGTAGTTTACTCACAACAGGCAGTTCCCAAGAGATGAAACACACTTAACACCAAACTGCAGGCCAAGCACTCTGGGTAGTGATGAGTCAGCACATTGACACAAAATCTGCATGAAGGCAGTTTTTCTTTTTTTTCTTTTTTTTCAGCTAGTGGGTAATTGATGGCAGGAGCCAGCAGAAGCTCTGGCTTGTACTCCCACAAAATAACAGCATACACTTCAGTACAAAGTGCCTTATTCTTTGGTTTGAGAGAATTTGGCCAAAGAAGGCGAAAACTCATTCCAAAGGGTTTTGTGTGCGTCATCGGCTGAATCAAAAGCAGGGAACAGCACTGACCCCCGGCTGCTTGGTCATGTTATCCTCTTCCACCGATTGCAGAAACCTGGATTCTGTAGAGGAAGTGAAGGACATGCGACGGTCAGACAGTGAACATCTACTGGTAGTTAAAGAGTCACTCCACCAACTTAAAACATTAAAGTATGTTCACAGGTCTTGGGGGGAGTACTACTGCATCTGTGAAAAAACAAGTATAAAGTCTTTCGTGTGCTCATAAAACACTGCAAAATGTATCCTACCTCCAAAATCAGCCACCACTGCATGCCCATCCTCATAGAGCAGAATATTGTGGCTAGAGGGAACACAAATATCATTAGTAATGACCCCAGTTAATTCAGCCTGACAATACCAACCCACCACGTGTGTTACCACTGTGGCACCCACCTGTTGAGGTCCCTGTGGATGATCGGCTGGGTGAGATTGTGCAGGTACTCCATGCCCTTGGCCACATCGATGGCAATGATGAGCTTGGACTGCAGGTCGATAAGCCTGTCCATTGACACATCATTAAAGTAGCAGCCACTTAGCGCCAGGTCAATGGTCCCTGCCAATCACACACAGCACTTTACACGGATCAATAGGACAGTCTATAAAGACAGCACCTGGCCACACAGTTAGCGGAACACTTCATCTGGATCAATGATGAGCCCAGACGAGAGGGGGAGTCGGGTGTGGGGATGCTTCCAAGGAGGATAATGAGACCTGAGGCCGGCGGCTTGTGCAACCGTGTTTTGTTTTGTTTTTTTGTCAGTCACTGAGTAACTCCTTAAGGTAGTTTCAGATCACGACATCAGTAAGAGGAATCAAACGTGACGTCGAATTACTGACGCTAACATCTCACGGCACGAGGCTTCGCAGAACTTCTGCTTAATTTAAGAGTAGTTTAACTGGAAAATGTTGAAGGTAGAATGCAATGCAATACAGTGGTCCTTAATATATGATATCAAATTAGTAAATTATTTAAAATTCTGAGTTTTAAAAGCATTGTTGACCCAACTCTGTGGTCCTGGAGCTTTAGTTTGCTGTGGTCGATTTGACTGCATAAGTGTCTATTATTTTGCCGTTAAAACTATATTATAAAAAGCAACAATTATGAAGAAAGAGACAGGCAATTCAGGAGAGAAAGACAGAATTCAATCCCAATTTGCAGCAGCAGGGACTTAGCCATGCCATTTGGCACATACTCCAAGTTCCCAGGACACCACAATCATGCAAAGTCTAAATAATGCTGCTGTGTAATTGTTAGGGCAAGTTATAAAATTTAGTAGCTTCTGTATTGCAGTGGGCATCAGAAAAAGGCTATAACAGACTTCACACTTCCTCACCTCTTCTGCTCATGCAGCAGAGAGAACAGAGAGCCTCCAGAGACGTACTGGGTTACAATAGCGAACTGGCTGGGGTCGTCCAAACAGGCCCCCACAAACTGGATGATACAGGGGTGGTTGAGGCGACAGAGGATGGAGACCTCTCTGCAGAACATGTCCACGTCGGACTTCGAGCAGTACGTGTTGGCGCGATAGCTGCAAGCATCAGTCAAAACCGATCAGTTTGTTTTTTTTATTCTTACCAAAGATGGGATGCAAGATGGCAGATTTAGAGGTTTTGTTACCGTTTTATGGCAACAACTTTGTTTCGACATTTGCCTTTGTAGACTCTTCCGAAGGAGCCTGAATGTGAGACGGATTTGATCTTCAGTTACATCATCTGATTATCAGAAACTCGTTAACTGAACACAGAACGCATGAGCGTTGAGAGTTACCTGATCCGATAATCTCGTTGAACTCCAGCTCAGACAGCTGAAGGTGGAAATGAGACGGGAGGCTGGCCCTGAGGAGGAGAACTTCTGCTTTCTCTGAAAATACAGAGCAACAATTTTAGAACGACATGAATGCCAAGAAGATGAGGTTTAAAACAAATCTTGGCTGATCGTGGCTGATTAAAGAGGCTATGGATATTATATTATTGCGCCAACACTGGATGGGAAAAGGAGCGTTAAAAGAGCAACAGCTTCAGTGAGATATACGTCCCTTTTGAGCATGATGATCCATGACCGAAGGGCCTAAAATTGTGGGTTTCATCCTATTCAGATCAGTACTTTCAAAGATATAAAGTATAAATATCACACAGCCAGTGTGACTGTTACATCAGCTGACAGTGATGTGAAGTGCGGGGAAGATATGCCGTGCTTCACTCCACCTCACTACCTTTAGTCATGCTCTTGATCTTTCCCAGAGGAGACGGGACAGAAACGTAGGAGCCATCTGGAAGAGAGCCGACATGTTCAGGCACATTGAAGGGAGGACTTGTGTGACTTTTTTAATCCAGATAGAAATTTCTCGAGAGGTGACTGACTCACCCCCTCCTGGCTGGGAGTACTCATTGCAGGGCGACTCATCCGGACGTTTGTAGTGTTTTAGTAACGTGACAATGGCATCGTGACCTGAAGAAAAAACACATTATTGGTTTAAAGTTTTCATCTCCTGACAGTTAAGCTCTTTATCACACACACACACACACACACACACACACATACACACACAAACCTTTCTCATAAGCCCACATCAGGCAGGTCTGCTCGTCCTTCTCCCCGCTGGACCTGCTGGGGTCGCAGGCAACCAGGTTCATGTCCGCGCCGTTGTCCAGCAGGAACTGCACCAGGCGGATGTGGCCGTGGAAACAGGCACTGTGTAGAGCTGAATAACAGAGTCATCAGGGGCATTTTTTACTATTGGTATACACACAATTATAATTAAAAGCACAACTGTGCTGTAAATGCAACAAACAGTTTGTATAATTACACATGAAGAACAGGAGAGTTTCAACCAGTGAAGGAAGTCTCTAGAACATTTTCTTGAGTGAAAGTACTAGTATCACATTGCAAAAAATACTCCCATTAAAACTCTTTTTTAAGTAAAAGTATGTAATTCTAAGAAAAATATATCTGAAGTGTCAAAGTAAAAGTACTCATGCAGTAAAAGGTCATTGTTATGTTAATGTATATCTAATTATATACTTTATTATACATGATTGCATTAATGTTGAAGAAGGAGCTATTTTTAACAGTTTTATAATGGGGGTGCAACTAATGATTATTGTAATTAGATGGGTTTTTTTCTGTATTAACCTCTTAATTTTTCAGTTTGCAAAATGAAAGTTCATCACAATTATCCAAAGCTCAAAGTGATGTCTTGTTTTGACTCCACCAATCAGCCAAGACCTAAAATTGCTCAGTTTTCTGCAATTAAAGACAAGAAACAGTCACAAATTCTTACAACTGAGAAGCTGAAACCATGAAATTTTGGGCCTTTCTGCACGAAAAATGACTTAAACCATGCGGTTATTTTTAGAACTGACCAATCAACTAAAAGATGAATCTATTAACTGGTGCTCAAATTTGACACTGTTCAGTAGATACTTTTAAGTTGAAATGTGGTATGTTAGAGGTACAAAATCTCAACAAGTGGGAGGAAATTTAAACCCAAGTACAGACCTTGAGTAAATGTGCGCTAGTCACCTGTGTGTCCGTCTCTGCCCTGGCAATTGATGCTCAAGGCGTTCTGGCTCAACAAGAACTTCACCATCTCCAGGTCTTTACCGTAGGTGCACGCACTGTGACACAGAACTCATTATCACCTCAGAGCAACATGAGTCACAGGTTCAAGTGACGCCCATAAATTAAATGTGCCAATATTGTATTTGTGTTCTGCAGATTCTAAATAAATAAGCTGTGTGAGACAATACCTGTGAAGTGCTGTCTCGCTGAATATGTTCTCCTTTGACAGGCTTTCTGTGCCGGAGAGCTGTACGATCTCCTTCACTGCCTCATATTTTCCATTATAGCAGGCCCTGATTGAACAATCAACACATAACTTCATCTCCACTACACGTCACTTAGATTTAAAAAAAAAAAAAAAAAAATGGAAAAAGGCTGCCGACAATGCACATTGTTTACAGGTGTAATGGCGTGTCCCCGTAGATGTTGACAGAGTGAGGCTGTACGTCAGAGTTGCCCTGAAGGAAGAAGCGCACAATGTCATGGTGACCGAAGCGGGCACAGAAGTGGAGAGGAACATGATCTTCGTTGTCCTGGGCGTTTACTGAGAGAGGCAAGCAGAAAGGTTCACGCTGAACTACAGAGCAACATAGTTAAAGGGTAACTCCACCAATTTTAAGCTTCACATGTCTAAGGGAGTACTGCTGCATATGTGGAAAAAGTAGTATAAAGCCTTCTGTGGCTCCAGATGAATCTGTATGTAATCTGACAAATTGCCAATGGTGATGTCACTCTGTATTGTCACTAAGTTGCATCGTGGGTGATGTAGGCACCATGTTTTGAAAAGCAGATCAAATTATCTCCTTGTCCTTATTAAGAAGGGAATCAGTGAGTTTAGCCAATGGGTGTACTGAAGTAATAGTCGTAAAAAAGCTGATTTAAAAAATGTCAGTAAGTTAAAGCAACATTTTGTATAAATCAGCATTTTGTGCAATTTGGCGCCCCCCACAATTTCTGAGAGTAACACCACCGTGGTAAATACAAATCCCAGGTCTGTAACAGTTGACGTAGACGGAGTCAGACGTAGTGTAGGTGCTGACTAAAGACAAAACTCATTACGTCACTACAATGATGTGTTGAAAATGTGTATGTTTAAGTAGAAACGTATGTAACTGTGATCTTAACCTCTCACTGAAGTTACAGAGTGCAGAAACAAGTGTTACAGGGGTGGAGTGGCTGAGACGGTCTAAAGTAAAGCCTCAGGTCTCACCATTAGCTTTGCTCCCTTCTCCCATCAGCAGTTTGATGATGCTGAGGAAACCTTTGGCTGCAGCCAGGTGCAGCGGGCGGTCACCTACCTCCCCGCTCGCGTTCACATCCGCCCCAAACTTCAGCAGAAGCTTTGCCACCTGAGAAAAGCGATTTTCTGATCAGCTTTTATTCGTCACGGTCAAGAGTGCAGAGATAGTCGACTTGGACACTTTACCTGCTCGTGGTTGTTGTAAGAAGCGATATGCAGCGGCGTGAAAAACACAGCATCCTGAACGTTCACGAAGGCGCCGTGCTGCAGGAGTATATCTGCTGCCTGGTAGGGAGAAAATTGCACGTTCAAAAGCAATAAAACACATTTTGTTCACATTCATCGAGGACAGAAAGCTCTCACCTCGTGGTGCCCAGCGATGGTGGCCACATGCAGGGCGGTGAGGGCGCCGTAGCCCACCTGCTGCACGTCTGACCCTCCGTGGAGAAGTGCAGTCAACAGCTCAGCATTGTCCTGTGGTACAGACAGGAGCCATATCGCCGTTTAACTATCACTCACTTTAATTCTGATAGCTCTGCCTTTACCACATCACAACAAAGCACTTCAGGGCTGGAGTTCATCATGCTGGCTTTGTGTGTACTTGCACCCCACCATGTGGTAAAAACATAGACAGCTCTTCACCACATAAACAACACACAGACAAAGGCATAGACTGCATCCGGAAACATGAAACATAAAGAAAATACTTTAAATTTGTTTACAGTCCTCCTTTATTCTCTTCACCTTGTAAGCGGCCAGATGGAGGGCAGTGAATCCGTTCCTGGACAGCCTGGAAGGACGCAGGCCTTTGAGCATCAGGGTGCGAATGTGGGCTTTGTTTCCTGCTCACAAACATTATGAGCCGGTAAAATATGTCACTTGGTCGACATGTCAACTCAGCATCATCAAAGAACAGGCATGCAATAATGCACTCAATCTGTGTATATTCTTTATGTACAGTTTATCTCACATCTTCTGCTCGTGTCAAAATGTTATGTTTAAGGTCATCCTCAGGCAATAATGTCAGTCGGTCCATTGTAATCCCTCCCTCTACTGTCACATTTTATTGAGTTATAAATAGCCTTCGGTAGTCATGCATACCTCCACACACGCAGCAGAGATGCAGCAGCGACAGCCCCTTCTCTGTTCGGTAGCTCACATTCACCTTCTGAAAAGCCTCATCGGAGCTGCAGCCACAGAAAATCAACATCAGCCGACACAGGAAAGTAAGCAGACTGAGGAGGGCGCGGGCGTAACAAATAGGACTGTGGTTAAAAGTGGATTGCACTGTGACACAAACGGATAGTGAATGAAATCACCTGAAAGCAAGTTTGAGATCCACGAGCTCGCTGTCTTTGATCTGGAGGTCGTCCTCCAACTTCTCCACGATGGCAGAGTACGACTCGCCCACCTTCTTCTTCCACTCATCTTCGCAGCCCCATCATCAGAGTTACACATGATAATTTAATCAAATCACTTCCACTGCTCGTATGCAGAAATATGCCAAATTTTATCTTTACATTTGGGGGGGGGGGCCAAACAACTGCATACTGCACTGCACTGAGCACTACTACAATGTATATAATGATCAGTTACAAAGAGTTTAAAAAGGGCTTATACAACTCATCAGTGTGTGTGATAGACAGAAATCCCCTCCAGGATTTTCCTCCCTCAATTCAATCCCTGCTCTCCGGCTGTGGATACATATGACATTAAAATATTCCCCCACAATCATAAACGGGACATTACCTGTGCATGTCTGAGACGGTCTTGACTTGTAATTTCCCATTGATAAGGTCCTTTCTCCTGTATTATGCGCCGTGCAGTTTGGTTGACTAGAGTAAAGCAGTAATACAATCTCTCACTCTGCCACAATTGCACAGGTCCAGATAAAGGGGGGGGGGGGGGGGAGATCAGGCTGTGGGCTAAAAATAAACACCTTGGAGTGGGATGCCTAACAACTACGACAACTGACCTCCCTCCAAATCCGAGCAGGCGTGTATCTTTGTGACTGTGTGTGTGTGTGTGTGTGTGTGTGTGTGCAGTATAAAAACAAAGTGGATGATTAGCGCTCTGCACTGTACCAGTCTGGCTGATGGCCTTAAAGGATAGGTTCATCATGAGATGGAAAGTCAGTTGAAGTTTTCATGGCCCACAAAACATTTCTGGAGCTTCACAGCAAAACAGAGCTTCAGCATTTTCTGGAACAGCAGCTGGGAACATAAAAAAAAACCTAAATTAATTAAATGGCTCCACACAGCTCGTCCAGAGTCTCTGGACGCTCAGAGATCCCAAGTTCATCTTAGAAAAAGAGCTTGAATAACAACTTTTTGATCAGTTTAGGGTCTTGGGCTTCCAGACACTTGGATTACACTGGACAAGCTGTATGCTTTAGCTTAAGGTTGTTCTGCCATGTTTCAAAACAAGTCCCCATCTGCTTCAGTTGTTCATAGGAGAGAACTGTGACGCTGTTTTTGCTGTGAGGCTCCAGAAATGTTTAGTGGACCACAAAACTAGAACTCTCCATCATCATAAAGGTGAGTAGATAATGGCTGGATTTCTATTTTTTTGGGTGAACTTATCCTTTAAATTGAAGTGCTTTACAATATTCTCTCAATTATTTTCTGTCATCATATCAGGACAAGCACAGGTTGAACTAATATCACAATGTAGCAGCTAATAATGTTTTTTAATGAATGTCGGCTGTGCAAAATGGCCTATTAAGAAAGATAAGATGAAGGCGCCATTCGCCTCAGGCTTTTATAAGACAATGCACATGTCTATGTAGAGCAGAGCCCAAGATGCTGACACGACCCAAACTGGTTTCTCTGCCTGCCGTCCTACCTTTATACCTTTGATGCTGCCATTTTAACAGGGTCGTGACAACAGGGAAATGTGGAAGAGGAAGAGATGCAAATTATATTTTAACTAGAATGACTTCATACTGCCGAAAAAAGCTCATAGTCCTGACTTTTATACAATAAAACAAAAACAAAAAAATTCAGCCCAGTTGCCAGAAAAAAATGTCGGCATTTTCAGAGACGTCGGGACATTTTTCTAGCGGTGTTTGTGGCAACAAAACCAGACATGAAAACCAAAACATGAACTTTCCGCAACCCCTACCAGATGGTTTTGTGTCAACATGAAATAAAAAAACTGATGAAGCAATATAATTGCTACGACCCCCAGCTCGTTGGGGAAAGGGGAGATAACATAAATAACCGGATGGAATAGGTTAAGCAAAATTAAATTGTTTTATTAATAAGGAAGGTAAATTTAACACAAATCAAACAGGATAAACTAAGGGAGGAGGGGGCTACTCCCAAATAAAACACAAAAGACAAACCAAAATACAGAACTGGAATAGCACCCCTAAGTCTGATGTAGCAGAAACAGTGTGTTAAAGCAATAGAACTAAATACTGGCTCAGGGCCGTTAATGAGGGCCACACACACCCAAAACAAAAGGAATAATGCACAAGTTCAGCGTTCAGGCCGAACCAAAATGGCTAACAAACAACAGCTAGCGATTACACCCACAAGACAGTCAAACTTTCAACCAAGGCTCAAAGCAGCAACAGACAGGAAGACAAAGGGGGCCAACTGCTCACATCAAATCACAGTGTGCCCTCGAGTGACTCTCTGCTGCTGATTTTTAACAGGTGCTACTAGCAACGAGCTGAGGCAGGATTGGGCAGTTGAACTGGAGCAGAGCGACCCAATCACAGAGCAGGAGGGCAGGCAGACCGAGGCAAGCAGATGAATAGGTTGAGGAAGACCAGGCAGGAACCAGAGACACCAATCAGGAGCAAGGGCTGGCACACACCATCTGCATACTAGAACATGAGGGGACACACTCTGGGGAAGGGCATAACAGCCAAGGGCCGTGACAATAATAATAAAGAAGAAAGAAAGTTAGCCTGTCAGTGGTTTGCAGAAACTTACATTTCCAACATTTGTTTCCACTGACTGGCTTGTGAAAGTTTATCTGATTGGACGAGCAAAATATGAATGATTTATTTCATTAATTTTTTTTTACAATCTTTGTGGTTTCATACGGAGACTGAGAACATTAACACTCTCAATTAACCGGAAATAACAGCAACTCATTTGTTCATGTTGTCTGTGTGATGTCTTCATGTAGTCCCTTCCTGAACTTCAACATCTCCTCCAGGTTCTTACACTGTAAGGCCTCCTGCATGGACATCAGCGTTGTGTCTTTTGGTAAAGTGAATGTGGACCCACTCAAAACAGCCTGCAGCATCTCCAGAGACACTGAGAATGAGCTTTGTGGATCGGAGCAAACAGGAAACAAACGAGCCTTCCACAAAGAAGCGCTGGATGCATCTCCGGAAAACTTCAGGAGTTCATTTTTCATCCCCCAGCGGGACAGGCAGTCTGCCAGGCTGACACCAAAGAGCTTCAGCTCTTCCAGGTTTGCAGGGACTTCAAAACCGCGCTTCAAGTCTTCATTTATCCCAAACACGACAGTTACAAACCCGGTTCGGTTCTTGTGAATCACACACAGTGAATGCATGAAGACTCGGTCGGGCACTGAGAGGCCCGCGCTGACCCAGCAGCTGCTGACGATGGAGCCCTTCCCTACAGAAGCTCTTGCTGCCAGTCTGGAGTACTCCACCACTGATCCTGCTCCCACCGAGCAGCTGGGATCAACAACACTGTACATGATGCAGCTTTGTGAGGAGCCCTCAGAGCTTTCATTCACATGTACACTGAAGGCACTTGACAGGAGGCCCAGCTCATTCCTCAGTGCCACGTCCTCAGTGAGGTGGAAGAGGTACTCTGATGTGGTTCCGATGTGATAAAACTTGGAGTTGTTCAACAGAATGACATTCAAGGGAGTCCCTTTTAAAAGATGGAAGATCTTTTGCCGGGTTTTCACCAGGCTGCTCTCCTCTTTGGTGACATTTGCAGTGTTGCTGGTGTAATCTATCGTGGCTTTAGGGCCCAGTGCTTGGAGAAAGTCCCCGTACGCGTCTATCTCGCACTCCAAAGGCCCCAACTCTTTCAGCAGATTAAGAAGAGACTTCATGGTATCATAGTCGGCGTAATAGGTGCTGTCTGTGTAGACAAACTCATCATCAGGGGGAGAAAAACAACCATTCTGCCTTTTACAAACAGCTCCGCAAGCTCTCATCTGAGTGATGCTGACCTTGTGCAGAAAGCGCAGGCAGGAAATGTTCTCAATTTCTGAGTGAGCAGACTTTTCGTTTAAATCCAACACAAACACTCCATGTGTAGTCCCGATGGACAGCGGGGAGGGGTGGGCTAAAGCTGTGAAGCCAGGTTGGTCAAACCTGACGCTCTGATCCTCTCCAATACTGTAGAGCTCAATGTGATCTGAACAGGTCACCAACACACCGGGCTTCATCTGCAAGGGGAAATCCACATATACGGCCAGTTTGAGATCCAGCATCTGGTAGACAGGGTCACCGAGCGGCATGGCGCTGAAGATCTTCCCCATGGCGCTGGCACTGGGCAAACGCTGGCTAAAGCCTCCTGGAAGGATGAGAGGAGACATGTTAGAGCGGGAAACATCTCATACAATCTGTGTATTGATTTAAATGTCTGAACATTTGCAATCAACTACTTAAATTTGGGGGAAAAAAACCTGGTTAACATTCACCTGCAAAATTAAAAGTCAGTTTTTGACGCTTTCTTTTGAAAAACACAAACATTTGTCATCAGAATCATTTGGAAAAATGCTACAATCTTTTAAGAATTATACACATACTCCTCACATTTTCATTTCATCATCAGGGCAACTGTGTTCACTGCAAAGCATTTCTTCTCACAACATGAGAAGAGTTTTTAATCAAGACACTACTTATACGGTGGAGATGATCATTTGCTGTAGGAAAAGTGGAGTGGCAGAGATTACTTGCGAGAGAATAAAAGCTTGTAGGAAGTGTGTGCGTGTGCAGTTTCTGACCTCATGTTGGACTCTGCAAAGATGCAGCAGTAACTGTGATGTGGTGATTTGGATTATTTTAAGAGTGTGGGTGGAGCTGCGTCGCAGTGATCAATGAATCTTATAAGGCAGGTCATAACATCATGTGAAAGAATAGTTGCTTTTTTAAAATACAAAAAATTGCACCCAACACACATCCTTCACTGTTGACTTTACACCTCATAGTTTGCTTCTGTTGAGTTATCTTTAAGAAATGATTTGGTTTACTTAAAGCGGTTACTGTGTGGACCTCCCTACTTTGTTGTGCTCCTGACCGAGCTGGGCATAACATCTTTATCCGCAGTATCTTAGAATCAACTGATCTTTTCAGTTACAATTTTCTGGTTCCAGTCACTCTTATGTGAACATTTTCTCTCCTACTTTATTTAGGCCCAAGTGATATTAAAGGGTAATTGCATCCATCTTAAACAACAATGCGTTTACAGGTCTTGGGGGTACTACTGCATATGTGTAAAAAGCAGTAGGTTGTTGCTCCAGAGGAAGCTGCATACAATCTGATAAATGACCTCCAGAGATGACACTGAGTGGCTGAAATGCAATGTGTGTAATGTAGGCACCGGGTAGCACTCCCAGAGAACAGTGAACACACTTTAATGTATAATATTGGTGGAGAAAACAAAACAAGTAACCTGAGAACATCGCAATGGGCATTTTTTCTTACATTATATAGATCTAACCATCTAATCGATTTATAAACAAACGACTTAGCAGGTTAACCAATAATTAAGAAATAATCAAGTACCAGCATGCATTGGATGAAAAGCAGTGGAAGGCACACGTTTTTGTGCAATTTGTCTAAATGTCTGACAGCAACAAAAGGACACTGAAATCTCAAACCTGCATGTATGATGATGACTCTCAGACCGCCCAGAGTCTTCCCATAGATTTCATTCAGCTGCTGCAGCACGTACAGAGTGGAGCCTCCATTACCTTGAACACAAGGCTACATTACTAACAACAATAATAATTATAACAATTATGATAATGAGTTGCATTGTTGATCTCCCTCAGCCATAAACAGTCTGAGCGTCAGTCTGACTCACTCACCTATTTTACATCCGGGTGGGTCTGAGAACACCTTGTACTGCGTTCCAAGAGGAAGCTCCTTCCTGTCAACTTTCCCTCTGATCTGCAGCTCGAACGCCTCTCTCTGGCTCTCATCCGCAGCGGTCACCACCACCACGTCCCAGAACTCACCGGGCTGCACCTGTCGGCCTTCACAAAGACAAAAAACACAAAACAGCTAGGTAATATAGACGATAAAAATACAGGTAAACGCAGCAGGAGGAAAACAAACTGTCAGTGAACTTCACGAGACGTTAATATACAACACACAACTCACCGCGCAGAGAGTTGAATTTTCTGAGTTTTTCTCTCGTTGCTAGTTGTAACCTTAAGTCATTATCCCGACTCATGCTGTTGCTTCAAGTGTCGTTTAAATACACCCGAGGTAAACGATCAGAACTAAAAGCGCAGCAGACCTGTCCGAGAACGTCATACTTCCGGGTTGACGTTGCGCCGTCAAAAGGCGGCGCGTCAGCGGTGACGTCAGGAGCAACGTACCTGCACATTAAAAATGTGGTTTAGCAGGAGTAGCCTGAAGTTTAGAGGAGTTTGTCTATTTATTTTTTTTTTAATTCTAATTGCCAGTTAACACAGACTTAACTAACATATTAAATACATTTGATCAACAGCCTGAAGTTTCAAGGTGAAGTTTTATTTTATTGCCAGTGATTAAAGATTTAAGAAAGGAAAGATTTTTGTTTTTTTTAACAAACATATTATATAAATTAGAACTAACTATAATAACCATGTTGAGAGCATGGACCTTTGGTACCCTCAACCACATAATCCTTCCAGAATTAAGATCTTAGCTTTCAGCTTTGTCAATGAGGCTCCCTCCAAGATGGTGGCCAACCAGGACAACCATGAGCAGGATGAGTTACTAAACCAGTCTCAGATGAAGGCTGCCCTGAAACTGTGACAGACAGGTGCCGGATACCAGGCAGAGGCATGCTACATTTGTAGAAAACACGGGAGAAAGAGGGCGGCATTGTCGTGGGCACTGATGAGGACAGCTTGCCTCACTGACTGAGAATAGCACACATCAGACCTGCAGAGTGGTGAGAACTGGCAACGAGTGTCCATCTGCAAGCCAGGACACATAATACACTCATCTAGGATTGCTTTGGACCACGTTTCAGATGCATTCACTTGTGCTTTTACTCCTCCCTGGTTATGCTGTCCAGGAAGCATAACAGGATAATCACGGAATGATCACACTAATCCTGGAGAGCAAGTGGGGCTACCAAGTCCTTAAAAATCCCAGCCGAGGCTTTTTACTTTTTCACTTCCATCACACTCCTCTGCTGGCCTGCGCAGCTATCACAACACAAAAACCACAAGTTACAGTGGGATACAACTACAGGCCGTGTTTTTCTTTGTTTTTTTTCCTTCACAAAAAAACGATTAAGGAATGTGAGGAATGCAGGGTGAGGGAGGTGAACACCAACTCAACAGCTGAACTGAGCATAATCCAGTGGTCTATCGTGTTTATTGTTTCAGGTTCAATCAAGAAAACAGCATGTCTTTTGAGAGTATTGGCCATAGAAAGTTGATGTTATACAATCAGTGCAAGAGTTGTCCTAGAAAATCATACATCTCAAAGTAAAAAAACAGCATTACACACTTAACTTACATTCTAAGTCTTAATCAAATAGTTTAAAATCTCAAGAGGTAGAAAACTATATCAAAAAGAGGCCAATCAAAACATTTCTCTTATTCTCACATTAGTTTCTCTAAAGACTGGCGATACCATTACAAACATGACATGTCTCAGGATAACAGATTGCTGAGATTGTGTTAAATACTTAAACCTATTTACAAAAATGTATTGATCTATAAATTAGTATAACACAAGCTTTAAAATTCAAGAAACATTGTGCCGTCTTGCTTCAAACCCATCAATATTGTTGAAATTAATTAGGAAGTTCTTTAAAAAAAAAACTATTGTATACAGTTAATTTCATTTTCAAAAAAAGTCATACAGTGAGTCCTAAGTTCTAAAGACTTGAAAGAAACCACCAGAAACCCAATCCATCACAGAGACATCTGTAATCTCAAGGTGGGTAACTTGGATCCAAGAGAAGAGCACCTCCACAACAGAATGAAAATTGATAAAGACAAAGAGAGAATCTTGATCCCTCCTAATGATGATCCTCTTGTTGGGAGAGACCATGGCAGCACTTTTTGTGTCACAGTGCAGAGGGCGGCAGAGCAGCCAGGCTGTCCTTGTTGGCCTCCAGGAAGTGGCTACAGGCAGAAAATGCACTGTAAAAGCCGGAGGAAAGGCCAGCGATGTCTGTGGAGATGTATGGGAGGACACCCGGTGTGGCTTGGTTGTAGTAGGTTATCTGAAAGAAAAACGCATCAGATCAATCGTTGTGCAATTAAACCAGTGCATCTTTTTAATCACTTCTAAGTTGTGTTGCAAAAGTGTGCTGGGTGCATGGACTGTGTGCCCTTCTCGTTTGGCCAACCTTGGTGACAATACTGGACTCTTCCCAGATTGTAAAGCCAGCACAGAGAACCTCTCCCCTCGTGTAGTCCTCAGTGGGAGGGTGAGTGGGCAAAGTGACAGAACGCAGAGCGATCAGATACGGGTCCCTGAGAGGGACAAAAGAGGATATCATCAAGAGACTTTGTGAAATATATGTTGGAGTTGGAAATCAAGAAGCAAAATGTATAATGAAATGAGCAGGATGTTTATTATGTAGTATGTTACAGCACCTGGCATCACATGGCTTCCTCCTGGATGCCAGCAGGATGAAGTCCTTGCCTTTGCCTCCTTTACTGACAGACGGTGTGGCTACGCGATAAAGGGTGTCTTCCTCATCTGCTTGGATGATCACCTCACACTCCCTGGGAAATGAGCATGTGATAATATACAGATATTAAAGGTGGAGAATTAAATCGGCTCTACATCTCACACTGCTGTCATCACCAATTATTACAAATAATTAAATGTATCATTAAAGATATAAATGTAGGGGGCAGAATATTACCAGGTTAAAGGTGGCTATCTTCGGCTATGGCTAGCTGCCATTAGCATTAGCTAGTTAATTCAGCTAGCCGTATTAAGGAAATGTAAAAATATTGACATATTGACATTTAGAACAAGCAGAGAACTACTAAAATACTTGAAACTATCAGACTCTCGCTTCTTGAGGTACAAAATGGTAGGCAAGACAGGGTCGGCCGGTGCTAGTTTGTTAGCATGCTAACTTCTGTAGACATCTCTGCAAAACAATACATTCAATAGATGTTTTTGACACAACGTTATGTCAATGATGATATGATAACGTCAACAATGTTGTTTCTTCAAATTCTGTTGATAATTTTAGTTCCTTTTTTAATGTTTTAAACTAAAATTCTCAACATATCATATTATATATTACACACTGCCCCTTTAATTACGTTTTTTATCATCATTTTGTATTGAATTAATATGTGCCAGCCTCTATCATGCATAAATAAATTAGTATCTAACTTTAACCTTGAGTTGATTAGTTGTTTGCTTTAATAATATGATTCAACTTAGGAATCTAATGGTCCAGTTCATAGGATTTAGTGGCATCTAGGAGCCTGTAACCAACTCAAAACGCCTCATCTACCCTCCTCTAAGGAGAAAGCCCCTTTCTAGAGCCAGAGTTTGGCTCGTCTGTCCTGGGCTACAGTGGAAACACGGCAGAATCGGTGGAAGAGGATCCACTTCCTCTGTAGATATAAAAGGTTTTTTCTAAAGTTACGAAAACACAAGGATTCGTAGTTTCAGGTAACAACACACTCATCAAAACATAATTATGAATTTTATATTCCATTTCTCCACCTAAATCTCACACACTGGACCTTTAAGAGGTAAAACTGGTGACAAGTTACATTTCAGCTGATGTCAACAAATCCAATGAAAAGACCATAACCAGCATTCATTTATTTGTATTCCTCTGTGCCATAAACCTCCATTGTTGTCCAAAAGTGATGAGCGATGAACCTCTCTGTTGCACTGGGTAGCATGTTGTTCAATTGCCATGAATACGGGCACTGCTGTTTATTTTTGGAACATCCCACATACACCTTCCTGTTGCTGTAAATACTCACTTTAGCACTTAATGTGTTTCTAATCCACAGTCTCCTGAGAAATACTGTTTATTCGTGTTTGGGTAACATTTGTGAAAAAACCAACAGTGCCAGGCTATTTCAGGAAAATACTGAGCCTTTTTTAAAAATAAACTAACATTGAGAAACGGACCAAAGCCTGGTTGGTTTTCGTGTTTTTATACGCTTTGCTGATAATGAAGAGGAAAAAACATAGAAAAACATCAACATTATCCTCAAAGCCTATTCTCCTGACTGTATGTTGCAGTGCCCCAGATGACGCACAAGGCCAAAAATGTATATGTTACTGACTCATAGTGCCGGTCCCACTCCTTTCTCCTCCTCAGGTCTGACAGGAGGTGGAACGTCTGCTCTGCCGGTACGCTGACGTGCATCTCCACTTTGAAACACAGCATGTGGTTTTCCTCCAGCGTGTACAGCCTGACCTAAGAATGGAGCACATCCACAGAGAGGAGGTGGGCTCTACATACATGAACAGGATTTGTTCCAGTTATTTTAAAATCTGACTGTTGTCAAAACTGCCTAATTCATTGGTGGAATCAGTAGTCAGTTCTTGTTTTCTACATCTCTTAAAATGACTTTTGGAAGTAAGTTTAGACAATGTTTTCAGACTTATTCTGCATTATTCCGCAATTTAATTAAAGCAATATGGGCTTCCTTCCAGGACAGCCATTATGACTGTGCAGCTTGTCCAAAACAATACAGATCAGAATACATGGTGGAGTCACAACAGCTGTATCTATTTAACAGGCTATATCCTGGATGATATTACAAACAGTACTGACCTTCTTTTTCTCAGAAGTTAATACCCAGTTGTTTCTGGTATCCATTAGCTTCAGTGCCGATACATTATTATAGCTCAGGTACATCTGAAAAACAAAGAGTTGTCTCAACACTTGGAAACAGTGGCAATATCTAATAAGCCTTGCTAAGCGTGCCCGCCTCTGTTTGCCAGACATTGCAATACCTGGTTACTTGGATCCCAGGGCACAGACAAAGGCACTTCAGTTTGCTTGCAGGAGATAATGTATTTCCTGTAAAACATGTAGGGCACAGTGATTTACATTGAGGGACAAAAGGAAGATCTGACCAACACAACAACCTTTTTTGCATTTTAGCCGTGATCCAGCACATTTGGTTATTAAACAGTGGAGTGAAGATTATACTGCAGGCAGGGTATTTTCCAGTTGAACAATGAACTTATTATTCTTGACAGACTGTGCACCAAAGTCTGCTCAGCTGTGATATGCCGCTCTGCCAAGTCATGTGCTGCTGAAGACTGAGTATCGTAAACAATGGATTCTGTAGAACAACACTGGACAAACGACTTCCAGTGCCTTATACTGAAACATGTAATAATATGATCCGTGCTTCTTCCACTGTGTTTGTTGGTTTTGCAAACCTGTGTCTGTTTGATTCCTCTGGACCTTGTTAGGCAGCTGGATTCGAGAGAATCCATTTTTCCACGCGTCAAGCTCTGTGTTTGTGGCTGAACCATAGTGGGTCAAACTAATTTGTTGCTTTGTTTCAAAACAGTTTCCAAGGATGACTTCTTAGGTGGTTCTGTGTAACTAACCACCTTGTATGTCAGGTTAGCAAAAACTCACTTTAGGTCAAAACATACGTTTCCTAACATGATAAATATATTTTTTTTCCTTTGTCCTTTGGAAGAACAAAAACATATTTTGGATCAGCTTTTATACTATACTACAGCCCTCTGAGATATTGGTGGGATGCTCATACAACACAACCTGTTTAAGGAGGGACACTAACCTATCAAGGCGAATCTTCTTTCGGGCAATAGCTTCTTGATAACGTCTTTTTCCATCCTGTTAAACATGGGAAAACCCAACGCGCAAAACATCAAAAAAAGGATGCTCAATTTGTGAACTTTGTACTCAAACTCTGCTTTTTTTGGCTGAACACTGTATACTCTGGACTTTCAACACAAAAAACTCACCACAGGCTCAGGTCGTATCCGTGGCAGCGTTCTTGCTTTCCTGTCAGTGTCCAGCACCTCAAACGTCATAAAAGCACTATTTATATGACGCAGAGGTTCTCCGCCTTGGTAGGCCTCAGCACACACACCCACCTCCATGCTGATTCACACCGCATATCCAGGCCAGGCGCGGGGGTTCACAAAAAGATATGCACACACAGAGATGTACTATAAACGCTGTCAATATTTGAGTTATAAATGTGAATTTATGCGAACATTATTTAGATGAGTTGAGAGTTATTTGACTTCTGAGCTATTCTTGCAAATTCGTCATGATGTGTAGACTCACCTGTGCTTGAAGGCGTTGTTAACGATGGCTTTCAGCACCAGTCTGTCACCGATATGAGACGGGCCTCGAAAATGGAACATGTCAATGCTCCTCAGTGTTGGGTGAGCGTTACACAAGCGACTAGATCCGAGACAAAGAGAAAAAAGTAGGACTCTCTTGTAGTTTGCTGCTGTTTTGAAGCTTGGCCTCATTACAGATAGCCTCTGGCTTACAGGAAATACACTTTTCTTGACGAGTGTTATATGAGTAAATATATGCCACTCTCATATTTGCCAGTTATATATGAAGTTACAGCTAAAAGCCAGTTATCTTAGCTTAGCATGAGGACTGGAAACATATGGAAACCGCTATCCTCGCACCTACCAGCATCTCTGAAGCTCGCTAATTACCATGTTCTATTTCGCTTGTTTGATCCCCACAAATTCTGGTTGGTGGTTTTTATGGGGGATTTTGTGCGGGACTACTTCTTGGCCAGGTGCAAGCTTGCACCCAGCCAAGAAATAGTCCTGCACATTACTCCCTGTGAAAACCATATTAACAAACATACGTAACATAATTATTTAATTAGCGAGCCTTCAACGTGCTGGTAGATGTTTTGAGTTCCTACGCTAGCTCTTCCCCTCTGCTTCCAGTCTTTATGCTAAGCTAAGCTAACAACCTCTGGCTGCAGCTCTAGATTCAACATGATTTGCCTCTTTTCATTTCTCTCATAATATATTTCTTAAAACATCAAACTATTTTCTTAAATTTATATTTAATATACTGTAATAAACAGAATAATTATCTACGCACCATGCTGCGATTGTAGCCACATTCTCCATCCAGGCCATGATCTGGCCCCCGAAGGTGCTGACTTGGTGGTTGGCATGTGGCGGTAGCACCAGCTCCACGCTCTCCACTCGTGTCCGCTCGGCTGGCACAGCATCCTGAAACTCCTGGCATTCTCCTGGTGAGAGCACAGAAAAGTGGAGCTTTAATCAATCAGATTCCAAATGGTGCAGCCGCCCGGCCAAGTGCTGTGTTACAAAGCCCTGCCTGTACCCAGTTGAGCTGTGCTGCTGTTCAGTAGGTCTGTAATGATCTCAGCATGGATCAGCCTCATCCTCCTCCGCTCTGCTGCCAGGCTGTACTCCATCTGCTCCATTTGTGTGCGAGGAATCACCTGCTTCAGCTGTACCTGTGCACAAAAGACGCACACAGGGGATGTTGAATCGGTTTTGGTAAAATGGTTTTGTATCGATATTTGGTTGTTGTCTCTTACCTTCCCAGCTTCAGTGCGTCTAGCAACAAAGGTTGCAAAGGCATGGCAAACCTTCCACTGCCTGTCAGTGTAAAGGTCCTCACAAGTCACCAATATACCCACCTGAAATGAACAGAATAACTACATTTATTTCATTCTGAAATATCATGAAAATTCACCATGCTGAAATCAAATACAACGTCCACCAACCTCCATACTGGATGTGAAGGCTCTGTTAACCTTTGCTATGATGTTGACAACCTTTCCCACCCTGGAGTAGACAGAAACAGACGCTTTTCTTTACCATCAACAAGGAGCAGTGATTATAGTATCAACACGATCTCAACATCTCTACTGTGAAACATCTATGTCCACATTTCTCTGCCTGTGACTGGAGTAGCCCATTATTTGAAGACTAAAACTACAACATCCATTTATTAATACATTTTTTTTTAAATCACTGACACCACTGCTAATGTTTTGCAACAAAAACAGCGTCCACAATAGTCAATGGATGTTATATAGTCTGTCTCTGTTACTCAGTTGGAGATGCAACTCAATAAAGCAGCATTAAGATTAATACCTTACCCTATGGTGTGTTCAAAATGGATGTCGTCCACAGATGCAGTGATACAGGAACAACCTGCATGCCTCTCAGCTGGAAGAGAGTACACAAATATTTAGCTAATGCAGCACAAAGACACATAGTGACAGCATGTAATGAGTCAAGGCTTATGAGCTGTAACTATGTGCATGTATAAAGGCAAACAGACATAATCTATCACACAGAAAGACTTCAGACCGGTTTAAAATTTTAATTCAGGGAATTTGTCTTTATATAACTAGGATATAATGCACAAGTGTTATCTACTGCTTCCATGAGGCAATAGAAAATTGTCAACCTTAACAGATTTTTAGACCATTTATCTTGTGGGCTCCTTAATACTTTTGCATTAAACGGGATGTATTGCAAGTGAATGGGCAGGCTGGATTTTATGGCAATTAATTAATGGACATTAATGTGATTAAGTGCCTTTTAAATCTCAAGTACTTATTTTGCTAGAGCAACCAGAAATAGACCTTCCTGTCGGACTATTTCATCCTTAAACTGTGACTTCATTGATTATCCAGAAAATCCAACCATATTGTGATGTATATAAATAGATCACAATATAATAAACAATAAACACTATCATGATTTATCACAGTGACTTTAAATGTATAGGCAACAGGTGTTTTATAGGTGCATTTTAATCACATTTTCAATAATGTTTGTTTACATACACGCTCTTAAATTCATGCATCTGCCTAAGAGCTTAGTTTAGAAATGTCACACCACTTTGAAGACCCAGTATTCAATTATCGGCCACGGAATTACTTGATTGAATAATCAGGATTTGATTTAGACTGCACATTCCCTACTTCCTGCTACACTTCAGTGGACATGATGGGATATTCTTGGATAACTTTGATTTATTTTGATTATATCACGAGTCCCATGGCGTGATGTAAGAAATTGTACTGAAAGTTTTTCTGATATTTTCCTACCAGACAAGCAGGCTGTGGAGTCCATCCACTTCAGCAGCTGTCCAACACTCAGCTCTCCACAGTGGTTGGCGTGGCATGGCAGCACGATCTGACTCATCTTTACTTCAGTGGGGTTTCGGTATCCTTCCTCACTCTCCTGAATGAACAGAGAGTCCAGCATGGCGTCTGCATGGGTCCCATCTGACGTCATAGCTCACGACTACACAGAGAAGAAACAGAGAAAAAATTAGTTATTAAATTAGTTCCAGCAGAACCTGGAGTCACAGACTAATGCCCTGAAGGAAAAAATACAACAGTTTCGTACGATACGTTGCCCACAATAACAATAGCACCACCATACAAAATTTGACATGAACTGAGATTAAAAGAGAAATAAAGGGAAAGCTTAGTTCCTCTTAATCACTCACGCTGACCGCAACTTACTGCATATGTGCCATCATGTGAAATAACCATAAACTGGAAAAAGGCCGAACTGCCAGAAAGCAAAACAGTTTTGGAGTTTAAATGTTTTAAGGAAGGACACAACTATGCATCAAATATGTCAGACAAATCTACAGTATTTATGTGTTCTGATGCAGTCAAAAATCTTGGTAGCATCAGTTGTAAACAAAGTAGTTAAACAAGGGCCTAATCAGCATTGAATTTGGATTATGTCCTGAAAAGTTTAGCAATCCAGAGAAACTCAGTAAAGATACTACTTGGTACGAGCTCAGGCCTCCACTGTAATTAGAATAATTAAGGCACTATATGTAAAATGATTTTAAATACCTACCAAATATAGCATGCTAACCAGCTAGCACCTGCACATCATGGTCTACATCTCCTACGAGCGGTAGCAGTGTGACCACCAACACTCCCCTGCCGCACTGAGCTCCCAGCCAGGACCACTAGCTGCATGGCTAACTGAGCTACCTCGCTAATGGCAGCTGCAGTTAGCAGCAGTTACTCTAGTGAAATGCTTCTTAATTTTTTATTGTATTGTTTATTCTTTTACTATCATTATTGTTATTACAATACCACCGTCCTTGGGCTGCTGGGATGAAGAAATTTCATTTGCGGAACAAATAAAGGAAATTCTGATTCTGCTCTGATTCCACTCTATTTGTTAGAGTATGAATTCGACAGGTGGCCAATTCTTACACAATGCACTTTTAAAAAAGCACTCTTTATTTGTCATTTTCAAACTTTGGATTCATAAAACACGATGTAATCTTTGACCAGTTCCAGGAAAAAACAAAAACACACAAAAATGAGGAAATGAAAACTATAATTCAGTTTTGGTCTTGGAAGGAAGTCAGATCTGTTCTACTAACAACTGACATAAACCATGTTTTCTGTGTTTAAAAGGGTTGAGTTTTACCTACTTTCTTGATTGTATACTTTGCACTGATATTTCGTTGTACACTGTGCAACGACAATAAAGGCGTTACATTTCGACTTCTGCCAAAACACAGACATTTGTAGATTTTATCCACCACTACAAAAAAACTGAGCAGTCAGTTTGAGCCGATGCTGCAACATAAGACGCTTTAAATAATCTGCAACTCAGTTTCTCATTGCAACACTTCTCCTCTCACTGAGGGATAAAGACAGACCTGAAATACCTGTTCACTCACAGATGTATCTGATGCTGCTGTGTGTCAGCTGTCAGTGAATGCAGATACACATGCAAGTTCTAATCGAGCTGGGACAGAAACTATTTAGGGGCACAAACTATTTTAAGGCATGCTGCTGAATGTGGTATTCATGGAAAGTATTCACTGGGATACAAGTGTTTGCTCATAACTTGTGCTCCAGTGGGGCTCAGCAGTGGTCACCTGTCTTTCCTATTATGGGTGACAGGAGCTGCCAGTGACCTTTACAGAGAAATGAGACATTCACCACGAGCATACGAGGAGGACTACAGCGGAATTCAAGCCTGGTATTTACTCTGCAGAAAAAAAGGGGAAAAAAACAAGTCGTCACCTGTAAACAGGCCGTGCAGGTTTCACATTGGGGGGAAAAACAACAACAAGCTAGATAAAAATGGCTTACCCCAGTTTTAAAAGTGAGTGCTGATGTTGCAGTCGAGATAAAAGTCCTTCACGTGACAGTCAGCGGCGGCTACTGAACACGGACACCGGCTGACAGACTGCAGCCCGCTGCAACCCGGACCGCGATTCCTCTGGTTTCCCCCATTCCTCAACTACTCAACAACTTACTCAACACACTCACACATGCACACACAAACCACGGGTTTACTAAAGGCTTTCACCACTGGAGGGAGAGAGAGAGAGAGAGAAAGTGGGGGGAGAGAGAGACTATCCCCTGTAGTGCAACGTCCACATTTTTAAGGTGGAACTGCGGTGGCCTCAAATTTGCGGGGGCTGCTTAAAGGCGATAACAACACAAACTCGAACTTTTTTTAGTTACAAGAAAAATAATGTGTTTGGGTATGTTTTTTTTTTTTTTAACGTTGATTTAAAGTTAATCAATCCATTGAGATGTTATTTATAAGGCAAACCAACAATGATACACACATTTATCTAGTCTTTATCTAGCTACTTGAGACTTTTCAAATTCATATGCTATGTATATTAGGGCCTATATGCTTTTGGGGCTTTCTTATCTCTTATATACCGTATAAGGGAAATTAAACTGGTTGTTCTTCATACATTATAAACTGCTGAGAAGCCAATGAAATATAGAAGCATAGAGCCTTTTATGTCCGAAATATTGAATAAATATATCCAATTAAAGCAATACGGTTTAATAAACACACACTTTGTCATTAGCCCTTAAAGAATGTGGACACTGTATACATTTGATAATCCTTTTACATGAGAAATATTCCTTAAAATCTGTGGTCATCAAACTTTTTCAGGTGAGTGAGCCCTCAACACACAGAAATGAGCCCAGATTAGATTTTATGATCTGATCAGATCATCTGATAAGAGTTTTTGCATTTAAACGTTTGATTGCAGAAAGTGTATTAAACACAATAGTCATTGAACTAATCAATAATCTGTTGGTGTGTTATTTGTTGATGGAATTATTGTGAAAATATATGGTTCTCTTTTGTTTGCTTGGGACACCTTGGAACCACCTATGGGTCCCAGAACCCCATTTTATGAACCCATGATATTATAGATACTTTCCTAAATGTCTATTTATTTCATTGTGAAATATAGGCCAAATTTTGAAAAGTTTTTTTTTAAATTAATCACCAGAAGAATTAATTTACATTGCATAAAAATGCTGAAGTCAAGCAAACAATTAGAGGAACTATTAATTTGTTGATTCAATTACGCTCATTGATATCGCAGCTATGAACGTCAAAACAGAAAACAAAAAACACGAAAAGGCAGACCTTAAGGCGAACGGCGCCCTCTCATTGGCTGCTGGCAGCGTCAGTCAGGCCTGGCCCCGCCTCTTCCCCCAGGACCATGCTCGGTTGAGTCGTCGGGTTGAGCAGGAGTGCGGTTGGAGTGCGAGAGGGTCGCGGCCGCGATGATCTGACAGATGAAATAGCGAAAAAAAGGAAGAGAAGGCGGGCGTCCTCCCACACAAAACAATGTTCCCCAAAGGCAAAGGCACCCCGGTGCCGTCGGACGGCCAGGCACGAGAAAAGTAAGCCCAGAAACGTTTATTACTGTGTGTTTTTTGCCTCGCAAGTTTTTCCCTCTTGCTCTCTGTTGTTCGCTGGACGGGCTAGCAAGAGGCGATTTCCTCCTACCGAGAATGGAATTGAATGAACCGCCTTGTCTGCTCGCCATTCCTCCCCTGAGCCGTGTTTCTGCTACCTTTGGCTTATTGCTGTCTCTTAACGCCGATTCCGACGGCAGTTTGTCTGTTTTTCTACCGGCGGTTGCCTCGTTTTTTTGCGGATATTCAGTCGCGAGCACGGAGAGGAGAAAACAATAACACCGTCTTGCCACACAGTACATTGTTTTCTCTGTTGCGCTCTAGATAGGCTCCGTTTTTATTTCCCTCAGCCCCATCAGTGCCACCAGGATACTGTACCAAGCTAATACACAGCAGGCTGGTGCTGTGTGTGTGTGTTTTTGTTGTTGTTTTTTTAATTTCCTTTACAGTTAACATCACGACGTTAAATTATACTGTTGCTTGAGCACTTTCTTTTAATCCCCTCATTGTAGTGAATTCTACCCAGGTCTTGGTTACAGAGTCCCCATTTATTTTTTTGGCATAGGCTATTTGGCAGCCATTGTTCAGGGGGCCTGTACCCGACTCTGGTCACTCAGGGAGCCAGTTGAAGAAGATTTAACCAGCACTTTGACGTTTATTTATTTTTATTTTTGTTGGGAGTTTGTTGAATTGAAATGATGTTGTTTTTTTTTCTTTTCTCCCCACACAGGTTGGCTCTGTATGTCTATGAGTATTTGCTACACATAGGAGCACAGAAGTCTGCACAGACCTTTTTATCAGAGGTATGTTGAATTTAGGGGAAAAGTTTCACCGTGCTAGAGTGCCATTTCTCCAAACACTTCATGTTTTTATGTGTATGTTTTGCATTTGCTGTTTTAGGAACAACAATAATGAAATGAGTATCATTTGCAACACATTTTTCTAGATCCGATGGGAGAAAAACATAACACTTGGAGAACCTCCTGGATTCCTACACTCCTGGTGGTGGTAAGGGATAATATTCTCTTCTTCCTGTAACATATCCACGGGTTGTTTGTGTGGTTTTGTTTGCTTCATGGTCTGTCTTGTCCACAGTGTATTCTGGGACTTGTATTGCGCTGCGCCAGAGAGGAGAGAGACATGTGACCACTCCAGCGAAGCAAAAGCCTTCCATGACTACGTGAGTAGCGCTTACACTGTTGCACAGGTTGCTCTGTCTTCGCCTGCTAAAGAAGACAACAACTTTTTCTATCAAAGCCAAGAAGTGGTGTAAATAATGCGCCTCCAACTCAGATTGTGCAATGAGTTACATTTTTTTGTGTGTTGGAGCAAATAATCTCTAATTTGTCAACACTCAAGTCCTGACAAAATCTCTCACATTCCCCTTCAAGGGTGACGCAGCTGCCATACTTGATGTTATCGCAATTCCCCTTTTGCTCAAAATTATTTAATGATTCACCATAAAACAATGTCTGTCTGATATTTGCTTCCTCGGAATATTGTATTCCTCGCTGCACTTTTGTTTTAGCTGTATTTAACTGCTGCATGCAAATAAGGACAGTGTTTTTTTTCTCCTCCTGAATTTACGATCGGTCATCTTGCCCTGTCAGTGGGTCGAATGATGCGCCCAACAATGAGCTTTATAGGCTTCTGGGAAAATGATGCTGATGTCAGCACGTCCTGAGTCAGACCTGTCGAGCGCTCCCCCCTTATCCGCGCCACGCTCGAACTCCCTCCCTCAGTTGAGAAGAGGAACAAGAACCTGCTGTGCATCATGCACACAGCTTGATTTTTGACAAAGACCTCAAGCTGACCTGATGTGCAGTAGCTCAGGTGCATGCTGAAACATATTACCTGCAGTGTTAAGATCCTAATGGGTTTGAAACTGAAGAACTACAGGGGCAGTCTCAGATCCCAAATCTGTCGCTCAGGAGTGCATCCTCTTACTCTGACAGCGCTTCTGTATTTGCATGGTACGGGTGTTTTGCATCCTGATAACTATGCTGTATTAGAAACTTTTTTTTCTTAATGTGCTGCATTGTTTCAAGCTTTGAGTCAGCATTCAAAAGGACATCAAAAAGAGTCTCATGTGGATCAAAGAACGTGTGAACTGCTTGTCAGCTTCTGCCTTTCCCGTCTTTGTGATTCTCCCGAAAAAATTAGATGGGCAGCTGATGTCAATAAAAAAAAATACACTTGTTCAGGTTTTCCTGCATCAGCACAGCCAAGCAAAGCCGTTAGAGGTTAAGGAGTCCTCTCACGATGACTGATACGCAGCCAAATTTGTAGGCAGTTTGGTGATGTACCAGATGAGATGGGGTTAAAATGGAGATGTTGGTCCTGCTCTTGGCAGAAAGGGTTGTCAGGGTAACAGGCCTCCTGATCTGGCAGGTGACCTGGGAGCCAGGAGAGAGGCTACAGCGTGGCTCTGCCCTTTCAGGCACCACCATCCTTATTATTGTTACTCATGCAGACAAAGGAGGAGTGCATTTTGCTTGAAACTGGGCTTTTAATCACATGGCAAGCTTTATAGTTATTTATCGCAATATTATTGAGTGCTTGATTTCAGAAATGTTTATCTGTTATGGAGAATTCATGTTTCTGATCATTATTGCATTATCATGTAGCTACACGATTTTCTCTGTATTAAGCCACTGTGTGATAACACTAACTCATATTTTTAAAATAATTTAGCACTTCTGAAAGATTAAACAACACATCGCAGCCGGTGGTTTGACTGAGACCATTTCCATAACATGGAAAACATTAAGCAAATGAGGAAACAGTGAAACATCAGTCTGGGCTGTGTTCTGCTGTGGTGAAGAGCTTTGAGAGTTTCTGTGCGGCTGGCTCTCCCCGACATCTTGTGGTTGCCCTTCGCTCTGATGTTGGTTCTCCTTGTGTTCATTTGTGGATGTTGGTGGTCAGGCAAGTGTGTGTGTGTGGACAGTACTAGTCCTTGGACCCTCGCCTTTGTCTAGGTGTGGGGGAGGTGAGCGCTGCTCTGTTAGCCGGCAGGGCTCGTAAAGCCCCGGCGGGCCTGATGAACGCTCCCCGAGGGGCCCCGTCGCCATGGCGTCAGCGCCTGATTGATGGCTGTCACAGAGCTGAGGGGCAGATTGGGGAAAAAGGAAAGGGGAGTGGCACCGTGGCATATGCCCAGCATCCACCGCCGCTGAGGAGGAGCTGAGGGAATATAAAGAGAAGGGGGTTGGGAAAAGGAGAAGTGGAGGGGACCTGTGAGAAGTAACTAGAGAGGGAGAGAGAGGGAGCATCCAGTCTGGATCCAGACTGGGTTTTATGATGTTGATTGATGGTTAAACATTTACAAGCTAAACACAGGGGCTGGTTTCTTTTGAGCGTTGGTTCCAGTGGAAGAAGTGAGGCTGTTAAGAGCACGCTAGGTCAGGAGTCCTCAGTTGGGTGGTCCACATCACTTGTCTTGCATCCCCTTTTACATATAAATTTTTTTCTCCTTCTTTTTATGTGTCTCTCTTTTTGTATACGCATGCTTTTTCACATTTACCTCCCAGCCAATCTCTTGGTCATCCTCACCCTCCTTACTTTTTTCTCTCCCCCTATGAGGAACTGTAACCTCAGTTAACTGTTGTGGGTTGGTACACTATGGAACTGATTCTGGTCAGAGAGTCCTTTGTGGTGGATGCCTTGTTTATTTTCCAAAACCTGTGTTGAACATACAGCATGTGTGGTCTGAAATAAAACAAAAGGAAATAAATGGTCTTGAATAGGGATTTGCACGACTGGTCGATTAAATGTTGCTACCCTCTCTAGCACCAGAAATACTAGCTAGTTAAACCAATTCCTATTAATGATTGTACAATTTCAATGTAACATTTCTGCATTAAGATGTTTTTGAAAATTACTAGTGCTTTCTTATAGATTCCTGAGTTGTGTACTTGGATTATCTGAAGTATTACCAGCAATGTTGGAGCCCCAAAAAACCCTAGTTTTATTAGTTTCATTAACTTCCCTGTCCCTACAGCATTCAGGGAAACATTGGATGTTAGAACAGAGAGTAAGTAAATTAAGTTGTCAACATGACTAAACATAATGAAAATACAATATATTTAATACATTAACTTGTCCGTGAACCTTTCTGCAAGTCACTTCAGAAAGATTTTCAGTGGTTGCTAAACAATGAAGAACTCCTATGATCCCTTGCTACTTCACTACATTACCAAACTATGTCTTTGGTTTTCATTGTTTTGATAGAGAAACCACTAGCGGCAGATTTAAAACACCATCCGCTTGAATTACATTGGCATAATTGCAATGAAACATCATGTCTTCCCATTCAAAATGTTTTATAACAACAAGCATCCGTTATTAGCATTAACAATGTAAGTCAACTGTAGCGTCTTAGATGTCATGCATCCACCCGCTCCTTGGGTGCCAGTGGGATTAAAATCCAATTTGGTTATTGAAGAATGTGATTAACAACTTCAAATTGCTCTTAGTTATTCAGATAACGTTAAACTGTACAGATTAAAGTGTGCTCAACTCTTCAGTTTTCTGAATGTTATGTTACTTTAAAACTAGTCTACTAATCTTAAATTTGATTGTCAGGGATGGAATGTTAGGAACACCCCCTCGTCTCAAATTTAATTTAAATCCAAATAAAAGAAATGTGAGCGTTACTTCTATTTACAATAGCTGTTAGGTACACTTGGGTTATATATAGGTACTTCTTGTGTTTAGCAAGCAGGCCTTAATATTTACAGATTGCTTAATCGTGGAAATAATAAACATTTAAACTGTGCACCAGTAAAGCAATATAGCTCTAGCAAACAATAATATACAGACTCTTCTGGCAAACCGTGACAGTACTACATCAACTTTCGTACACCGCCAATGTGTGTCCCTCTCCCCGCTCTTTCTTTGTTTTTGAAAGGATTGCATGAGCACATCCGCCGCCACTCTGGCCTTTTGTGACCTCCTTTAGTGATTCAAGAATCCAGTGGAAATTTGTTTGGCTCGTGTGCTCTCTAAGAACGCACATATACACGCTGAATCATGGAGGGTGAGGGGAGGCAAACTTATAGGAGGTTCCCTGGGGAGATGTAAGGAAGGCCCCAGACAAGAGCTTTGTAGCCCGGGGCAGGGCTGAGACATCTGCCCCCTTTCCTGTACCAGAGAGTCTGTTAGTGGTGAGATGTGGTTCGTTCAGAGTGAAAGCAGCATCAGGCAGTTTGGGACAGTCCAGCAGTCACAGCTGTGGGCTTTAGTGGGACATGATAAAGATCTAACACAACATGCCTGGAAACCTGCCATGCACGTTACCTTTCAGTCTTGCAGTTTGTGACTTCTACAGAGCTGTGTAGATTGTTGACTTTGTTTTATGACTTTGTGGTCAATACCTTAAGTACAGCTTTGTTTTACTTAATTATTTCTTTGCAGGGGAGCAAACAATCTGCAGTTGTTTTTTCACCGTGAAGGGGCCAGACAATGTGGTTGTTTTCTGAAACCGGCCATAAAATTTAGCTCAGTCTTTGTCTATAATGAAAAACGTCTTCCCCCAGAATGTCCTAATGCCTTCAGGTTTAAATATAACACACACTTCCTGAGAGTTAAACAACTACTTACCACTGATCTTGATCAAAGTATATCCCTCTCAGAGGTGCAATTTATCAACTTGTCTTTATGCAACTGAATGCAACGTAAATATGCATTAAACTGTAAAAATTAAACCTGGGACATAGATCCACTGCCATGTCTGTGCATCTGACGCACAGGTCTACTGATGGTAGTCAATATAATAAAAATGCTTGTAGACCTAACTTAGATCCCCTAAGTAAAAACTAAGGATCAGAGCTGTGTCTATGACACATAAAAATTACCTATGATGGCTTGTGGAGACTTATAGACTAGTAGATAAACACATTGTTTTGTGTGAGGCATTCATGCTGTTTGGAGGTGATAAAACGGTACCTATTTTAGCTTTAAAATGTACACAAATGCCTAAATAAATTCTCTCCTTCATTAAATATTAGGTTTATACAGGGTAGTGGTATTGCTTGTGAGGAAGTAGTAAAGTACTAGTTACCATGTGTTTGGAGAGGTCAGAACTATGAATAACTCCTTTTCTGTTTAATGCAACGGACTTGTGAAACTCTTTATGGTGCACTCAACGTGGTGTACAGAATAACAGGGCCCTGCTTAGAAAGCTTGACGTTAACAAGGCTTGGGGAACGTCTCACAATACTCTCATGTAAATATACAAATACGGAAACTTGTTCCTCTTGATGCAACAACACTATGAACAGGGTTCCCAGTCTGTGATCATAATCCTTTTTATTGCTCTCATAAAACCATAAAGCAGTATGTAATCATTTAGTAAAATAAAAGTAATGACAGTGAGGCTGTAGATTGTGAGATTTCCCCAAGTGTTTTCACTGCATCACTGCTGTTAAAAAAAGTCATGTTCTGTAAGTCTGTTAGTGACAATTCTACTTTGATTATGAGCTTCTAAGACGCTTATCAAAAAAGAAATTGTAAAATCAATGGAAATAATCAAAATAGTCAGCCAGAGTTTTTGTGTGTTGGTCTACCAGTCAGCCCAGGCAGGTTAGATGTGGTAATTGCTGGATGACTCCTTCCAAGTCAGGTGGGGTGGGATCTTAACTTGTTTACTTGGATATTGATGGCTTGTCTGAGCAGCTCGATTCTTGCGAAACAGAGAGTTTTTCATATATGCACGTTTTGTTTATGTTCCCAATATGGTGCTGTGTTTGACAACAGAAATTATATGCCAAAAAGACTGATAGCTTTTAGTAATTTAGCCGCAATGTTATTTAAAATCTTGGTCATAATAGAGATAGTGTATATATGTATACAGTCAATGTACTGAATGTTGACGGGGGATGTCAATGTTAATTGTAATCTCTCAGGCAGAAATGCCTGTATGTAAAATCTGTGTGGTCAGTGTGTTCTATTTATATCATAGTCTCACTGGTCAAGGCCTGCTCACCTGTGGTATAGCTAAAAAAAACCAGCAGTGTTCAGAGCCTCCGTCACTTACAACAAAGCCATGAGGATGTTTATTTTGTATGAATAATTGTGTGAATAAGTTCATTTGTGACTGGCTAAGGTAGAAAGCGTCATAACTGATTGTAAATCCTACCTAAAGCTCCTCGTTATGCTTCAGAGATTAGTCGACTCTGCTTTGTGTGTCATATATGTGTGTGTTTCCGTTGTCTGAAATTAGTTGCACCCAATACTTGATTTTTAGGGCTGATGCACATACCGATTTTGGGGATTAAAAAATTCTGATCGATAAATCGGCCAATATACATCAATAAAGTTTTGCAGTGATCCTTCAAATATGGTTATCAAACCCTTCTCACAGGGAGCTGTATTAGAGGCAGGATATTTTACTAACATGATTTGGAAAGTACAAGCTATCATTACTAAGTGAGCAGTCTTTTCTTCCGCCTTTGGTAAAAAAGCATCACAGACCAAGCAAGTTACCACACATGTACAAGTTGCCCCTCAGTGGCATCATATTCGATTTTGATTTCTTGATGTATGAGCAATTTTCTTGAGCCAGTTCTCATCAGGCAATGAACTTCAGTGAGTCAGCACAGATTGTCCAAAGTCTGTATTTTAACCCATGAACATTTATTGAGTTCAGATTTATTTATACACAGATTTACCAAATTTCTGAGAGCAGCCTCTCTACATCAAATGGCTGGGTAGTTTAGAATAACTAGTGAAGATGGGTGAGGAAGTACGTGGAGTCCAAATTAGATCTGTGAAGCAGCTGAAACTTCCTCTCCTACACATTTATAGCAGTATGCTTTTTTTTTTTTTTTTTTTTTAAAGGGCCTAGATGTTAGTCAGGTTTGAGAATTTCCTAGTCTGACACCACCTAATAAAGAAATAAGGTTTACAGACTGTCTCTGTCTCTGTGTCCGTGTCCCAGTGGTGGTGGGGCCTGGTGAGACGTAACTTCTCCCTGTGGCCTCACTTCTCTCCTTGCTGAGGCATTTCACGGTGGCCCTGCAGCCTGAGCAGATATAATTAGGGGGGGTGCAGTCAATATCAGGGAGTGTGTTGGCCATTGACCAGTGATGTCTATAGAGCTCTGTATACAGACAAGGCATTTTTTGTGTGTATAAGTTCTGGTACATCCATCACTGTAGTAGTCATTGT
Source organism: Diplodus puntazzo (assembly GCA_963678695.2). Classification (NCBI taxonomy): domain Eukaryota; kingdom Metazoa; phylum Chordata; class Actinopteri; order Spariformes; family Sparidae; genus Diplodus; species Diplodus puntazzo. Next base: position 12,605,849 of record OZ023163.1, on the reverse strand, counting down.
TTGTTGCGTACGTCTACGCTTTAACACGAGAGCTGCACGTTAACAAATGAGGCCGAAGGCGCTTCTCTCGTTCTGTAGCTGTTCTTTGGATGTGAAACCCCACAGCTCTGAGGACATTAGCCCATCTCAGATTGCTTCAGCTACAGGGAAGAAAAACTCAGTCAATTAGGAGCGTGTGACCGAAGCAAATGGCACATTAGTGAATTAGGGCTGCGGTTTGAGCAGGAAATCGGCCCAGCAAGCCCCTGCTGTGCAGCAGCACTTTGGAGACACTGACTCAGTGAATCCCTCCAATACTTATCTGATCCACTCGATTCTGGATCAGCAGGGTTCAGAAACCTCAATAAAGGACCACATTAACATACTGGAAACCAACAGATGATGCAGGTCTACTGAAAGTATGGTAGTGTCTTTCCTTTTGAAGATGAGTCAAATGAAATTTGAACAGCAATTACATTGAATGAATGTCATTGAGTGTGTGCAAGGCTCATGAATCCTGGACACATAGTGCACACTAACCATTTCAGATCAATAGGTATCACAGGTTTAGTCTGCATCACTGTTTGTCCAAGAGAATATTCAATTCCTCAGATGTGCTCCTCCTGTGAGATAAAATAGGTCTCCAACAACGTCATTTTATCTACATGTGAAAGTTCCATATGTGTACTGAGATTGCATTTTGTCTTATCTGGTCAATTTGTCATGTGCAGCACAATTAGAGGTTGTGATGTTGCTGTCCTTTGTTTCAGAGTGCAGCAGCAGCACCCAGTCCTGTGATGGGAGGGATACCCCCTGGTGAGGGCATGCCAGGAGGACCCATGCCACCTGGCTTTTTCCAGGTCAGCCAATCCACAAATTGATTCTGTCTGTTACTGTTAGGAATTCTCTTAAATTAACTTTGCCCCAATATATACCAATAAATCACCTCATAATCAACAATCAAAATGTTCCTAGCTCCAGACTCCAGCTTTGTAAAATGCTGTCATATGAAGCTGTAGCTCTCCACATACACTGTTTTTGTCTTTTGTTTTGCTCTAGTCTGCTCGGTGAACTTGTAGAAAATAGTCATAGACGTTCTGTCTGGCTGAGCCCCTCCTGTGCTGTAAACAGGCAGGCGTGGCCTGGCCATTTTCCCTAATGGAGAAATCGAAAGGTGCAGCACCTACTGTAAATCAATATCTCGTGAGGATAAACTCTTGGCAGGCAACGGTGTGGAACTGTGGCTCTTAAGAGGTGACATAAAATCCCGATGTTGCTCTGCCTCTGCTAGACCAACCTATTCCCTTTAAATCCACCATCTTCTTATGTACTAGACGCCACAAAGGCATGACTCATTATGTGATCATGTTAATATCAGGAAAGACATTCTACATTGATACATGAACGCACACATTCATACTTTCCATACCAGAATCCATTGGAGGAGCTCAATTACACCCCTCACTCGCTGTCAGATCAGCAACATTAGCGACACAGTGCCGGTGTTTAGTGTTGTTATACAGCTAATTGCATAGAGCTTAATTGACACTGTTTATTCAGGGAAATTAGCTCTGATAACATGCTGCATGCAGCAAGCTTCTTAATGTCTTGACTGACAGGCAAAAGAGCACACATCCTCTCTGTCTCTTTTCTCTCATCCAAGGCTAAGCCATTTGCTCGCTCTTCTCTGCTCAATCGCTCTCTTTATATGTGTTCGTTACATGAAAATGAGCAACTTATTTTGGACATTTTTACATTTTTTGCGCCACACTTGGGTTCTTGCGCTCCAACTGTCCTCTGCCCTGCAGTAACTCTGCTTCTCTCTGCCCCTGTTCTGTTTCTCACCCCATCTTTCTCTCTTCGTATCATCCTCCCTTCTTTCCCTCTTATCTTCCTCCTTGCCTCTTTTATTTTGTGCGATGCCACAGGGTCCACCTGGTCCCCAGGGCTCTCCTCACCCTCAGCCTCCTCCCCCTAACAGTATGATGGGACCTCACAGTCAGGTAACACTCCCTCGCCCTCTTTCTCTCTTTTTCTCTGTTTATGCTCTCTGTTGTCATTTGGGAACGCTGGTTCTCGACGCTGATGCTTCATGCTTTGGCATTCGTCTCAGCTCAATGCTTTATGCTGCTTCCAATATTCACCAAACATGCTGTTAAGAAATTATTAATTTTGAGAAGAGTGTGTCTCTTCCTTATTGAAATCTCATGGAGCGATGTTGTTTCTCTCATAGTCCTTCATGTCGCCTCGCTTCGCTGGAGGCCCAAGAGGTCCTCCCATCAGGATGGGCAACCAGGTAGAGTTCGCACATGCACACACACACACACACACACACACACACATACACATACTGGATGCAAAATGCATAGCACACATAGAACTGAAGTTTCATTGGGTCTAGAGCTGAGACAATTTAATTAGTTGCAAACTATTAACCTGAATTTGAATTTAAGTGTGAATATTTTCTGCTTGGGGACAAAACAAGACATTTGATGATGTCATTGTCATCGAGCAATATATCAACAATGAAAGTAATTGTTAGTTGCAGTCATAATTGGGTCTTTGTATCTGATCCCCTGCAGCCACCAGGTGGAGGACCAGGCCCTCATCCCATGCTGCCCAGCATGGACCCTACACGACCACAAGGTGTGACTCACTACTGTTTTTGCTTAAACTACATATAAGACATTACTTCCTGGCTTCTCCCCTGATACAATTTTTTTCCCCCCCCCTCCAGGCCATCCTAACTTGGGGCCAATGCAGAGAATGAGTGGCCCACGAGGCATGGGACCCATGGGGCCTGGACCTCAGGTAGGCTATTCTACTCACTAGGAATAATATCACCATTAACTTGATGACCCATTAGCTATAGTTCTTTTCTAGACTGGTTTAGATACTATACCAAATCCAAACCAAAGCCTTGTTGCACCTTAAATCTTAAGATTTGATACTTACTTACTTACTTACTTACTTTTGTGTCTTCTCAGAACTTTGGTGGTGGGATGAGGCCCCCACACAACACGATGGGTCCTGGTATGCCAGGAGTTAACATGTGAGCCTTTTTTTTTTTTTTAATTTGTAAATGTGTTCTTTCAAAAGTCTCTCAACTTAAATGCATTATCCAACTAAAATTGTCATTGGTCCTATCTTCCAGGGGCCCAGGGACAGGTCGGCCATGGCCCAATCCCAACAATGCCAACTCTGTGAGTACAAATATACACACACAGACACACAGAAAAATGCTGGGTCAGATTGCAGTCAGTCCTAATGTGCTCCAAGGTTCTAGTCTGGGATGTAATTGTAGTATTATGTGTCAAGGTTTCCACAGACAGATGGACAGACGGCCCTAATGATATTAGGATGATCAAATGATGAATGATGACATTTTGAGGTATAGAACGGGTTTGCACTCACCCATTTCTGGTCTGTAATGTTTGTGTTTCTGGTTTCAGATGCCTTACTCATCCCCCTCTCCTGGTGCATATGGGGTGAGAACACATCATGGCCTAATAACTTACACACATTATGTGCATTTCGTTTTAAGAATATAAGATTTTATGGATAATTTTAACATTTTAAACTTGTCATTTATTCTCCACAGGGTGCTTCTGGAGGTGGGGGCCCCCCAGGAACTCCTATTATGCCCAGCCCTGCAGGTGTGTGCCTCTGTTACCTAAGCTGTTAATCAGTAATCTTTTCATGCACTATCCAGTACCAATTATATGTATGATTGCACATTTTTCAGACTCAAACAACTCTGGTGAAAATTTGTACACCATGATCAACACTGGACCCGGCAACCGAAATAATGTATGTTCTTTTTCATCATTCTAAGTATGGATGTAGCAATAGTCTCATAATCATAAATCTGAAGACATAGCACTTCTAGACCGTAATTTTTCTATCTCACAAACGACTGTATTACTTATATCCCTTTTGCACCAAGCCCACAGCCCATAACATCGTCCGGCAATCTGTTTTAACTGCACACCTCAACATTAAGGGCAGCCCTGTGAATGTAATGCCTTTCATTGAAAAAATAAGTGGTTGACAGAGGACAAGAATTAGGCGGCTAAGGTGTTCATTGTGAGCTCCAATGGTCTTTATGTAAAGCTTGTACTATTAACTACACCTGACCTTTACCATCATGACATACTTTTGTGTCTATTGGCGGCTTTCTGATCCTGGGACAGTGACCATTTCCATTGTCTGGTCTATACAAAGTATTGAAAGTTTAGAAAATGCTCTATTAACTAACCTAAAGTCTTTTAATATTTGAAATGAAACAACACCATCATCATATTTGTTGACAATGAAATTGGCAATAAACAATCATGATCAAAAAATCAAATCAATATGAACAACTGGTAAAATAAACAATGATCAACACATTGATAGCTGTGGGTATAAAGGCATTTTGTAAACTTAATTTTTTAATTTATTTTTATCTGAAGATGAAGGCTGCAAGAGTCTGGAATTTTTTTGTAGGTACTCAAAAAGTGCTAAAGAAATGCTTAAATTTCACTTTTAGGAAGCTGCACAAACCCTGTAAATTATTTCTGCTGGTTTGCAAAAAGAATAGTTTTAGTTGACACCTAAGCACATATTCCTGAGTTGCACCCAGAGATCTGGAATAGACATTTTTATAGAAACAAAACAAATACACTTGTTATAGTGGTCCCATTGGTGTTTGTTATTTGATACTGTAGACTACTGTTTCAGCCACTGACTCCCTTGGAGCTGAAATGACCAGAAGAAAGGTCAGTTAGATGTGGGACTGAGGTTCACAGTTGCAGAATTAAGTAAACGCACTGTGTCGTACCTGAGTTCCTGTTTATTTTTAGTCACTTTTAATTTGAGCCTGCTACTCTTTGGTACGGTTGACTTCCAGTGAGATGCTAACTTTGTGGTGTGGAGATGTGGTTACTGAGTCCATGCTGTCCTCTTTCCCTTCCAGTTCCCTATGGGCCCCGGCTCTGACGGACCCCTGGGAGCCATGGCTGGGATGGAACCACACCACATGAACGGGTCACTAGGTAACACCACTCACGACAACACATTTACTAACACAACACAGACATTTCTTCTAACTAAATGACTCAAATTTAGAGGACAGTATGTTGTATTTTTGGTAGAGCCAATACTTTAATGATACACATGATACAAAATATTGTTTTTCATTTTGTTTCACTGTCAGGCTCTGGTGATATGGATGGAATGAACAAGGTAAATAGTGTAACCATGCAGACTGTTTTTCCACTGAGAGTATAATCATGACCGGAGTGAAATTTTATACATTTAAAACACTGTGCACTCTTTGTCTCCAGAATTCCCCAAACAATTTAAGTGGCATTAGCAATCCTCCTGGGACCCCGAGGGATGACGGGGAGCTGAGTGGAAACTTCCTCCACTCCTTTCAGAGCGAGAACGTAAGTCTCTGCTTTGCTCCTCGGCTAACATCACCGGACTGTAATTGTACTTTGATGAAGCCAGAGCTACAGCACTATTGACCACACAGTGAAGGCACAGTCGCAGCATATTAACATTAGACTACAGTGTGGAGAGCCAGCCGGTGGTGAAAAGGTGTTTTAATCCTCTCTTCTCTGTGCGTGCCTCCATAGTACTCTCCAACCATGACGATGAGCGTGTGACCCGCCCCTCCACCCCACACCGACATTATTTGCCATCATTCCGAGGATCTGAACTCACTATAGGACACGGCCAAAACACATCAGCACCGAATCAGGGACAGGCGCCATTTTGGTTCCACACTAACGCCAGAATGCTGATCGGAGAAAAATGGAAATGCCTGGCGACTACTGCTCCTTGCTCAAAATGAAGGACAATTTCTCCATTTATCACAACCCCAAGTGTGACAAAACCAGCTACTGAAAATGCATACATGACACGTTTTATGTTCTTTGCAGAGTCTCCCCCCTTCTCTCCATAACCCTCTCAGTCCCTCTCAACTCTAGAGCGAAGAGAGAAAAAAAGGTTGAAGTTTACCTCTTGTACTTTTTAATTATTGCTTTGTGGTGCAAGATGTGCAGGAAATGTCTCCGCTTTTGTCACTTAAAACACTGGAGAGTGTGTATATGCATTGTGAGCTTGGAAAGTCTTTGTCCTGTCATTTTACTTATCGCCATGCATACTGTGTCCCACAAGTCAGTTGACATAGGACTCAGATTTCTTGCCTTTTACTCTGTGGCCACCTTTAACGAATAATGTACTATTCTTCCCAATGCCCACCCTTCTATTTAAAGAGGTTTGTAAAAGGGGAAAAGACTTGAAAGAACGGCTTTTATTGTGATGAAATTTTTCACAGTATGTAAGTGCTCAGATGGTTCTTACAATGTCAAATTGATCCCGTTCGATCAGTCTCTTATCATTGACAGCGATGCGATTCTGCACTCTTGGCTGTTTGTAATTTAAAAACGGCTGGATTGCTGTTGTGTCCCGTCAAGGGGAAACCAGACGTTGACATAAGAAGTGAGTGCATGAATGCTGAGAATCTGTGTACAACATACTACCTAGTGCTGCTCTTCTCTATGTGGACACCTGCTTTAAGATGTGGTGTATATCTCTTTACCTGTCTGTGCTTAACACTCTGTGCTCTTCATCTTCGTAGCCTTCCGTGTTATTTCGAGTTTGGTTGATTATGATGAAAAGGCTATGGCTGAGCTGCCCATTTTAATCTCTCTTACATATTGGTTGTTCATACTTCCCCCCCCCTGTATCATTGGTTGTCCCCTTGGCCCCGCTCCCTCTTGCCCACCCTCACATTTTTTAAAAATATTTTGATACAATCTTTGACTACATATATTGCCCCAGTTATTCAGAGTTAGTCAAAGCTTTCTAAACCGATTCTAGTAGGCATCATTATAAACTTAGCGGCAGTCTTGTAAATGTGATGAGAATTTTTTTTTCCTGTGAACATTACGCATTGCATACACATCTGTCCTATGTTGCCTTTATTTGCTGATATTTTTTTATTTCAAATTGAGGAAAGATTGCTTGTTAATATAATTTTACAATAACTTAAGTATCTGTGTCCCTTGTTTTTATTTTTGCTTGAGCATTGTTTCACATTGCATTAGATTCAAACACAAAGTATGTCATTTCTTCTGCTCGAGAACTCTCCTTCAAGAAGATACAAATGTGTGGGATCATGGGAGTTGCTTTCTTAATTATTAAACAGCCAACAATGCTGAAGATAAACTCACTATAATGGCACACAGTAGAGGGCATGCCTCCGCCAAGGCCCAACAGTCCTCATAAATTCAAGTCTAATATCAATAAAACATACTTAATATATTGGATCTGCATCAAAATGCACGCACTCATAGATGCCAGCCACCTAAATACGCTTGACTTTTTTCATCAAGACCCATGCTTGCTTCATGAGAAGTTAATAAAAATGTTGCTCATAATGTTAGAAAGTGTGAAAAAATTGGAAGTTATAGCGATCTGAAGAAACGCACTCTTACCCTTAGTAAAATTACAGATTGCTCTGGGTTGGAACATTTTGGAAACATATAGGATAATGTAAACAGCTCAACAAAATGTTTAACGATGGTGTAGTTGTTCTAGGCATTTTGATGCAGAAATGTTACATATATCCTTAATTAGTAAGTAACTGAAGCAAAGAATATGTTACTGAAATTGTGAAGTACACACTGATCCTCAAAATAATGTTTTTTAATGTAAAGATTTGGGGGATTCCATCCATTCCTTCAGGTTATGCTCACAACCTGCACAGAATGGCTCATTGTTTTGGCAGCTGTGTGAAACTACAGGTGTAAAAGTATAACAGTCCAAAAGGTGATACCTAAAATTGCATTCACATGCCCTCTCCATTGACTGCTCCGGCACCACATACATCAGCCTGTAGTAGGCCCGGCAGGATGCACTAGCATCATCAGATCATTGATCGCCTCGTTTATTTGTGCCTGCGGTGGAGTTGCTCTCCACAGCCACCATACCATAGAGAGGAAATCCTGGAGCATGAGCTAGACTTAGTTCCAGGAGTAACACTCTCCATGCTCTGACATTATTAAGTAAAAGGGACACAGAGTTTCATCAGTCCAGTCGGTCACCAAACGATTTAATGCAATAGGGAATAAGAAAAGGGCAAGTTGTTCACAAATCATTGGTTAAACTTTTAATTTGTGGGGACTGTTTTACTTCTTGGAGACACCATGTACAGATATTCTAAATATCACATTTGGAGGGACAATGTGGACATTCAGCAGTTCAACAGGCTCCTGAAAACATCACAGCTGCATCATCCTGCATCCAGCAACATCTGGAACTGGAGTTGGGTTGACCTGGACAGAGCAGTAGAGTTTAAATCTTACCTGCGTTCTGATTACAAACAACCTTACTCGCCCGGCCGCTCTCCTTCATCTTGTGTCTAGGAAAAGGGTTTGCCATCTGAATTTGTCCATGATTCAGTACAGCAACTGAGGTTATGACACTATTAAATTAAAAACTATTAAGGGCCAATTTAATTTGAAGATCTTACAAATTCAGCCAGATGGCTCCCTTTAAAGTTTTGGAGCCCAAGGACAACCCCCCACCCAAGTCTTTTATGTCCACTGCCTTCCTGTTGGAAGTAAGAATGGCTTCACATTGCCCTCTGGTGGGCTTCTGAGGACTCAACTGCTTTGCAAAGACCTCTGGCCTAGACACAATATTTAACCAATCTAAAAGCAAATGAACATATTAAACAAGCTGTCTTTGGTTTGACTTTAAGATTTAGACACGAATTGTTACAAAAATCCATGTTTGGGGAGGATCTGACAGTGCTCTGGTTCCTGTCTAACAATAGGAAACGAGGCTCAGCTGCTGCTGGCTGCTTTCCACAGGATGTGGCCTGGCTGGGCAGCAGCCAAACCTGCTCGCCAACTTCAGAGCCACACAGTTAATGTTATGAAAGCTGTAGCCACACAGAACTGCTTTGTTAACTACCATATCCTAGTAGTAGACTGATTACCATGAGTTAATAGTCTGTCGTTTTTAAGTCTGATATGATTGGTCAAGGGTTTTCCATTGGGCTTTATATATTTACATATTACTCACTTTTTTCGACAAGATTTACATTTACAGTTGCTTTAACATTAATCAGTGAAGTCCAGCCCACGTTACCACTACCGCTCTCTGGATCGTGAGATACTGCAGAGGAGAGCATCTTTGAATGTACTCAAATATATGCACAGGTTTTTAATTTGGTGATGGTATGGAGAAAAAGAAAGAGAGCAAAGAAAACCATAACAAAGACAAGAGGAAAGCCGTTAATTATAAACACATTGTTGGGAGTGTAATTATACTTAGAGGGAAATTAAGGTATCTGTTGCATCTACACACCATCTATTTTACTTTATCAAAACAATAGTTTCTACTAATTCACCACATGCAGAGAAATTCATCAGTAAAACATAGACCTTAGAAGGCCGCAAAACTCAAGACACACTACAGCAGACATTTGAGATCATTTTAGAGACATCACTGGATGTGCAAAGATTTAATGGTTAGGTATTAACTCATATCATGGCCTGAACAACACGCTCCGCAGCTCACATGTATGTACATGTGCGCACACTGGTCTGGATTCACTGAACTTGCGTGACCCACTTACAGGACTGTACGTTTACCATTTATCGCTTCCAGACAACACAGCAAACAACGGCCACATTGTGATGTGGTGGAAGACTGCCCTGTATGTCGACATTAAAGCCATGCAGTCATTCTCTCTGAAGAGAAACACGATAAAATAAGAAAAGAAACCCTCTGGAGCTTTGCAGTTGGTATTATTTTGTGTTGACAGGTCGGAGAGAGAGAGAGAGAGAGAGAGCAAAAGTACAGATGTGTGGGGAACACTGGCTTACACACATCTCTGGTATTTCCTCTGATTTTAATCATCTACTTTGAAAGCGATGTCTTGAATTATCTTTGTTTTTTTCCCAGGGAAAATGTGATATTACTATCGCTTTTTTTCCATTTCCATCTAGCTACATTGAGTGGAAGAAGTATGGATAGACAAACTGATCATTTGGTAACTAGGGTCACGAGGAAACAATAATTTGCAGATGAACTGAAACACACTTGAGGTCATGTGGCGTATAAATGAAGACAATGATGAAAGAGTTTTTGCAGGTTAAATATTTATCATTATACTATAAAGACAACAATACAAAATGAATTGTATTGTATAAGAACATTTTAAGGGAAATGCAGAGTGTTTAACAAGGTGCTTACTGCACATAAATGCTCCCACATAATTCAGAGAAGGCCAACTTTTAAATCATCTTTCATCAGAATACAGTTACCAGAGGTTTGCACTGTAATCGTCACGTAAAAAGCAGCCCCCCGTGAAATTACCTTGGAGCATTCATCGACAGTAGAAACCTTCAGTGGTTAATATGGGTTAAATTGCTGGTATAATCAGAGACAACTGAACCTGCAAGAGAAAACAAGAGCTTTCATTGTCACATCTCCTGTACATTACGTGATGAACTCCTCACTGAACTTTCTCTGTGTTTCACTTCATCTGGCTACAGAAGCCAAAGGTTTAATCTGTAGCCGTCACCAAGAAACACCGAGAGGGGAGTTCAAGATCAGAGAATGATAGTGAGATAGCTTTTCCTGGAGTACAGGAGAGCCTGAAGGCAATGTCAGTGAAAGCTTGGATGGTTATACACGTTATATGATTTATCAGATGCCAGAGAACAGCTATAGAACTACATGTAGATGATAAAGTGTATTCATTTGAGTCTGATTTTAAAAAGAAAATATCATCAATATATGTATACATCAGCAATATATGCTGGTTACAATGTTGACACATTTTGAGACCCGTCAAGGCCGATGGCTTATACATGACTGGACAACCTCCTTATTTCATCTTCTCCAGGAACGAACGCACTTCTTGTGGATTATATCCCCAAGGCCCCTCCACTCCCTAGGAAACACAGAGTGTGGACTGTTAATGACACATTCACAGACAAACACACTTTAAATTAAGTTAACATGCTTTCATTACAATCAGAAAAGAACATATCAACAAAAGAAATAAGAGACATGTCTTTGTTATGCATTTCTTGCAGTGCAGACATCAGCCTGGCTCCATGCCAAGAAATGAGTGTTGTTTCTTTCACTGCTCCTTCTCACGCAATCGCATGATAACAGATAGGGTAGGGACCTTTACACCCACAATGCTGGTATTACTTCTAATCACGTGATTGCATGAGAGGAGCAATAGAGACCACATAACATAAAACAGAATACCATATTAAATATTCTCACCTTGTAGACAACTTTCCCAGCCTGCAGCACATAGAGCCTCTCAGGCATGGCACCGTACTTTATGGCAGCACCATCGTTCATTTCATCCACAACCACTGGGCACAGGGGCTCCTTCTGAACCAAGATCCGTGCTGCAGACAGCCTGTCCTCCAGGCTCTGGTGCTCGTTGATATCGATGTTGCTGGTAAAGGCCCAACCATCTGATCCAGAGATAAAGAATACAGCAGAACATAGAAGGAGCATTTAATAAATCCTACATAGTAGTAGTTACATAAGCACATTACAGGGTCATGGGTAAATACAGCGCAGACTATGGTACAGTCTGATCTGTAGGCACACATAGCTACTTCTCAGGGACCTTTAGAGCTTTTCTATAGTGACTTTCAATATCTATTTTTTATAAACCCGACATTAGACTGTTAGACTTGATTAAATTTAGTAACATAAGTCAAACCAAGACTAACAGAACGATTCCATTATTTAACTTCTCAAGTGATGTATTCATGCAAGAATAAACATTTTAAACTATTTAACTGCTGGGGTTGGGAAATTACTGATAAGTCAGAATCGGAGTAGAAATCTGAAATACTGTACTGATCCTCGAGGGAGAAACATGGTGAAATCAGCAGCCACTAAGAAAAAAACACACATCCATCTTCAAGAGTTTTTCTTTTGTCAAGTATTTCAGGAATGCTCATGAACACCTTTTGCTTTCTTTCTTTCTTGCTTGCCCTTCCACTTCCAGATTCTGGATGTATTGTTCCTCCTTCAACAATAAATAAATGTTACGGTTTCAACCTGGCAACTTTCACTCACCTGTTGAATGCGCCTCCGCGATGTAGACCACAAGAAAGTCAGCTACATCGCTGAAATCCCTGACGAGTTGCTTGAACTCCTCAAGTTTGAAGATAAACGGAGGTCAGGTGCAACTTCCAAAACTCAGTACCAGCGGTCTATTGCCTGCAGAGGAAAACAGAACAGCTCAATATCCAAGAACAGAGAGAGAACAACACCAGAAAAACATGAGCCTCAAAACTCACCGTTTAAGTACTTGCAGATGTTCGTTTTCTCCCCCTTCATGGTGACCACAGGTAAGTCTGGCGCTTTTCCTCCCACAAAAGCCTCTTGTCCTAAAGACATCCACAAGCTAAGGGAGGCAGCTTTGACGAACTCTTTCGAGCCAAAAGTCGGACCCCAATCTTCAAATTTAAAGTTGGGATTCTGGGTCATGGTGGAACTTTCACCCATTTTGAGAACTATCTTCTTGGCGAGGGTTGGACAAATTAAGCGAAGGATCTGGATTGTGAGACTGACTCCTAGCATGAAGCAAAATATGCCTGCTAGCGAACAATAGGTCATCAGTTTTTGCAAAAACATGCTTGCTCCTTGGTGGTTGAGTCCAGCTTTCACGCCGTCTCTCCCCAAACTGCCATCTGAGTGTTCAACTTGTAGCTTAACGCCCACCCGGCTCGAGTTTGATAACAGTTGCGTTCAAGGCCTCTTTCTGAGCTCGTATTTGCTACGACTCAAATGGCAAACACTGTTGGAGCACTGAAGTTGCCGTGCAAAGTCGGGCTCGGTTCGACTTTGGTTTTGCACAAAATGCACAACATGTAGAGACACGGAACCACATCAGTGTAAGGAAAAATGCCATTTGTTTTTCATTACCTCGGCTAGAAAGATGCTTAGCCCACGTCTGACCACAGCACCCTGAACGTTGCTGTGTGGTTTGGTCAGTTTACCATTAATGTTAATGATAATGTTTCCGAGAAAAACTTAGGAGGAAAAGTTTGGAAGTATTTTTTTTATACCTGTTAAACTACCTCTCCAGAGATATTTAAAACATTTCCCAAGTTTAAAACAGCATTTTAATCATTTTTTTTGAAGAGTCTGGATGCCACTAGCTCGATCAAGAGCGGGTAAGCTAAACACTGATGGCTAGCTATCGGTGTGTTGTTGTTGTTGTTGTTGTTTTTTTGTTTTTTTTTTAAATAATAATGAATTTTTATTTTTTATCTCACACCGGACTTCTTTCTAGCCAGACGACTGGATATCTCTACCACTGATAATATTCCGAGTCTAACTTACAAGAGATTTGTAGCCTACCTGAACGAGGCAGAGGAACTACAAAGGACATAGTACATGTTCATGAACATTTAGCTAGCTTAGCTATGAGTTTTTACCCGCCCTAAACGAAGCTAGCCAAGTGTGACGCAGTTAGCAGACATCTGTAGCTTGCAATGCGGTAGCTAGCAAACAACTGCTAAGCTACTTACCAATAATTTAACCCCATATGGAGACATGGAGCATCACTGGCTTCCCTCTTCAGTGTTGTTTCTCGCCTCATATGTAAGTAACTTCAATTAAGTGTAATTTAAGCGCTGCATTTTGGTGAAGACCACCTGAAATATGTCTAAGAACTTGGTATATCCAACGTTAGGTCAAATGTTTCTTCACTGAATGAATGTTAACCTATCTGCTATTTTGCATGGCTGCTGCTGCTATCTACACTTCCACATTCTAATATTTTGTTGGACCTTTAGCCGTGAATATGGCAGGCATCCGCTGTGTCATCGTTTTGATAAGCTTATGCAATGTTACAAAATTTATTTCAGGCCAGAGTTGCATACATTTAAATTTTCACCAAGATCTTGTATTGATGATGGGAGTTGGGGATCGCTGCTTAAAGTCCTCTCCAGCACATCCCAAATATTTTCAATGGTTTTAAGGTCTAGACACTGTGGTGGTGATCCATGTGTGAAAATGATGTCTCATGTTCCCTGAAACAATCTTTCACAATTTGAGCCGGATGAATCGCGGCATTGTCATGCTGGAATATACATGTGCCGTCAGGGAAAACAAAAAAAAAAAAAAAAATTGATGGAAAAAACCTGGTCCTTCAGTATATTCAGGTAGTGAATATGTTTTTGGTAATATATTCAGGTAATGGTGCTGAACCCGGACCTGACCAACTGAATCAACCCCAAATCATAACACGGCCCCCACAGTCTTGTACGGTAGGCACCAGGCATGATAGGTGCATCACTTCATCTCCCTCTCTTCTTACGCTGATGCACCCATCAGTCTGCAACAGGGTAAATCTGGACTCATCAAACCACATGAACTTTTTCCATGCTCCAAAGTCCAATCGTTATGCTCCCAGGCAAAGTGAAGCCTTTTTATCCAATTAGCCTCACTGATAAGTGGTTTTCTTGAGGCTACACACCAGTTTAGTCCCAATCCCTTGAGTTCTGTTCACATTGTGCATGTGGAAATGCTCTTACTTTCACTATTAAACATAGCCGTGAGTTCTACTGATGATTTTTTTTACGATTTAAGTGACCTTGGATCATTCTTTTCTCAAAGATGATGGTTCACCACCGTCCTTCCAGGTTTTAATAATGCTTTGGACCGTTCTTGAGCCAATTTCGTTTTTTACCTATGAAAAATCCATCTCTTTGTGCACTCATTTAGCTGCTCTTGTATGTCATTTCAAATCCAGAAAGAAAATAGTAAAATTAGAAAACATATTTTCAATGTTTTATCAAAAGGCCACTTCCTCTGTAATGGACTCATACTATACTGATGATATAAGCTAACAGCTGTTGTAAATAACTGACTTGTGTATCCTTCTCTCCTTGACTTTCCTCCCTCCATTTCCTTGCAAGCACCTGGGTGAATCGATAGGGGTCCATAGCTCATGTTTGCACTGGGGCCTGTAATCTGACCATATCCCTCACCATGACCAAGTTACTGTCTCCCAGGTGACAAGGATATGAGAGGAAACAAGCAAGAATATACATGTTTCTGCAAGAGCTCAGAGGTGAGGGAAAACATCCTCAACTTCTAACACAACAAATTTTATTAAAGCTAAACACAAGTGCTTCACATTAGCGATCTATCTAGAGATAAAAATAGAGGAAAAACCATTGAATGAGAAGGTGTGTCCATACCTTTAACTGGTTGTGTACATACAGTAGAATGCATGAAGCAGCACATGATTTCCAGTGCTTTAACTACTCATATACATTAAGTGCTCTCTCTCTCTCTCCCTGTCTCTGTCACTCTCTTTATGCTGCATATTTTAATTAATGGTGCTGATCTTCACATTTCCAACGTCACCCAAAGGCGTCATTCGTGCATTTTCGTATTTTGACAGACCTCAGAATGGAACAAATAACGAACCACATTTGTTCCATAGCTTTTGTGAACTTCAACTTGACAGTTCTTCCATCCACCTTGTACGCACATAATAATACTCACAGCCTGTGTTGTTACTGACGTTATAAACTCTATGACCCGAGTTATGAGTGTCCCTTCCACGTATAGACAAGTAGATGGCGCTACAGAACAGCATTTCCCACATTAACACACTGCACCAGATGAACAGCAGCTCTTTTATCATCGGCCTTATTATAGAAAAGATGAATTTAACGCGTGATTATAAAAAATTAGGTAGATGTTAATCTTTTTTATTTTAAACATAGCTTTAAAAAAAAAAACCAACAAACCCAATTTAAAGCCATTAAGTCTAAATATATCCAGGTGATTATTTTGATCCAGTTTTTTGTGACTGTCCACTCTGAATGCAGTCGATCGGACTTAATGAACCTTGATGCAAAGAGTAACTCAAAAAGAATTTAAGGAAACATTCAGTAGATGATGTGACAATGGTTTATGAAAAATATAAAAAGTTCGCCTTCCTGTGCGTCTCATTCCCTCATCAATCTGTCTTAAAATGGCATGGAAACATAAAAAAATAGATATAATGGAGTAAGAATAATAGCAGGATGCTGATGGCTGATCCTCACAGAGAGGATGCTATCGATCAGGCTCGCAGATGCTTCCCCCACCACTGCAATAAACATGCTGATGTACGCAATTAGACTCTTCCTGCTCCTCATTGGCTGATTGGAGAAGGTAGGTGTTGCCAGATCCCCGAAGTTTAAGCGTTTTGTCCGATGTGTATTTTCTCTTTGCCCGAGTGAAAACAAACAGTTTGTGTTCGTGTTGATGCAGATTTATTTTTTCTTTTCATGCGCGCAGGTAATGTGAGCAGCGGCTGCACACTGCATGGGAGAGCCGAGTCATCGATGCAGAACCCCTCAGCGCTGTTCGGGATGGTCAGCCACTGTCAGACCCCGACTTTCACTGACTTCACCGGCTTGTCACTCGCCGTGTACGGCGGCAAGGCGGACATCTGTGCGCGGTGAGCCTGGATGGGCGGTTTTGGATCTCAGATTTGCCGAAGCTCCCATGACATCCCGACTCACATGAGCTGCAGCAGCCCGAAGAGACTCAACGCGTCCAAGGAGAAGACGCATCTGTCAGCCAAAGCTCCGCGCTCATGCCTCCCTCTCCCACCCGCGCAAGGTAGGCCCCGTAGATCCAAGTGTTCAATTGGTGTGATTTGATGATAAAGGTGAGGAATTCCAGAACATTATGGATACATTGGAAACACATTTTAATGTAGTTAAGATTATTGCTCTCATTTAAATAAACAATAAGGATAATAATAACACATTTAGTAAAACAGCATCTTTGTTTGTCACTCGGCCAGTTTGACCAATTAACAGTTCAAGGTTGTTTGAGATTGATAAAAGCTGTCATCTAAAATAATGCTGCTTCCATGTGGGCTCAAGAGCATCCTTTGATGCAGCAGTGCTGTGTATTTGTGTTGAGAGCCCTGTTTGTAAAAGCAGCCCTCTGTGAAATTACCTTGGAGCACTCATCGACAGTAGAAACCTTTAGTGATTAATAGGGGTTAAATTGCTGGTATAATCAGAGACAACTGAACCTGCAAGAGAAAACAAGAGCTTTCATTGTCACATGTCCTGTACATTACATGATGAACTCAAAAACACAAACTCCTCACTAAACTTTCTCTGTGTTTCACTTCATCTGGCTAGAGAAGCCAAAGGTTTGATCTGTAACCGTCACCAAGAAACACTGAGAGGTGAGTTAAAGATCAGAGAATGATAGTGAGATAGCTTTTCCTGGAGTACAGGAGAGCCTGAAGGCAATGTCAGTGAAAGCTTGGATGGTTATACACGTTGTATGATTTATCAGATGCCAGAGAACAGCTATAGAACTACATGTAGATGATGCAGTGTATTCATTTGAGTCTGATTTCAAAAAGGAATTTTCAGTATATGTATACATCAGTAATATATGCTGGTTACAATGTTGACACATGTTGAGCCCGTCAAGGCTGATGGCTAATACATGACTGGACAACCTCCTTATTTCATCTTCTCCAGGAACGAACGCACCTCTTGTGGATCATAGCTGTGAGGCCCCGCCAGTCCCTAGAAAACACAGAGTGTGTCAATGGCACATTACAAACACACTTTAGATAACACACTTTAGATAAAGCCAACATGCTTTCATTACAACCAGAAAAAATATACCAACAAAAGAAATAAGAGACATGTCTTTGTTATACATTTCTTGCAGTGCAGACATCAGCTTGGCTCCGTGCCAAGAAATGAGTGTTGTTTCTTTCACTGCTCCTTCTCACGCAATCACATGATAACAGATAGGGTAGGGACCTTTACACCCACAATGCTGGTATTACTTCTAATCACGATTTGCATAAGAGGAGAAATCAAGATCTCCTAACATAAAATAGAATATCATATAAACTATTCTCACCTTGTAGACAACTTTCCCAGCCTGCAGCACATAGAGCCTCTCAGGCATGGCACCGTACTTTATGGCAGCACCATCATTCATTTCATCCACAACCACTGGGCACAGAGGCTCCTTCTGAACCAAGATCCGTGCTGCAGACAGCCTGTCCTCCAGGCTCTGGTGCTCGTTGATATCGATGTTGCTGGCAAAGGCCCAACCATCTGATCCAGAGATAAAGAATACAGCAGAACATAGAAGGAGCATTTAATAAATCCTACATAGTAGTAGTTACATAAGCACATTACAGGGTCATGGGTTAATTGAGCGCAGACAACTTGATAAAATATAGTAACATAAGTCAAACCAAGACTTACAGAACGATTTTGTCATTTAACCTCTCAAAGGATGTATTCATGCAAGAATAAACATTTTAAAGTATTCAACTGCAGGGATTTTTGTTCAGGATGCAAAGTGGTGAAAATTGTTAATAAGTCAGAATTGGAGTAGAAATCTGAAAAACTGTACTGATCCTCGAGGGGGAAATATACTTTATGTTTGAGGGTTATGAAATTAAGGACTTAAGGCGCACATCAATCTTCAAAACTTTTTAAGAGTTTTTCTTTTGTCAAGTATTTCAGGAATGCTCTTTCTTTTCTTTCTTTCTTTCTTTCTTTCTTTCTTTCTTTCTTTCTTGCTTGCTTGCTTGCTTGCTTGCTTGCTTGCCCTTCCACTTCTAGATTCTGGATATATTGTTCCTCCTTCACCAATAAATGTTATGGTTTTAAATACTTCAACCTGGCAACTCTTTCACTCACCTGTTGAATGTGCCTCCGCGATGTAGACCACAAGAAAGTCAGCTACATCGCTGAAATCCCTGACGAGTTGCTTGAACTCCTCAAGTTTGAAGATAAACGGCGGTCAGGTGCAACTTCCAAAACTCAGCACCAGCGGTCTGTTGCCTGCAGAGGAAAACAAAACAAAACAGCTCAATATCCAAGAGCAGAGAGATAATGCCAGAAAAACATGAGCCTCAAAACTCACTGTTTAAGTACTTGCATATGTTCATTTTCTCCCCCTTCATGGTGACCACAGGTAAGTCCGGAGCTAATCCTCCCACAAAAGCCTCTTGTCCTAGATTCATCCACAAGTGACGGGAGGTGGTTTTGATGAACTCTTTCGAGCCAAATGTCTGAGCCCAATCTTCAAACTTAAAGTTGGGATTCTGGGTCATGGTGGCACTTTCACCTATTTTGAAGACTATCTTCTTTGCGAGGCTTGGACAAATTAAGCGCAGGATCTGAATTATGAGACCGATTCCTACCATGAAGCAAAATTTGCCTACTACCGAACAATAGGCCCTCAGTTTTTGCAAAAACATGCTTGCTCCTTGGTGGTGGAGTCCAGCTCTCAAGCTGTCTCTCCCAAAACTGCGATCTGACTTGTGAACTTGTCTCTTATCTCACCGGGCTCCTGTTTGATAGCAGCTGCGTTCATGGCCTCTTTCTGAGCTTGTATTTTCTAGAACTCAAATGGCAAATACTGTGTTGGAGCACTGAAGTTGAAGTCTTTAAAACCATAAGATAGTAATAGTGAAGAAAGTACATACAGTAGAATGCCAGAAACAACACATGATATTCAGTGCTTAAATTCTTAATATACATTCAGTGCTCTCTTTCTCCCTCCTGCTGATCTTCACATTTCCAACAGCACCCAAAGGCAGCATCATTCGTGCATTTCCGTATTTTTACAGACCTCAGAATGGAACAAATAACGAACCACATTTGTTCCATAGATTTTATAAACTTCAACTTGACAGTTCTTCCATCCACCTTGTACTCACATAATAATACCCACAGCCTGTGTTGTTACTGACATTGTAAACTCTGTGACGTGAGTTAGGAGTTTCCCTTCCACGTATAGGCCAGTAGATGGCGCTACAGAACAGCATTTCCCACATTAACACGCTGCACCAGATGAACAGCAGCTCTTTTATCATCAGGCTCATTGTAGGAAAGCTGAATTTCACACGTTATGAACGTTAGGAAGATGATAATCATTTTATTTTACACAGACTTTTTTTTAAAAATCCATTGAGTCAAATTTAACACCATTTAATCTAAATATATCCAGGTGATCATTTTGATCTATTTTTTTGTGACTGTCCACTTTTGAATGCAGTCGATCGGACATAATGAACCTTGATCCAAAGAGTAGCTCAAAAAGAATTTAAGGAAACATTCAATAAATTATATCAAAATGGTTTACGAAAATTCACATCCATGTTCTTAAAAGTTGGCCTTCTTGCGTGTCTCATTCCGTCATCAATATGTCTTAAAATGGAATGAAAACAGAATCAAATAGACATAATGGAATAAGAATAATAGCAGCTGCTGCTAAGACCTATCTTACTGATGCCAGTATTGCCTCATTGCCAATAAATTATATTTATATAAAGCTTAAAACGAAGTGTAATGCACGTTATTGCATAGTTGCTTGCATTTGTTCTTAAATAGGCAATTGAGCAAAAACGGTGTATTTGAAAGGTCTTTTGAGTGACCTACTTTTGAGTTTTTACATCGAGCTTTGTGGACTTGGAACACACCAGGTTTCATGGCATACACGCATTTCAGAGCTCGCAAACTTAACATCTCAGAGCTACAAACACAGCCGTCTTGATCCAGACCCTTATCCTCCCACAGAAACGCGGACACAGTCGTCATTGGTGCTCCTGAATCCCGCGGAGCAGTGGAGCTATCGGTTGTCAATCAGAGACCGAGGGAGGGAGGGAGGGAGGGAAGGAGAGGGACGCATGGGATGCTGATGGCTGATCCTCACAGAGAGGATGCTATCGATCAGGCTCGCAGATGCTTCCCCCTCCACTTCGATAAACATGCTGATGTATGCAATTAGACTCTTCCTGCTCCTCATTGGCTGATTGGAGAAGGTAGGTGTTGCCAGATGCCCGAAGTTTAAGCGTTTTGTCCGATGTGTATTTTCTCTCTGCCCGAGTGAAAACAAACAGTTTGTGTTCGCGCTGATGCAGATTTATTTCTTCTTTTCATGTGCGCAGGTAATGTGAGCAGCGGCTGCACACTGCATGGGAGAGCCGAGTCATCGATGCAGAACCCCTCAGCGCTGTTCGGGATGGTCAGCCACTGTCAGACCCCGACTTTCACTGACTTCACCGGCTTGTCACTCGCCGTGTACGGCGGCAAGGCGGACATCTGTGCGCGGCGAGCCGGGAGCGGCGGTTTTGGATCTCAGATTTGCCGAAGCTCCCATGACATCCCGACTCACATGAGCTGCAGCAGCCCGAAGAGACTCAACGCGTCCGAGGAGAAGACGCATCTGTCAGCCAAAGCTCCGCGCTCATGCCTCCCTCTCCCACCCGCGCAAGGTAGGCCCCGTAGATCCAAGTGTTCAATTGGTGTGATTTAATGATAAAGGTGAGAAATTCCAGAACATTATGGATAAGTCGAAAACACATTTTTAAATGTAGTTAAGATTATTGCTGTCATTAAAATAAACAATAAGGATAATAATAACACATTTAGTCAAACAGCAGCTCTGTCAATCTGGCCAATTTGACCAATTAACAGTTCAGGGTTGTTTGAAATTGATTAAAGCTGTCATCTTAAATAATGCTGCTTCCATATGGGCTCCTCAACAGCATCCTTTGATGCAGTAGTGCTGTGTATTTGTGTTGAGAGCCCTGTCTGTTAATTAAAACCAGAGCTCTCTTGGATCCTTGGCCAATTCATAAATATTGCCAGAATCAAAGTCTCTGCCATGTGAAGTAATGTACAGAATGTGGAATAACTGCCAAGCAAGTGTGCACTTCCTATGGATGTTAACAAGGCATGGCAGCGTTTAGTTCACTGGGAGGATTAGAGTGATCTTGGCTCGATTAGTTAAATATGGAAAACTTGGCAACTTGAAGTTTTGACGGAGTGATTCATTTAGAAATATTTATTCTGTTTTTTTTCTCTCTCAATTTTAGAACATTATGACACAAGAATAATTGAGTCAGTCTGCTCAAATTGCCCGCACTTCTTATTGAGATCTCCATTGGTGCCTTGATAAATAAGATAGTTCAATAAACTTTGACACAAGCTCATCAGTGAAGGGAAAAATGTTCAAACAATTACATAGATGAAATGAGCACTGTCACACAGATAGTATCCAGAGTGGAAACTGGGCTTTAAATCTCAGTCGAAGCCTGCTCCTCCATCCTGTTTAGACAGAGTGTTGTTGTGAGAGGGCGGAGGTAATTACAGCCCCATCCTAAATTATGATTAGACGGAACAGACTTTTATATTAGCAATCATCCTTGCAGCAAGAAGAGGATCAACGGATTTGATTATTGTTTCTTCTTGCTAAACACAAACCATATGTGTGCAGAATGTGTCTCAGCATTTATGAGTTTTCTTGGAGCACAGTTGTGCCCTCAGCCCTCCATCCCCAGCATCCCGAACCAGAATGAATCGTCTCATTGTCTTTGTGACGCTTTTGAACTCGCTTCCCGTAAATTGTGGGAATGCAAGATGTGTTTGTGGATTATGTTGTGCACATTAACATTGAAGCAGACACATGCGTATCTCTTTGTTGGGTAGTCTCTGCGAGGCAATTGAATGATGTTGTAATAATTTCAGTATTTTGTGGGTTTGTGGATTAAAATAGTTTTCCGCCTCCTTTTGCAGTGAAAAATCATGTTCCTTAAGCACATACTGATTCAACTATAACCCTAAACGTATTGCACATTCATGATTCATTATTATTATTACGTGATATTTGACTGTAATATTTCAGTTCCACTTTTACTCCTAGTGTTGCTGTCTATCCTATTTGAATATGAGCTGTATTTCATGCATTTTTGTGTTGTTTTATAGTCTCTTACGGTGAGCACACAGTATGAAGGTGATCCCAGTACTCATCAGTCTTTTGTATCATGCCTCATTTCAGGCTGATCATATTACATACTCCCATTTGGGGACAGAGCTGGAGTTTAAAATGCATTCTCCACCATTACTTTAGATTTATACTGAAAGGAATCTTTGAACAAACACAGATTGTAATATTTATCCTGATGGAAGTGAGACAGTGGAGGAAAGACTTACCTCAGACGGGAGATTCCTGACCTTTTAAATGTACCCTGTGATTGCGAAATGTGGACGATTACTCAGTGATAAATGTTATTAGATTAAATGTTCTGCGGATGTTTCATCTAATCCTAAATGTAGGATTTTTTTTGGGAAGGAAAGCTGCAGTGCACAATTCAGTGCGGCACTGCCGATTTCCTAATTACTCCCAAAAGTGCAACTTGTACATTAACGTTTTATTGTGTCAGTGTGTTTGCATCTTTTTGTGTTTACAAGTGTATAAATAAGTGAGGGAAAGAAAGAGATTGACAATGTGTGAGACAGCTTGCGTGTTAATAAAGAGTTATGGAGCTGAGGTGCCGTTGTATGAGTAGGCTCGCAATACAGATATGTATTTGATTTTTATGGGTCTGGTATCCTGAATGAAAAAAATATTTTTTTTGTCAAAACCCTTAACTGTTTCCGTGCATCCTCAACGCTGGAGCATGGATCCAAGAACAATGATTCTATATTATTCTTTACATCAAGTTTAACGAAGCACAAATCGCAGTGACTCGTTTCACACCTTTCGCGTAGAAACCGTGTGTTTTGCTCTTCATGAGTGGAACAGTGGCTGATCAACCTCACACTGCGACTCCACTGTGCTATAAATATTAGTGCCCACCAGCAAAGAAAATATTTTCCTTGCAAAGAAAAACACTTGATCCTTCTTGAAAAAGAATATCAGGTTGGAATGAAGTGTGTACTTTAGCATCATTTGATACCTTACTAAAGTTTCTCCTGGCCCGGATGAAGCTGCCGAATCTATGTGCCTGTTTGAGGAAAATGTTTGAGTTAGAGGAGTGAACGAGAGTCTCACACTCCCTCCCTCAGATAAATGCACAGGTCTGTCTGTTGATTCAGCCTGTAAAAAAAAAGTTTGGGATCTAATCATTGTCTGAACTTTTTACATTTAATGGCCAAGTCTTGTTGTCTTTTGCCATCAAACATCATCGTGACATGTCTTCTGTAAACCTGTTCATGCAATATTTATATATGCAGTATGCTCACCTGTATGCAAGCACACAAACCTACCAGCAGCCATTGCTAATACATACTGACACTGTGCCAGTATATGCTGAACACACACACTAAGCACACATGCCACATACTGACACTTTCACACACGTATGTACATGCACACACACTTTTTTTGCAATGGCATTGGCGCCAATGTAGAATTTCCTTAAAGTGACTTAGTTTCCTGTGTTTTCCCCAGCAGCATTTGTAGACGTCAGGCTGCGGGGTGATAATCTAACTGTTATGTGAAACAACCGACCTTTACAGGTGCTCTGTGAACCGCTGCTGTGTGAAATGTTTAATGACACCGTCCCAGTAGCTTGTGAATAGTTTAGGTTGTGTCTGCATAAAGAAACATATTACACGATTTTGTTGAAGTACTTACTCTTAATTTATTTTTGCATTATTTTTTGGAGAAAGAGGGGTTGGCAGTCAGTCCTAATTTTGTCTGACTTCATCATTAATTTGAAAGCCTGGTTATACTTTTTCTTTACAAAAATGTGGGCTGCATGCTATGGTGATATGGTGGTTATTTTGACAGATGAGGATTTATGCAATATGATTCATGATTAGTGAAAACAAAAATTTTTGCACCACAATTTTTATTGTCACTGAATTTTTTTTAAATCATGATGATGTGGCATTTGTTGGGGTCTGTACCAAACAAACATGTTGTTGTTGTTGTTTTTGTTGTTGTTGTTGTTTTTACATCTAGCGAACAATATTTATGGGCCAGCGCGTCTCTGCAGCACTGCTGTACTTCATTGTAATGCTGTTCTGACAGATTTCACCTTTGGCAGATTTTACCTTTAGCAATGTTTCATAATATTTTGATTAATTGTGCAGCTCCAATTTAAACAAAGATCTGACACAGAGATCTGATGCATTGATAATACAGATATAAAAAAACAACAACACATTATTCATCACATTCATAAAAAATATGGCCTCACCCTAACCAACAAGTAAACTGGTGTTCTTGTGAAAAACGTCTGTGTTCCAGTGCCTTCTTTGGGCAGTTGCTTTGGGACTTTGATCAGAGTAAATCTTCAGATTTATGTCACATAAAAGTTTAAATAGAGCTATAATTCTGGGAAAAGGTTTGCCTTAGCAGTTTCAAGGGGTTTTGAATTTCTTAAATGACTTTGGACTCCAGGCTAAAATTGTTTCAAGTTTGGTTTTGATTTATGGATGGATCATAGTATTTATACATCTTGGATCTCAGCAAATTTTGTTGGTTTTGAAATAACACTTGTCACTGTTATACCCCTTTAGCTGAATCACTGGTATGACAGAAGTCTAAGTCAGTGACTGTGTGTTTGTTAATTGGTTACATAGTATTAGTGATTTGTTGACTTGTTGTTTAGTCTTATAAAGACCAAAGAGAGGATACTAAGTCAAAAATGGACTGGTCATTAAGGGGACCTGATTGAGCAGATGATTCAGTGCAAATATTTAGACATGTACTTTGGCCGTAGTCTAAATTGGGGCCACTGTTTTAAGAGTTTAGGTTTTTAAATCAGTCCTAGTTTTATCTTTGTGTGTAGATTAAGGTTATGCATACCTGCCAGTATTATGCCGTGACAAAGAAGGAGATTTCTTGGATTCTCTGGGTTGGCTTGCCAAGTACCACGACACACATCCCACAAGAAACTGAGACACTTCCATTTAATTTGTAACACTATGAAATCAGGATAATTAACATGAAATATTACCAATCAGGAGCACAGTGGGAGAACGGGTTCAAAATAGGAAGACTCCAGCAAAAATCAGGAGTTTTGGCAAGTATGGCAACGCAGAGTAAATAAGAGCATTATGATCTCTCACATGGTCACTTTTCAATTAGTTATTCACTGAGGCTTCATGGTCTGGTTTGGCAATTGAACTGTGAAATGAAAATTTCAAGTCCACAATTTGATAAGACCAGGGGAAATCAAATTACTTTTGCCTCGAAACGTATTTAATGGAAGATATTGGAAGAAGAAACCATTTGCAGGCCAATTTGGCTGACCCTAATCCTGTCTTTTACAAAGAATATGAGTTTTTTCCATTTGATATAGAGTTACATTAAGCATAGATATGCTTCAGTAAGTCTGATTTACGTATTAAATTGGCTTAACGTTGTTATCCTGTTATTCTATTTTTGAATTTTTCACAATTGTACTCTATATAGCTGAACAACAATTGTGGCGTATATCCAAATCCTCAGATAGACAACCACCAAAACGTTAAGATTTTTAAATTTATTTTTGCCATTTTATTATTGACCTTTTTCCCTGTTTATTGGATTATAACAATGTGACATTTTTATTTCTTACCTCGAAGCAGTTATTCTCTTTCCTTGCTGAATCATGCAAGACACTAAATATATGCCACTTCACTATAATCTCTTCACTGTGGAAAAGAGAATAGATCAACTTGAGCTCTTGGCAAGTAACTGAGGATCTCAACATCTCTGTCGGCTGAAATGTCAGAGGGTTGTATCAGCGGGTCAAGGTTATAGTAGCTATTCCTCCCAGATGTTGAGAAAGACTGGTCAACCCTCAGAGGAAGCATTTTGCTGTCACTGCGTCTAAAAGAGATTTGACCTTTTTTTGAACTTGTGGTTCACTTAGTTTCACGGCCAAGGTTGACCAAGAAAATGTTTGTACCAGATTGTAAAAAAGTTACTTAGTCAGTTTTTGGCATTACTTGTCAGTTTGCACACAGGGATATTTCATCTCAAATATGTCAACAGGAAGTGACTAATGTTGAGTTCAGGCCTCATAGTATCAGCCTGATTGTAGCCTGATCTGGCAACTGTCGAGTTGGGAACAACGTTGGGTGTCGGGCACGACAACAGTTTTGAATGTTACATTTTTTCGCCCTCCACAACATGTTTCAGATGTCAACCAGTGAGATCATAGAATGCTCTCCTGTGCACAACTGTAAACATGGCCAAACGAAACAGGAGTGATATTGTTAGTACTGCGAGGGACAACTGTGAAACAGAGAAAAGGCCAGTGTCGTGTTTTAGTCTTTTCCAAAAACTGAGACAGTTGAAACAGGAAGCTGGTTTGCTTCACCTTCTTCCTCATGACATCACGCATGTCATTGAAGACGGTGAGCTAAAATTGGTCTAGAAGCAACATGTAGCCTGTCATGTCTCTCGTCCAGGTCGTGGCAAGAATTTGTGACTTTATAATCGCCTAATATGACGCAACAGACAAAAATATTGTGCAGTCTGAACACACCATAACAGACATTCTGTCTTTTCTGCATTTGTGGCTCTAAATCAGGTTGATTGAAACATGTGAGCCTATTTATGTCTTCCAAAGTAGAACACTGATAGTAACATTCTTTTCACAAGTTTTCTCAGCAGTCAGTACATTCCCATGAGCCAAAGAGAGACCTCAGCCCACGTCTTTGCTTCTTGCATGAGCTCAGCAGTGAGTTATGGGCAACTGTGAGGGTGCTGCCTGGGAAGGGTGTTTCAGGGTGTAATGTTTTCTAATGTTTGCAGCATGTTCCATTGATTCATAAAGCTTAGGGCCAGTGATGATTCTGCAGCGGTATTCCCGTAAATGTCTGTCTGGCTGAGAAGCTGACGAGGGAATGCTTGGTAATGGAATGAGAGCGCTTCCTGAGTCACAGCCACTAGAGAGGGAGAGTGAGAGAACACCCCTGGTCTGGCATCTGCTTGGCTGAATCACCCAATCAAACTTGGCCAGCAATACACATGACGTGGGTGGAAACAGGAGATAAGTGGCAGAGGAGGAGATGAGTGTTGCATCAGCTTCACGGAGGTTGCATTCAAAGAGAGAGAAGGAGATTTATGGGAGGTTGTGACTCTTTCTGCTTGTGTATCTTCCAAGTGGTCCTCTGAAGTTGAAAATGAACATTTGCATGTTTGAACCCACAAATAAACGGACAGAATTTTTAGCATTAACGCCTCTGCACTGTCCTTTTCCTTCTCCGTGCTCAGTGTCAATTGGGTCAGATGCTCTCATTCTTATGTGACCAGTGTGGTATGCCTATGGCATCTCACTGTAACCAAAGGCATTCTGACTTTCTTTTTGCCAATGAATTCAAGTTGAGGCACAAAGCAAAACTATGATCTGGTTTGAGTAAGTGTCGAAATATCACTTGAATACCATAGAAATGAACTCCGGGCCTCAGTTTAATCAAGAAAAAGCTGCAGAGTTGGCTTAGATATGTCATCATAAAATTTATTTTTAGCCTAAACCTTGCCTTGAGAAGTACTCACAAAGTTTCACGCGCTCCATTTTTGCTGATGAGGGGATTAAGCTGCCAGGTCTCATGAATAAGACTGAGTTAACTGTGTGTAGCAAAGATAAAGATACGTCTCTCCTTCTCTCTGATTCTCTTCGCCTGGACAGACGTGCCACAGCTGACCACATGTCTATAGAGTCTGTATTACTCATGCATTTTCAGACAGCAGCGACTCCTCTCGCAGACCTCTCTGTGTATGACTTAGCAAATGGGTGGGTTTTTGATTTACATCTCGGCTGTGCCACTTGCTGTTCTTGGCTCGATGCTGCTGTGTTTCATCAAAGAAAAATCCGCTCCACTCTGACTGTGGCAGTTAAGACGGCCGTCCGCCGCTGCGCTGCCTCTGCCAGAGTGGGGCCGAGAGCTGACTGGGACCTCGCAGCTGTCAGCTGGAGTGAGAGAGACAGACAGAGTGAGAGACAGAGAGAGGGAGAGAGAGAGAGAGAGAGAGAGAGATGGCAGGAGAGAGATGTGGAAATTAAGATCAGGGCTTCAGTGACCTCCCTAAACAAGCTGCAAGAACACAGCTTGTTTGAGTGTGAACGGGCAGTTTTGGAAGTCTGAGTCAGTAATGTCATCCAATTTTAACTGAGATGTGTGTAACATTCACAACATGTAATAGTTACTACATTTGTACCATAGCTATTTAAACAGATCACCATTTAAAACCAATAGCAACAGTTTCGAAAGCTCAGTCTCAACTTGTTTAAACAGTGTCTGAAATGGCCTTTTTTACAAGGCTGGGCATGTTGGAGATTGATCAGCCAGCCAATCAAACTTTGGCTTCAACCGAGTGGTCAAAAACAAATGGGCAAACACGATGCGAACCGAGGCTGTTTTAATGCCTTCATTAGAGCGGAGGAGAAAGCAGCCAGAGAGCTTGAGTTTTATCCTCTCTCTTGTTCTCTCCCCGTCTCTGCCAGGAAGCTGCCATGGGGCAGTGCCCAGCCAGCTCACTGCACCATTGGCTGGCGTTGCCCCAGAGGACTATGAAAGACATTATAAAGTCTAATAGTGCAGTTTATATACTTTATTAGTGCTTGTTAATAGAAGCCCAGCATTCTGGAGGAATTACTTATTCTCTAGTCATGTGCAATGCAATCCAGGCCTTGCGCTGTATTAACGTGCTCACCAGGACTAATAAGTGCACAAAGGAACGACGCCATAAAGGTTGCAGAGAGAACAAGAGCTCTTGCTTGTCTGTGAATGATGCGGGTCGA
Organism: Diplodus puntazzo; assembly: GCA_963678695.2. Taxonomy (NCBI): domain Eukaryota; kingdom Metazoa; phylum Chordata; class Actinopteri; order Spariformes; family Sparidae; genus Diplodus; species Diplodus puntazzo. The sequence goes on along the minus strand of OZ023163.1, from coordinate 12,576,283 downwards.
CATCAATCACAAACCCCGAGCGTGACAACTTGCACTTCTGTACTCAAATTTGGACACAGATATGTGCTTTATGTCTTGGCAGGTATAGATGTGTACACACTATTGTCCTAGATAGAGAGCCAATTTTCATCACTCAGAGTCAATATCTATTGAATTATCCTTTCAGTGATATATTTAAAAGCACTGGCAAGCGGCCCTTTGAGTCAAAAATTATTATAGCTTGAAGTCAAACCCTCCAAAGTTCCATCAGCGCAGGGACTGATATCATCCTGACCGTCCAGTGTCAGCACACAGGCAGCATTGTAGCACAGGTGGACTGGTGTTTTGTCAAATTGTTTCTGTTTTAGTAGCAAATCTGGACAACACAGTCCTACAAGAAGAGAGGAAGTTGAGGATTTCGGGAAAGTGAGGATGGAGCCCTGTTCAGGTTAATGCTTTTAAGTCCAAGTTGCAGGGAGCTGGGAGGTTTGCCAGGCCGACTCTGGATGTTAATAAAGTTTAGAGGCTCTGTGCCAGCACTGTGATCTGTAATGCTTGGGGTTATTTTTACAGACTTTTTTTTACAGACAATTATATTTGAAAGGCAAGGCTGTTTTTCAATGGGCTAATATCAGAGCAAGGAGATAAAGTATGTGATAAGAAAGATGCAATTTCCCATGATGTGATGTTGGGGAGTGTGTTTTTTCGTTGTGTGGGAATACAGTATCTTCTGTGTGAGAACTCCACATGTAGTACTGAAACAGCAGACTTTTAGCAGACTTGTATTACTAAAGGTTTGGAAAAAGTGCATGTTTTTCTCAAGGAATGCTCTGCTTCATGCTAGCTCCACACCCTAACACCTGGTAGTTATCCAGCTACAACCACAGACAGATGGAGGTTGAGGGCCTAAAGGGCACTTTGACAAAATTTTTAATAAGGAGAGTTAGTACTGTTGGTTCATAATGGAGACCGAGAGACTAGCCTGTCGCAGATATCAGTCTGTATCATATGAACAATTTTTTTTTACAGAACATAATGCAGAAAAAGGATGCTTTGGATTGGTTTTAGTGCACTGAACAAAGTTTACATTTAAACTGTAAAACATCCTGCCTTCATTACATACTATATACTGGTCTATATCACCAATATTTGAAAACCACATTTTCAGAGTCATTGCAAAAGATTTATGCTGCCCCCAAAATCCATTATCAGTAAGGCTGTAGTTCATGTTCCAAGTCAATTTTCTCAGATAGTCAGAGGCTTGTCTATTCAATCTATCAATCGCATGTCAGTATCTTTTGTTAAATCCTCTGTGACAGACTGATTGCCAAACAGGGAGTTGAAGGAATCAAAGATGATACTGGCCTGTAGTCACTCTTCTGATGTCGCCGTCTACCAGAGATGTCGGCTTGATTTCACCCTCTGGAACTGAAAACTGCATCTCTCAGTCCAGAAGCCTCCGCTGGAAACAGTAGTGACATCTGTTATCTTCTGGCTCCTCTGGTCTCTGTCGGCTTGCATAAAATTGCATTTAAAGAAAGCTGTGCACATCATTTCCTTTAATCCCAAATGAGGAAACAATCTGCTGTTAACAGTTTTGTTGAAGACAATTGGTTCTGTTCTTCATTGGTTTACTGTTGCCAGGTCTACATGTAGGACCCCTTTTCTCCATTTAAACTTATATGTGCTGTGCGATAAGTGTTGTAAATGGATCCATATTACACTGAGTAATAGCCTCAGTATGCACTCTTCATTAACATGCTTAACATTCCCCCGAAGACCCAGAAGTCGGCTTCTATAATACACCGCTTAACACAAACATCATGTTGGACACTTAAGATCTCTTATGGGGCTCGTTGTTGGCAGTTTTAGTACTGAGCGGATTTGGACAGTGGAAGTACTTGTGCGTGTGTGTGTGCTTATGTTTGGGTCAAAGTGGAGGACAAGATGGACACGTTGATGAACTCTGCACATAAAAACCTTGAAAAGTTAATAAAAGGAACACACTTTTTTTGCCAGCTAATTAGAGCAGAGATCCAACAGAAAGGTCAAGTGAAGAGGTTAATAAAATGTTATTGTTTTTTGGCTGTTTTGGCTTGAGAATGACTGTTGCAACACTGGTCAGTCACTTCTTGCATGTTTCCAAAAGGGACACGCAGCTTTGTTTTCGAAAGTAAGAAATCTTATAAGCAAGTGCTGAGCCACTGATATTTTTCAACAACTGAACCATTCTCCAAAGAGACATTATGGTCATCAAATGCTTTAGGACAGTTGAAGACATAGTTGATATCTGTGTTTGAGTGTGAATGCATTTGTATGTGATTAGCTATTTGTGCATTTGTGGGTGTAGACGTGTAGATGTCTGTTTTCATCAATGTATGAAATGTTTGTTTTGGATCGCCAGCTTTTGAACCTTCCAAGCCTTGATTTTTTTTCATATTTGACAAAGATGGCGATGGTGGGCAGGTTATTTTAAAAACGGAAGTTAAGAGATTGGAGCCTAACCCATCAAGACGGGTCTCACTCACCGTAAAACTGATAGGCTTAGATTTTTCTGTCCACACCAACAAGATACATGAGTTCCCATGGTTTCAGTAACCAATTAACCTTGCTGCAAAAGTTCCTCATATATCACCAGCAGTTTTTGACAAGAATATTTAGGATGGGTATCTGGCGTTTTCCCCAGTATGTCCTCAGTCCTGAAGCTGAGTCACAGATTTAGTGGACGGATAGAGGGAGTGATGAAAGCAGAGTAAGATTTCTCTCTTCTCTCGTTTCTGTTTATCTAACTTTTGCCCTTAATAAGTCAGCTCACAGCACATGTTGACTAATACCGATAAAAAGCCTAATCAGGCACTTTCAGCTCGTATCGACAGTGATCTAATAGGCATGTGTTTGAAAGTTGAAATGAATTAGGCAGCGTCGGAGCCGTGACAGCCAGGTGCTGAGCACTTGGCCCAGCATACCCGAGCCTCAGCCAATTGGAAAATGCTTTGCAGAATTTATCTGCACCCTTCTCCCTTGACAAATTATTTTATTGTTCCCACACAGTTGGTTTTCATTTAGTCTTTTGGCTAATGATAGGCCGAGAGCATGTGGTCTATTGTTATTCCTTTATTTAGCATAGATACTTTGACTGAAAGTGTTCACATCAGATAGCCCACTCCCATACAAAAGAAACCAACGGAACATGACACACATAAAGTTAATAAATGTATGCAGATGGTACGCAGTGTAGAAACATTTAGCATAAGAAGCACAATCTTTTTAGGCTTATTACTATATAAATACTATAAGTGTCTCTTTGGCATGACCTTAGGGACTATCTGTCAAACCGGTTAAAGCTGCTTCCTGAAGGGACAACTTCTGTACGATCTCCCCTCAGTGAACTCCAAACCCCCCACTCCAAAACCTTTAATCACATTATTCGGCGTGTCTCATGTACCCGGACTAGTAGATATGCTATGTGAGAGCTGCAGATGGGAGAGATAGGGTAAAACTTGCCTCACGTCCGAGCCCTGCACTCTGCCTGACCTGAGCTCAGTACAGCAGGACTAGGCCACTAATCTTTAACAAATGCTGGGAGTCTCCATGACCGGGCCCTCGCTGAGATGGCTTAGTCAAAACAGCCCCGCTACTCCTGAACACAACCTCGTCCTCTAGCTTAATTCAGACGCTGATTAACTAACAAATACCTGCTGCTTGTTCCACAGCATTACACAGCCTGATGCGTTCTGCCGCGCACAGTACTTTTGCTGCCATGTTGAGGAACACGGGCCTACTGTGATGCAAGACATGTTTAGTGAGCACAAACAAACTGCACTGAATAAGGAGGGTTTCATTGTTTCATCGGTTATTATATCCTTCAGGGATAGTGTTGCCTGAATTGGAAAAGAACTTTATAAATAAACTTCAAGCATTGTTTTCTCTGCTACATTGTGAAAACTTGTGGTATTCTACATAAGTAGATACAAACAAAGCAAAAACAAAAAAACAGTAGGATAAACTAACTTGCTTTATTTTCCCCTTGTAAGCATTTGATGCGCTCAAACTGTGATCTACATTTACTGTTAAAATAAATCCCCCAAATTAGCAAGTACCAATTCACATTGACAAGCATAAACCAAACAGCCAAGATTTTGATTGTCTGGCTTGAATGGAGCGATTCTGCGATTAAGATGATCACTGGTTCAGCAAACACAGTTGCATCATCACAACAACTCCTGCCTACTAACTAGAGGGTAAAAGCAGAACACATACTGTTAGCAGATGATACTGTTAGATGTGATGAAAGATGGCCTCTTTGTCCAAATTTAATTGGTGTCTTGTTCTTAATCATCCCCAAAACCTCAAACCCTCTCACTTCCCATTTTCCAACAAAGCCATTTGGTTTTACTACTGAACTACTTTCCCATTCCACCTGATCCCAACACTCAGTGGACACGACTCTGTCTTGTCTTCTCACACACCGTCACAGTTAACATGGGCCTAGCCACATTTTCTGACCACATCAGGTCTCTTCCCAGGCTCAAGCACAGAGTCGGACTTTGTAAACAGAACAGCCTGACAAGTTGAATTAAGCATCAAAACTTTGAGAAGTATTGCAAGTAACATTGCAAGTATGTTTTCACTATCAACTTTGATTCAGGAAATTTTGTTAAATTTAACAACAGTATGTATGCGTTCAGTAGTTTATAAGTGAGGAATACTTCAAGTTTCTGTGGTGTTTTGATTGTCTTGGTACTCATATCTGATTGAACATAAATGGCAGTGGGCGTCCAGCATAAACTGCCAGTGTGCATTTTTTATTATTTGTAAATTTTTGAGAACAATTTGATACACTGGGAACAATAAATCTTTGACATTTTTTCCAAAAACACAGTCATTATCATTCCAAGGAATGCTGCGTTTTATTCCAACTATAAAAAAGATTGGAAGTTCAATAGTAACTATAAACTGAATAGAATATTTTTAAAAAATGAAGCTTAGTGTGGATGTACTTTAATATGATCGCTAGAAAAGACTGCAGTTAAAAAAGTATTTCATGTAAAGCCTCTAAAACCGCAATTTGACAAAATTCAACAGGACTTGTTAGCAATGTCCTTGATAGCTTTAGCTGTAAATGTAAATGCACAGCTTACCACAGCGCCCACTTTTACAGGGCCAGGTCTGTCATTTGACACGAAAATATGGCCAACCTAGGCCACTGTAAAGATGCCAGTCTTCTACAAGCCTCAAGAGCTCTGAGCCATGAAGGAGTCCAGCGAGAGAGGCAAAGCATCAGTATATGTACACTGTAGCGTGCCAAAGTACACTCATTTAACAGCACAAAAAGACTTGCACTGAGAACCCGCATGTTTATGTTAGGGATGATGTAAAATGGCCAGAATTCATATTTCACATCAAATTTCTCTTTTAAGATGGCTTCTCTCAATTTTTACGTGCAAGGAAACAAACATTTGCATTTCAAAGTTCTTCAAATAAAAATAAATGAAAAGCAAACCCTTTTATGGGTTTGGAGACTATATTGGAAAACAGGTCAGGGGCGAAATGAATATTTTTTATGGTTCGTAAAAGAGCTTCACAATGAATGCCAGGTTATGTGAAAGGCTTGACACATGGTACAGGCCAGAGCCCTTTTCGAGGTTCCCTCTTTATTCAGACATAGCACTCTCGGGCCAAGAGCAGCCAAACAACACACAGGGCAGAGGCCAAGACGGTGATGAAGAATGATCTCTTTATTTGTGCTCATTATCATCTGATTAGACCCCTTCTCACCTCAGACCCATCCAAAAACCTATCAGCTAGCAACCTTCAGTTTTCCCCTTGGGTTTATCAAACTCTGTTCTGTTTCTTTCCTCTTTGTTTTTTCTACTTTTTTCTTTTAACATTTTTACTTGATTATTGCAGATGAGGTTGGGTGAGTGTGCAACTGTATCATGCATTTTACATAGCAGTATGTGATTTATGTGAGTCACTGTATATGTGAACTTTAAATATGTCATGGGCAGACCCAGATGGAATCTGTTGATTTTATTATTTTATTTTTATAAATTTCTACAGTTTGTTTTGCTGGTTTCAGGGGAATGTGTCTTTACTTGTTAAGCGATACACAATATTCATTTAGGACAACGAAGATTGTTTTAGTGAACAGATAATATATTAAACACAACCTAGAATTCCTCAGCAGTAAATCCAACTTTTGACATACTGTCATGCTGTACCACAAACATTGACCTTAACACCAACTGAAAATGAAAATTAATTCTAACTAATAAGCATAATTAGAATAATTGCAACAATTGTGTGATACCATTTATCTTGAAACCGAGATATTTTCTGAGATGGTTATCATACCGTGAAATTATCATACAGTTGTAACCCGAGTACTAAGGAAGGTATAAGTAGGATCTGTGGGAACTCTCATTGATTCTCTCCATGCAAGCTCACCTGAGATGACTGGTCAACTGGTGATAGTTGATCAAGTGTGTTGTCTTTTGTTTATAGTTAGTCCCACATGTGTCGGGATACACTAAAAGAAAAAAAAAACTCTTGACTTCTCTTCAAAGTACCAAATTAAATACTTATTTATGTCCTGTTTATTTCAGTTATTGCGATGTTATTGAAGGTGCTAGGGCTGAGCCAGAGTTGAACAGAGTGACAGGTTCCTACTCTGAGACAAAACTCTTTCACTACTGAGACAAAACTCGTCTCACTTTGGCCATAACCATTGGCTGACTCACACAGTGAAGGGACGCAGTGAGAGCAGAAATCATAATAAAAGGAATCTTATTACAGCCATTAAACAAGAGAAGGGAAAACACAGGAGGCTCTTTAATGCCTGGACATCTAAAACGCTTACGCAGTGAGAATATATATTTGCTCATAAAGCTCTTTGATGGTGGCCCTGTCCGTTCCAACACAGAGCGCTGCTGTCTGTGTAAATAGCTGTGTATTGACCTCCCACCGCACAAGATTGAATGTGTTTTCCATAGGTGTCATTTGGTACCATTTTGGGTTTTTACAGGCCCCACTGCGCCCTAGTCCCTGAAACCACAGGGGCGCAGGAGTCATGCCATCGCTGCTCAAACAGTGGGCCCTTCCTGATGTAGTAGAGAGATGCGAGGTCAACTATGATCTGCAGCCCCTCCTCCTCATCCTCCTCACAGCAGCTCCGTCTGATGTGGAGTGATGTATAATGTCTGGTGGACTGTCCATCTCAAGTTACCTAGAGTGCATGTTCCTGTCTCTATGTGTGATCTGTGTTTGTGAGTGTGTGTGTGTGTGTGTGTGTGTGTGTGTGTGTGTGTGTGTGTGTGTGTGTGTGTGTGTGTGTGCGTGTGTGTGTGTGTGTGTGTGTGTGCGTGTGCGGTCGTGAGTGGGGGTGGGTCTCCGTGCCAAAGCCTTTGGTGAATGAGGACTCCCCACACAATAAAAGAATGGTATTGCTGACTTCCTTAGGTATGTGTGGTTTGAAACTCAACACAGGTTTGCTCAGTGGGGGCCTCTCTTATTTATTCTACATATCTATGAAAGCCCAAATACTGTGGTGCCCTCTGAGTCAAGGAGGAGGTCCCTCTCTAGCATGGGTTATGGTCATTTTTCAGCCAAGTTAATGACCTTTGGTGGCAGATGTTGACTGCTGTGCATAGTTCCTCTTCGAGTCAGTTCCAGAATATTAACCATTTTGATGTGTGTTTAAATTGTAAACAATAGGGAAATGTTTTAACATTTAACAAAATGTCTGAGTCTTACGAAATAGAACTTTTCTGAATCATTTTTAAATGAACAGCGTCATTCTTGACTCAAGCTGAGTTATCTTCCTCATTTCCTGTTTGACAACATGTGAAGTCATCTCATTTCTTGCTAAATTGCAGTGCATCATCAGATATTGTTTCTCACCACAGTTGGATCCTCTCACATAGGTGATTGTGACAGTGTGCTTTCTTGTGTGTGTTTTGCCCTGTATGTTTGAGGATACATGGAAGGATTTAATCCCCTATGTTTGAGTAGATCAGCTTACTTTGTGTGCTGAAATGTAAGGGTTTGTAAACCAGCGACATGAAACAACATCAATAATCAAATCAAAATAAAAGCTTCCCCTCTGTGCCTCTGCTGTCAAAGCAAATTGTGGGCTTTCGAAAACTAATTTTTGTCAAAGAGCTCCATTTTGGGGCTGAGTTAACCCCTAAACACTCTGACTAGCTAATATTCATTACGGACACTGTGGAGAATTGCTGGCCTCAACGTTAACCGGAAACTTCAAAAGCCAAAGCAATTACCATGCATGCTTTGAACATATCCTTTTCACAAAGTAACATTCCATTATTCTTCCTGCACTAAAACAACAAAAAGTACCAAAGAAGTAGGAAGTGAAATTGGATTCCTCTTTTGGTTCACAGAACATCTGGTTTGGCCCTTGTTTTAAACAACTAGCATCCCCTCTGAGAATAACAGAAGGTTATGTGCACTGTGTGTAGGTAACAAAATAATCATTTTCAAATGTTGCTCCATTCAAATGTGACCTAATTACCAACTCAAATTCAACCTCTCAGTTGGACCACCGGCCATCAAGGGAATTTTCCTCCAGACGTTTTCCTAACTATTCATTTATTTCTCCCCCACTGCTGCCTCGAAACCATTAAAGATATACAGTAATTGCTGCAAATTGATCACTTGTTTTACAGAAGTCATATAAATCATCACTTTTGTCAAACTGTCAGCGATTGCAGGAGGCAGTGCTGGGCGAGAAGAAGATAGATACCTGTCAGATGGGCCTTGATGCGTCTGCTACACGGAGATCCTCTCGTGTTCTGTGGTTGAGCTTGGCCACTGTCATTTCCAAGGAATTTCCTGCCATCTGTGTTCAATCGAATTCTCTCACAGATTTGGGATTGCTTGTAAATATTGGGTGCTGGCTGAAGAGGGTTGTAGGAGGACTGTGAGTTTTGTAACGACGGCCTCTCGGACCGGATTGAACACGCCACAGGCACAGTGATGAGTTAGGCTAACAAAGCATTGGTAATGGGAGGTACAGCAGAACAACATACAGTGTTTTGTACATTCATTTGTGGTTCCCAGACAACGTATCTTACTGGCTTCGGTGATTCCATGACTTTTTCTATTGTACCACCAAGAGTAACACCATTTATGCATGCTCAGGACGTATGTGTACAGGTGAGCGCTCCATCTCCAATGCTTTAAAGTTTTTCCCACTGTAGGCCACACCATAATCTTGCTTTTTGATCTATGGCTGTGGTTGCTCACCTCTGGCAACCCAATTGCTGGTTTGGCGTACAACCCGAAAACGTCACTAAAGACACCAGATTTAAAAACTGTATAATGTGAAATACAGAGGGATTTAGGTGATGAAAGGCTTAATCAGCATTATGTGAATTTGACTTTAGAAAAGGCTTGACCATATCTGATGTTCATTTACAAGTACAATTATTGCACTCTAGCTTCAAGGTTGATACCAAATATGTGATAGACTAATGATTTTCCCATCAGCCTCTGTTGCGCTTTATTTTTAGTGCTCATTAACACTACATGGTAAAGATTGTACCTGCTAAACATCAGAATGTTAGCATTGTCATTATGAGCTGTATTGCTGTGCATACTGGTGTTTACCTTAAAGTCCAAATCCCCCTGAGTCTCTATCATCAAAAGATGTTTGGAAACATATAACTTATTCTTTTTTCAATAAATGCTTCTCTATTCCATTCTTAACTTACCTGCCACCTTCTTAACTACTTGATCAAATTCTACACACCGAGAAACTGCACATGCATACACAAAACTATTCTCAACCACTAAGTTTTAAGATGCACAAAATCTTGGAATATGAACATTCAAACATCCAAATATGCTATTTTTCAACGAACGGTCACAATAAGTCTAAACTCCGCTCTAGTAGTCAATTATATGGATTGTATTTTGTCATTTACCAATACTTAGGAACTTTTGAAATAGATTTTTGGTGTCACAAGACTGGGTCTGTTATTTTACCCATGACATTTCTCAATGCAATTTGCATTTTAAAAAATGGAAAAACAAGGGACATAAAAATTGTTCTGTCATCTAGTCTCTATTATTTTTTGCTATATCGCATTGAATTTGATTCAATGTGAGAATCAAGCTCTCATTACAAATGACCTCTGTTTGACTTAAACTTTTTTTCCAGCCCAGCTGTTCTTTATAGTGCAGATTTATTGAGCTATTATAGTAATTTTGACAAATAGAGGGCCACGCTGATGTTTGAAAAATGGTTTTGATTTCACTACAGTTTCAGGGGGATGACTGCTGTGTTTTGATACGACTCAAGCGGGCACACAGACAAACTGAGGCCGATTGTTCAGGCGGGGGAAACGCAGCTTCTGCACTAAATCGCCATGTTTATTTTTTACAGCAGATTTATATACACTGGTTATTCTCATGAGTGAACACACACACACATTAGTACAAACACAGACAAAAACACAGGCACTCAGAAATAGCGCATTTAAAGCCATTCAAATAAACATTGATTTTAAATGTTTTAAAGTACTTTGTAGCATTATTTATGTTTAGTTGTTGCTGGAACTAACTTGTTTCTGTTGAGAAGTGTACCGCTCTCACCTTAAGCACTTTCTCTGAGGGTGCGGTGTGACGAGCGTTCGTCAGTCCTCTGGACTGGGCTACATTACTCTGCCAGTATTAACTGCTGCCTCCCAAAACAGAGCAGCCTCTTGTCTGGCTTTGAAGCACTTCCTGATCTCACGCCGAGGCTTCGGCACTGTTGGCCCGGCTCTGGAGCCGTGTTGTTCAGCAGCCCTATAAAGGTGTCTGTCACTAAGCCAGACGTCCCTGTCACGTCTGCCAGCCAAGTGCATCACGTCTTGTCAGTCCGCTGGTCTATCAAGTCAGTCCACGGGCTGTACTGACGCTTTGTGCACTGTTTCGCCTTTACAATTATGTGGCTTTTCAGTCAAATTATAGGATGTGGTTTGGCTGAACACTTCTTGTAAAAGTTGTGATTGTCTGTGATTAATCCTGGCAGTGTACAGATTTGTGGGCAAAATCTTGTTATGATAGTGATTGTCAGGATAGAGCTGTGGCTACTGGTGACTTTAAAGTGGTTTGTTGAATATGCACATTTTTGTTATATTAACAAATACTCTAAAAGGGTTTGACTTTAAGATAGAAGATATGCTTATTTTTGTGCTAATCAATCATTGCTGTGGTATTTCTTCTTATATAGCTTCCCAAAGGTCAGTGTGCAAACAGTGTCTTCTAGTACTTTGAGGCCTTTTCCTTGGATTTCCTGCTGATTAAGTCTGGGTTTCTGTATGCAGAGCTCTAGTCTTTTTCTGTTCAGATATCATCATCTGGTTGTCATTGCTTATGTTAATTACTTGGTTCTGTTGATTCTGATCATCTCACTGTTTTAGCTCTTGGAAACATAAACACATCACTTTCTGAGTATCTGTTAATTATTTAAAGAGCAGCTTACACTGAGAGTATAGGGATGCAAATGTAAAGGACTGGACTCCATTTTTATATTAGTATATAACAGAGGGGGTGCAAAATCAGGATTTATGTATGTAAATTGTGCAAAGTATTAATCATTTCCTTGGGATATGCACTCAGCGGCTAGTTTAAAAGGTTTAAACAGCTAAAGCTAGTGAGCAACAAGGGTTAACTAAATAAATACGTGTTATGAGAGGGCGTGCTCAATGTAATGTATTACAATTCAACAGCACCACAAGCTACAGCTGCCAAAATGACTATTAAGTCAAATCAACAGTTTCATCTGAACAGGAAATTCTAACCTTCATGAAGTTAGGACGTTTTTGTCATGGGCGTTACTATTACCTACCAGTGACTTAATAAACTGGCAACTTACTGTAGGTCTGTTATTTCTTTAGTATTTAAAACCTTTGCACATTGAAAAAATGTAAATGACACAATGTCTGAAACAATATCCTTGACTGAAAATAAAAATAAAAATATGTCACTTGCCAGGCCACTGAATTTATCAGAATGGGATCACATCTTCTCATAACATATGTCATGTTTGCGGTCCAAGGAATCACATGCAACAAAGCAGATAATGAGATGCAGTGCACCTCTTCATGGATTTGTGCTCACACAGGATGGCCCAGAGGGCACAACCAGTGACAAGGTGCTACCACCAGGTGGTGACATGTGCTAGTGTAAAGTTTTAATTATGTTAATCAAGAGGGACAGCAGAGTCAATGATTGGCTGTGGCAGTTGGTAGGAGGTTGTGGGAAGCGATCAGGATTGACCAGCGGCCATTCAGTGCAACATCCTCTGACTTCGGTGTGAGTGACAGAAAGACGCACACACCTCTGTGTGCCTGTGTGTGTGTGTGTGTGTGTGTGTTTGTTTGTGTAGAAACATAATCCCACAACATTTTCCCCTGTGTTTGGGTTTTGACTTACATCGCCCTCTCTGTGGTAAAATGGTTGGTCTTTTGGACTCGGCGGGCACCGAGCCTGGCACCGAGATGGGGTGGGTGGGGTAAATTGATGGGGTTGGGGATGGGAGTGTTGTTGGCTGCCAACTATTTGTTTGTGTTCATGACTGTGGTTAGCACTGCTTCATTTGAAGAGCTTGGTATTATGAGGACGGCTGCTTCCCACAACATGTGCCCTCTTCTCCAAAAGGCAGGAGAGCTAATCATTTACCGACTGCTGAATTCATCAGTATGACTTAAACTTTGATGCCACTTAGTGTGAACAACCAGAGGTGTCCACACAGAGGTTTGCTTGGACGACTAAGCTCATTTGTTGTTATATATACTAATGATCTCTGTAATGTTATTACTTTTTTGGAGCTGAAATAGGATATTTTTATGCCCAGAAATAGTACAAGCTTCAAGCATCTGGAACCACAAGTCGCTCTGCATTACTTTTGACTTTCTAGCAGCCAATCTGAGGTTATTGTGCGACCAAGCTGACCATGAGAAAACAGGGAGGAACAAAGATACCTGGTTGAGAGCGGCTTAAATCAGCTGGAACAAATTGATTTTATCCTCATGATAGTTCTCATGTCTGCTGGTACTGGTAATCCTGCTATGAAAACACTGACATTTCTGTGGTCCAACTGTAATTTAATAGAGTTTTTCTTCTCCCCTTTGCTCTGCACCTGCTTTAAGAGGAGTAGACATTGTTATTTTTCATTTACTTGTGCCCTCAGGTTTTTCAATCATACATCTATTACTAAGCAAACAAATAAGTTCCGGGCCTATGCCGCAGACACAAATATAGACATGAGTTATGAGATTCAGAGAGGCCAGGGAAGGCTTTGGACCCTAATACGCAACATCTGCACCGGACAAGACGCACAACCAGAGCATCCTTCTACAAAGTCCTGCTGCCTGCTGTTGCACACTTGTATCTGTTGACCTGTCTCATGTTGACAGAGAGGAAGGGGGGGGATGATGGCAGGTGGGGTGTTGGGGGCAGCAAGGAATAAAATGATCATTATTAACTGTTTAAGTGCTGAGTGTATGATTTATGAAGCCAAAGTGGGGCCAGTTGAGGTGTCACATTGGATTTCCAGAGGCATCTGTCTTGCGGTTTTGGCAGCTTGTTGTACCTTGGGTTCAGATGTTTGCATCACGCTCCTGACACTCCGTTTCCCTCTCCAACACCCAGCTCCCCCTCCAACAGCCTCCTCCTGCTTTAAGTACAGTACACCTCTGATCGCTCTCCTTTCCTCCGCCATCCATCTGCACATCTGCTTTTCATTGAGGCCCGCATGTCTCTGAAGACTTGAACACATTAAACGCTGGCACAAGCAAAGTCTCACTCTGGCACTTAACACAACGCTTAGGTGACTTAAAAGGGAGAGGCGAGAATTATAGAAGATGAAGTGTCACCAAAATAAAAAATCGCCCTAGATTACCACCAATTACACTTAATAATGCTGTCCAGGCCATCTGCTGATCAGATGGAGGACTGGTATTGTCTGTGGAGGACTGCAGTAAGGAGAGGGATTCATTTAGGGAGACAGGGACATAGACCTTCGACTATGTGATGATGTGGTTTGATCTTCAATACTGTGTAGACTGGAATGCTTTGTATGGTAATGCAGTCATAACTGCATATCTTGGGATAATAGCTATGTTGTTTCATAGGGGTTATGCTCTGCTAGATTGGAGACATGTGTCTGCTCTGCTTTATTAGTCATTTATTAGTCACTGAGGTCAGGGGAGATTTTTTAGCCAAGGCACAACACCGCTGAACTTGAACATGACTCTGATCATCAGCCCCTGAGGCAGCCTGAATAGGTGTTCAATTACAGTGCACCCTAACTGGCCACGTTTCCCAATGTGAAATTCGTCCAGTATGTGAAACGTGTTCAACAATCAATGTAAGTACCGTCACAGTGACCGCAACCTCCCACTAAAGAGTGAGTCGTGCCCTAATTTTCAGAATTATCGAGTCTGCATTCATTCGTTGTTCCTGTCTATTGTCTTATTTCTGAGCCTCCGTGGTCACAGTGGCTGCATTCATCAGCAGGAGAAGGATCTTTCTCTTTCCACTCATGATCATGATGCAGCTAAATTTTATGGCTTTGTGCGCCATGCTCTCAAAGGATTTTGACAAGAAGGAAACATGACAAATAGATGAAATCAGCGCAAGCGTATCGCAGGGTGATTGGAAACTTGTTTGCCTCCACGACTTCAGCCAGAAAACAAATCCTACACGTCCCAAAACAAGTTCTCGAAAACCATGTTTATCCCTTTTATAATTGCAATCTTTTAGGAAGCATTCATTTTCATATTCATGTGAAATGGAGCATATAAACGAGCTTACTGTTCCTTGAATTTTTCATCTCCTTTTGTGCGTCTCAGCGAGTTCTTCAGTTTACCGTCATCCTGCAGTGACGCTCACTGAAGGAATGTGCTACTCTAATTATACAGGAGAGAAGAGTAGATGTGGCAGAGTGAGAGAATAGATACCATGTGATGACATTTATGGAACGGAAGATACCACTTTAGATGCAACAGAGGGTTATTAAGACATGTTATCAAGAGGGATTGTTCCTTACCCACAGTCCCTGTTTTAAGAGGCGGATAACTGAAGAGTCCTTATTTGTGCCCATGTCTTTAGTTGGCAATGTTGACATCAGTGGCTCTTTGTGAGGATGAGCCAGCACATCTGTACATGGTCTCCGTACTGAACACAACATTTGCCCCTGGTGCTTTTGGCACTGTTGTACTTCTTTCTTTCTCTGTCTTTCTCTCTGCCCCTGCTCCCCTGATCTCACGCCCCTACAGCATCACCCCTAATTGGGCCTGAATGCTTGCAACTGTGTATATCAGAGCAGCATCCCACCCTGCGTGTTCGGAGGTGCCAGACTGGGGTTGGGGGCAATGCTTGATTCTATTTCCATAGATAATCTGAAGAGGATTAACTGTTATGCTAGGATTGTTTGAAATTAACGTGGCTAAATTAAATCATCAAGTGCAATGTGGAGTTTCTGTGTGAACAAACAAAAGTAATGTTCCCTTTCAGTGTTTGTTTTTTTGTTTTTTACCAGTGAATCCTTGAGGTCTAACAAATGTGTTGAATACATTTCCTTTGCAAAGGAGATTTTTTTTTTAAACCTGTATCATTCACATCCATTTTCATTTGTCCCTCTGCTTTGTGGCTGTATTGCCATGCTTCTTTGCACATTACTGCCACAAACTGTTGACCAATGGAATCAATAGTTGCAACGTCTGATAACTTGTGAAACTTTGAAGAGGGGGAAGGAATAGACAGTGGCTGATCTCTTCAATGAGTGTTGAGCAGTTGCGAGTACATAGGGGGTCGTGCTTGAAGTCATCACAGCCACGTGCTTGTGGGAGAAGCTTCTATAAGCTCCCTTGTGTTCATCATTTTCTTCTTGCGAATACAGTTCTGTGCGCTTATATCACGTTCACGCACCTGGTTTTTATGTGTGGTGGCATTGAGACTAATCATATGCCGATAGGGGTCCTACTTATAAAAACATTGCTCCATAGCGTTGCTAGCAGTAAAGTTTTCCCCAGAACATTTCATGGAAATATTCAAATCTAGAGCTAAAGGAATGTAAAGTTTGATGTACACACAGCTGCCCTGCTCAGCAGACCACCTTTGAACTCTGCACATTTATAAGATGAAGAGTTATCTCTCTCTTTCTCTGTCTCACAGCTTCTCACTCGTTCATTCACATAAACACATATTCTCTCTCACTCCTGTCACTGCTACTAGAAGGTCTTACATTTCACCTCAGTCCTTGATGCTCTCTTTGGCTTCCACCTCCTGATCAAACTTGGCTCTAACACACAATGAAATGTTCAACGCTGAATTACCATGGCACATTCAATATAAACTGAATTTACTGTTGGGTCTGATCCAAGCCACCATATGTTGAGGAGCCTGTTTCCCCAACCTGAGCATGACTGATTCTGTTAATGTAGCAAAGCTCTAAATCAGTGGTGAACCAACTTTCTGCAGCAGGGGGACCAAGACCTTTAACACTCATTTAACACTCTGACTTCAATGTCCTGGAGACAGTCAGAAGGTGTCTGTAGGATGGAGTTACTTAAATTCACTTGAGCTTTTCGCAGCACACTGCAACGCTCTGTTGGACACAGAAGCAAGCAGGTCTTTTTTTAAGCCCCCTTTGGATGTATTGCTACCTGTTTGTATTTGAACTAAGCTAAAGTAATGCAAGAGGGATTTGAGTGACACTCATTGTCTTTTACAGACTGATAGATAAATCTGCCAAAAACTGTCACGCAAACTCCACGATCCATTTAAAACACTTGTGAAATGCTTGCAGTAAGAAAAAAAATTCCAGATGTTTTTTGTAACTTCTGAGGAAAGAACATGACAAGAGAAAAACATCTTAAAAACAATTGGGAAAATGATACGGTTATATCATATGGTTATGGTTATAATGATATAGTATCCCAATTATTCTGCGTTTTGGTCTTAAAAAAAGTTTTATATCGGTGCATATTCAACAACATAAATGCCAATAATGATATATCTGTGATAAACCAAGCTAATAATATTAGTCAACATGGCTGTCTGTTGATCCAACATTCCTTAACTTGGCCTTCTCCTTAACATGTTCGCTAAGAGCATATGTTCCTTGATATTTGTGACGATACCAGATAGGGTTGGATGAGTAAAATTGTTTTAAACTAGAAACTTTTTCATTTTAATGCGGATCTATCTGACCACAGAATAAGTAAACAAAATTGAGAATCTGATGGCTTTTGGTTTTGGAACCAGTTCTGGTTTTAAAAGGGTCCTGGTTTCCACAGCACATGTCTGTAACTTAGCTTTGTTCAGCTTCGGAAGCTTGAAGAAAAGTTGGAGGGCTAGCTATACTGAGGAAGCTAAGCTAAGAAAACACAAATAACAACAACATGATTGAAAGAAACAAACTTACAGCTGCTGCCACCAATCTAAACGAGTGTCTGCACCATTAGCACATTGAGTAGCAAAAAAATGTTTTTCTCTCCCCCACATGTCACAAAGACCAACAACTCCTGCCTCACGGCAACTCTGAGGGGGGACGCTATTTTTTTGTGGTCTCTGGTGGAGGCCTTTTTAAATCATGATGGTACATTGCCACAGAACTCAGTAGTCAATGACTATTAGCCATTAGCAATGACATTGTCTGTAGGCCCAACCCTAACAGACACATCTCAAACATTGTATTGTACAATATTACAATAGTGATGCCTAAAAAGTGTTCAGGTTCAATAGCCAGCCCTAATACAAGGTATAGTGTTTTGCAAAATACATTAAAAAACAAACTCATTGCAACTTCCAATCAGTTCAATGATTTCCAGCTGTGAAGACTCTTAAACATGACATATCATAGATAATCGTGCTGGAAAACATTGGTTGTATTATCAATCTGTTTTAATTAAAAACCTTGCGGACAGGTAATCCGTGAAGTGGGAGCATCTCTGCCTTTTCTCTGTGTCTAACTCATTTACGTGGTGGACTTTATCTGACAAGCATTGTCCAGTGGAACAGAGCGTTAAGCTTTAAAAGAGCATCGTCTCATAATTGGGGTTAAATTTACTGGGCCGCCTGGTGTGGGTCTGTGTTTTATATGGTGATGACTGTGATATGTGTGTGAGAAAGAGCATGTGCATCCAGTCAAGACCTCATTGACTGACTGCCAATCCATCCAGTGCTTTATGATGACGTTGCTTTTATTTGGTTGTTTGTGTTTTTGTGTGCATGCATACGGACAGTCAAGGCCTAATTAAAAGATCTCTGATGATGTTAGTCATCTTTAACCTGACTCATGTCACTTTTGTCCATCCTGATTGAATTACCCCTGACTTGAGGCAGGGAAACACTTGGCTTCACATCAGCAGGCCTTGAAACGTTCATACAGAAACACTGGTGAGCCAGTAAGCAGTTAAAATTAAAAAAAAGAAATAAAACAAAAAAGACACCACAGTCCAGAATTTGGTAAACAGAATGATTTGTATTGCTTGAAAACAGACCAGAGCTGAAAGACATTTTGCCTTCTGTTAACAGCTTTGAGTGAAACCAGCGTTGTTCCTACGGTCCCCTGGTGATACTGGGCCGTTTGCATTGCTCGCTCGGCCTTTTCTACGCTCCTTTGTGTTTCTGCTGTGACCCGTAACAAGACAAATGCAGAGGAGACTAATCATACATCAACTGTAGGAGGGATATGTAAAAAGATGTTCCTAAAACAGAGGATAATATGGCTCACAAAGTGCCATTGTTTTTTTCTAGTCTTTTGTTCGTTCTTGTAACCTTTTTCCCATTTTCCTAAACACTTCCTCCCTTTCTCTTTTGTACTGTCTCTCCCTCCCGCTATGTTACTCATGTTGTAATATCTTTCTTTTGGTTTTTTTTGTATTTTTTCCTTCATTTTACTGGATATTTCTCTCACTACTTTTGCATGTTGTCTCCTTATATCCTTTTTATTCATTTCCAGTACCTTTTCTTATGTTTTCTCTCACATTCAGGGTGTTTGGGTGACTTTATTAAGAATAGCTCATGGTGTGCGATAACATTGTCAATAACATCGTTAGGAGAAAATTGAATTTGAGAAATTGAGTTAGGAAAAGTTGGAACAGGGGACACGTGGCCGCCTACACAAGAGTGAGTGGGGATATCAGTTTACCTCTCACAAATATTTCCTAATACGCTGAGTCCCTTCCTTCACCTTCATCTCTCTCTTTCCACATTTGTAAAGTCTTTATTTCACATCATATATTCATACTGGTCTGATAAAAAGGAGGACAACAATAAAGATATGCTCAGTTATCTGGGAATTGTGTCTGAGAAATAAAACACACTATGATTGGTAAAAAAAATTATAATTAAATATTGATGAAGAAATTGCAGATTTTAAATTAGTAACACTTTTTCCCTCATGCTCCTTCCTCACCAAACAGGTAATTTGCTGATACAACACATTCATTTGTTATAAATTGTTCCTTCACCACAGTTACTTTTTGGATGGACTTAAACCTTAAATATCTAAAAAACAAACAAACAACAACCTTTGAATGAGAGACGAAATGTCTACAAGAATCAGAACCAATTTTCCCTCTTTTCTCCTTCTAGGTTAAAGTTAGAGTATTTACACCACACTTTTCCCAAAATAACTAATTCTGCAATTGAATAAATAAAATGACAAATAATTAAATCAATTAATGAGGTCATTGTTTTTACAAAAGGATTAATTGTATAACATTAGAACAACTGATGGTAAACTGAAAGGGATAGTATGTAATTTAAATTCTTGATTGATTCAGCGCTCATACTCTAACTGGCTGGATCTTTCGGAAACATTCATTTGAGCTAGTTTATTTTTCCAAAATGGATGCATTGCCATTTGGAGTACAATTACTTCAGCAATAATATCTGGCAATAAATCTCTCTGGCGTTATTCTTACTGTCACCAGTTGAACTTTGCCAAAGAGCTCTCCATATATCACTAGATACTCCAATTGTGGCAGCCAGCAGTTATCCCTCAAGAGAATATTCATAATCTAATAGGATTTCAACATGTCAGTGATGGCATGGATCCCACTGTAAACTGATTATTCTTCCAGTGCAGTCAGTAGATCATTTAGTCCAATCTGCGTGGCCAGTTCTTAATTTGAGAGTGACACTGGGTCACTGCTCTGCTGGCTAAAACACACTCTAATATCCTCATGCGGATTTACCCCGTTTAGTAATATTTCTCCTTTCTCTTTCCAGCGAATGGTGCCTACTGCTCAGAGAAGGATGTAGACGCTGTGCTGGGTGACGCTGAGGGCGCCCTGATGCGATGTGGGCAGAGCTTGCCACTGCTGGTGGGGGGTCACTTAGGGGGGCTTTATACCCAGAGCCTCCACTGCGACAGATCCACACCCGACCTCCTTCTGCAGGACGGCCCTCACCAAGACACCAGGTAAACTGTCACGATCATTGCCTTTTTTGGAATGGTTTTGTTCCTGTTCCAGTTCAGAATGTTTCCTGCTGGGTATAGCATTACTAACAATTTGCAGGTACAATGTGTTTTCTATTAGCCCTGCTATTGTGAATCTAATACACACATATGTAGCTGGAAAGCTTTACCCAGTCTCATAAAACACACCGAAGGGGTCCAGAGCATAACATTTATGTTACTATTTTATGTTATTATGTTACTAATGTGATTCTTTTGTTGTGAAATATTTGACTACTGTTGGTCAAGTTAGATTGAGTTTCCAGTCGATTTCTCTTTTGTGGGGTTTTGTCCTCTGTCTTGCCCTTCCTACGTTCTTTCCCTTTTCACTTTCCCGCCGACCGACAGACATTCAGTCCTTTCATATTGTCTCTCAATATTTTCACTACAGCCAAACAGGAAATAGCGATCCTGAATAGAAAGAGAGGGGAGTCAAGTCTTTATTAACAACAACCATGACAAAGTCTGCCACTGGTTCTCTCCAGCCCTAGCTAGCGTTAGCTCTGTTTTTCCCCCAGCGTGCTCAGAGGGAAGAGACAAAGACGATTCCTTCATGAGACAGCCCGGAGAAAAGAGAGCTCTTCTCACATCACTCAGGGGCTTTGGACAAAATCCATAATGAGCCAACTGACAGGAATGATTATGTAGGAGATCACAGCAATGCATGGAGAAATCTGACCTGGGTTCCCCATTCAGCAGGGCAAAGATTCCCACCATAATACACAGTATTGTAAACGATGACCCTTCATAGGCTGCAATTATGCCACCAAAACAGGTGACTCCCTATTTATCCCCAATGTTGGGTTGGGTTTAACCCCTTTGTGTCATCAAAGCCTGTCAGATGGACACAGTAGCCAGTGGCCTCTCTGTCTCAGTCGCCATCCATCCCTCCCCCCTCTCTATTCTTAGTTATAAATGCCTATTCATATCCTCTCACTACCAGAAGATCCGCTTTCATTTATTCATAAAAAACACTTTAGATCATCAGCAGTGGATATAACTTGGTGGCCAACATTACCTTATGTCACTGAATCCTTACCATGTCATGCACAGTGTTAATTATTGTTCCAGAAGGTCCCTTAAAATGAATGAGAGGCTAAATTTAAATATTTTAGGTGGTTGGACTCACTTAGGATCATATGATGTTCATATAAAGTAAGAGAATGATTGGAGGAGGACGGGTAAGCAGGAGGCCAAACTCTAACAGTGCTGCTGGTGGGAAGGATCAACCAGCCAGTATCTGTCATCAGCCTGTCAGCTAATAGCGCTCATATTCCTTTCTGTGCCTTTTCTCCTTACAGGTCCTCTTCGGCCTTCCAAAGGACCCTGCCGGGGGCCTCACCCAGCCTGGGCTGCGGCAATGCCAACGGGACTCACTCCTCTCTCCCTTACCCAATCAAACAGGAGAACTCAATGGGCTACAAGATCTCAAGCACCGCATCCAGGGACCATAGCACGTCTCAGGCTGGATTTCAGAACTGTAGGGCAGGCCAAGTTTTGGGAGCGACAAGGGACAACATAGTCGGAGCGCCGCACGTTAGCAACAACGGTATAGGCGGATGCACAGTGAGCGGTGTTGGTAGTACTGTGTCAGGGGACGCAGTGCAACCCTTTAATAATGAAGATGGCTCCTCCCCACTGGCTTTGTCCCCAACAGGCTCCCGTCATTCAGCGCGGCTGCTCAGTGCTAGCAGTCTGAAGAGACGCTGCCTGTCCCTAGCCTCACAGTCCGCCGCCGCTGCTGGCAGCGTTGCTGCCACAGGTTCCACATCAGCTACTACCGCTGCGTCCGAGGAGCTCAATATCACCGCAATCATCTGCTCCTCCTCCCAGATGTCGATGGTTGCCTGCGTTAACGGGTTCCGCACTAACCTCTCGCCTAGCCACGCCAGCAGTGCCGGCTTTTCCTCCTCTTCCTCCTCCTCTTCTACATCCCCACCCTCTAACTCCTGCTTACGGGAAGCCCCCCAGAGGCCCCCACCTCACGGTAGCCCCCAGCAGACCACGCTACAGGAGAGCTGTCAGCTGTCTTCACCTGCCACCTGCCTGCTGTCCCTTTCCTCCTCCTCCTCCTCCTCGTCCTCCTCTTCAGTGTCATCAGTGGAGCAGGAGCAGAGCCAGGGGCAGAGCCAGGGGCTGTGTGAGGAGCGGGGCTCCATGCTGCAGGGGCGTGGGGCTGGAGGAACAGCTGGGGGAGGTGTGGGAGGAGGAGGAGGAGGCTCGGACGGATTGGGGCTACTGATAAGTGGGGGCCTGATGTCTGGGATCCTGCATCCAGGGGCCGAAGCTGGGGCGCTCTTGGACGGGGGCCAAAGATCCGAGGCCACTCTAAAGCAGGAGCCCCTTGATGATTTTTCTCCCAGTGAAGATGAACTCTTTCAGCACCACTATCATCATCACCATCACATGGGTGGTCGTAGCGGGCACCTTCGTCACCCTCACCACCCCTCTCGCCCTGCTATGCCTCCGCCCTACCACCTGCACCAATACGTGGGGCCCAGTCCTGGGGGCCTGCTCCACCACCAGAGCCAGCAAACAGCACCAACCTCTTCCCTGGGACTCAAACCGACCCCTGGAGGCCCTCATGGGTCACATACGGCTCCAGAGCGGGAAGAAGTCGGAGGAGGAGCACTGGCCGACAAGCAGGTGTGTCGCTGGATTGACTGCAGTGCTGCGTATGAGCAGCAGGAGGAGCTTGTGAGGCACATTGAGAAAGTCCACATTGACCAGCGCAAAGGTGAGGACTTCACCTGTTTCTGGGCTGGCTGCATTCGCCGCTACAAGCCCTTCAACGCCCGCTACAAGCTGCTCATTCACATGAGAGTCCACTCCGGAGAGAAACCCAACAAGTGCATGGTGAGTCATCATAATACAGTTAGAATCAAAAAAACGACACCAATGATCAGTTTTATACAAACACACACATCCAGTATTGTTGAAAATCTCCTTTTCGTCAGTTGTCTTATTTTTCGGAACTTTTGCTTCTTTTTGAAGGTATTAGGTTGTATTTATATATTCAATACAAGTCTGGTTTGTTTTATAATTGCAGCCATCTGAATTAAACACAAGCACATAACACAGTCCCTCAAGATAATTTTTCCTTAACAATATATGCGTCCGTTTAGTTCAAAACCAAGGCTGGACTTGCTTCACTGCTGATTACTTTTCAACATTAACTTTTATTTTGTTTTGGTTGAGTAGCACTCATGATTATAATTCCTTTATTTTTAGTGGAACATGTAAGAAATAGCTTTTTTCCACTGAAGATTTGAGCTGCTGTAAGAGCAGCACTACCTTGTCAGTATAAATAGATTTGTGGTTGTATTCTTTACAGGTAAAGCTCCAGTTGCACAAGTCAACACACTAATCAATGTCAAGCTGTCACTCCCCAGTATCCCTTAGCAAATGGAAAAAAGCCCTCCAACCTTAAGAATGATTTAGTCCAAATACACAATTAGTCCACAATTTGTGTAGGCGAAGCCATGTTTATTTTCCTGAGCACTCTGTTTTTTGAGAGGGGATTCAGATCATGAAAAACCAACACATATGGTTAACATAACTAAACAATGCCTTCACTTGATCCTTTTAAATGGGAGCTTTAAATGTTTAGCTGTCCCACAAGTATTAAGTGAATTGGCTTCGTATCCAAGCCAAACATGAGGAGAAATGTAGTAGTCTGGAGAAGGCAGCCACAGAGGGTTGGTCGGTAACATTTGCTAGTCTTGCTCAATTCACGGCTTCACCCAAAGCCCCTGTCAGAAGTGGCGCAGAAGTTCAGGATCCCATCCAAATCCTAATTATTGAAAAACTGAGACTGCGATATTGCTACAGCACCTGTTTTATCTCAAGGCCTTTTTCTTTTCTTTTGAGAAAAAGAAAACCAGGTCTTGTTTATTTTTTTAAATAACAGTGGGTTGTAAAATTAGCAAGAGTCTGTTAATAGAAAGTTATATTTTATGGCAGTTTCTGCTGAGTTCGATAAGTTCTTTAGTGTTGATTCAGACTGATTCTGATACTTGTTAGCACATCTCTCAGCTGAATGTTTATTGAAGCCAAAAAAGACACAAACTCAACTGTTGCTGCTGTTCTCCCTGCTTTGCGTCACTCGGGAGGAATTAGTGTTTCTGCTTCCTTGGCTCAGCGTGAACGAAAAATTTGGAAGTAATTTGCTGCTTTGTGTGTTCCCCAACTGGTGATTCTTTCAGAGTGCACTGTATTAAAGGCACTCATACATCTTTTTTTTTTCGTTGCTCTTTGTAACATTGTGCACATGGATCTTTAATCCAACATGGAATGAAGTCCCCTTTGGTTGACACAAGGCAAACAGGCACTGAGTGAATGTTAGTATGGATTGTAGATGTATGCATGAATGTGTCACTGTGAAGGTGTGTGTGTTTATGTGTGTTTTTGGAGATGTTTACCATATGTGAGCACTGGAACAATTCGGCTCAGTGTGGACAAGCCACTGGACTCTGTCTGCCGACTTCAGGCACTGTGAAACCCTGCTGTACACGCTCACCTCCTGATCACCCCTTATTTCAAGCACACATACAAACACAAATTCACAGCCATGCAGAAATACGAAAATGGGGATATTGTTTCCATTGACTCTCACAATAGGAAGTATTGATTCCACGTTTAGTACATTGGGTTGTAACACTCCTGCTTTTCCGACAGAACATAAACAGAACTGTGAAATGTTTTCAAGCTTGAATCAACACATATAATCAGCAGGGATTGAATGTATGTTGATGTGGGACTTTGGCAGATAAACTTAGAGGGCCAGAGAAAATAAGCACACTCTCTGTGTGTATTTGTAACTGTGTTTGCATATAGTCTATATGGATTTAAGCAAGTACTATGTACTTGCAGGAAACCTAGTGTCTTTTTGTGCGTCTGAAAGGCTGTGCGTGCTCATGTATTTTTGTTGTGTCCATCCCAAACCCATATTTTTTTTGTCTGAGCTTCTGTGCTTTTTGGCCGCTAGCACTGATGCCTCTTGTGTTTGTTGTGCTCATGCAATAGACAAAGGCATTCAAGAATTTGAACAATTTGTATAGAGGAAGCAGATGAGACATTCTGTTTTAGAACCAAATGCTCTAGAAAAACCCAGAGCTAATCCCTTTATTATCTTTCCAGCGGCAGATTCCAGCAGGCGCTCATGAAACAGGGCTCTCCTCACATCCAAACATAACACATGTCTCTTCTCTTTCTCCCTCTACCTCTCCCCCTGTGTTTATATACTGTATGTCTTTTCCTTCATACAGCTGCACAGCATTTGCTTCATGCTGCGTCTTGGCAGGAAAAAGTCATTATCACAACACACGAGTCTTACCCCGACCCCTGCATGGGCCTGTCACAGTCTGTACCTGGCTAATATTTTAAGAAATTCAGCGCATTTAAGAAATAAAAGTCAGTTCCTTCCACATGCAGATGGCTGAGTTTGTGTGTCTTAAAAAACCTTTTAGAAAATATGTTTGGTTCCCTCTCCCCACCAATTAAAGCCAGCCCTGGGCTGTTGTGTAGGGCAGGCAAGTGCTGAAGGACACACCGGCAAAAAGGAAACAACATAATCTCTCTGCAATATCCTGTTGTGTTTCATGCCTAATTCAGTTGTTGTTTTAGTTTATTACATTTTTTTCCTGCGTCTGCATAAATATTAAAAATATATCCAGCAAGAGCAACCCTGACATGGTCCCAGACTTTGATATTGTTCTGCTTTGTCAGAGGTTGGCCCTGCAAATCTGAAGCGTCTGAAAACTGAACTGTGAGCTATGAAGGTCAGAAAATATCCTCCTAAACCACAGAAGCTCTCTGTGTGGAAAGGACAGAGCGTTTATATGGCTGAGTGACTTCAGGCTGGAGTTCAGGCCTGTGCGCCTTATTTGGTTTCTTTGGCAACACTTTTTTGTCATACTTTTTTGGTACTACTCAAAACAATAGTTTTGTTGGTTATGTTGTTGTGGGATACAAGATTCAGTCAGTTGTTCAAGGCACAACACCTGAATCAGTGGTTAAGTCTCTCTGCTGTCTTTACATGCACCTCTATTTTTGAAAGATGCAGTATTTTTAAGTTCTACGAAGGTCTAACAAAAGCTCTGGTAATGTAAGTGAGGCAGTTTGACTTGGATACAATATTAAGACTTAATTTAGATTTTTATTTTTGTACCTGGCTTAAAAGAAACATTTCTTAATGCATGCTTATTAAGTTGTATGAAAGTAAAGTAAGGTGATCTTAATGGTGATTTATATCTCATTATGTAAGGAGATTAACATGTTTTCATTATGCACGTCATTTACAATACTACAGTTTTTAATTTAATTGAAGTTCTCAGTTTTTTATCCAAGAGTTCATGCTATTAAGGTGATGTAATTGACAGCTATTTAAAAACAAAATAAAATTCCTCCGTAAAAGGGTAGATTGATTCACATACTTTAGTGTTACTCATATGTTGGAGCCAAAGGCGAGACAGAGATCCACTTGCTGATTTCACAATGATAGAACACAGCCAGCATTAGAGGCTTAATGGGACCCTGCCCAAACACATACACATGCGTGCACACGCAGACAAACACCGAGAAGCACACACTCACTGACCCACTCCGTCAAACCACTTGTTGATGGAAAGTTGGATGTTTGAGGCTCGCTGGAAAAAAAGTGTAGATCATGGAATTTCCTCTTTTTTCACCGGTGTGAAACCAGCAAACATATACATTTAGATTTACTAGACTGATTTTTGGAGGAGAGTGGCAAAATCTCTCGGCAGCAGATGTTGAGACATAGAGCGTGGGTCGATGCCAAGATGGCGTGCGTTTTCAGGGGTAAATGGAGTCTTTTGCGAGCAATCAGCTCAGACACAGGAGATGGAACAGGGAGTGCCATTAGCTAATTAAAACTGAGGTTCAGCACATGACCCGACTTTTCCTCTGAATGCCGCCTGAAACTGGAGCTGTCTGGGCGCTGGGTGCGGGCGGCGAGTGACATTGATATTAATGTTTTTGTACCCGTATGAGCCTCTGACACTCTGGCCTGTCTGGACAGTTTAAAGGCCGCAATCTCTGAGCCCAGTTTCTAAACCACCAGGGCCAAAAACTACCTGTCAAAAAGGGATAAAGAATTTAGAAAGGTTAAGAAATCTTCATATTTATAGAGGTTATTCCTGCAAAATATTGTTTTTTCAGGAGCTTAGAAACCTTTTCTCATTCTTTAAGATAGCATGTAATTTAGTTGATAAAAACAATACAAATCTCCAGAGTAGCAATCACGTTTTGTGCCCGACAGCAACTACATGCAGACGTTCAGACTGACCCGAGGAACTCAGGCATGCATGGAAACCAAATTACCAACACAAAGTCCTGTGTATCAGCAAGGCCAACTGGTTCCTCAGGCTGTACATACACACACATATTCACTCAAGTGTAGTGGGAGAGGAGCGATCTGTATATGGCTGATTGAAAGTAATCAGGGTCAATAGCCGAGAAAGGGCATTGGTTCAGTATGTCAGGAGTAACTGTATGCTTAGAAAACAGAGCTCCTCACGTCTGTTAGGTTGGCACTAATGCAAAGACCTAATCAGGCACAAATAAGGACCTGGCATAGATAACTTGTATCACTTGATCTGAAGGTCCCATCCCTCTGCTACCTATTAAGTAATCATCAGAATGAACCTTGTCTGTCATTCCCTCAGCAAATGAGTTCACCAGGTAGCTAGATAGTCTGATTTCTTTCTATGAGCCCATAATCCAATCCAGTGGTTATCCTCTGTCTTTCTGTCAGGTTTGCTGTGCTGCTTGGCAGTCTGGTCGTCATGCTAATAGTAACACAACACTGTCCACATGTGATATTTGTATGATGAAACTGCTGGCAGAGGACTTCTGGGATTGATGTTTTGGCATATGAATGAAAGCCTTGGATTGATGGACCCTGCTTGTTTTCCTTGTCGAGAGGACCATGCCAAGTTCTTGTCAGGCTGGAAAAAGATTTCCAGTCAACCTGTAGTCTCCAATCCAGCCCCCCCCCCCCCCCCCCCCCCCCCCCAAAAAGCATCGCCACTCCCTCCCCCTCTCTCTTTTTCTCCCACTATCTATCATTTAGATCTGAATTTATCCCAGCTTTGAAACACTCAGCACTTACTGCACATACGCAACCGCAACATACTCCTCCATTTTATTTAACCAGACACTGAAACATTCAAGTAACAACTAATGTAGCTGTTTATTTGTTTCTCATTGGCATTACATATAGAAATTTCAAAGAATGATTCCATGATGCTTGTCGAACACATGTTCAATATTTAGCTATCTATTATCAACTGGAGAATAAGATTTGTAGGCCAGGGTATTGCAGTACTCTTTTGTTACGTAACACCTGGTTTTTTTTTAGTTTTTTTTTTAAATGTAGCTTCTGTGATTTGGATAGTACACTTGCGCAGCTTGCTCGACTTAGCAGCCCTTCCACATATAGAATAAATGCAGTTAAATAATTAAAATGCTAAAAAAAGTATTTATGAAATAACTTTGAGCTTATTGGTGACATTTTAAATTATACATTCTGGTAAAATGGTATTTGCATCTCTTTTGTTGGCTTTCATTTTTTTTAAGGTAAAAATGTATGTAATTCATATATTTATTGTGATTACTAACGTCCAGTGTTTTTAAGTGTTCTGCTATTCAGTATACTTGAATGTAAGTGTATTGCAAATATTCTAGTTTTGCTTATTTAAGTATTTTTTTTCTGCTTTTAGATCTACATCGTCAGTTTTACATTTTTAACTCGATGTTAAACTTTCAGTCAATGTTTTTCTCAGTCATTATGACGCTCGTCAGCAGTTGTGTCCTTATTCCATACCACTTTTTGACAGGTTTTAGTACATTCTCATTGGACAAGTGACAGAGTTAGGATTTCCTGTTAAAGTATGTTAATTTCTTGCATAATGTTGTCGTGCCAACTCTTGCCAGTAAGTGTCACAAGTTGGCATGTCTGAAGCTGCAGGTGTGGGGTTGCTGGATATAATCATAAATCATTATTTGCTACAACAAAAATGTTAGCATGCTGACTTTTGGCCTAGTAAATTTAGCTTGGATCAATCCACCGAATAGACTGTGCCAGACGCTTGTGCACCGAATTATGGGCACCCATGTAAGGAAGACGAAGAGACTTTTCCAGAGCATGTGCTGGGTAAGCAGCTCTCGTCCAAATGAATGTGCTGTTTCCTTAATCCATTGTTTGAAATATCTATGACTGGCATGAGAAATGTTACTGCATATTGGATATCTGCATCTTTTTCTGTGATGATTGTTGCTTTCAGAAATACAGTTTACATCAATATCGATGTTTCAATGACAATATAAGCGATTGAGTATTTCTTGAAAATATTCTTCTCTTCTACGATGATCTATAATTCAAAAGGTCAAACAGCTACCTTGCTTTCAAACTCATCACCAGGTATCAAAGCATGAAGGATTTACAACATGTGATACACACTAATTGCATTTGTCTGGAATGCAATATTTTGAGTTTCCCCATTTCCTTAGCATTTAATCACGCTCTGGTATCGGAAACCTGAAGACCCAGGGCTGCGGCTGGTTCTACATTACACAGAGATTGTGTCATAATTGTGTCCCTTCCAAACCCTTAATTAGTTTAACCTCTCTACTGAGCCAGATCAGTTTACTAATACATTGGATAGATGAGGCTTGGGTGTGTGTTGGGGGCTTCAGTCATGTTCGGGGGCCAGTTGCTAAGATGCAAACCGTCTAGGATCTGAAAATTTCCCCACGTTGTTGGAGCTCAATGTAGTGCTTTTTGTTTTGTGTACCGTCATGGATCATGTGCATTGTGGCGGCATACTTAACCGTTTTTTCGCCACAGTCAAACAGATAATTATAGCCAACGTGTGTTCGTGGGATTTCAGGGAGCAAAGACATAACAGGTCCTTTCTCCTCTGAGACTGCCATCCTCTCCCACTCCTCACATTCACACACTGGCCTCGTTTTGTGACCAGGCACCATGTTCACCACTGTAACCACTCTGCAAACATACCCACCAAACCGGACTGTTGGTAGTGTGTGTGCTTTGTGTGTTGAACAGAGGTAAATCTCTTGGAGCATCCAAATGTTTGTTTTTGTTTTTTTGCTGACTTGTCAGTGTGGCAGTAGGCACTGCAAAGAACCGAGTCCAGAGCAACATTTACCTCTAGCCGCCTTCGCATCACCCACCAAACAAACTAACAAGAAGGACATTTATACACAACGGCCGAGACCACTTCTGTCTGAGAGCCATGCCACAAACTCAGGATGACAGTATGCCTCCATCCAGCCAGACTCATACCACACCACAGCAGACTAGGCTGGATCTGCAGCTAGAATATATGAGAAACTGAGTTGCTACCGTGCAAAATAAACATTAAGAGAAGTATGGATAAATTATGTAGTGAAAGACGTGTTTACGTTAAGGGTGTCAAGTTTAAATTATGCACTGTGGTGTTCTGTGGTTAGTGTGCCGGGTTTAATTTGAATGTTTGAGAGAGGGAGTGAAGGCTGCGAGAAACGGAGCCAGACAGGCAATTCAGCTGCACTGATGTCATCCCAAAAAACGTCATTTTTTGCCCAGAATTCATCACAAGGGATTATGCATGACAAGTGATTTGGTATGCACTGAATGCGAACTTGAGAGCATTTCTGAAGCATTAGCAGAGCCGATGCGCACACAAGTCGAGTGTTTGTTACAAGTCGAGCAAGCCATCCAAGCTGAGACGTGTGTGTGTTTATACTGTCAAGACCTTCAGTGTGTTTTCAAATGCCCACCAGAGAGTGACAGAGTGGAGAAAGATCCACATGGAAAGATCCAAGTAGAAAACTGAGGCGTGGATTGTGGTGTTAAATGGCACATATATCAAAACAGTGAGCCTTTACCAAAACCACATCTACTGTAATGCTTGATAATGAGAGCGAGGGGTGAAATGAGAGAGAGAAAGACAGACAGGACCAAGAATCTTTTGTACTGGGACAAATAAGGACACAATACACAGATTGATCCAATTTGTTATTACTCTATTTTATGATTGTGTGACCCAGCAGAACTGGCACTGCCGAGACTCTGATTCTTGAGCTTGGATTTACCTCGCCCCCGTAGAGTTTTACACCCCAATGATCTCTAACTGTCTCCAGAAAGAAGCCCTCTCGTTTTTTGTTCACGTCTAAAAACATCTGTTTCACATACAGCCCGCTTTGGAATTAGTTTAACATCGATGTAAAAAGGTTTATGCTGGATTTAGAACCAGATTGGTATAGTTATTTGAATTACAGTAGAAGCAAGAAGCCTTTAAGTCAAAGCATATCTTTTTTGTTTTTCTTCTGTTCTTTCCTGCTTCCCATAACAGCAGTCTTTCAAATTGTTTCATGTAACAGCTGTCATTTTCTGTAGATCAAGCTGAATTCGTGTCAGGGGCAAAACACTCAAAACATCAATATCACCAGCATGCCTGTCTCATTTTGAAAGGCAGAGAAATTTAGATTAGGTCATGGATGATTTAAAGTACAGCCAGGAAATACATATTGTATAAGGGAAAAAATGTCTATTGTAATGTGCCTGCACTCTCTTAACTAGCAAATCCTTTGAGGCCAGCAAGTACCAGGCTGGGACTCTTGTTACGGCTAACATAAACATGATACATATTTCTGAAGGAAATATTCCATGAATATGAAAACGTTTACGGAAGAATACCAGTGAATAATGGAACCTCAGGATTTTGTACGATGGCGTGCTGCTTGAGTCCGTCGTAATTGCAGAGGAATGAGGAGCGGTTTTCAAATAAATGTGTTTTTCTATAGGACAGTGAGCACGGACATGTTGGTATGGACTGAATTATTGAATACGAACAGAGCTCTATATACTGAAATGTGGTAAATTGATTTATTGAAATGTGAATGAATGGTGATGTGCTCGCTGAGAACGCCTGAGCCATGATTTGACTTGACACACTGAATGTCTAGCGCAGTCTGATATATTGCAACCAGCCGTATCGACATAGCTGGAAACTGGGCCCGAAACCCACAGAGAGCAGAAAAGAACACAACCTTGGCATGTTGTGGAGTGAACAAATCTAAGGGCACCGTGGCATTTCTGTTGCACCACATTTCTTGGGCAGCTACTTTTTTACCCAAAAGGCTTTGTGGTCTGGTTCCCTTCCAGAGGGTTGCATAAACGCACTCTCTTCCCCTAAACCCTGCTTGAGACCTTGGGCCGGTGTTGATCACAATGCCATGTTGACCTATTGTTTAATTTTGCTGGCATGTTTTCTGTCTGAATACTATAGTGCGTCTGGCATTAAGGTATTTGGTTTGGCAACTTGCTGGACTTCTGCAGTGTTTATTTGTTGTCACGTCAGAGTTATAGAGTCGCCCAGTGTATGCTACACTAGGCGTAAGTCTTTGGACAGCTGTGTCAACTCTTGCCTTGTGTGGACAAGGAGTGGTTTGCCAAAAAGGGAGAAGGGCTTTTATTTCTTTACCCAACAAGTCTCGTAGATGCAAGAATGTTGTGACTTCAACTGTGGTATTCATTATGTCAGGTTGTCATCCAAGAACTAAAGGCCAGCAAGGAAAAATTCATCCACTTCATTATCTGTTATCACATCACTAAATGGAAATGAGACATGAATGATGTTTCTTTTTTTCTTTTTTTTTGAATATTTTATTTACACTTTTTTAATTTTTTACAAAAAATAAAAGAGAGAAAGGAAACAGAAAACAAAAAGCAAAAACCTACATACAAAATTGGCATACAGCACCTGACATTGTTAAATGAAGTTAGAAAAATAAAGACAGAGACTATATGAGGAGATATACAATAAGCAAAATAGCCCAGTGCCTTCTGTCTCATGATACCATCAGGGGTGTATAAATAAGAAACAAAACAAAGCAAAACAAAACCCCAACATACACACACACAAAAAGAGGGAACCCTGAGAGGAAAATCAAAGCCTTAGTCAGTACAGAAACAATACAGGAAACTGAATGAATTACAAATACCACATAGCAGCTTGATTTATATTATTGGTCATTTAGGTCTCATCAAGTAGGGCCAAAAATGGTTTCCATGTCTTCTCATAATGCTTAGATGCATTCCCTCTACTAAGGCGAATCTGTTCCATCCTTGAAACAAAAACCATTTCGTTAAGCCACCTCTTAAAGCAAGTGGATGATGGAGATTTCCAGTTAAGTAAAATTAATTTTTTGGCTGCTACCATGCCTGTTTTGAGAGCCTGCTTACAGTGGGAAGGGAGGGTCGATGTCCTTTCAGAGGAACCAAGAATAGCCAAGTTACAGTCTGGTTGAATATTT
This sequence comes from Diplodus puntazzo, assembly GCA_963678695.2. Taxonomy (NCBI): domain Eukaryota; kingdom Metazoa; phylum Chordata; class Actinopteri; order Spariformes; family Sparidae; genus Diplodus; species Diplodus puntazzo. The sequence continues at coordinate 12,542,478 of OZ023163.1, read as the reverse complement.
ATTTTATATTGCTTCGAGAACCAATTGAATATGTCACTCCAAAAGCTGCCCAGCACTGGGCAATCCCAGAATAAATGTGAGAGTGAACCTTCGGCTCTGTTACATCTGTCACACATGGGAGACACTGATTTAAATATTCTATTAAGTTTAGTTTTGGAGTAATGCAGTCTATGTACGACTTTAAATTGAATTAGGCGATATCTTGAATTTATAGAACACTTCTGTATACTGGACAGGCCCTCCTCCCATAGTTCCTCTGACAGTGAAACTCCCAGTTCTTTTGACCATGTATCCCTGAGGTAACTGGTACTCACTGGCGTCTCAAAAGCAGTGACAAAGCGGGAAATCAAACTTTTAGAGTTGTAAGAGAAATGTATCATAAAAATTAGAATTATGTGGTCTTAATGGGAAATCAGAAACATGTTCTCTTACAAAATGTCTGACCTGTAAATACCGATAGAAATGTGACTGAGGGAGGTGAAATCTAGCCTGGAGCAGGGGGAAAGAAGCAAAATGACATGAATGATGTTTCTGTCTGCATTTATCTCATGATAAAAATATATTGTTGGGTATGTTCATGAACATGAAATGTTCTCTGATCAAAGCGTAAGATACAGGCTTAAAAAAAGGAAAAAAGGGTTGTTCCAATACCTGCTTTGATAGCATGTAATTTGTTAGCCCCCAGACAGTGCCCTGCCACTCACAGGAATATCCTGTATACCTGTAAGCAACTTTACAGATTTTTTACTGGACAAGTAGCTAATTTTCACTTAACTCTGTTGTGTTGTTGTTTTAGTTATAACTGTCTGTCAAACGAGATTGATTCATGTTTGTTCACGTTTTACAAAGGGTTTAACCTGAGCCAGGACACACAACAATAACACAAGTTATATCATATCTGTACAGGGTTAGTAGTATATAGCTGTTAAAAATAGTAATAATGATAAATATATATATATTTCTAATGCATAAAATGGTATCAGACCAACAAAAAACACTAAAACACTACACTTAAAACACAACAAACCTAAAACACCTCCAGACTGTTAGAAATAAACTGCTTGAAATATGGTTTGGTTCTACCAATTGATGCTGTGGTTTAACTCAAGATTTGTATTTCCTCCCAAATCATGAATGTTTAAAATCGGGAGTTGCTGCCAGAGCAGTGGCATCTTTCCAGACCTGTGGCAATGTCCAAAGATGCCAATTTCTCCATTACCAGCAGCCTCAATAGACCAAAATGAAATGAAATCACAAGATATGTTGCCTTTCGATCTAGTAATATGAGATATTGTTTTTTTGTTTAGAAAGTTTTGTCCCTGGGAAATTAAGCAAATTACAGCAGGAGTAGAAAAGGCAAGTTATAATGAAAAGAGACAAAAAGATAGAGCTCTTTCTTTGTTTGTCACTTCAAAAATATTTTGACGTCCAGTGGAAAAAAGAATAGCTGTGGAGGCAGGAAGTCAAATCGAAGCCTCAATACAAAAAATTACAATGCCAGAAGGACGGTGAAGAAGTCAGAGGAAGGAGAAAATAATGGATGATTGTGATGATCCAATATAAACAGGCCAGTCATCACATTAGATCGTACGGTATTTATCTCACAGTCAAACAAAAGAACAATTAAGTGGATCAATCAAACATAATGATATTGTCATTACTGGCTGTTGCTGAATTGCTGTCTATCGTCCCCCAATAGAATCGATATAAGATTGAGTCATGGAGCACGTTGAGGTATATAACAGCCCATTGTAGGGCTGCAGCAAGAGGAGCTTATTGGCAGAAGGGGGTAAGCGAGAGAAGAGCAAGACAGAGAGAGAAAGCGAGAGTGAGAATAGAGGCAGGTGTGAGTGAAAGGTGCTGGACAGATTGAAGCCCAGGTGTCAGAGGACGCCGTAGCTCATGGACCCGTCGAACAGGATCCTGCATTGACTGCCAGTAACATCAGTCCAGGCGCCGGCTCGGAACACAGATCATGTTTAGGATTCTCATTGCGTAATACCCAGTCTGTCTTTTTCATGGCAGGCTCGGATTTCGTGAATGGGTTTATAATTAATGCCTTGATGGTTTGCTAATGGCTGTGGCCCTGGAAGCTTTGTATTGCACTCTAATTAGCCATTATAAATGGTTGGGATTGGTAGTGAGAATAAACACACTGTCTGGAGACAAAGTGGGATGGCTCTTTTAGAAGCCTCTCACTGAATGAGAGGTCACAGGATCATGTGTCTCCTCACTAACTCCCCAAATCCCTCATATTATTGAGGCAATATTCAACTGCACAATACGTCTTTCTCATTTTGCAATCTTGCTGGTTTTACAAACAATATCAAATGTTGTTGCATTGTAACATTAGAAGCCCCTTTCCCCTGAAAATATGACAGCATTTTATATGTTGGCCTCACGTTTAAATAATTGCTTTAGTCACTTTTCTGTTAAATTCATTGCAGCAGTCCTAGTAAAGTTTCAGTTACATTTTGAACACGACTCGGGTCTAATTCCAGTCTTATCACATTGAAAAAAACGAGGGTCGATTAGAGGGTCCTCTTCCAAGGTGTCCAACGTTTTGCACTGCCATGTTTCTAAAGTTGTCAGAACAGACAAACTAAAAGTTGGCTCTAGAGAGGGCCTTATGTGTCTTTACATCACCTGAAGGCCATTGAAGGTTCTCCTACACACTTGGAAGAAGAGGGCTGCAGGGAGGGGTATTCAGTTGGTTGCAATTTGGTTCCAATTTCTGCTCAATAGGTACTCAAGGAAATATAATAATTTGAACAAACAAGAAGACTATGTCAGTAAGCCAGTTTTAGTTTTTTTTTTTTTTTATCACAGCAAATGAGCAATAAAGACTTGCCTTTTTCCCAAGGCTTAAGACCAAAACACCGTATCTGGAGGATCTGTCTCGGGGCAGCCTGTAAAAAGGAAAATAGGCTTTTGCACTCCAGTTGCTTATGGAACATTGATGTAAAGAAAGTATGTTAAAATTCTTGAAAAAACTGTTCCTTTAACAGATGGATAAGGTCAAAAGGTGACAAATTAGTCTTTGAAGGACCTGGCTTAGACGCGATCAGAAATGTGATCTAATGTTTGTCAGAAGTAGACTCTGTTTGAAAGGAGCTGTGTTCATACAGTTGAGTGTGAAGTATGACTGTGTAAAAATTATTTCTTAACACCCTGAACCTTTGCCCAGAAGGAAAATTTAATATACTGGAGCAGCAGAGGAATGGAGCTGGAAATCGGTTTGGTTCTCCTCAAACACTGCATGATAACACACATGACATATCCTCTTCCCTGTCAATCCGCTTCATCTCTTTGAGAACGTGACCCTGTTTTCCTTTCCCCTCAACCTGGTGAACCGGTAAACCCCAGGCAGCCCGGTTAAAGAGGAAATCACATCTTAACTCTCTAATCTGATGCAGGGCTGCAGAGCTGGTAGACATGTGAATGAAGGCCTCTGAATCACAGCAGGTTAAGTGCTTCCATGAAGCCTCACTATGTTGTTGTGCAGCCAGGCTAGCACTCTGCCAGGCCTCCACCGCAGGAACAGCGCTTCAGATCCATCACTACACTTCCTCCTCAATCTCCAGCTAACAGTCTGCGAGAGGAACAAAACAGCTGGGCCGGCTCATTATGTGAGCAGCCTCATTAAGTCATCATAGGAATGCTTCCTGTTGTGCCATCCACATAGTTTTTAATCTGGCCCCCAAACTATTCAGGCATGAGTGCAAAATGGCTGTTAAGAACAATTTCTTTAGTCATTTACATGACTACTTCCTCCCACCAATTTATCGGCTGAGCTCTTGCTCCGTTCGCTTGTTTATTCGCATCTGGACAACACTCCCTCGCTTTGAGTCATTTCTGCTGTGGGTATTCATTTCTCACCATTCATAAATCAAGGCTTCCCAAAGATTAGACAAAGTGAGGTAGATGGGAGAGAAAATATGCCTATTGGAAAAACAAAGAAAGAATGTGTGAATTAATTTGTCTCTTATTCTGACGAAAAGGAGAAGAAAGTCAACCGCTATCTTTGATTCAAATTAAAATCCTACTCGCAACAGATGAGGCTGGCTGCTAAAAGGGTCCCGCTCTTCAGTGGAAATGATATATGTAAACTATGTAATGCGAATGTTTTAGCAAAGCTGTGTTTAATTTTGTATCCTGACGAAGCGCATGAGAAACCTGCCTCTCCTTAGCTGTCTCGTTGAATCATATGGATATAATTTCTTCCATTTACGTTTTTCTGCTCTTTGCTGTGGTTGCCACAGGGCATTTGGAAGCAGGCAGATTAAATGCACATGTTCCTCCCATCGGCTGCGGGGACACTCGGCTCCATAGCCTCCACTCCGAACAGATCCTGAAGTGTTGGTGGTTTTCCTCGTTGGTCAGGGCAGAGAAAGACACCTTGTGATAAACCTACTCATTCCCCCAAACCCCCTTTTTCATACCTATAAAGTTATACAGGCTGCTTTTGAGCATTGGCACTTTAAACATGTTTTATTTGGCAGTGTTTTCTTTTGCCACCATTACTCTTTGCCCTTCATCGTGCCTGTCAGGCTTGGCTGTAAAGGAGCCTGGATGTATTAGGTAAAACTAATCACAGCAGAGAATCGGTCGAGGTTAGTCTTTGAGAACCTTTTTCTCCTTTTATGGGGGGCCCTATGAACATGAGTAATAGTGAATTTCATGCTAGTAAGCAGCCATAACAGTCGAATCCCATCTCCCCATCATTAGTCAGAGGCCTGATCTACAATTACTGCCCAGGGCCAGAGAGATATATCAGTGCTGAAGGAGATTCCCTCGCGTCTGTAGCAACCGCGGAAAAGCTGGACTGTCAGGAATGAAAACCCTAGAGCTTATTCTTGTGGGAAAAAAATCTCCTGTAGTTGATGACCTTGGCTGCAAGGTCTGTTGTCAGATTTTTTTTCCCCCCAAAAAACTCTACCTTAAATGTAATTCTCTCCTCTCTCAGCATTTCTCTTCTTACACCATTCATTAAAGCTTTTAATCAGATTTCTGTCCTACATGTCAGCAGCCATATTTCCCTGTGACACCCCTCCATAACGGCTGGTTTGTTTCCATGATCCGCAGCTCCTGCAGGTTACTAATGAGCCGCTGCATGTGAGGAGGGCCGCACACTGCTGCCTTTTAGCCCCGACACTGTTTGGCCTTTTCCCTGCCAGTCAGGAGTCATTTCCCATGAAGGCCTCAGGCGCGCCTCACCTCCACTCGCCTGCATGCTGGGCCCATAATCTGTCTGTTGTGATCAGCTGCCTGTCCAGCCTTTCAACCCGCTCTCGCCCCCTTCAGCCATGTCAAGACCCCGCTGTCATCCCGAATGTTTACTGAGCTACTGAACCCCCCACTCAAAGAGTGAGATGGTGTCAAACCGGGATCAAATCCCTCCACACTGCCAGTGCCGCTCCCCTCATGCAGTGATCTGCCGGTTTACCTTAGACGGACGTTTCAGAGAGGAAAACTAAACATGTTTAAAGCAATTAATGTGATTAGTGCCGTCTAAACTGTTTTCATAGATAATATCAAAGCTAAAATCAATCCTGTGTCAGAAGCTTCAGCCACTCTGTTTATGCCACTTTAACCTGTGTGTTCATTACTTTCTAAACAGTTTATATATTAGGCAACCCCTTATGGACGGTACAGAGAGCCTACTGACATGCTTTAGAGTCTTATATCATCACTCTATTTTTAACTTTGGTCAATTTAGTGGGAATCAAACCCAAAACCTCAGATGTATAAATGCCATGGGTCACTTTTTTGTTTTTTACCAAAATAAGACCACATACAGACCACATCAACTGTTAAAACAGTTTCACATCCTTTATCCTTCAGTCAGCATTACTGGGCTTTAACTGCACATCCACATATCCAAACCCGAGTAGGTTTTTGACAATTTACAAACTCGCAGAAATAAGTCATTTTCACCAGCAGATTGGCCAAAACAACTTACTGTAGCATAAGATTTTTCATGCAGGGTTCTGGGAAGTGTCCATGCCTGGAGGTGGTGGTGTCTATGTTTCCCAGCAGGCAGGAAAACCTCATGCTCAGCCGTCTCCCTGCTAGTCCAGCTTCCAGAGTAATAATACGCTCTACACGATTAACACGGTTTCCTCCACGGACCCGTAGCTATAATTTAGCCTCAAATTTGTATTGCGGAAAAGAAAGCAATGAAAGAGTGATTATTCCCTTATACATAAATACACACATTTGGCATGTCAATAATAGGCGTGTTTGTTTTCCAAACTCAAATGCTCGGCGCCATATTTCAGGAGTCAGCGTAGACCGTGTCTGTCATGACTGGTATGGCAGTGTGGATGTTCCTCTGTGCTGAGATTTTTATTAAACTTTCCCACCCTCACCGCGTCTCTCGTTTCCATCTGAAACATTTGATTGGCATGACTTTAGAATAATATGTTTCTGCTCTACAACCCTGTGCGATGTGAACTCATTTTCCAAGCCTGACAGAATGTGTGTTGATGAATTCGGGTTTTTTATTCATACAACATTTCAGTCCTCTGCCTCATTGTGACTTATGTGGCGCTGACTAGTCAATAAGTAATTCATGTTGCCATGCATTTCTTCTGATTATGTCTCAGCTTTAACCACACCATCCAAAGCACAGGTCCAAACGTAGCTGATAAGATGGACGCTAAGTGCCACAGTCTTGTACGTTAGGCTGTTTGTTGAACCTCCTTTCAAATACAGATTGAAATTTGTCGAAATCAGTGAGCATTAAAGACTGCAACCAACATAACACCCCTAGTCTGACCCTCCCTACAAATGGCCACTAAAAACAGGAAAGGCTGAGAAACATGGCGGTGCAACATGGTGGACTCCGAGGAGTTGGTCCTTCTCCCAAGTCCCCATGAATATAGCCCGGCTTTGAAACCAATTTGTCATAGTAGCCAAACCGTGTAATTATAACGTCAGATGATGCAGAGGGGCCCATAAAGACCTTACCATAAGCCTTGGGAGCTTCATAACGCCCACCAAATTACTTGTTTCGCTATTAGAATTTGATTAATTAGGTCTGACAATATTTAGTAAGTCTAGAAAAGCTGCACATTTAAATAATTTTTCCCCCAGACTCTGGGGCCCACAATGCGGAAGATCTGCAGCGGACCGGGGTTCGACTCCCGGCCTGGGTCCCTTTGCTGCATGTCACTCCCCCTCCCTCTTAACCTGTTTCCTGTCATATCTTCAACTGTCCTGTCAATAAAGCCAAACAAAAAACATAAAAAATAAAAAAAAAAAAAGATGTAAAAAGGCTCTAAGGTAATTACAAACACAATTCTTTGTGTCAGGTGTTGAAAACATAATTAGGAATATTATAGTCCATTTGTCCTACACAATAGACTTTTAATTGAGGTAAGGAACATAATGTTCTGATGTGACTCTGATATGGTTTTTGGTGCACATATGTTTGAGTTTTTTCAGTAAAATCCACTTCACAAGCTAAGTTTAAATTGTTGGTTTGTTGTCAAAAAAAAAAAAAAATCTAATCGTAAGGGAAGAGAAGGTATCTGTACCATCATGTTGACAGGTTGATTTGTTTCCAAACTCATCAGCCCAATGGTCTTACAAACTTGATGAGGAGCTGTTCATGGTGCAGCCATAATCGGGCAGATTAAGACTCTCTTACTGAGTCACACAGGCACATACACCCACAGATCAGCCTGGTCACCCAACACGGCTCTACCATGACTGGCTTAGGTTTCGCCTATATTAAATGGAGCCTCATTGAATAGAAGGCCCTGCCTGTGCTGTGTGAGTGAATGAAGGAGACCAGGGATGAGTATTGAGCCCAGATGATGCTGAAGGCCCATTAGAAGAATGGTGTCACTCTCTCCTTAGCCGTAACCTGACCTGTTGTAGACAGGCTTCACTAAAGGTCAGGCTACAATGCACAGTAGAGACCGCAGTGCCTCGACAGTTGAAGTTGTCCATGAAGTTGTATTTGTTGAGGTCAGCTTAGCCCTTTGAAAGAACTTGGTTTTTAAGAGAGATTTAAGAGTAGGGAAGCTTTTTTGTGCTATACAAATAAACTTGCCTTGCCTTTGTTGTAGAATATATTGTCTGACAAAGTGGAAACTTCAGAGTTTGAAGACAGAGTCGTTCCACCATGTTCTCATCACACCGAAAGCCTTCCTGGCTGCCTGCTTCTCAGTGGTTTTAACCTTATATTTAGGTGCTTGACATAGAATGAATGTCTCATTGTCATCTGTTGACACAATGAACATTTCTTGAATCTTATTATCTTATCTTTCTCATTGTATTTATATTAAAAAAATATTGGCAGATGAATAGCACTCACAACACAAGTGTAGGGAGGTGAAGCTGGAGTCTGTTACTGTAAGTGTACAGAAGAATAATTACACTTAGTGAATAGTAAAAAGGAAAATAAATAAACTAAATAAAGATATCATTTTTTTATATCATGGTTATTATCAATACTGGTATACTGGTGTCACCCCAAGTAAAAATATTGTTTCAAATGTGCTGATGTGTTTTGGTCTGACATCAGTCATATTTGTCTGATCTTCAGTCAGTTATTGCCAGATACAAATAGGAATGTACAAAAGGGACATTTAGTTCCTGAGTTGAGTTCACCTTTCTGTATAGTTTGTGGATCATTTTGTCAAAAAGGGTTGGTGGTTTCTCTAATTTACTTCATCAGTTTATACTCTTTCCCACCTCTCTGTAGTCCTTTGTCTTCACCTTCACGTGTCCAGCTGTCCTCTGCGTCTCTCTTTGTAATGTAGTCGTACAAGCCATGCATCTGAAGTCTTCGTAGGCTCACAGGCGATGGATGCCAACATGAGCTCCTCACTTTTGTACCCTGTGACTGTTAAGTTTAGATGTATTGATGTCAAGGTACTGCTGAATATATAATTGAGAAATTACTAACATTGAGCTATGCCTCCCATACTCTATGTGACTCTTTACACAGCAGCCACTGTAGGGGGTCTTGACATTGACCGCCTCATCAACCAATCACCCATGTTTTCTGCCTAAGAGCAGCAGTGGACATGCGAGACGCTTCATGAATCATTCACGTGTTAACAAATCTGTGGTGTTCATTGGCTGAGTGGTTTGGATCAAATGGGCCAAGCTGGGTCGGATATGAGCTTGTTTACAGTCACTGTCACTTGTCAGTCTAATGCACTATACACAGCAGAACACTTATCTGAAGCTATGCATTACAGCCCATTAACCGCCGCTGTACGACACACTCCAGTTTCCCGTGCAATTTAGATGCAGCAGCAGAAGCCTTGAGGCAGGTGTACTGTCACGCTCGCCACTGTCTTTCAAGTGCACGTGGTTTTCAACAAAGGTCCTCGGAATGGCCGCGTAATTCAAGAGCCATGGAAAAAATGCTTGCGATTATACCACCCATGTTCTTAAGCGTCTCTCACTTTTCCATAGCCGGTGAATATGTGGTGTAGAGTGAACTCCTCCAGCTGTGCGAGTGATCAAGGGACTGAGGAAAAGAGTGGGACAGCTTCTTTCTGAGTCACACACGCACACATATACAGAGCCCACATTGTACCAGAATTTACCAGCTTCACAAAGATTGATTTCTTTTTTCTGTGTGTGTGTGTGTGTGTGTGTGTGTGTGTGTGTGTGTGTGTGGGTGTGCTTCTCCCTGTATATGTGTGTGTGGGCACATGTTTATTTCCTTGTGTGGTCCCCTGCATACCTGCCTGAGTGTGGTTGTCTTTGTGCATGTGTCGGTGTGTGCATGCATTCCTGTGTCGTTGTTGTGTGTGTATGTGTGTGTGTGTGTGTGTGTTGTCTTCCTTCCTCTACAGTTCGAGGGCTGTAACAAAGCGTTTTCCCGTCTGGAGAACCTGAAGATCCACCTGAGGAGCCACACAGGAGAGAAACCGTACCTGTGCCAGCACCCCGGCTGCCAGAAAGCTTTCAGCAACTCAAGCGACCGCGCCAAGCATCAGCGCACTCACCTGGACACGGTCAGAAACCAAGTCTCTGCTCTGTCTTACCTCCCAAAGTCTCTTCAGAGCAGATTAATGGTTAACCTGTGTTGAGCCAACCGTTAAAATAGTCTGGGTGGTCACTGTGTTGCAGAAAGGATGGCTGCATGAAATTATAGATTATAAATGTGCAGGTACAAGCTGCAATAAAATTTCTACAAAGTCCATTCAGGGATTAGATTGTATGCTAAATTGCAAATTTAATTGTGAATTCCAGTCAGTTTATGTGTGGGTGTGTATGCTCGTACTGTATCCCTCCATCGCTTTTACACCCACATTAAAAAACTGAGCTGCCGTCCAAGTCTCAATGCTTATTTTTCACATCTTGACAGTGTTAGACTTTAATTTGCTGTCACCCAGTGAGCAGTGTGGCATTCTCGCCCGCTGTACGCTGGCAGTGACATGCCACAGATCATTAAACGATCAGTTCCATTAGCCGAGTTGCAGCTTGGGCCGCAGCAGACTTGGATTGGAGCTGCGGGCTCAGACAGAGCTTCGCCTGTTTCTCTGACCTGTGGAAAGGAAAGGAAAGGTTGAGTCAGCCATCGCTGCCACTCGTCATGTCTCAGTAACCCAACCAATACTTCACTTTATCACCATCCGCATGCCAACACAGCCAGAGAGTAAACAAGTTGTTTTCCTAAAATTATGTACTTTAGTCATTTCTACTCTTGTCAACGATATCAATACAACCACCTCTTGTTAATATCTGTATATTTGAGACTAATACTCAATATAGCAATAACAAGATTTAATCATATAAATCAAGGATATTATTGGGATATACTGATTTTGTAATCTGAATTTAATTAATTAGTGAAGACTGCGTTTATTTATATATATATGTATATATATATGTATATGTATATGTATATATATGTATATATATGTGTGTGTGTGTGTATATATATATATATATATATATATATATATATATATATATATATATATATATATGTATCCTCTAAGTTATATTCAGTCAAGTCAATTAACTTTTCTTTACAATATATACCCTCAAAAATATAATATTTGTTTCAGAAGTCTCTACAATCTGAATATCATATAACTCCTCAGACACTTGATTAAGTCCCATATTTACTTTTCTGTGAGAGAATGAAACTCTCCAAACAACTCTTCAACTCAATTAAGATCATTTACCAGATTCAATAAGATATGGAACTAAATTTGATTGTCAGAGCTATTTATTTGTAAAGCCTTTAATTTGTTCACCCTCTCATGTCCATTGTCCAAATCCATTTAATTCAATTGCTTAACGTAAAAGAAAACAAACACGTCCAATAAAAAGATTGCAACTATCCCAATTAACAATACAAAAAATATTTTAAAAATTCTTGTCACGTGTGGAAACAGAGAGAGAGCTTTTTAATCAAATTGATTAAAATGTTAACTCTAAGTTTGTTCTTTGACATGATGGAAAGTACTCCTGACTTTTAGTTTTCCTTCACTCATGTCAGAGAGTTGGATTCTGGGTAGATGCACAAGTAATGAGACCGCCAGAGAGAATAAGATGGTAGAACAATAGCAGTAGTGGCAGAGAGTGAGATTTTTTTTAAATCGGTAAACTCAAATTTACCACTTTCTGTGAAAATTAAGAAATTAAATTAGATTCATTTTAAGTTTATTTTAAAAAAAAATATATATATATATATATTTATATTTCCAGAATATTCTAGCCACCAATGCTTTTGGTCCGTGTAATAGTAAATCATTCATAACTTTTACCTAAGTACAGTCCTGAATGCAGACTTGTGTTATTCTATCGGTTAAGAGTTTTCTTCCACCACCCACTCTTTCCACAGTAGGACAAATGATACAGCTAATCTGGGACCCCGATGCTTACGGCTTCACATTAACACCCTGCTAAGGCGTTCTCTGTGCCTGCCCAGCCGCCGGCCCTGCCAAAAACACTTTGGGGAAAATCATTTTCAAGCTTTAATGATATTTATTCTACACAGAAGTTGTGCTTGATTTCTTTTTCGCTCAAGGTTCTGCGCTGTATTGGGGTACGTTGCTTGGCAAAACAAACATGGCGAAGATGAGTGACACTGTAAGCGTCTTGCAATAACAATGGCTTATTTACAGAGGAGGTTGAGGCACGGAGGCAGAGCTAATAAAGACGCGTATCCCCTTACACTTTAATGGCCAACTTATATTCCTGAGGATGAAAGAAAAATTGCCGTGAGGGGAAAAATCCCTCAATCAGCTAGCTACATGCTATATTTGCTTGGTTAATGAGAAGAATGTGAAATGATGAGAAAACTCCATGACTTTGCAGTCGTTTTACAGATGTCATGTCTGCTACACTAATCCGCCTCCTTAAAACCAGTCTGTCAGCATACACACTGACATACAGACTGATGGTGCAGAGAACCACTAGATACCACACACAATATCCTATATATAAGATTTGCCATTACTGAACAGTTCTATTTCATAATCGTGCAAACAACATGCCCTGCTTTTCTTAAATACTGAGTGTTTTAAATACGTCGTCAAGTATTAATATTAATCATGTCGCATAATGTTGTGAGTACCAAAGAGAGGGGGTTCTTTACCTGATTGGGAAATGAAAAGGAGGATAAACCAGCCTTCCTGCCTGAATCTAAAAGAAAATCTACAGGGAGACAATTTGGTTTTGAAATATTTTATAATGGATCTTTTCTTTTTTCTTTTTCATGCTTTTTTCCCTCTTCTTCTTCCTTCCAATTCTGTCCTCCTCAGCTGAAAGGTAGGACTTTAACTTTGCCTTCACTACAACAGATTTCATACCTAATGCGTTTTACTTTTTCTTACTCACACCCTCGTTGCCTGTATCTCTTTCCTTTCCTCACAATAAGTGAATTTAAACGTATTACGCACTTTAAACTGATATGACATATATTTCTTTCTTTGCAGAAACCATATGCATGTCAGATCCCTGGCTGCACCAAGCGCTACACAGATCCCAGCTCCCTACGCAAACATGTCAAGATCCACTCGGCCAAAGAACAACAGGTGCGTAGAAAGGTAAGATACTTTCTAAAAACTAGAATTTCTCAAAGTTACTTGTTTTTGGCATTAAATTTTTATTCTTTAGTGGTATCTGTTAGCTGTCCCAGAGTAATTGATAGTCCTCATGCAGTCTTTATTTACACTTCAACAACAAGAATTACAAATTAAAATGGCGCAGTATCAACATACTGTAAAAGCCACGAGAACCAGAAAACAAATGAAATGACACTACAAATACAACAACAGCCCTCACAAGAAATGGGAACGAAATCTCCAAAAACACACTGCATCAAAAAATAAACAAAAGCAAACAAAAAAGCAAAAAAAAAGATAGGTCATTGTACTTTTCTTTGATTGACTTCTTTAACAAATGTCATCATTCGATAAGGGCAACTGGAAGGTAAATTAAATACTTACTTAAAGCTGGCTGTAAATTCATTTGGGACTACAATTTTAAAAAGGAATCTCATCCATCGCATTTTATTTTGATTTAGTACTAATTTATTTTGCAGTCAAAACAAATCATAGTTTACATTTACACTGTACATACATATGGTTGCCTATGCCTATATATCATGTAGATTATGAAGAACGACTGTGGACCTTTTTCTCCCAGCAGGACTTTAGGGTAGAGCTACAGATTTTACAAACAGACCTCTCTATGTAATCTCTCGTGTCCTGATGTGCATTATCCACAGATCCGTCTAGTTGGTTTAATTGAGGGTTTTGTGAGGCCTGGGTGGTAGAATGGTATCTTTGAGAATCGTTTCCCCCACAATAGATCAGGTTTGACCACATTTCATCATGTTCATGGTCAAAAAGCCTGTTCTTTCCCGGACTGGAAGCGGGTAAATAAGAGAGAATGGGCTCATTGTTGTGGAAGGGGCTGGATAGTGGCAGGCTGGATGATGTGTTCTTTTGCTTAGCGTCGTAAAGGGAAACACATGTGTGCTTGTAGCATTGTTAATAAGCTGTACTGCGGAATACCCCAGTGGCCAGATGTTATGGACAAATGTCAAACAAACGCTCTTACTCCACTCTTGGAGCAGCCTGGAGAAAAACTGCTAGGAGTGTCGCTGTGGGGAAAACAGAATCCCAATTACATGTGATGAATGTTCTGCAGGAGCACATGCGCACACACATTTCCTGACACACGGTATCTGAGTGTGAAATCATAACGTGGACGATGCCAGCTGTGAAACTGTTGAGCAAACCCACGCTGAAAAGTAAGCTGGCCAGATATGTCTTAAAAGATATAACTCATGCACACTTTAAATGATATAATTGTTATCTGTCCACTTGGCTCTTTGCTGTCGATGAACTCTGTGGGAATAATCAGAGGGTAAAGTAGTTTTTTGTTATAATGCTGAAGAATGTTTCCAACCGCAGTCCAACCACAAAATCAAAATGTGGAATTGATTTTCACGGAATAACAATGGATGGATTTGTGGATGGATGGACGGACTGGAGGACACAAGGAGACAGATGGACAGATTGATACGGTTGGAATGATGATGGAGAAAAAACCTGGTGAACAAAATCAAACCTGTCATCTGTCTTTTAAACATACACTTGACTCGTGTTGGTCCACATGACTTGAGGCAACACTGCCAGGTTTTTATGCCTCTTGGCATTGTAAAGTTATCGCCTTTTATTATTATACGCTCTGCTGATAAATATGTCTTATTTAAGATAGTTAATATCCCAGCATGATGATTAAATACAAACTTGATAAACAAACAGTTTACATGTTGATTTCCTGATGAACTGAAGGCACATATGGTGGATTGAAAGGATTTGGAAAAAGTTGCAGCAGCTGTTGTTAATGGCCCAGTGTTAATGATTTAGGGGGACAATCAATTGATAGAAATGAATTATAATATTGATAATTATGTTTTCTATAGTGTATAATCACGTGAAATAGAGAATCTTTGTGTTTTCATTACCTTAGAATGAGCCTTTCAGATCTACATTGAGAGCAGGTCCTCTTCCACAAAGTCCGCCATGTTTCTACAGTAGCCTCAAACGAACGGCTAAAAGTTGCCATTACTGTTTAAGCATTTTGGCAGCCACCATAGAGGAGGGTGAGGCGAGTACTATTACATCCTTCACACTGGACCTTTAAGCTCAAACTGAGACTAGTTACTAACATAACTTAACTATATTGCTATAGTAACTGCCAGGCAGACAAAGTTAAAGTTAGCTTGCTACTATATTACAGATGAACCCTTTAAGTTGAAGAATAAAATAGGTAATTGAAAGTGGTCGAGATCTGGTACCGCACTTGATGTTAGAATGTTTAGATGATGTTGTAAACTGGGTACATTTTGAATAACGGTGTCGATTAGTTTAGCATAATTGCATATTCATTTATGATAATTAAGGAGCATGTCACTCAGTGCAACAATGAGGATCTTTGATTGACAATTAAGGTCTACAGCACAAAAGATAAGTATGATATGGATGAGTAGTAGAT
Source organism: Diplodus puntazzo (assembly GCA_963678695.2). Taxonomy (NCBI): domain Eukaryota; kingdom Metazoa; phylum Chordata; class Actinopteri; order Spariformes; family Sparidae; genus Diplodus; species Diplodus puntazzo. Next base: position 12,526,983 of record OZ023163.1, on the reverse strand, counting down.
CTATTGTACCAGATCATGTCCACTGACTGTTTGTCCACAGAGTGGCATCTGATACTGAAGTCCTTAAGTTGATTTCTCCCCTTCCTGTCAGTGTCTTTATTCTGGCACAACATGCTGTATTTGTTTAACGTGTCTTTTTTACTACCTACTTCTGATAGTCAGCTACAGTCCTGTTGCAGTCCTTGTGTTGTGTTCAGAGAAGGTAAATCTTGTCTCTCCTGTAAAGGAAAAGATGCGGTTGTGAGTACAGTCCTGGTGTGTACCTCAGCAGCTGTAATGTTTTATTACATAGAAAGCCCCTGATATATAAGACAGAGGTCGGCTGTTCCACTGATCCACGCGGCAGATGTCCCATTTCTCAAACTGATACAAGTTGCCTTAGGTTTCTTCTGTTTCTTCTGCATGCCGTGTGATCGACTCTCCAGCTTAAGTGTGTCTTAAGTTGCCCCCATTACTGTTGGCAGGTAGAGAAACAGAAGCAATCTCACATTGGCTCTGAGTTGGTACCATGATCACTTACCACATTGTCCCAGGCCAACAAATGACTCAAAAAGTAGTGTATGATCTTCTCTCTGGTTCCCCCTGACTGAGAGTGTATTCTCATTTGCTGAGTTACTGTTTCAAATCAACATTACAATCACATTATTACAAAAAGAGAAAACAAAACACACCCCATATAGAGTCGGACCTACAAATAGACACAACTGAAGCTTTGCTTTGTTCTCGGGGTTGTGTAATCTTGCAAACCAGATGGAGTTCTCTTGAAATGACTCAACATCATTTCTTGTAAACATGTTTCTGTTTATTCTCACATGACAGCTCCGGCCCTGTCCTCACCTGGAGCAGGACGTTCTGAGTGACTGTCTGTCCATGCAGCACCTCCAGAGCTCCAGCTCCTCGCAGCACCTCTACAACGGCAAAGATGGACGCTCACCTGGACTGGGCCAAGACATCTTTACAGGTGCACACAGGCCGCTGCTCTGTCATTTAACACGCTGATAATGTAATCTAATACCTCAGGCTCTCTCTTTCAGTGTACTTCTCATCTGTTATTTTTCCACTGAAATCATTGTTAAAGATAGATTTGCAAATTTGAATAACAACAGAACAACAAGTCACTCGGGGAATTACATGGATCATTTTTTATTATTACCAGAAGGTTTCATCAACTGGTAGCCATTGGTCTTGTGTCAGTGGTGCTTTTTCCCCCCAGTCCTTTAGCTTTTTTTTTTTTTTTTTTTTTTTTTTACATGTTATTATGTTGTTGTTTTTTGCAACATTCCTTCTGAGAAATTACAGAGATTAAGTACGATGCAATTCAGAGGGATCTTATATCATAGTACTTGTTGTAGCACTTACGTACAATTTCTTGAAACTGTTATTTTCTGACATTTCCAAGAAAAACATTTTTGTCTCCACATCCAACTCTATGACGTCTAACTACCTGCCTCCTTTTGACCTTGGGAATAGTGAAGAAACAGATTTTTCCTGGAAAATGAATGTCCCCAAGTTATATTTTTGAGTCAGATTTTGGAAACTCTCCTGCATTCCTTTTCCAAAAGGCACACCAAGCTTATATTCATTTTGCTGGCCATAACTTAAAACTGGTCATATTGAGCTGGTTTGAAGTTACTATAATATGTTTCCTGTTTAAAGGGTAATGCCACAATTTTTACACATATGTGAAACAAAGCTGCATAAAGCCTTTTGTGGCTACGGAGTAAGATGCATATAATCTGAATCACATCCAGAGATGCACTCAGTAAAGACATTGCATTCTGGGTAATGTAGGTTTTGAAAAGGAGTCATGGTATAACAATGCACTCCTACAGCACTGTTGGACTCATTATGATTGTTCATAAAATTGTCAAAATGGATACAGCATAACCAGAGATATTGTTTTCTTTTATTTCACACATGCTTGCTTACATTATTACAAAATATGTTGCCTACATTACCCACAATGCAATTTAGCCACATAGTGACATCACTGGAGGCATTTCATCAGATGACATGCAGCTTCCTCTTGAGCCACAAAAGGCTTTATACTACTTTGTTCACATGTGCAGTAGCACTCCCATAGACCTGGAAACACACTTAATGTGTAAATTTGGTGGAGTTCCCCTTTGATACATATAAATCAATTTGTATCTGACATATACAGAAGCCCCGAGAGGCAAGAGAGACATAGAAAATGTGCGGATTATTTTATTTTTTTAAGTCCGACTGTGTCTCTCCTTTGTTTATGACTTAAGAATAGGTAAGAAAAAGGCTTCATCTGTGGGTGACCTTTTTAAGTTTCTTAAATATTGCTTTCATCTGATCTGTGAAACAGGAGGCAAAAAAGGTTTTTTATACTATATATCTGTGGTAAAAACAGGTGAAAAGAGTTTTAACATGACAACATTTTCAATCTGTGTCACACAGACAGGAAAACAATTTAGATCAGACTTAAACATAGAACGTTGGGTTATTTTTCTTACTTGCCTCTAGCGACTTCTATATATACATTTTTAATATTTTGAAAACCACAAATCTAACTTACAAGTTTCTCACGACACCTTCTTTATTTCAAATCTTCATATAACATTCTAGACCATAAGTCAATAATAGCATGGCTTCTTAAAATAAACATATTTTAATGAGTAATACCTCACACGTGCAATACAACATGTCATGTGGTGCCGGTAGTAGCATCATTCTCTGTGGTTGAGCAATTCCCAATGAGAATGCAAGAGACTGGCCATGTATCAAAATATTGATGGCCAGGGAGTATTTGTTCCAAAACAGAAGAATGGGCCAGCAAGTGAGGTCTGACCGCCAGAAATCCCAACACCTGGCAAAGCAATCACCAAGTCATTGGTGGTAATCAACAGCCATGTCGACAGTCCTGCAGATGTATTATGGTAATTTTCAGTCTGTAAAAATCAAACATATGGCGCCTTTGGTCAAACATAAACAAATTACACCACCATAATTTGTCTTCAATTGCTTATACACATTTTCTATCAACATTTTAGCTGTTGGACTGCACTTGGACATTTAAGTTTTGAAGGAAGTGTTACGACCTTGCACTTTCGTTTGTTTGGTTTTTACCTCATAACCGCATCATGTTAAACTGTCATCTTGTCATGCAAAGACTGCAAAAACCATTACCAACAGCAACAAATAGAAACTTTTATTCATCACATGTGGCTTTTAAACCTTCATTCTCCTAATTGATGAATTTGACCGTCGCCAAATGTCAACAGAACATTGCATCGGGAACAAGAGAGATATAAATGAATCATTATAACAATCTTAAGGACAAGAGAGTTGCCCCGCAGCTTCCTCAGTTTATGGACACATCTGTCCTTGTTTTCTGCCTGTACCCGGTCCAGACTCCCCATCGCTTTCTGTTGTTGTTGCTGGAACTCCAGCGCACCGTTGACGACTGTGAACGCTCAACTTGTCTTTGAATGTGGAACCAGGCCTCAGAGTCTTGGCTTTTCCCCCTCTGCCTCCCTCTGTTTCTGAGTGGACGTTTCTTGCTCTCTCGTTTTAAATGTCTTAAAGCCCGAAGGAGCTCTCTCGTGAGCTACTGCCAAGTCATTCAGAGATGCAGTGTTATTCGAGGCCAGCAAAGATGTTGCAGGTTGGCATGCAGGATCTCCATTTACACGAATTCCGCTTTGTTCCCGAGCCAATAGGATGCATGGAAGAGGTGGGGCAAAGTGGGCAGCCATCCCATCATTAACACTTGTGGAGCAGAAAATGAGTCATGCTTCCAGTCAGAGCTCAACTTGTTTTCCTGTTCGCCTCTTATAAGTCTGCTCTTATTCACATGACTGCAGCGAGACTTACGAGAAGCCCCTCTCTGTTTTATAGAGCATAATTAGGGTGTTCGCTGATTAACCAGAGGAAGGACTCATCATCGTTTTACATGCTCCTGCTGTTATGCCGAATTGCTGATATAACCTACATCTCCCTCTCACACAGAGCTTTCTTCCTGAACTTGACCAGAGCCAATCCACAGCATGTCCACAACATAATCCTCTACTAACCCTTAAAGAGTGCCACCAGATCCCCCCTCTCTCGCCCTCCACAAGGAACTAGCGATGAAATTGAGGCAATCACAGCCATTATTTGTCGACTGTTTTGCCGGTCTGGTAGCAGATGTTGGGGCTAAAGGGGAAAACATTTAAGGTCTGTGATTGATGATTTGGGGGTAATGAATCAAGCTTGTAGCCATTTCAGAGTGCTGTCAGATCAGGCCTCGGCATGCTTCCACTTGAGAACAGCTGGACTTGCAAACGGCAAAACCAGGAGCACCGATCTTTTCTCTTCCTTTCATCTCCTCCTGTCTCCTCTGCTCGTCGCTGGTTAACTGCCCCAGACAGTCCTTGCGGATGCTGGGAAAGAAATCAGCAGATAAACGGAGGGGAAGATGGCGAGAGTAGATTTATTGTGTTGGGAGAACAAGTGGAGATCAAGTATAACTTCTTAGTAAGATTCACTGTCCACAATGTCTAGTTCTTGACTGAATATTTAGAATTCACTATGATTTGCCACGAGTCTCTCCCTGGAGCAACATTTTCGCATAAAAATGGTGGAAACTTGTCAAAGGAACTGATGGAAAGGTCAGATTTAGTACAGCAGATTTGTCGACTGATATGTCCAAGTGCGGCTCCCAAGACTGGTAGACATATGTGCAATGTGGTGACAAATTAACAGGGATTTCCTGGAGAAAAGTAGTCCAGCAAATACGGCTGAACGCTAGCAGCTTCCAGCTTCTGAATGAAAAAATATTTACTGATTTTCAGTTTAATATGACAGCAAAATGAGTACCTTTGGGTTTTGGGCTACTAGTCAGACAATGAAGACATTTTACAACATCATCTTGGGAACTTGTGAACTTGTGATGGGCATTTTCCACTGAAAAATAACCCATTAATACATAAACAGTGATTATAAGTTGCAGCCCTGGTTTGCAGTGCATCCTGAGTCCACAGATTGCAACAATCAAACAAAAGTTGGCAACATGCAGCTGGCTCCGGTAGAGAATGAAACCCCCTAGCAGACCACCGTGTCATCAAAATGTTAATCAAAATTTAGAAATACTCGATGATTGAAAAGTAAAAGATGTACTGGACCTGTACGAGTCAGGAAATTATACTATTCCCTTCTTTTTTTCGAGAAGTTTACAAAAATTACTTATTCAGAACAGCGTGAATGCAGACCTGAACATGCAGAAGTACATCACATATACACGTTCACGTGCTCACATAACCATAACCAGAGTGTCAGCATGCACACACACACACACACATGCACTAAACAGAGGTTATCCATTAACTTTTTCCCCCTTTTAAATGTCCTACTGTTTAAAGTCATTGTACAAACATGTGTAATGTTTTAGTTTATTATTGTGTATTAAGAACAAACAGCTAAAAAGGACAAACAAGGCCAATCCCTGTGGCAGCACAAACAATGTACCCTAAATTACAAACAGCTCAAACACAGAATTTCATTTCACAGAGCTCTCTGATTGGATGAAGGTTGTCAAAACAAAATCCCGTTGCCATGAAATGCCTTTTAATTTGTTCAAAGGACAAATGGAGCACGGGGCCCTTGGGTTTATTTGGCACATTTACTGAATTAGCTTTGTTCGTCTTACAGGCCTGTACACTGGCTCCAGCACCCCCCATCACAGCGCCTCCGTGGAGCTCCTCTCCCCGACCCCAAACCCCACCCCCTCCACCTCCGCCACTGACCTGCCCTCCCGACAACACCGACTGGACCGAGACCTCGGCAGCCCTCACCACCTGTCCCCACTGGCTGCCATGGATGGCCCAAGAGATGGGTGAGTCCTCCGTGTCACATGGATGTATTCAGCTGTGGCGATGTGTCATACTCACTCCGACACTCAGGGTCACTGTGGAGGGAGGCGAAATCGTAAATGTGCCAGAAGGGTGGGTAATATAAACATTAAATCTGGTAAAAGTGTACATTTTCCTGATTAATGAGAGGAAAATTCTATGAACAGTCATGTAGTTCTTTGTCACAATCCTGTCAAATGACCAAAAACTTCTTCTCAGTGAACTGAAATACGTGATATAAAGTCATGTTAAACCAGGTCAAACCTTTTCTAGCTAAAGTCATGAAACTTAGATTTAGATGAACAAGAGCAGCGTCTAAACAAAACAGAAATCACTGCAGATGACCATTTTTACACATTGACATGTAAGTATCCCCATAACTACAAACCCACGCAGCTCAGATGAACTTTCTTCCTCCTTTAATCACACTGATAGTATTATGATCCTCACACTGTGTTTCCATTGTTTTTCATCTATTTATCAAGGCAGAACCGCAGGGCGAACCCACTTAGATCATGTTAGCTTAAGCCTCTCGGTCCTGCTGACAAACCCATTTGGCTGTCTCTCTGGAAACAAACTCAAGTCCACAACCACTAAGACATCCCTGGTGGGAAGTGAGGCCGTGCTGGTCACCGCAGGGTCAACGTGACACATCACCGGCTCTATTTCTGGCACTGCGATCAGTGTTCATAAGGTCCCATATCTCCACTGGATACGACAGCATCAGCACGATGACCAAATGGCTTGGCCGGACATGAGTCACACTTTGATGAGGGTAAACTGTCGAAGCAGCGTGATAGGATCATCTTTGGGTATTTACGTTGTGAGGTGTTTTATCCACAAATTCTCTATGAAAACAGAAAACATTACCAAACATTCATGTTGTGCAAATCTGTTGGCATCCATGATTTACAGACCATCATAAACTGTGTTAGACACTTGATTTGTTGAGGGATTGTATGACAGATAAAAACAATGAACTGCATTTGATCATTAAAAGAAGATGCATCTGCCAGATTATTGTGTAAAGTCCAATTGGGCATACCTTTAAAGAGACTGAAGACAATTCAGTATTATTTAGTAAGTGTGCCAGAAGCCTATTGTAATATGTGACATCTCTGGCAAAGGCGTAAACGAGTTTCTTTTCAGTTCTGTTTTAAATTTAAAGAAAACATTCATTGACTGTAATGAAAATAAATTAATCACAGTACACAATACCACAAAATATTCACAAAGAAACCTGCGGTGCGTAGAAGAGCAGCTGTCTTGCTCAAGGACACTTAAGCCGGACTGGACAACGCTTTTCATGCATCTGTGTTGTTTTTCGTGTGTGTGTGCGTGTGTGTGTGTGCACGTGTGAGGGGCACAGCATGTTTCCTATTAGTGCTGATGATTTCCCCAGAGAGCCAGCGGAGCAGAGTTGCATAGGCCGAGTGTCGTCAGGAGGCACAGTGTGTACTGTACTAAACAATGTGCCGAAAACCAGGGAGGTAGAGAAAGAAAACAGTCTTTTACAGTTTAATAACATTGAGAAAGAGTGGATGGAATCAGGCATCATAAGCCCTGTGTAACAAAAGTGATCGTGTTACGTAAACATGCTTTCTTTTAACTCTGTGGTCTGCTCTTTGGGTGTCTGTGTGTGTATATACACTTTTACGAGAGTATACACAGCGCAGGCCTATGACAGAATGAGGTTTGATGGCTTTCTTACTCTCAGGGCCGCGCATGCATTTGTACTCGTGTGTGCGTGTCTCCGTGTGTGGGAGTGTGTGTGAGTGAGAGGAGTTTACATATAGTAATCCAGGAAACACACATGATTGCATGTGATTGGGGTGTGAGGCACAGCAGACGTCCAGCACAAACAGTGCAGCGGGCCTGCGCGGCGAAAGCGCCTGGATGTAAACGTCCGAGCGCCGCTCAGAAACGTCAGGTCGCCCTGGAAGCATCTGGAAGGTGAAGTGTTGTTTCAAGCCTTGAAAGCAGGAGGAGAACGCTGTTGAAATTACCTTGCGGTTTCAGTGCCTCTCTCTTGCGCCGGCATGCACAATTACCGGCTCGAGGAGAGAAATGGAAAGTGAAAGGACCTGAGTACGGGATGCTGTAAGAGTATTGCACTGGCAGGGAGACATATTGGATGTGAGATGTGGGCTCGTTCCGTTGGGTGCTTGATGAGGAACATCTGAGCATTGTGTGTGTGTGTGCGTGTGTGGTTACACATGTAACATAAGAGTCCATCATGCCATAAAAGTAATCTCCTGTGTTCACGTATGTATTTCCCACCTTAAGCTCCTACATTCTTCTGACGTGATGACAAAGCGGCATTGAAATTGCAGCAATTTCCAAATTTGCAGATTTCATCAAATCAAGATGCTTGACCTAAAAACACTCATAAGTACACACACACACACACACACACACACACACACACACACACACACACATACATACACACACACAAACACACTGTAGTGTGCCCTATCTGTTCATCACAGTGTGGACGGAGGGTGGGATGGAGGAGTCAAAAAGCGAGTCTGTGGCAGAGACCTACAGTGCACCTCGCCGGGCATGAAATGTCTACTCACATTTGCCTGAAGATGGAGCATTTGATTTACATGTTTAAAGCCTTGAGTATACAGACTGCTGCCAAAGTCAATATCAGCGCCGCACTTGTTTTTCCCAAACGGTTTAGCAGGACATTAAACATTTTGACAAAATTATCAAACTAACCTGCCTCTAGTGTGGCAGCCTCTGACCTCATAGCTAAATGTGTTGACTCTGGCTCAAATGTGCCATTTAGACTCTTTTGACTTTGTATATACCAGTGTCATTTTTCTGAAGCTAATATTAAAATATGCCAGTTAAAATACATTTAGTGATCGGCATGGCACGAGTGCATGTGCGTTTGAGTGTGTGAGTCTCTCTCTCATAGTGATGGCTGTTCCACCATGGCGGCCTGTGCTCACAGAGAGATGGGTGGTAAATGTTGTCATTCACTGCTTCAGCCGTATGTGGTTATATAATTGCGGAGGGGAGAGTCTCCCGCCTTCACCTGCCTATTGATATTAGAGCCCCTCTGCAAATATTGGTGCGAGTTGGTTTGATACCTCAGCAGTGATTGACACGGGCTAATTGAGTTAGAGTGGCGGCAGAGAAGGTACAGAGCTACATTAAGAGTTCCTGCTCTGAAGGGGGACGTTCACGGCTCGTAACTCAACACCGTCTGTCTTCCAGCCATTATCATTGCACAAATGATCCAGAAAATGAGTGTCTATCTCACAGCCCAAACAAAAACATTTTTGAGGTAGTTGCTCATGGCAGCGTGTGGTCAGTCACTCATTTTGTGGTGCGCGGTTGTAAAATGTTCAGCCTTCAATTAGTCCCGTCTACACAAACAGTTAACGCACAGAAAGGATTCACATGATTTACTGTCAATATTCCGCCAAGACGGGTGGTGATTAAGGACGGATCCTATGTGTTTAAGGTAGTTATCTCTCCTGAGCCCTGGCTGTGCTCTTCACACTGAGGCCTGCAGGGCTGGCTTAGCTTTAGCTTAGCTTTAGCCTGGATGCTGTAGTCTGTCTCTCAAGCACTGCATTAGCTTTCTAACCAGAACCAGAAGTGTTCCCACCAGTCTGCGCCAAAGAAGCCCCTGTCATCCATCAGAGGGGCTTAATACTCAGCTACAAAGGGGGGAGATGAGAGGGGAGGTGGAGGGTGTTTGTTGAGAGCGAAGGGTCTGTGGAGGACAGGGTCTGATCCTCGCTCCCTGGTGGGACAGTTAGCTACAGGTGAAGGAAGACGAACGAGGAGCAGAGCAGGACTGCTCATGAATCTTCCCTCTGTCCCATCACGCCCCAGTACAAAGAGGCAGGAGTCCAAGCGCAGCTTCTCTTTAACACAACAAGAGTACATCAACTTGGGAGTAATGTTTCTGGATCATAGTTGTGGTTGATGTACAAGCACACATGCCTGAATACAAGTCATCCTGTCTGGACTTCAGGGTCCAGTTTACGTTGGAAATCCTTTTCATCTTTCTGTCGAGGCTTTACTGAGATCAGAGTTTAGTCATAAACAAATTCCATTCCCACCATGACGTCAACTTGCCCTTATTACTCACAGAAAGTCACTGAGCCACTCAAGTCAAAGTCACCGAGCGAGTGAGGTCTCATTAAACATCTAGCTCATCACTGTAAAAATGTCTGTATAAACATCATCTCCTAAGACCATCTTCACGCAGATGAGGTCACATGCTATAGTAGACAGCACACAAGGGTATTTTAGCTATCTGTCCACACTCTCCCCAACCTCGTCAACCTTCCTAATATTTTTAAAATTGAGTCCATTAATCTGATAGCCTCACCTTAAATTCCCCCCCCCCCCCCCCCCCTGCCAACTCTACCTTCAGGAATCAACGGGTCACCGGTCAAATCACTCTCTCACTGCAGCAGGACAGGAGTGGGTGGGCTGGCTGGAAAAAGCAGGATGGTCAGTGAAGATGAATATCAGGAGAGAGATTAATGCTGCATATGAAAGATTCCCCTCATACCGCGAGTAGCCAGCAAGCTAGAGACCAGCAAGAGCAGGGCCGGGGGCAGCTGGCAGTGATTAGCTTATGATTCACTTTAGCTGCACATAGAGGCAGCTTGTAAAAATATGAACAGTATAACTGTTTCCTGAGTTTGTGCTGACAGCAGCTCCTGGGGGAATGCTGCTCTCTGCAGGAACACATGGCCACGCACTGGACCCGTGCCAATCCGTGGATTAGCCACGCTCGCTAACAGCTAGCTTCTCCAGAGTTGGACTAACACAAGGTGCATCACAAGCTTCCTCAACTTTGTAGAGGTACACATGGAGGTCAAGTGCATTCAGAGCGAAAACCCTCCTATTGAGACTAATTCCCCAACCAGCTGGCATCAATCTTATCACCTAAATCTGTTGTATCAGGTAGCTAATCATGCAGAACAGCAGCAGTGAGATGGGAAGTATTTAGATCTTTATCTTTTACTTACTTCTTTATGTAACTTCAGGTAGTTTAGTCTTTAAAGGCACAATGTGTAAAATCAGCCTGTTATTAAAAAAAAATCAAAAAAATAAAGTAACATCATCAACAGAATGTGAAGAAACAACAGTGTTGACGTTATGTCAGATGTCAATTATGCTGTATTGTGTTGCAGTGATATCTACTGAAGTTAGCATGCTAACTAGCTAGCCCCAGCCCATCCTGTCTCATAGTACCACTTTGTACCACAAGTGGCAGTAGTCTGATGGTGCCTGCGGTTACAGGAAATATTTTTACACCTATTTTCTTCACTAAACAAAAAAATGCAACCTTACACTTTTTGAATTCAAGTTTCTCTCTTTTACCAAACTAAGACGAGCTTAATTGCTTCGTTAACGCATCGTAAAACACACTTTAATCAAACACAACATGGTTTGGTCCAAAAAACATCCTCAATTCAATTCTTAGATGTGAAATTTTTGCAGCTCTACGGGCCGTTTTCGTTCTCCGCCAAGGAATACCTTACCCTGCTAAAGACAGGTAGTCCCTGCAGCCAAACATAGTTACAGCAAAGAGTAGCAGGTCTAGTATAGTAAGTACCCAGAAAAGAAAATTGTACCAGACAGTGTAAATTGATAATAAATTACTGAGTTGGGGAGAAGGGGTCGGATTAAATAAGTGCACACTTCTTCCTACTTCTTTTTCGGGCATGTCAGTGCTTGTTAGTGGAATATACTGTCTGCAAAACAATTTTAATTCATTCATTAATTCATTTATCTGGCCCATGTACTGCGTGGAGTGATGACACTCGGTATGTGGGCAGGATAAATGTGTCTGTTGTGGGCTGGATCTGGGCCACAACAGTTTTGCTAAAAAGTGATGTTGCTGCCCTCTGTAGTTTTGGAGCTGCCTTAAAATTCTGGTCATTTCCTACAAATGACACCTTTAAGAATACATCACATTTTTATGAGCTTTGAAGTAACTTAATGTCATGAGGAGGTTAATGGTTCCTTATGAAATGTAGTAGAATATAAAATGTATAAAATGTACTTAGTTACTGGTGGTTAGTATAACGGAAATCCCAGAATCATATGACCACAGAAATACTCATGCATCATACTTTTAAACTTTCAGGGGATCCATTTATATGTTTATGAGGCAGATAAACAGACAGAAGACACACAGGAGAGAAACACAAGTTCTCTTATGGAGTCAGTAAAAAGAGCACGCCAAAATGTATTTTTTATGCTGGTTTCATGATGATCTCTATTGATAAAGGCAGACACACTGCGAGCCTGAGGCTATGTCCCTCAGCTAAATGAAATGTAAAATAAATTCTGCACTGGCAGGAACTTGGTTAACCATCTCCCTTCATCATCCCCCCTCTGACCTGCACAAAGCCACTGCCAGGCCAGCTACCGGGTGCTGGGTGGGACGTCCCCACACGCAGGCAGCAGTAGGTCATGCAGTCGGCTCCAGCCAGGCCAGCAGCGAGCAGTCATCTGAGGGCTCGGCTGCCTCCAGCAACACTCTGTCATCACGTCCGTATAGCGCTTAGTGCAAACCATATGCTTCCACGGCACAGCAGCACATAGTAACACAGCAGCAGTTTATGTGTTGGCATTCCTGATATGCACTCATGAGAGGGTACTAAGTAGCTGTTGAATATTTTTAAAAAAGCTCTGCAGGTCTGTTGGCTATCAGTCTGGATTTGGACCAGATTGCTGTTTTCATTAAGTTAATGTCAAGTGTACAACATGAAGTCGTTAAATCACTGGTCATTTTGAGTTGCTTGTTAACTTTCACATTCAGCATTTAAGTGGCTGGATAAATAACAGACGTCGTCCTCCCTGCTGCTGGTTGAATGTATTAAAGTGATCTTATGAAGGCGGAACGAGAAGCACATTAGATATGTCTCACTTAGCATAAAGACTGGGAACAGCTACCAAATACACCTACCAGCTCCTCTACAGCTCAACAGTAAACACATAACGTCTTTTTAACCTGTTTTTGTATAGAATGAATAAACAGCACTGATTAAACAACACTCATTAGATGCTCCCTCCAGGATTTCTTTGGCCATTTTTGTGAGATTTTTTGCAATGAAGTTGTGTGAGCAAGAGAAAATTGGAAAAATACAAGGGATTTTTTTATTTGTATAATCAAACACACACCCTCAATCCTTGATTTCATTAAAGGTTTTGAGATTTTTTTACTCCACATGCACACATTTTGTTACACAAACACATTAAAATGCCTCTGTCCGTCTGTGATGCATGTAAACGTAACCATCAACCGTGCATGTTTTTTCAGCACTTGCAATAAATCTGGATCTGTCATGGTGATCTGTCTGTTGTCCATGTGTGGCTGTAGGTTTGTTCCGTGGTAGAAAAGTATTGTCAAACTGTGAGTCATTGTCCACCACAGCCTCGAACGTGGTTTTCGAGACAGTTTACGTGTTTACGTGTGAGACGTTCGTGTCCGACATGTCTGCATCTTCATGAAAAGTGATTAGAAAAATTCCAGTTCAAGCAGAATTTATGGAGATTGGTTTAATTTGTGTCACGATTGTTGTTGTTGCGATCACAACTTCCTTGAGGATGTGATTAGAGTTATCGTTTGTTATCTTCTGACAGAACGAGGCTAGCTGTTTTCCCCTGCTCCCAGCCTTTGTGCTAAGCTAAGCTAACACTCTCCTGGCTCGAGCGTCTCACTGATCATGAGAGTGGTCTGACTTTTCTCTCTGCAAGAAATCGAATAAGGGTCATCCTGAATATTTCAAACTATTCCTTTAAAGGGATTTAAAATCAGACTTGTGTCATGATAATGGAAAAGTGACTCAGGCACTCAAAGTATTTCACCCGAGACAGACATGTAAACTGAGGAGGTTTTTCACATTTCCTCTAGTGTTTGCCCAACTTTGATGGCTTTGAGGTGGAATTCCCCTTAAAGTGCATGATGTAACCCTCCAAATATTTAGAAATCCCTTGATGTGCAGACTTAACAGCGAAGACTAAATTAAAAAAAAAAAAACAGCATACTTTTCATGTTAGATGATATGATGTTATAAAGAACGTGGTCTCAGCTGCTGATGACAGCTTCTGCACAAACTCACTGAAGCTGCAAAGAGCAGCATTTCGTTCTGCGAGTTTTACAGGGTGAACGAGTTTCACTGTGACACTAAATGGGGGGATTACCATCAGGTGGTTTGATCGTAATATTTCTCCATTTGCTCTGACTTCTTTGATCCCCAGATTGTGGTTTTCCCAGCCTACAGTGTGACTGGGCAGTACGCTCCTTTTAAAGACTGTGAGATTATGTCTCTATTTTCAATTTTGAGGCTGTTGTATTGAATTTTTTATATAAATGAACCAATATCCACAAAAGTAATCTGATGTGGAAAACTCGGTTGTTCTCCACAGAGTCACAAACATGTCATCTTAATATTTCTCTTTCTCAAAAGTCATGAATGTAAACACTATTGTGCTTTCTTCTTTCTGGGCCACAAAGCCCGGGGTTACTGCAGTGGTGGGCAGTGTGTGTTTGTGTGTGTGTGGATGGGGTGGGGGCGGGTTGGTTTCACTTGAATGCACACTCTGCTGTTTGTTGACTTAAGATCATAATATGTGGTAGGAGGACGATTACGTGTGGGGAGCCCAAGTTTCCACACGCCTGGAATGTTTCTTCTTCTGTGTGTTTAGGATCACTAACTGCTCCGCTGGGTTTGTCGGATCATGTGGTTAGCTGGCCGACATGTTGCTCCGACTTCAATTGGGATGTCACAATGCATGAAGCATTTTATTGAGAAATTACGAAGATTGTCTAGAGAGGGGTCTGAATATTTGATCGAGAGGTTCATTCAACTTTTCTTTGTCTCCCTGTAGAGTGACGGGTACCCTTCTGTCCCCGGGGATGAAGGGAACGGGGACGCCTCCTCCTCCGTCTCTCGAGAAACAGCATGTCCACCATCAACACAAGCCCTACTCTCACTACCCACACCATCAGTCTGCAAATGACGGTAGGACAGACCCGAAGACATCTGGCTCGATCAGGAAATCTTTTTTAACTTGGATTTGAAAATGTTCTATTAGCGTTTCAGTCTATATTTCTGAAATGAATCCTGTTGCAGGTGTGATTTCTATATAACTTCCTATAAGAGAATTTGTAGTGTCAGATAACTTAAATACACATAAGAACACCCATGTACTTTTTTAAAACTCGCTGTAGCCGTAGACCCACATGAAAGGCCTCAGAGAGAGGAAGTTGTCTCTTAGAGCAGCCATACTGCCCTGTGGCTCTGTCAGAGCATTTTTAGGACAGAAAGAGATTAGAGTCGTAGAGACAGAGTGGGGAAAACCACATGCCGGAAGCCTTTTTCCTGCGCTGAATTAGCCAACAAAATGCTGGCTCGTGTACTCAGCTGTCTCTCAGCGCCCTAACATGGCAGGCTCAGCTGTCACTCCCGAGCTTTTTTCCTAATGCCTTAAACACTGTTTTCCCTGTAAAGATCCACACATGGACGTCTCTCTAACCACGCTGCGGTCGGGGAGTTGCGTAAAAGCGCTCCAGGAAAGGCTGCTTTCCCATTATCGTGACTCCTGCGGTCGATCCTGAGTACAAACTGAGACGATGGGGACAAATGTCACATACTATGAGGCTGGCCTAGTTAGCACGAGCACAAATATAGCATTGTCATAATTTGAGATCCAAATCGAGTTTCAGCCGGATGGAGCGGACGCTCGCTGACCCTGGAGACAATCACCCGTGCAGGCTGGTAGCAGTTGATCAAGTCTGGTTTCTATTTCTCTCCTCTCTTCCTCCTCCCCGCTCCCCTGCATCCTCCTTCATTTCCTAGAATACCAAGGCAGCTTTCAGAGCTGCTTCCATTTCGGAGACTCCTACAGGATGGAGCAGACGGTCGGTGGCGTCCACGTCCCAGGAGATTCTCACGCCTACACTTCCCATCAGCACAATGGCTTCCACATGTCGACGAGTAACGCTGGCAATGCAGGTGAGGACAGTTAACCATAGAGCCTATATGTCAGACTCATCAAAAATGATTTATTTCTCGACAAACTGCTCATTAACTTGTCCGTTCCAGGCTTCAGCTTGACCCAGGATTTGCAGGGTGGCGCGGGGTGCCAGTTCTCCTCCAGCCCAGAGGAGAGCGTTTTCTTCCAGGTGGGCAGCTTCGACCGCAGCCTGAGCCACATGTCCTCCATTTACACAGAGACATAGAGCCACACTGGAGCAGGGCACGCTTCACCACACCTACTTTACCACACAGCAGTCCAACTCTCTCCACAGCCATCTTGTCACACTTGGATCGCCTCTTCTCTACTTACTGTTTCCTCTTTTTTTTCCACATAGCAAATCACAATCATTTAGAGCTCATTACGACCTACTTAGCTGCCAGATGGATGGTAAACGGGCAAGATGAGACAGACATTAAAATGTCTGGAGTCAGTAAGTTTAGATGACTGGGATGTGCTGCTTAGTTCACACTATCTGAACCGTCATGATACAAATGACTTGTTTCATGGTCCAAGTAGGTAACAAACAGAGGTTCCCAACCTGTTTTCTTCCAGCTGTAACCAGTTAACCAAAGATTGTTTGTAAGTGATTCATAAGAAGATAAGCAAAGATTTGGGAGAAAAAAAAAATAATTTGAGTTTTTTTTTCTGCTAATGTGCTCTGTTGAAGTGTTGTGGGACATTTTTACTAATGAACTCATGCTTCATTGTCACGATGACTACAGTGCTACTGAGCCTGTGAAAACACTTCTGTGGAAGAGAAGAGAGCTTTTTCTATTCTGATGAAAAACCTAGAGAAGCACCAAAAAACAAAAAAGACCGCAACGAGATGATATGCCTTTGGCGAGTGGACACACAGTGAAGCCTCAGCGTTACAGCCTTCTTGCATAAATAATCAAAAAATAGGACATTGAAACGACACACGAGGTACAAGTGGCAATTATACTGTGCATTTTATTATGCGGCACTGTTGAACTTGGAATCATATTTAAATATTCCCTTCACTACTCTAACACAAATACTGTATTTGTATAATGAAGAGTTTCGAGTTTGCAAATATGAATTCCGACTTTGAGTGGCATTCAGTTGCACTCTCCGCAGTAGGAGGTCGGTAAACTTCAGCGTTCTAGTTTTCTGGAATGTAGCATGAAAGTCAAGATATCTCAGCCCCTGCTGCATCTATTATGACCGTTCTGTTTTAAATTGTCTTAATGACTTAATCCCTCTGATGGCTCTATCATTGTGTTGCAACCCTTTAGTCGTCTTGTGACTGTATCCCAAACCCTGTTGGGAACCACTGTGTTAGAGAGACTTTTAATACTGTAAAGATTAAAAAATACACTATTGAATCCTGCTTATCAGATTTTTTTCTCATCTTAAATGAAGGAATGACACACGCAAAATCACAAAGAAGTCTCTTTTTCTTTTTTAATAATGAAGAATTGTGTGCTGAAGAATTTTGATTTAAAAGAGAAGAAAAGAAAACACACGTGCCCTTCTGTCTTTTAAAGGCTCAGAATCACATTTATTAGCCAAGATCTCATCCTGTACAAAGAATATGACTCACACTGGTGCTAAGACGCTCACAGTACAATCAGATCAAGCTTACACATGCCGTTTTTTTGTTTTTTTTTTCAGTCTAAATATATAAGTTTCAGACGCTGCGAATGAAATGCCCTCTCCCTCCTCTTCATGTTTTTTTCTCTCTGATCTACATCTTTCAATCTATTTGACTGAACTGTAGAAAGGAATATATCATTTTGCCGTGTTTGTTGTAAAAGTGGAAAAGAAATGTGTTTGCATTTTCCATATTTTGTTGTTGTTTTTTTTTTTTCTTTTTGGATTTATCTCTGGAGGAGGGTCTGAACTCATTTATTCTGCAATAATGCAGAAAAAAACAACCTACTTTGTTATTATTATAAAATGTATAAAATGTACAGTTTGTTTACAGCAATCATTTGAATGTTTGTCATTTCTCAATTTAAGAAATAAATAATTGAATGATCACACAACGTCTTTTTGGCACATGTTTAACACTGTATATAAAATACAAACATGTAAAATGTAAGACTCAAATTGTGCCGATCAAGTTTGACTGTTTAACTGGCAGCTGATAATAAGAAAACCCTGCAGATTGTGGGCATGTTGTTCCCTCTAGTGGACGCTGGTGAGCACTGCGGGTGTTTCACTTCTGCTTCTTCTTGTTGAGGTAGCTCTGATAATAGAAGTTACTGAAGAGGATGATGAGGGTGACGCAGTAACCAAACACCAGCAAGTTCATGGAGTCGGGGAAGTCGCACTCTGTGAACAGGTTGTGGCCCGTGTACAGGAGGAACAGCAGGAACTGCACCTGGAGAGGCAGCAGGACGAGTTCAGGTGGCACCTATACACGTATATACACAAGTTGCTTTCTTACAGAGAGGAGATGCTCACCAGCTGCAGGGATGTCAGATACTTCTTCCACCACAGGTACTTCTGCATGTGAGGGCCGATGGCAGCCAGGCCGTAGTACGAGTACATTATGATATGGACGAAGGAGTTGACCAAGCCGATGAAGAACGCTGCAGGATACGGATCGAACAAGGAAATGCAAAAACAATCAGAGCAGCGTGAGGAAATAAACCATGTAGAGAACTCAAGTGCTGATAGTGACAGAATTGAGGACACTGCAAAAACTAAAAAACTTAAATTCACACTTACATAATGCAAGAAAGCATAAATATAAATTGTTTATACTTATTTTAAAGTGGAATTTTGTCCAGCGTATAAAAACTGGCACACTTTTCAGTTTTGAATAATATGTGTGTGTCACCAAGATTAATGTAGATATTAACTCCCAATATTTAGGTTTAGTGTCAGAGCATTTCAGTCACACTAAACAGTGTTAGTAAGCTCTTGTTATTTACATGTATAAAAAAAATATGTCCTGTCTTCTGATCATCTGTCGAATTACATAGTCCAGTTCAACATCATCGTACCATCACACAGTAAACACATCTCTCACTCCTTCTGTCTTGAGCCCCTGGGTACAAAATGGAACTACTGATATCTAGATTGTGGGGAAAAAAATACTGTTCTATGGTTATTTTAACTAAAAAGATCCAAACCAGAAGTGTATTCACTTATCTCTCAATAACTTCCAACTTGCCTAACTTGTCAGTGGCACAAATACATGTTTTAATTGTTTTTAAAAAAGAGGTTAAATTGCTGATGAAAGCAGCTGGGCGGGTTTTTGTTAACAATAAGATATATGCTCCATTTGAAACTCAGGCTTCTTTTTACCAAAATAGTTGACTTACACTGTCCGCCGGCCACATACTTGACTCCCGCCCACCAGTTGAAGATCATGGTGGCGTGGTGGTAAACATGAAGGAAAGTCACCTGGCTGTCCTTCTTCCTCAGGATGAAGAAGAGCTGCTCATAACAGAGAAGAGGAGACCGTCACGCTGTGTTCTTGCTGTTACACCTCAAATTCTTTCACATCCAACGTTTTCATGCGTACTTACTGTGTCGCTGAGCTCTATCACCTTGGAGAAGAAAAAACACCAGCAGACTTTGGCCATCTAGAGGAGGGAAACCATGAGTTTTACATATTCTACTGTATGTTTTATTTGCAGAAGTGCTGATAGAAACAGCATTTGGTGAAATATGTAGCTTGTGACAGACCAAACACATCGAAGTGACCAAAGTATGACGTGAGACGTGCTTACCCTCATGGCCAGAGGACTGGTGCTGTAATCTACAGGCTGACAGAGTAAGCTGTAGTTTGAGAGCCAGGACGTGACCAGGAACTGTGTGTAAATATTCAGAAAATCACTTCAAATCAAACGATACACAAGTAATATAATCACGCGGCAGCATCGACTAAATATCTAAACCTGTCAAGTAAATCTGAATATTTCAGATTGTGCAGCACACACACACACACCTCGTAACACATGTAGGCGGACAGAGCGACCATGGCGAAGTTGTAAACAATGAGGACGACTTTGAGGTCAACTGGCTGTCTGTGTTTCATCAGACGGGGGCCGGCCCAGACCACACTGAGGTAGATCAGGAAGATGATTGCCACCGGGACGGGGGAGTAGACCAGCAGCCACGGGTCCGTCCTCTTGTCTGGAAAACAGAGCTTTGTGTCAGGGACTCGAAGGCATCATTTAGAAACAAGTCAGAAGGGACCTATTACTGACCCATTTTTATTTATTTATGTGTGTTTTGCTGGCTCTTGTGTGTATAAAAGGTCTTGTAAGCCAACAGAAGCTCAACAAACCCCCCGAAACATCTCCAGGAGCTCCGCCGTTTATTTTGTGACTTTGTGACATCACACTGCGTCACCATGTCACACACTTGCATAATTGATCCCTATAAACATGGCAGAAGTGAGGCTGAAAACATGACAGAGCTGACGAGACACAGTGGCCCTCATTTATCAATCTTGCGTGAAAACGGGTGCAGATCTGTGCGCAGAATTGGTCTTACGACAGGACACACGTGTGATTTATGAAACATTCGTATCTGACTAATTCCAGCGTACAAATGATCGGGTCCTGATAAATGCAGCAGCTGAATTTGATCGTCATTAACATGTTAGGCCCTTAAATATTCCTGGTTCGGAGGCCTCGCCCACTGAGGTCAAACATTGAGAGAAGAGGCACTGGCAAGAAGAGAAACTTTTCCGAGATGGAGATCGGCATCCCGGCAGCGCCGGCACATCAAAGGCTCCATTCGCTAATGCAATGTTGTGCAAAAGTGAACAGGCCAAAATAATATGGCACACTTTCTCTGGGGTATACTCAGACCTGACGTGAGATCTGATCGTAGCTTCCGCTCACGTCCAAATTGATAAATGCCGAAGTTTGCGTGGAAATGGTCGTACGCATGGTTTTCTGCCGTATGTTCGTTTGATAAATGAGGGCCAATGAGCGCTGCTGGCTCAGGCGTGTGTGAGCTGACCAATCAGAGGAGACTGGGTATTGGGGGGGCTTAAAGAGACAGGAGCTAAAACATAGAGTTTCACAGGCAGTACAAGAAAACTAATGTGTGTTTTTTTTTTTTTTGAGCATTAAAGCATCAGAGTTATACATTTTTAAGAGTCGCAATGATTTCCCCAAACTCTTATCCCTCCCTAAAGAAGTCCGCAAAGGAAGAATTCAGGTTTTTACAGTTTGTCTGCAGTTTTATCAACATCGACCAAACCCCCCCATCCAAAAAAAAAAAACACTAAACGTTGAATACATTTGTTTTGGTCTGGTGACTCTGGGTCCCTGCTCCTTCTCCTCCTAGCCTGTGTTTCCACCACTGTAACAAGATAATACCATTTGAATAGTGTCATGGTGGTTAATGCATGTGACGAGCCACAGAGCAGTCATTGTGAAGGCTCGCTGTGGAGCACATCTGCATCTCACAACTCCCCCGCACTGAACACACACAGCCCAGGCTTGTCTTATACACTGAGAACGTCTTAAACAAATGCAAAAACAAACTGTATACGAGAGGGGAAAAAAACAATCTAAATCATACCTCCATTGTCCACTATCCGCTGGTGCACAGAGAGGACACTTTGCCACAGAGAAGCCATCTGGGGGAAAAAAATAAAATAAAGTTATGATGACAAACGCTCAAATCTGCAGCATGTAAAGAGAGAAGTCTACTCACTGAGTGTTTCAACACGCTGAAGAACCTTTGGACACAAGTTGGCTACTAGTTATTCAACATGTAGCAGCAGCAGCAGCAGCAGCACGCCCTGCGGACAGATCAGGTCCTCGTCCTCCTGAGGTCAATGAATGAGTACACAAACAAACTGCAGCAGACTTTCGCCGGACAGCTCAGGACACGAAATCAAATCTGTGCACACGGCAGCTGCGGAAGCGGAGCACACTTTCATCTGACGAGGAAGTCACAGAGAAGGTCTGGATCACTTCCTGGTTTTCTTCGCGTTGGTTTGGAGAACTTTTTGTCTTTTTAGGGCGGACCGGATGGTTGTTCCGTGTTCGTCCCAGCAGGGGGCGCTGTTTCCTCCAGTAGTCTGACGATGAAAGATGAAATAACTCCGCATGTGGCAGTAACGACACAGAAACTCATTATGATACGAAAGCAGATTTTTAATTTTGATTAAAAAATAGCAGATTTAAGAAAAAAAAAAAAGAATCCCTTTCTCCATGACACACTATTACAGAGTACATCTTGTTAGGCAGTGGACACACACGTGCCATCAGCTTGCATGAATCCTATTTGTCTTGTGTCTGAGCTTTTACCATCCAAAGGTACAAACTCTTCATTTTGTTTGAACAAACACTGCAGTTTTATTATGATAATAAACATGACCGTTATCTCACAAGATGCACGTAAAATGGCTCTTAACCTGAGATGAAATGACTTTTATTTTAGGATGCCATCAATGTCACTTCATAGCGAGACTAGTCATCATAATAACACAGTGATAAAAAACATCATCTACAATGCATCGTATTAAACTGCTGATGTCCCAGAGTCGAATCCCAACGGGAGTATCAGAGGATAGTCTTACAGTACACAGGATACACAGATTTTTTTTAAAAGTAAAAAAATATATAGTGTTAAAATGATGTTGATGTCATTGTGTTCCTAATTCCATCACTGGTGACGCAGAGACAAAAAGGCACACGTTCGTGTAAAGACTTCATGTTGAACGTTCATCAAGATTCCTGTTTGACCGTGTTGAAGAAGGAGCTGAGTGAGAGCTGTCTGCTGCCGCTGTGAGCTGCACTCAGTCTGGGCTTTTTACAGTTCGCTGCTTTCTTGGCGCCGCCGGTCTTTTGTCTTTTTCCATCCTGTACGAGACAAGCAGACATGAACGATAAAAGCGGAATCTGCTGTTAGAACGGTCATTTTAGAGTGAGGTGTATTTTTGAAAAATAAATATTCAGAAGTACTTGCCTTAGTGGTTTTATCTTTTTGACCGTGCACAGAGTCACATAGCTTCACAATCTGAAAGATAAGATAAAACTCTATTTTCACACGTTACAGCAGCTCAAGAGTCAGAGGAAGAGGGGAAATCAGAGACAGAAAATAAAATAAAAGTAATTAAGTGATAATAATTATTGGTGTTATGTCAAAAATGTATTGTGTTACAGTCAATCAACCTGCCGACCAGCTATCACCTTGGCGCTTTTTTTTTTACATCAAGAGCTGACAGTCCGATAATGAACAACACCAACACTTCTCTTGTGCTCCGAGCTCCCAGTACAGTCAACTAATACATCCGCAAGCTGCGAGGCTAACTGAGCTTACCAGCAAACAGAGGCAGCAGTTAGCAGCTACTCCAACGATACACTGCTCCTATATGTTTAAAACAGGTCTATGAATTCAACAGGCGGCCAGTTCTTACATACAGCACCTTTAAGTACAGAATATACACCTTTCACACAGACATAATTATTGCACAGGATTACCGCGCTCATAATTGTTACAGACACTCGGTGTTCAGCATTATACCCAAAGGTTTAATGATATATAACTATAATTTAATTACACAGGAAACAAGCAAGAAATGCCCAGAATAAATGCAAAGTCTAGATATAAAGGAAGACCTGTAAATAATATAGTATGAATGTATAATAACACATAAACTTGAGTAAAAGATAACTGCACAGCATGAAAAGGAATAATGTGAAACGTCTATATAATGTAATATGTATATTTGACGATGACATACATAATTATGGCGGGACTGGCAGTAAAATGCTTACAAACCAGCAGACTTACATAAAAATATAGACAAAAAATATGTACATCTACAGGGAGTGCCACATGTCATCTGGCTATTTGTAAGACAAGCAGAAATAAGGATGTCCCTGATGCAGGTCGCCTGGTTGACTGATGACTCATATGTTCACTCAACTGGGCTGAAGAATAAACACAATCTCCCTCAACTGGAGCGAAATTGGGGGGATAGAAAAAATCTCAATAGGGGCCAAAACAGACCAGAGTTTCTGCCGCTTAATTACAGGGAAAATCAGTGCAATCCTGTAATGTCACACACGGGAAATTCACTGTAATTAACTACGCTAGCAATGCTGAAGTCTGCTTTCTGCGAGTGATAATCAAGTCCGCTCCTGCAGGTGCAGCTGACCTCAGTCACACAGCAGGGCTTCTCACACACACACACACACACACACACACACACACACACACACACACACACACTGAGTAAACAAAATAAACACCTTTTTCACTCCTGTGGACACAGCAGCTTCCTGCAGAGCCGACTTGCTGAGCCACTGCGCGTTTTCAGTCTGCGCCTGTGAGTCACCGTCCTTCAGACGCACACTGTGAACCACGTAGGTCTGGTGGATGTGGGAGAAGATGTGAACCACCTGCAAACAGCCCATGAATGATGCATCAGAGGGCGGACACACAGCTACGGAAAAAGTTTATGTGTGTGATGGGTAAACATCTGACCGACCTCTCCTACATACTGGAGGAGGCTGTCGGTCAGGCAGGTTCCCAGCTTCTTGCTAGTCTCAGCACACAGCGCCTTCTTCTGTTTCATCTCGGAGCTCTTCTCCTCCTGCAGGAGACTCGGGAATTCCCACATGCCCGCCAGCAGACCTGACAACACACACACACACACACACACACACACACACACACACACAAACACAAACACACACACACACACACACACACACACACAGAGACACAATATAAAACAAGAGAAACATTTTAAAAATCTCAACAGATCAGATTGTGCAGTGTATATTCTATTTAAACATATGTAACATTGGAGACACATTATTTCGACAGATGAGTTCATGTCACCACCACTGCACTGACCTTTGTTTGGTCTCTGTGTGAGCAGGTACTCGTCCTCTCCTTCTTCTCCCGCTCGTATCACCACACACGTCAGAGTTCGCTCCACTCGTGGCGGCTTCTTCGCTGGCTTTCTGGGGAAGTTCTGAACACCCAGCTCATCGTCCCAGGGCTCGGAGGGACACAGTGGACATGTCCCGCTGTTCACTGAAGGGAGAGGAGACGGTACTTTAATATAACATCATGACTCCATGAAGGTGTGAGTGGAGGACTGGGACACTTACTACAGTCTTCTATATCAGGCAGGACCGACGGCTTCCTGTCCAGCTTCCCCAGCAGCTTTCTGGAGTTTTCCTCTTGTTTCACATGAACCTGCACACACATACACCAACCTTGACATACCATCACTATGACTTACATCTACTAGCACATGTTTAGCACTTGTGGGTTTTTTTTTACCTTGCGATAAGAGTGACAGTGTGACTGTACCGGACACTGGCTGCACAGCGGCCCTTTAGGGGTGCAGACTCGTGCTCCCAGCTCCATCATGGCCTGGTTGAAGTCCCCGGGTCTCTCAGGGTCCACCAGTGTGTTGGCCAGACTCCTGAAACAAAACAAAAAAAAAAAACGATGAATCTCAAGACTATATTCAATCATTTAAAAATCTTTCTTATTTTTGTGCTTTTATTTTTTGCCAGCATCTTTCTTCACACCTGTGGCCGCCCAGACAAAAGGTGCAGCACTCAGCTTTTTTTTCCAAGTGCTCCGCCAAAACTCAGCTCCTTGAGGATAATAGTTTGAAGTTTAATCTCACCAAAGTGCCTCTGTCACTGCAGGGCTCGTGCTGTCAGCTCCGACGGCCCTCAGGCGACACAGCACCCGAATCAGATTACCATCCACCGCTCCCGTCACCTGGGCAACACATATCTTCAGCATCAGCGATAAACAAGTGCTACATGATTCCAGGTGTGTGTGTGTGTTTGTGTGTGATGACTGACCTGGCCCAGAGCGATGGAGCCTATAGCTCCAGCGGTGTAGCGTCCCACTCCAGGCAGCTGCTTCAGCAGGCTATCGACCGTGCGAGGCATCTGTCCCCGAAGCTCTGAAACCACCTAAAACATGAAAGTCACCTCTAATAACATGTAAAGACACAGAAACCATACTATGACCCTTTAGGTGCAGGTCGATGCTACAGAAATGTTAGATAGGGTCGAAGCAGATTCATAAAAAGCACGACACCGACTTTCTGAGCTCCCTCGTGAAGCCTTTTTCCTCTGGAATAGTAGCCAAGGCCCGCCCACATTTGGTTCACTTCCTGTGCAGAAATGACATCAATACATTTATGTTTAAAATTAGTTATATTTTTAAACTACCATCATCTTCAGAAACCGTTTCATTAGTAATCACCTCTAAAGTAGCTGCTGCAAGATCCTGCACCGTGGGCCACCGCTGGAACAAAGTGAAGGAAGAGTTTAAATTACACATTCAGTACATTCAATATATCATTTTAATGTGATGAAGATCTCGCTGCAGTCTACCTTCATCCATTTGTTGTAGTAATCTATCACTGTGGCGACTTGTGTCTGCTGCAGCATGATTTCTGAGACCCACACTAACAAAACAAAGGAGAGAAAACTTGATGTAAATGGTGTCGGCAGCAGTTAAAGTCCTGTGATTGTGACAAGAAAACATCGTCTCACCTCCATATGTCCTGATGTTGAGGTCTGACTCCGTCTCAGCCTGTAAAAGCAATTACAAGGAGCCAATCAATTATATTAGTCTGTTTGCATTGTTTTCACATTGGTTAACGTGCGCAATCAAAGGGTGGGTGATTTAGGTTGATATGAGGAACGCTGATCACAATTAGGCATTTTATAATTAATTATTCAGTCAACATAATATGATGCATTGAGATCATTTGTGCTGATAGCTGAAAAGGACAGTTTGAAATAAGGACACAGCATGGCCGATGAGACGTTGAGAAGAATTTGCATTAATGTCATTTCAAAGTCAAATACAGTCGGATATCATCATTAGGAAAGCAAAATATGATATCTGGACTGTACTGCACATTGGGATCGGAGGATATAAGATTTTATCTCAGATACTACGAAAATAACACTCAGGATTAAGTTACCTGACCTCTTTGATTACCTTATCAAAGACTGATTTTCACTCAAAAAGTTCACACAAAAATCTAACAAATGGCAACAAACTAAAGGATTAAAGAAACTAATGGAACCGCCAAATTTTGTGCAACTCAGAGATAAAAGCGTAACAGCAGGTTTCATGTAGGGCTCACTAAAACAGCTCCTTCACTTTCACAGTGACACAAAGCTCGTCAAACACGTTTACCAGAGTCCTCCACGGCAGCTCCCTCTTCTCCTCGTCGTACCAGCGGAGGAGCTGAGAGCGCAGCAGCACAACATTAGCAGCGTCATGGAAAGTGTGATATGTGGACGGTAAGGAGAGACTTGTGCTTTCCTCTGGAAGAACAAAAAACATCACACTTACTCACAGTCAACAACAAGGCACTGATATTCAAGCAAGCAAAAATATCCCCTCGTATGCATCAAGTATTAGGGGTGGACCTATGACCGGCCCTGGCAGATTATCAGAGCCAACGTTCAACGTTTTCCGATGATCAGAATCTGTGATTTTTTTGCCAGATTGCACATAAAATAAAAGTTATTACATCAAAAAACGTGCAACTTCGGCTCTGATGCAACATTGTCTCACGCAACGTCACGCCCACAGGTACATTTGATTGGTAACATGACACAATAACCAGTCTGTAAATGGTGAATAATGTAAATCTTTATGGTAACTAGGAACTAAATGTATAAAATAAATGTAGTGGAGAATATAACGTAGCAGAAAATGGATAAACTCAAGCAAATTACCTGGAAATTGTACTTGAGAACAGGAAAAAGTTCTACTTTATTTCCTACATTTCATCACCGGTTGTTTGAAATTCTGACACTAAGAGTTACATTTTTACTGTAAATATCTGCAATATTGATCGCAAAAATATCGTTCTTCCGTCTTCTTGATTTCTAATAATACAGTATTGGTCAGGAAAAAACCATATCAGTTAACCCCCGTCAAATAAACATACTGGCGGACAGAGTATGAAGAGAACAGATGATGCTGGGCTGATTTCCTACTTCACTGCCTGCTTTCTAGGGTGATGCTCCTTTTGAAATATGATGTTTCTATACCAACAGTTTATTCCCTGTAAAAGCATGAAATTAAACATCTCAGATGAGCCCACAGGATAAAGTTTGGCTCTCTGTGAACCTTCAGGTTATTTCTGAGGCTGTAAAGTCCACCTCATATTTGACTGAAAAGCTTTCCAACAGAGTTTTAACAAAAAAAGCAGAATTGTAAACATGACAGTGGTATGTAGTTGACAGCGTATGTTTCAGGGATGTCTGCAGACAGACTGCAAACACTGTTTTATATTCCCTATATCACATCAGTGTGGATACGCCACAGCAATTTTAAGTCTTTCCCTGAGGTAGCATCCACAAGGTGCAGCTAACCTTCTTTCACAGCTGTCTTTGACCTCTTCCGCTTTGGTTTTGCTGCTCCTGCCGCCTCCAGTCCGGCTCTCTCGCCTTTGTGCATCGTTGAACGCAACCTGCTCATGAACAAACTCCTCATGTGCAGTTTTTAATTCGCAGCAGCAGCAGCAGCAGCAGCAATCGTGTTTACTTCACGGACTCACTTTGCTCCCGCCACGTTCAGGAGGACGGACGGCCGCGGCTCGTCCAATCAGCTGCAAGGAAACAGGAGACGGACGTTCGACGTCATCTCCGGTGGGCGGGTCAAAAGTAACTTTACGTAAAGGAGGATTACGTGGTTGTGCAACTATCATTTAACATTGATTATTAGTGACTGTACTGTATTAAAGGATACATTCACATCTTATATTATTAACTCGTGATATTATTCAATTATATATCATTAGATTGTTCTCATGCATTAATGTGAAGACGCGCTTTTGCTGTTTTGGTTGGTTAAAGTTTTTTTGCAATTATTTTCATTAATTCTCATTAATGTGCTGGTTATTTTCTCCACTCCTGAAATAGATTTATGACAACAGAAAAAATTGCAAGAAATGGCGTCACAATTATCAAGAGCCCAGAAGTAACAACTGCACAGTGATCATTTCAGCTGTACTGTATTTATAGTCATGTATTGCAGTATAGTAGTGTAATTGATTATAAATCACTTTTTTTTCTTTCTTTAAATCGTCATACATATATTCAGGAGAGGGTTCACTGATAGCAACGCTTTCCATTCCAGGAACCTTTTTTATTTTATATCAAAGCTGCAAAATGATTGGGGTGAAGTAAAAACAACAATATTTCCTTCAACATTTTAGTGGAGTCAAAGTAGGATGTAGCATGAAAAGACTGTACTGGAACCTCAAATTTATGCTTCAATAAAGTTAGAAGAAAAAAATGTATACAGTTTCATTCCACCACCAATTAGTTTAAACTCTCTCTGATAAAGAGATTAAAGTTAAGGGTTAAAGTTACATGTTGTGTAAGGCAAAGTCATACAAGTTCACCACAAATTATAAACATTAACAAAGTGCAAGTTGATGGTTATTACTGTTTTATTGAACCCCACAGTAACAAAAGTAGACATGGAAATAAAAATCAATAATAACAAACAGCATTCACACTAACTTTTCTTCATCTGCTGCAAATGATTAGTTCCTCTCGTCAGCATTCAATGTTTATCACCGTCCAAAACTGGAATGCAAAGATTGACAAGAAAAAATAAATAACAAAAAAACAATTATTTCTGAGGAAACTCTAAGATGAACTCAAAACACTTTACCTTCAGTTATGCTCACATTGTTAGTCAGCAGGATTTCTGTCTGTGTTTCATCCAAATTCATGTACAAAGTGTCAGCTCTGTGCTGTAGAAAGATGTTGATACAATCTTTTACAGCTGCCTTTCATTAGCTTTCACATGAACCTTTTTACATCATTATATTACTTTATTATTAAAACCCACCATAAATTCTGCAAACAGGGTGCTGCCAATGACACTCTGCACTTGTTCCTCAATAACCGGGGATGAGCGGACAAAGTGCTGGACAGAGTTGAGAGCAATGTTAGTGTGTGTGTTTGTGTGTTTGTGTGTGTGTGTGTGTGTGTGTGCGTGTGTGTATGTGAGCATGCACATGTACAGTATGTGTCTGAATTCAGAATTGAGTGAAACAGAATTATACTGGAATCAGTATCAAACCTCTGTCCATGGTATGCATGCATCTGTGTATGTGCATATTTTATAGTAAATATGAAACCATGTTTGTACCTCCAAGGCCAGACTGGCTTGTATTTGGGCATCAGTGTGTTCTCTGTTGCCCAAAGCATGAAGAAGATGTTGGATCACTCCGAGAGAGAGAAGCTCGCAGGAAACCTCTCGACTATCCTCAGCCAGCAAGCTTCAACATGTTGAGCAAAATTGTAAAAACATAACCTTACTGAATGGCAACAGCTCAAACTATCAGAGTCACCAAAGCAGTACATATGAATTCAAAACATATTACAGATTGCTTTACACATTATTTTACAATAGCATCACATTTTTTGACAATATTTGTAGTGTAAATAATTGCAACAGTATGTTTTTTTAGTGAACTAATATTTGTGTCCTTACCGGATCGTTTTAGCTGCAGCAGCTTGTTGCACAAACACAGGAAGAGATCCAGATGTTTTGAGTCTCTCAGACTCTGGTGGGATCATATCTATCCAAAAAATATGTTCAAAATCACAAAACATCGACACATTAATTAACAGGGTCGAGAAAATGGAAAATAACATGTCAGTTTGAGAAACTGCAGACGTATTAGCATAATGTGATTGGACCTATAGGAAAAACAAAGTACCTATCATGGATCAGCGGCCTAAAAGAAAAAGAAAAAAACATTAACAACACTTTGAAAAAACAACACACTAAAAGACCAGGTTGTTACCATCATGATTCTGGTGCTGTTGTACGTCTTCCTTGGTGGGCCTCAGCAGAACCACCAGTCCGCTGAGCAACGTCGACCTCACATCACAACACGTCAGGTCTGAGATCAGACTTATTGCTGCCAGAAGCATTCACACGGGGAGAGAAGAGAGAAGATTGGCTTGTGTATTCATTTATCATTTCAAGCAAGCTTCATTATAAACACACAAAACAAACAACTCATCAGCCACAGCAAGAGTTTACTACCATGTGGTTTTTAAACATTTTTCTCTACTTACCTTCATCCTGAACCTCCAGGTGCAGAGACCTGAGCGTATCAAGCAGAGGCTCTACAATGCTCGGATGGGCTGTCTTCATTTTGGACTGTGAGAGAGTGACACAATGTGAAGGAACTATTGTATTTATTTACTATTGTAACACAAAGAATTAAAAAGATATACACATGAGAAGGAGTGAGGATCAATAAAATCAACATCGATAAATGTCTCAGTGTGCTCTCTGTTGCTTTACCTGTATAGTGTGTAAGGTGTGCAGGACCAGCTGCTGGGCTTTAGGGGAGGTACAGGTCATGAGAGCAATCAGACCTTTGTAGATCTGGTTTTGATGTTTGGGGTTTCCATGGGACAGGGACTCCAGGAGGGTGCACGCTGTCTCTTTGGTTTCATCTGTGCTTGATGTCACCAGGCACTCTGCGATGGCTTTTACACCTGATGTACAAAAAAAGAGAAGGTAAAGTTGCTGTGGCCCCTACAGCACAGGTAGGTCCAGTGATAAAAACATAAATAAAATGCAGATGTCTTTATAGAACCTACCATGGCTTTCACAGATAATCTCTTTGCACTTGCGACCGGCCCTCGAGACAGCGAGCAGGAGACGGAGGGCCTCTGCCTTTTCCTCGGCTTTGCTCCGAGAGCGGCTCAAGATCTCCAGCAGAGTGAGAACCCCTCCGTCCTCCACAAACTCCATCAGGTACTGATCACTGAGGAATGCGAGAAAAATGTGGGTCACTGACAACAGAAAAAGCAAGGCACAGATACATTAGTTTAAAGCAGCATTTCATCTTACTCACTGGCCTGACGCTGAAAGGAATATCCCGATTGCTTTAAGCTGCAGGCCCAAGAATGTCCCGAACATGTATCTGAAGAATCAGTGAAGGTGACAAGGTGATAGTAAATCCAGAGAAGGAACCTTTGAGACTCAAACATTTTAATTTGAATATATATGATCACAGTATCCACAATATAGTTAAATATGTGCATGTATGTAGTAAAGGTCATTGAAAATAAGCAGGAGAAATAATTATTGGTATGTGGTGATGCATTCAAAGCAGCTCTCCATCATTATGAGTTCTTGTAGATCCCAATCCTCATCATCCACTTTATCAAAAAGTCAATACATATGCTTTATAGCTCATACAGATAACAACATGGGTCATACAGCATGGTTTATGATAAATACACGATAGTTATAATTAGTGAAGAGCTAAATATTTGTAAAATGAGTAATATTGAAAAGTATAGGGAGATATATTCAAATAAAGATACGTTTCAGTGATCATTACAGTTGCATCATTCATTGTCATACAGGCGTCTAATCACTTATGGTCCTGATACATCTATGTTATGAAGGTTTGTTTACATTAAGTGTCGACACAGATTTAGGACCGTGTCTCTGTTGGAGCACCAGCAGGCTTGTCAACCTGATCCAGGAAGGATACGTGAGTCTCATCCAGGTGGTGAGTCGCGCCAGGAAGAGGCTGGCGACCTGTGCGAACTCCAGCTCCAGCTCATAAAACGTCTTCCCCGCGTTGTGAGTCAGAAAGGTGCTCAGCATGCGGCCGCGGACCGTCCCGTCCCCTCGGTCCCAGTCTCGGAGAAAAGTGAGCACCGTGCCGATATTCGCCTGCTCCTCCTGCGTTGACACCGTGTCTGTCTTCATCGTTTTTTCACGTTGGCGAACGCTATGCCTTTTTTTTCGCACCAAAAAACCCCCCAGAGCCAGGTAGGATACTGGTTGTAGCTGCTGTCCCGCTTGTTTGTTTGAATGTTAAAATTGGGTAGATTACTTAATTTTTCATGTTTCGCGGGCTTGATTTGTCTCCCTCCACTTCAGTTTGTAGCAGCTAGCTAAAGGTTGCTTAGCAACGCCACCACAGTCGTGTAGCCGGACTGATCAGAGCTGATCAATGCTTGTTTAAAAGCGGCCCTGTCGTTTTAATAATAACTGTGCACTATATATTATACATAGTTTTTTTTTTTTTTTTTTTTTTTTTTTTTTAAAGTTTTCTTTATATACATTTGACTAGGAAGTGTCCTTTAGGTAACATTTTGGTGTAATAGAAACAAACATATAGGCTAAAAGTATGTCTCCCAATTTCAGTTGATTATCTTCTGAGAGAAACGTATAACTAACTGAGTTCTAGATATTACTGTTCATTATTTTTTCAGTGTACAGTTAAAGGGCACACCTATCTAAATATATGGAATTACTCTTTGGAATCTTTTTTTGTGGACAACTTTGAGAAAGCTGTGTGGACTAGGTGCTGCTGTAGATTAAATTTGTATTGATTTGCCTTGTTGGATTGATGATTTGTGCTATTGATGCTAGCTAGCTATTCTTTGGAGCAATAGATTGTTAACTGTTAGAGGCCTAGTTAGCTTTTTATTGCTAGCCAGCTAATGTACGATAAATAGATAACGTTATTTATTAACTGCTAGAGGTCTAGATAGCTGTTTATTGCTAGCTAGCTAACCTAAGATAGATAGATATTAACAACTAGAGGTCTAGATAGCTTTTTAATGCTAGCTAGCTAACATCTCATCTCTCATCTCATCTCATTATCTGCCACTTTTTCCGTGAGGGCAACCGTTTTATCCCCCTTTTTCAAGAGGTTGCGGGGGTTACTGGAGCCAATCCCAGATCTCTCTGGGCGAAGGCAAGGTACGCCCTGGACGAGTCGCCAGCTCATCGCAGGATCCTTACTGATGGCAGAGGCTGCCACGCAAGGGGCCAACTGCTCATCAGGAGCAATTTTGGGGTTCAGTATCTTGCTCAAGGATACTTCAACATGCAGCTCAGCTCCGCCCCAGCGACCTTCGATCACTTGTCGACCTGCTCTACCGGCTGAGCTACAGCCGCCCCTAGCTAGCTAACATAACATAGATATATTAGCTCCCAGAGGTCTAGATAGCTATTTATTGCTGTCTAGCGAATGTAAGATAGATAGATAGATAGATAGATAGATAGATAGATAGATAGATAGATAGATATTAACTGTTAGAGGCCTAGTTAGCTTTATGTTGCAAGCTAATGGGAGATAGAAAGATACATATTAAGTGCTAGAGGTCTAGTTAGTTTTTCTTGGATAGCTGGCTTACGATAGATAGATAGATAGATAGATAGATAGATCAATATTAGCTGCTAGAGGTCCAGTTAGCCTTTTATTGTTAGCGAGCTAATGTAAGATAGATGGATATTAACTACTAGAGGTCTAGTTAGCTTTATATTGCTAGCTAGCTAATGTAAGATAGATAGATAGATTGATAGAGTTAAACAATAACATTATTTGGACCCTCCACTGACACATGATATTTTATGAAGAAAAATCACTAAACTACTGTTTGTGTTTTTTCTATCAACTGGTTAGTTAGGCTATTTTAGCAACATTACTAGCATTATGAAATCAGCTATGTAGCATGAAGACCTCAAGATGCCACTGCTGTCATTTATCGGCAATTTGTTTAATCAGTCACAAAAACGAAGATAGTTTGTATATGTAGTTTGTTTAGGAATAAAAAAGTCAGTCATTGAAGATCTTTATCTTCCGATAAAGATTTCTTCCCCAAAACTACGTAGTGCACCTTTAAAAGAAGGACGACAAAGGTTATACAATTCTCAAAAATACATTGAAATATCACTCTTGCTTCTTGAGGACATACATAAGTATTTGTGGTATCAATCAGTAGCCCCTTTCACACAGAGAAGACGCATTCGCCAATTCTCTGCCGTTGGTCATTCATGACAGATGCTTCTCTGCTGTATTTTTTCCTCATATAAGCTGCCAAAGACAGTTACAGTTACAGTTACTACGCTACATTTTGTTTGGTCCTGTAACGTTGCTTTGCGGGACATTTCTCTTTATTAAGTTGAGTGAGGGACCTGTGTAGTTATCAGTCCATCCGATCGACGCGCCCTTGATACGCGCAGCCGGCTTATCCATTCACACTGATTCGGTTCGGCAATAATGCGCCCCTGATACTACCTCCAGAGGCGTATAAGCGCTGGAGCGAAATATCACCTCTCGCCGCCTCTGAGAAATTCACACAGGCGGAGAATTGGCGCAGGATCCCCCACATCCAAAAGATGTCTGTTGTGGGATTAAAATGTGGCATCAACTTTCAACACCTTTTCCGGGAAACACACCCTCACTGGGTGTGGGGATTCCTGGAAAGTGATTGCATAACATGTTTAACATTGGGAACAGATCGTCCTTATTATTTCGTCAGTGAGACATTGTTCTTCTGTTCGCTTCATTTTGATTCCCGGTAAGTTCATTACTGTATTTAACCAGAATAATTTGTGGGCTAGAGATTGCATCACACAGTATTTGTGTGGAAAAACTTAATGGACAGTTTTTCACAACATATGCTCAGCAAAATTGTATTTGAATCTCTTCTCAAACTGGGTTATATATGCAGGAAATGCACTTATAGTATATTAGAGTTTATTCCTTTGTCTCTTGAAAATCAACCACCACTATGACAAAATTGTTACTGTAAAATACTGCAGGCGTTACTTGTAAATGTTCTGCATTGACAATATTGCACTAGTAACTCAATTATGAATTGATATATCAAGAAATGTTTTGCTTGTTTTCTTCTTGTTTCCAGTGGATTGGCATCAAAATGAAAGACAATACTTTATTGTTATCCATTCTTTTCCTGAGCTTCAGCTTGTCTGCTGGTGAGTAAATTCACTTAATTCGCTTAATTTAACGGTGAAACCAAAACATTTTTTTTTTTTTACCACAGAATCTTTCCAGCCCTCTTCTCTCAGTGTCCTTCACCACCATGAATGAGATAAATATAATAAACTTTTACTGGTTTATTTTCATTTGTCATTAAACAACATTCTCAATGGAAATACAGGTATTTTAACTTAAATATTATAATATGCTACTTTTTTTATCCCATTCATTGCAGATTTTACAATTGCTAATTCCTAGTTTGTGGCATGAAATTAGAGACATGTTTGTAGATATGGACCTATTTTCATCTTTTTCCAGTTGAAATCATTTGGCACAGATAACTTAACTTGGTTATGATGTTATATGTTTTTAAAGGTCAGGAGGAAGGTTTTGTTAGGTTGGCTGGTGGTCAAGATCACTCTGAGGGCCGTGTGGAGATCTTTCATGATGGATCTTGGGGTACTGTGTGCGATGATGCGTGGGACATAAATGAGGCGCAGGCAGTGTGTCGCCAGCTCCATTTCCCTGGTGCAAGAGAAGCTATGGTATCATTTGGCGGAGGTAATAAAGCTCAATTTGACTTTGACCCTCTGAAACTTAAGGTAGTATGGCACAAACATAAGAATGTCAAACACTAATGAAGAAACCTTTTGAGCAATATTTACTACAAATGGCTGAATTGTCACTTTCATATTCTGTGGTTGATATCGTGTTAGGTGATGGAAACATCTGGATGGACGATTTAGGCTGTATTGGGACAGAGGTAAACCTGCTCCACTGTACATTTCCTGGTTGGGGGATCCATAACTGTGGTCACAATGAAGATGTTGGTGTTAAATGCAAAAAAGGTAAGGCAATGTGTAGGTAGGAGTATATACACCATCCATAAATAAATAAATAAAGTCAGACGCTAATTCTCTCTTCAAACTGTGCCCATTTTGTGCCCAGAATCTACCAAAAGAGATACAATTGACTACAGTTTGTACCACATTGCAAGCCTGTCTCACCAGCTGGGGGAGCTGTTTGATAGTGGACGTGACTGTGACTTGAACATTGCAGTGGTGGTGGACAACAACACCATTGAGACAATCTGTGCTCACAAGGTCATCCTTTCGTTGGACTCAAACCTCAAAACTTTACAGCCAGACTTCAGCAGCCTCAGCATTGATGTCACTTCTGTTTGCAGTCAACACGCCAACGACTTTGTCAGGTAATACCTAACTTTTAAATGCCACCTTTTTGGCAACGGTCATGTAAACGTGAACCACTCAGTTCAGTCAGTTGAGTCACTGTCGGTCTGAATTTATGCACTAATTTAGAAATAGCTAAACCATGCTAATGAAAATGTTTACATTTCAGATACTTCTACACAAGGAAAATCAAAGCTACGCTATCATCTGCCCTTTGCATTCTCAAGATGGCATTTGACTGGGGTCTGGTTGAATTTCAGAATGAGACTTTAAGTATTTTGAGGCTGTTTCTTCCAGAGGATCCCACTTTTCAGAGTCTGAACTCTATCTATGAGTATGCAGTTCTTACTGATGATGAGGCTCTACAGGAAGTTTGTATTCGCTTCTTGGCATGGAACTGTGAGGCGCTGATCCGTTCCCCAGCCTGGGAAAATCTTCCATTTGATCTGATCAAAGCTCTATTGTCTCGGTCGGACCTTGTGGTACGAAGTGAAACCATCATCCTGAATGGACTGGAGAGATGGGCGGCAGCCCAAGAAAACACAACAATTCCCGAGGACCTTGTGAAGCTTATTCGTTTCCCAATGATACCAGTTGTGGACTTGTTTTCTCTCAGCGGCTCACAGTACTCTGCCAGTAAGTTGCAGGGGTTTCAGTTTAATGCTCTGCCCTTCACAGCATTGCTCAATGACTTGAAAGAAGAGCAAAACATCTACACATCCAGGATTTACACTGACAGCCCATGGAGCTTTACCTTCGACTACTACGTTGTTGAAGCTCACAAAAATTTGAGTTTCTACAGTCGTTATGGCCAGCTCATCAATAATCTGACATCTAACTTCCAAACACCTGTTCATTACAGTACCTATTTTACTTTTCGCAATGTGCCCTGGAAAGCAAGGGTCTATATCAGTGATGAAGATTGCTCAACTGAACACATTGTTTGCCCTTCTTTGCCAGCTGTTAGTTTGAAGATTGAGGAAGAGAACAGTGCTTTGCCCGGTGAGATGGAGGGAAGTATTCAGTACAACAATAGAATTGTAATTGAGTGTGAAGGGAGGTTTGTGGTCCATGTTGGGGATTTTGATGTTGTTGCTAGTAAGAATATTAAATTTTTCCCGAGCAATGCTGAGCTAATCTGTCCATGTGACTCAAACCTGTTCACCTTAAAAATGGTGATACGTCCTCACTACTCAAAAGATTAGCTTCTGTTTCAGTAAAACAGAACTTCAGCAAAGAGGATAGGGACAAGACTGAATGTGAACAGCATATTAACTTTTACATAAACATGGAAGTAAACAGGAAGTAAAACGTGACCGGGCTTGCCCTGTACATGAGCCTGGCTACACAAGTGGTATGAGAAATGTGGCTCAGTTGTTCAGGGCTGATAATTGTTGTTTGATTGGTTTCAGTTCCTTTGCTTTGCTATGTGATGGTACTAGAGGAAAGCCTTTTGTAACAATTCTGATATTCTTAAAGCAACAAAATGTAACTTTATAAAGTAATATAATTTGATTATTAAGTCTCATTCCTAGATCGTCAAATACTGACACATTGGGTCGGCAGCTCGTGTCCAATGCCAACCCAAAGTATCAGTATTTGAGGATCTGGGGATGAGACACAACAATCAGATACTTTCTTCGGAAAGTTACATTTTGTTGCTTTGAGTGTAGCCATTGAGAGTAACAATCTGTGGTAAAAGACTTACTGTTATATTATCACTATTACCCATTATTACAGCCTGCACACGAAACAGGAGTGCTGACATGTGGAAAATGTATTGGTTTGTATCGGGTTGAAGATGCCACAGAATGCATGATAATACATTTTATGACACACTGTCTGCACATATTATATACTTTAATAAACAGATATCAAAAAATATTATTTAACATGAATTTAACTTTTTTAACAAAAGCTGAGGGTCTCTAAATTTATGGTAATCATATTTTCTTGCCACTGTCACAGTTACTATTTGTAAAGTACTTTAAAATTGTGTAATGACAAGGTTTAGTTAGAAAAATACATTCAGATGTAGGCAGTATAATTAATGTTATTTTGTCACAGTTATCAAATGTCCGAAAAACGTAAAATCTTTGTTCAGTATTACTGAAATAAATTCTGGTTTTCTTGAAGTTCAAGTATTTATACAAGTTTATGTCAGTACAAATGCTTTTTTGCAGTTGTATGTATTAAGAATAATACTGCTGAATTATGTCACAGATATTTATGACACCAGGGACAGTTACATCACCTGATTGAAATACCAGTAGCAGCAAGTATGACAATATGATAATGAAACACATCTATATCTGAGCCTGAGCATGGTAGTACATTCACCGGACCCTTTCCTGACCTATTTAATGCAAAATGGCTCCATCTTGTGGCAACTCTAGCAACATTCAGTCTGTAGATTACTCAAAGAGGTACATGCACTGTATCTGAATTTGAGGATGATTTGGTGCCACATTGTATCCGAAACACATGATTAAATGTCCCACAATTTAATTGTAAATCACTTTCGGGTCTTAAAAACAGTGGTTGCTAACAAGTGATTAAATGCGTCTACAGAAGGTGTCACAGACATTAAACATCATCACGACAAACATGGAGACTCATCTTATCACTTGTCCAAATTTACAGACAAACTTCATTTACAAAAGTTACTTTTTCCACTAAAGTTAGTGGGTCTTCACAGGTTTTTTAAACAAAGGTACACATCTATTGACCCCAGTCCCACTTCCTGCAGGGAAGGCACATCATCTGTGATTTTTGTCTGAAGTGCCATGTTCTACATCGCTGACGCCACGTTTCACGTAATGAATGCTCTGGAAACAGTTGTAACAAGAGAAAACATTAGTCACATTGTGAAAGAAGGGTCAGTAAAATGTTGTATCAATTCGGTCCAATAACATTTGGAATGTTTAGAAGAGCAATTTACAATTGAATTATTTTATCCCCATTCAAGTTAGCCAGGTGCTAAACCAGAAGTAAGCTGTGCTCAGGTGTTTTCACAGCTGGGAAGTCGAGCATTTTTGCCCTCAAAACACCACTGAGCAGCTTTCATAGGAATGAACGGAGCGCCACCTCCGACGCTTTGTCCAGTGATAAAAAGTCCTCGGATAGACGCATCCCAAATTCCATCCTTATTTACGCGCCACCACCGGATGTTGGTAACACATCATCACTTAAGCGTGTTAGCTAGGGTCTTACGTTTCCATCAAAGCCGAGCCAAGGTGACAAAAACCCGTGTCTGCTCCACAGCCAGTCAACCCGGGTGTAAATGACGAGTTTACACATTCCCACTGCTCACAAAAGACCCGATCGTAGCGGGTTTTAGTGGGATATTTGACCGATGGAAAAAGGGGTACAAATTAAACAAACTCTTCCTTGTCATGACTAAAAAAAACTGAATACACAAACTGACCTTAGATGACGACACAATTTCGCAACGTTTTACTTTGTTTATATTTGGCGGACCCTGCCACCTTTCTAGCTTGGACCTTTACTTTCCCTCTGAGAACAAAAACAACATAGTGCCCCTTTAATGTGAGCCTAGTACTA
Organism: Diplodus puntazzo; assembly: GCA_963678695.2. Taxonomy (NCBI): domain Eukaryota; kingdom Metazoa; phylum Chordata; class Actinopteri; order Spariformes; family Sparidae; genus Diplodus; species Diplodus puntazzo. The sequence goes on along the minus strand of OZ023163.1, from coordinate 12,486,586 downwards.
CGCTTAGGGGTTGTTTCCTGTTGTGTGAGCAGGGACCTGTGTAACCACCACGTGGGTGTGAGAGGAACTGAACCCAGTGCGGTCGGACTCGCTGCTGGAGGTTTGCTGCCCTCCGCAGGCTGCACCTCGGTAGATGTGTTTCTTTCCGGAGATAAAGAAGGAACATCTCGGGTGTAGTGAAGAAAAACCATTGTGTGCATAAGAAAGTACGGGGACTGGGGGTCGTATTATCACACCACACAAATCACTGGCTTCAGCTCCTGTGCAGTGTTCCTCATGTGTGAGGAGCTAATAATCTTCAGGATGTACTTTTAATCTGCCTGGATGTGAAATATCGCTCGGCACGGCGCGACACTTCATCTTTCCGGAGGAAACGCAGATGCATCGCTTGCATTGTTTACATTTTTAGCAACACTCCAGACGTTTCCTACAAACCCCACTCGACTGTACCGTCTTCCAAACGACCTCGTCGTGTTTTTTAGTGGCATGTTTGGGTGAATAAGGGCAGACAAGAGACCGGCACGGCGCGCCGGACGAACCCGCTCCGAACAACACAGGGAGAGTGACAAGGACGGGGGAGAGAGGGAGAAAGAAAGGGGAGGGGAACTGACATTAAAGCAACACAACAAGGAAACTACACTGCAGAGCCACAGACGCCTTCATTTTATGTTTTTGAATAATAGCCGGAGCTAGTGTGCCGAAGTGCAGGCCCGTATCTGTGAGATCTGCCCGCGGCTCGGCCCCACACGGTGCCCTGGGAAAAAGGAGCAGCTTTGGACCGAGTTTGGATTTAAAGGCGCTCTCCGACGCGTTCACAGATATGGGTGAGGATAATGAAAGTGGCTTTAATTGTGATTCTGAGGCAAATTAACAGAAGGGGGGGAGAAACAGGCCTGCTGTTGCGGAGAGAGCCGTGCCCTAATGGGAGGTGGAAACAAAGGCCAACCGCGTAGCTTAGCCGTAATTAATGAAATGCCAATTTAGATTATCTTTTGGCTATTTTGTCCCCCTTGAGTTCCCCCTTCACCACGAGATAGGGCTGCTAACATTTCAGCACGCTGCAATTATGAATGGTGCTGGCTGCCATTACAGTGGGGCTTTCATTATAAAGTCATTGTAATTAACAATAATGGGACATTTGCATTGGCTCTGGTCCTGATGCAACTGTGATATACAGATGTTTAACTGGCAGCCAGCTGTTTTGGCTCATTTTGAAGCCTCTGAGTAAAATGACAACACATTAACTACATGCATCTAACATACCAAGATTGTGCTGTTTTGTTTCTATTATTAACATTACACCCACATGTTACACGTGCACAATAGGATAAAAGATGTGTGTGTTTGTCTGTGTGTCTCATCAGGCTCGGAGCCACCCAGCTCGCCACAGGTGGTGGAGGATGGAGGAGAGGAGGATGAGGAAGAGCTGAGTGGAGGAGAGGAGGCAGACCTGAGGTCCAGCTCCGGTCGGGGCTCCCTGCTGACCCGGAGGGGCATCACCCTGAGAGTGTTGCTCAAGGACGGCCTGGTGGAGCCGGGGGACGGCGCGCTCGCCATCCACTACCTGGTAACAACACACATCACAATACGAAAGTCGTAAATCGTTATTTATGTTCGTTTAGTATATTGTGAGGTGGAACTTGTTATTCAAGCATGGTACACTAGCGATGAAATGCACTGAGAGACTTAAAAGGAGTGAACTCACACACACGTGTTGTTTTTTTTTAATCAAAATGTCTCTCTTCTCTGCTCCCTCAGGGTAAGAACTTCATAGGAGACCTGTTGAATGATGGGAAAATCAGGTGGGTGGAGACGGGCCAGATCTTCAACTCCCCCAGCGCCTGGGCAACACACTGCAAACGTCTGGTCAACCCAGCCAAGAAGTCTGGCTGCGGCTGGGCATCTGTACGCTACCGCGGCCAGAAGCTGGTCCAGTATAAAACCACCTGGCTGCATAAGTACCAACCCAGTGCCGACATGGTGAGAGAAGAGAGGAATCTGTAATTTAACCTTTAATTTTTTTTTGTATTATAGTCTGTGTCACTGCAGATGTATGAGGCAACATACTAGTCTAAGCAGTTCAGGTTGAATTTGTGTCAAAGTCAAACATTATCACTCAATTTTTTAACTTAAACAATGAAAAGACAGAAAGGTGGTTCTTAACAGGTTATGTTTAAACAGTTTGTGCCAAGAAAAAGCAGTGTTTCAGGTTTACATACAGTTAGACAATTAGTTCATGGCTCAGGACAGACACTGGACATTTGGTTTTGGCCACGTATGATTCATGCAGAGAGAATAAAAGAAAAGCAGAGGAGAAACAAGATATTTTTATACTCTTTATTTAACTAGTTGTATCCAGGCATGTCATTTGTTCTCTGTGATAAAATGCACCTAAATACGCCAGACTTTTTCCATCAAGATCCATACATTATTCCCTGAGAGAGAGTTAATGAGATCTATTCTGGGTCGAGAACCATCCTCCATCCAAGTTTAGTGGAAATCTGCTCAGTATTTTTTGTGTAATCCTGCTGATAAACAAACAAACGTACAGTTATTTATCTTTCCTGTAAATCTAATGTAATGTGTAACACTGTTATGCCGTCTATATCATTGTGTTTATTCCTTGTGGTGCCAGAGCCTTGTGAGTGAGGAGGATGATGACGAGGATGAAGAGGAAGGGAAGACAGCTGTGCAGGCAGATGAGAAGAACAAGAACAACAAGCCTGGATTACACGGTATAATTGTTTCTTCTTCATAAGTAAAAACATGTTTCGTAATTGTGTGGTTTCCAAAGACTTAAAAAAAAACAACCTAATCTTCAATCCTCCAGATGTTGTGGTTTCACGGAGAGCTGACAGAGAGAGAATTCCTGTCAGATATTGCACCTTGGGCACCAGGGATGCTGCCAGGTACTGACTTTTCAGTATCAGTGCAGTTTTATATGACCCAAGGAGTGAATTAGATTGTAATAAATACCAACTTGTTGTCCTCAGAGATCCGCACACACTGGTGGAGCTGTCAGCCTTCTCAGCCATCAACAGATTCCAGCCTTTCAATGTAGCCGTGTCCAGTAATGTCCTGCTGCTCATGGTAAGAAGCAGCCACATCTAAAACAGGGAAACGAACAGTGACGAACAGTAAAGGGACCAAGTTAATCTGCATTTTATCCCCATCAGGACTTCCACTGTCACCTGACCACCAGTGAGGTGGTGGGATACCTCGGAGGACGATGGGACACCAACACACAACGTGAGCATGATGAGAAAGTTACTAAGTAATACACGTTAGTAGACGATGCGAATGGAGCCGTCTTTAACTCCAGCTCCCTCCTGTCTGTGATGGATCTATTTCAGTGCTGACAGTCTTAAGGGCTTTCCCCTGTCGGACCAGGCTGGCAGACAGAGACGCTGCTTCGGCTGTGGAGGAGGAGGTGAGACACGGAACAATGAATCAGTAGTCTGCTCTAACATCTCGCATGTGAGCCCTCAGTAAACACGAAGGTGAACGTCATCTGTTTTAAAACATTCACAAGTTCTTCCAGTGCCTCAGGACATTTTCTGCAGCCCGTCATCATGCATCTGTCTTTCCAAAAGCCAGAAACCCAAAAACTGACACTGTGTTTCCATCACTGGGGAGTTCATCCTGACTGCCGTGTGATTAAGTGTGATTATTTGAAGTAACTCGCAGGAAGTTCAACTGCATTTGTATTTCCATTGTGATTCAAATAGTTCAATTAGTTGTTTGCCATTTTTGTGTTGTTAACTACTGAAGCTGCAAACAATTATAGACCATTAAAGGAGAGAGAGGATTTTTTTTATTGTTGCTTCACATTTGCTTCTCTACTGATGCTGGTGTTCCACACACTTTCCCATGAATAGTGGGGTATATAATTCTTTGTGTTATGTATGGCCTGTGACCAATTTGGCACTTTTGCAATAAACTCAGTTACGTGGCTTTTCTGCTGGCATGTGACATGCACACTGCCAATTTTTTTTTCATTTTACAAAGTAGTGTAGACTACTTCTATTCAGCAAATTGGAAGGTGAGGTTTTTCCATATTAACAAAGTGTAGCTCTAACAATTAGAAATGCTGAGCTTCCTCTGTGAAGTGTCTACAATAATTAGTACGCTAGTACACGTTTATTTAATTTAACTCAAGTAAAACGACTTTAAAACAAAGTTGGGCTATATTGTAATCAGCATCTGTCACTTTGACTCTTCTCCAGATCTGTCAGAACCTGTTCATGCGCGGGCTGTCATTGGTGGGCTGGTACCACAGTCACCCGCGAGGTCCGGCTCTGCCGTCGCTGCAGGACATCGACTCCCAGATGGACCATCAGCTGAGGCTGCAGGGTTCAAACAATGGCTTCCAGCCCTGTCTGGGCATCATCTGTGGTAAGTACCTACCTTTATTTCCAATGTGGGATTACGTACTGTATAATTTACTGTGATTGTTTTGCAACAAATTATGGCAAATCTATAGAGATTCAAGAAATCAAGCTCTAAATCAACAACTTCCAGTATTCATCATGGCATGTGAAGACGTCATTACTGTTATGAACCATCAATACCTGCCCTTTCAGACAGCCAGGTAAGTTTGATGCCACTAAGCTTTCAGCTTTGTTTCCCTTCAGGTCCTTATTATCACGGCAATCAAGGTGTGGCGTCCACAATAACTCCATTCTGGGTCGTACCACCCCCTGAGGTGAGGACATGGGTAAATCTAATTTTATTATTTAGCTTAGTCTTCTCCAATATTGTTAATTCTGACACGCACCTGTGCTCTTGTATTTTCTAAACTTGTGCATCATCTGTTTTTCTTGCAGCAAAGGCCTAATGACTACGGTATCCCAGTTGCTGTAGAGGTCACTTACGTACAGGACAACTTTCTCACCAGTGATGTTCTAAATGAGATGGTACAGCCGCAGTTCTATGGAAACACTGAAGAGACACCAGTACTGTTAATACTGTAAATCATTATAAGAAACGTCTGTTTGTTCTCTCCACAGATGCTGCTGGTTGACTACTACAGGACAGCTCCCGACCTCGTCCAGTTCAGCCAGTACTGGTGTCCTGATACGACCATGATGGACAAGATCAAGGTAGGATGATAGATAGAAAACCTCAAATCTTTATCATATTACGTTCATGACAGTCTCACCCTCCTACACACTCCAGCAGGCAACCTCACTTCTACAACTTTGCGTCTTCTTCCTCAGGGCTCTCTGAGCTGCCACGCTCCCAAAGACCAGGCCTACTCTCAGATCTTAGAGCATGTCTACAGTCAGCTGAGCAGCATCAACTGAGCGGATCTGCTGTTCGTGGATGCATGTGACCGCTCTACATTTCGAAACACCTCCTGTGCTGACAGGACAGGAGCGACTGGAGGATGTAAAATCCTGCTTGAAAAACACACATAAGAAAAACAAAGATGCCTTGAATTCCCTCGTGCTTGAGTGATGCTTGATATTGAAACAGCATTATGGTGAGTTAAAAAAAAAACACATCGGTGACTTTGAAATCGGATATTGTTATTAGCTTGTATTTATCAATGAAAAAATGTTACAATTAATACACAAAACCAGAGCGCACCGGATCAGAGAACCAATATTTTACAGATGGACACTTAATATGGACCAGATATCTGCCTGCCTGTCAAGCCTCCTACCATTTACACATGGACCTATGTGCCTATCTGTGCCAGTGTCCCTTGGTATGAGCAGATATGTACAATGTAAACTTTTAATGTGTTGTAATTGCCTTTATAGACTGAACCAACAGAGCAGTGGTTGGGAGGAAAAAGTGAAAATGAGTAGTGCATAGCATACTACATTAGCAAAGTATGCTCACGTGTGTTGGTTTGACATAAACTGTTCTCTGCAGTAGGTTTTTGTGAATGTTTGTCTTCAAAGTCAAAATGGTGCAAGTAATTCCACTGTGCCAAGCCAACTTTTTTTAATGAACCTGAGTGTGTGTGTGTGTGTGGTGTGCTGTGAATGTGCCCCTCTACTGTCTCCCTGTTGGGTTATGTGAGACATGAGTCCTATTGGTTAGGACAGATATTGCTTCCTCTATACCTGTACTGTATTTATTACTAACTGTGGATTGTGTGATGAACATGTACGAAGACAGAGCAATGCCTTAAGCCTGCTGATGATCCACAAAGCATTAAAATATACACACTGGAACTATTTAAACAGGACTGTTTGTTTTTTGTTTAAACTTTATTTTAAGATTCTATAGTCTGTGACAGTATTCAGGCAATGGTGGTTTAAGCTTAATGCTAACATCCGCATGCTAACATGATTGCAATGACAAAGCTAACATTATATGCAATGTTGTATACATGTACAGGAAACTACATTTTCTTAGTAGTAATTGTGAAATCTGAAGCTGAGAGTGGCGCTAGAGGGAAAGTCAGGAGATCACTGCATTCAGGATTCATGTGTGTGTACAAAATGTCAATGGCAGTAGCCATTATATGACATATTACAGCCTCACTAAAGACAGTGATGCTCCACTCGTGCCCCTGATTGAAAAAGTTGAGGGGCACAGACGGACATGAACTACTATTCTTAGGCTTTGAAATTAGCGCTGGAGATTCAGTTTCAAGTGTCTAATCTGTTTAGGTAATGTGAATCTTGGTGAAACTGCTTATATTTAGTGTTCGAGTTGAAAGTTACGAAAAACAATAAATAATTAAGAGTCAACAGATCCAGAGGCATCGAATACCAGCATAAAAGACATGTAACTGATTGATTTAAAGGAAAAGTTGGTAGCGATGTTTTTTTAAAACAGATCAGTACTTTACTGATACTCTTATCGATTCTTTCTTTAAAGAAATGATAAAAACACGATTAGAGTTGATTTATGTTTAAGATGAAACAAAACATTTTTACAGAAAAAACAGCAACATTTACATCAGCAAACTCACTATATGAACTCAATATTATCTCCTTGTAAACATCTCTACATAACAAATAACATTTTTTTCTTATTATTATTCACAATCATACCCTAATTAAACTCGCATATTGACAGATATATATATTTTTTATCTCTACAGCTGTTATCATAGCTCAAATATTCTACTCCATTAAAGACAGTGACTGGTTATGAGCATTATGTGCATTGTTATTATTTTTTTAAATGTGAAATGTCTAATAAAATTTTAAACCAGCCATTATTTCATCTGCGAAGACCAGGATATTGACCAAACACAACAGTAACACATTTGTCTGTTTTATTTATTGTAAGAAGGGGGAGGTGGGGGACAAGAAAAGAAGCACGTACAAATACTTGGATAATAAAAGACAAAATATTGCGGTTAAATTCTGTACTCATACCAGAAGTAAAAAGGCAACTTAAATCTAAGACGTACATTTACAAGGTGTAATATAGGACTACATGCAAAGATCAATTTAAATGTTTTAAGGTCTTGTATATAAAAAATAATACTATAGAGAGCCAGGATGATTTAATTATGTTCAAATGAGCATTTAAGACTGATTAAACAAACATAGCCCTTTAAAAACTGAAACCAGTGGGACATTTTTTTTTCTCAACATGGATTAAAATCTACATAAAAACTCAGTTTCCACTGGTGGTGTGCTGATAAACCTCACATTAGTCTAAACAACACACGAACCAGGAAACTGCCTGTAGTGTCAGAAATGTGCAGAATTGTGCACACATGCATTTCATCTTTACACAGGAAAAGTGCCAACGGCTGGAAATAAAACCAAAAGTAGAAAAGAAACCATTCTCATAAGTAGCTAGGTTAGGTTTTGGTTGCTGTATTAGTTGCATTACTTTCCCTCCTTTCTTTTCCAAAGGCACAAAAACCAAAGCTATCAAGGACTTTTTTGATAACAGTGTAATCCAGACAGCAACCCCGACAGTCCTTAAACTTTGCCCTGAACTTGATACAAACATCGAAATGTAGTAAGATCAGAAATGTAAACATGTTAGACCAGGACCAAACTCGGGAGTGGGGGAAGTGTTTGGAGCGTGGAGTGACGGACAGATAAGAAGAGGGGAAACGTAGCAAAAAAGATTAAAGAGCACATAGTTTTCATTCACAATTCAATTTTTTCTTCTTCCCCAAACAATTCAAAATCAGCAGGGCTGATGATTGTTGGGTGAGGGTTCGTGTTTTGGTAACAAAAGTTCTCCAAATGAGTCAAAATGGAACCCAGCTTACACTTATTTTACCCTGGATGTTTTCCCTTTTTCGCTCCAGGTCTTCTCCTCATACTAAACATCGTATGTTGGATAAGACTCCCATCTGTAGGTGTGGACTGTGACAAGAAACCAGCCTTGTCCAAATAGATTAATTAAAACAGGTCCAACCTGTCTACATCAGCCCGAATGTACTAACAATAACTCCAAAGAGAGCCGTTGTGAATAATCAGAATCACAGGGGTGAGAAAAAGGTTTCAAAGCACAGATGAATTTCACATTCTCAAAGACACGAGGGCAGACATAAACAGCGGGACAGTTAGTGACGAGTCGCTGCCAGCAGCCTCATCAATTCAGGCACTGCATGAAGGTGAAAGGGCGCCTGATACGGGGGTCAAAAGACTGAATAAAGGCTTAACATGCAGAGACAAACAGGCCCCATACTAAATGAATATATGGCTGTGTAACAGAATAGTTAGCAGTTTAACAAGCTAGCGATATGTTTTTATTGCATTTAATAAACTTTTTGGCTCTGTCTCCTCTATTGAACCAACAACCACTGAACGACCAATCATCCTGCGTCTCTACACAACCAGCACACGGCCGCCTCAAGTGACAAAAACGTGCAACGTCTGCATTGAACTTTGGGGTCTGTGTGTGATGGTGAAGTCTGTCACACGCACACACACATACACACAAACATCAATCTCAATTGAGGACCAAGGTGCGATTACAACACTTTCTCACATATTCAGTAAGCAGTTCTACGTTTACTGTAGTAGGTTGAGACACACATAAATCAAATACTGAAACAATAAAAAGGAAACCACTGTGTCAGGCCTGCTGTCATCTAAGCTATTGTCAGTGCTCAGCTTAGAGATTTTTTAAAAAGAGCATTACAAATCAGCCAATAAACCTGAAAACGGTACAAATCACAGATCTGAGGCTAACTCTGAGGCTCATGTTTCTCATTAAAAATATGAACGCATTTTCTTTTTTTAGTCGTGTGTAGTTCCATTTTAGTTGAGTTAAAGGCAACTTTCAGTCTCGCCAGCAGGTGGCATCAACGGATGAGTTCCAGTCCTGGGGGGGGGGGGGGGCACACATAAAGGTTTTGGGTTTTGAAATGAGGATAATATTCAGTCAAGTTACACATGACGTTTACTGTGAGGTTCCAGTTGGCCTCTACAGTCTGAAAACTGACTGTTACGTTGGCGACCACCTGAGTTATGAACTGACTGCAGTCACAGAAATGATGGCATCAATGTGTCACCCCAGTCATCAGATTTAATACAAATTGTCTTTATCAGTAATTTGTGATAAAATAAAAATATTGCTTAGAAATGTGTCATAAGTTAGTCCTCAAGAAATGTTCTGACTGCCGGATAACGAGATATGACATTTTGTGTCCATCTTAGACCCTTTAACAGGCTGATATTCTGCTCTGGACTTTGAAATGTGACCATCTTCTCCAGAACTCCAGATGACAAAAAGTGCTCGTTGGTGGTGGTGACGCTGGAGCTGAAGGTGAAAATGAATAATCTGCGGACCATCCCTTGGCTTCACTTTCCTCCCTCTCTACTAATTCTACTCGCCCTCTCCTCCTCCTCCTCCTCTTCCTCTACGTCAGTCTCCTCCTCGGCTCTCTTGCTCTGTTTCTATTAGTGTGGCAGCGGAACGAGGACCTCGACGTAGTTGAGAGGGAAGAATCCCGACTGGCCGTTCAGCATTCCCTCGTACCAGTTCTCGTCGATCTGATTGGTCAGGGTGATGATGTCGCCCTCGCGGAAGCCCAACTCTCCCTCGTTCTCTGGGTCAAAGTCGTACAGCGCCTTACAGCTCGGCTGTTCCGGGGCTGACAAAACACAAAGAGTAAACGAATGAGTGAAACTCGGATTCCAAAAATTCAGGATGCTCTCTGACAGCGTGAAGGACCACAGCAATACCACTTTCACAAAAAAGGTCATCACACTGCACATACTTACCATATACTATCGCTTATACTGGTTCACATATGTTAGAAGAACATTAACATCTGCTACAGTTAACATTGCAAAAGAGCCAAGGTTTGCTGACAATTCATGTCTTAGACCAAAAACCACAACATCCTATGACGCTGTGTTTCTGTATTACCGTCCTCCTCCCTCCTTTTATCCATCGTTTCCTGCTTCCATCTCTTTCTCTGTGACCTCACATAGATCAGCAGAGTGAGAGTGGGGCTCCACACACAGACAAACTAGGCTTTTTGTCTCCTAACAATTTTCTCATTGTATCAAGTTCACCCAACAGGCTGCTGGGCAGGCTCGAGCTGGGGAAAGCTTTGGTCACTCGTTCTGTGTGTTTTACTCTGTACTGCATCAATTTACAGGGGCAGTAAAGGTTATGTAAACCCTTTCATTTCTCTGTAGTCAGGTTATGCTTGAATAAATGTCTATAAGTTTCAAGTTCTCTCTTCAAACGAAGACTGCAGGATTATAAACTGGGATAATACTGCTAATTAGACAGTGATCCAGGACGACACACATTTCCATCAGAGCTTTTGATATTTATGTAGTTACTTTGAAAAAAATTGAAATCAGCCCTATCCAGTTATGATAACAAGCTCAAAACACAGATGAATAAATACAATTTTGAGCAATTACTGATGGTGCTACTTTAAAAAGATTTTTTGGCCACTTGGAGGCAATGGGAACAAGCCCTTCTGTCTTGTGATCCAGAGTGTTACAGTCGTGACTTACCTGATCAGTGATAGTGGGTCACGAATTATGAGATCACGCACACTAGACGTAACATGGGTCCAAGCAGTCCAAACTGTTTAATAAGAATGAGGATAAGACTAGGAAGCATCGGCAGCAAGGATTATTTTTGCACTGAAAAAGCGTCACTTCCTGTTTGTTTTGTGGATCACCAAGGATGACACTGTTACAAACATTGAAAATCTGTTGTGTGTATTCTGATAAAAAAAAAACATTAGCTATTATTGTGCCTGCTCCATGCTAATAGATGGACGATAAGACTGGGTTAAAAGAGCTCTTAAAAGATGGTTAAAAGACCATCTGCTCTCATTGACTGTAGCTCGGTCCTGACCAGATATTTTGCCTGCGATCCAGTGCGCATCGCAGAGCTGTTGGATTGTGTCCTGTAAAAGCTCACATGTAACCAACCATTGTTCACGAAAGCGTGCATTGATCTGCCTCTGATTTGAAGCTTCGTCAGCAAGTGGAAGACCAGGTTTAAAAATCCTGCACCACTGTGAACTTAGCATTAGCAAACAGTTGCTTATACCTCTAAATCTGAGGCCATGGTTCTCAGTAGGAAACCGGTGGATTGCCTACTCCGGGTGGGGAATGAGTCCTTGCCCCAAGTGAAGGAGGTCAAGTACCTCAGGGTTTTGTTCATGAGTGAGGGGACGATGGGGCGTGAGATCAACCGGAGAGTCGGAGCAGCGGGTGCGGTGTTGCATGCCCTTCAGCGCACGGTTGTGACGAAAAGGGAGCTGAGCTGGAAGGCAAAGCTCTCGATATACCGGTCAATCTTCGTCCCTACCCTCATCTATGGTCATGAGGGATGGGTCATGACCGAAAGAACGAGATCGCAGGTACAAGCGGCCGAAATGGGTTTTCTCCGCAGGGTGGCTGGGGTCTCACTTAGAGATAAGGTGAGAAGCTCAGCCATCCAGGAGGGACTCGGAGTAGAGCCGCTGCTCCTTTGCGTGAAAGGAGCCAGTTGAGGTGGTTCGGACATCTAATGAGGATGCCACCAGGGCGCCTTCCTAGGGAGGTGTTTCTGGTATGTCCAACTGGGAGGAGACCTATGGGTAGACCCAGGACCAGGCGGAGGGATTACATCTCCTCTCTGGCCTGGGAGCGTCTGGGGATTCCCCAGTCAGAGTTAGCCAACGTGGCCGGAGAAAGAGAAGTCTGGGGCTCGCTGCTGAAGCTGCTGCCCCCGCGACCCGACTCCGGATAAGCGGTTGGCGATGGATGGATGCTTATACCAGTTACGGAGCAACTCTATCACTCTTTTTTTCTTTTCTGCCACCTGATGAATGGAATTCCAATACTTCCTCTCTTTTTGCTTTGTTTTTGGTCTCCACCAACTACACAATATCATTGTGGGACATAAATAATAAAATGTTGAAATACTGATAGAACAAATGTAGCAGTAAAAAAAATTGCATTATGAAAGCTAAAATGTGCCTAACACTCAATTTAAAACTCACCAACGTCAACATTTCGTTGTGCATATTGTAACAAAAAGGGCGTTTTGGAAGTTTGTTACTTAAGAACATCCTGACAAAGTGTTTAGAACTGCATTTTAAATCAGCTGAAGACTGGGCCAGTGGCTGCAGAGGTTGTTAGCAACTGTTAGTAAGTCAGGATGCAGTATGTAAAGCACAGGATGTGGATTTCATACCACAAAAACACAAACAACAAAAAACACATACATGCTGTTAAACAACTCATGCATTATAGACCAGTATGTTGAATCTGTGAGAAGCAACTTTAATGGTGCTTCCTTAACTTCACACCAGAAGCTGTGCAGACACACTGCACCATTTCAAGAACACAAAAACTGTGACGAGGAAAAATGGCCCACACTATCTGTGACTCACGCAATCTGGGTTTCCGAAAGGACAATCTGGCCAAGTGAAAAGACGGCTCTGATGATGTCAGAGGAAAGAGGAACAAGGTCAGTTGGAGAAAGGCCGGCCACACACACACGCACACACACACATTTTCTCATGGTCAACAGCTGAGTCGAGAGTCAAACATTCAGTGCATGCCACCATTTACAATGCCTCAATCACACTACAGAAAAAAGACAAACTGGATTTGTTTCACATATTTCTGCTCAGTGGTACTGATTGGTTGCAGGTCTTGAGCAATCATGTTGACAATGTGGAAAGTTTATTTTATGCACACATGCTACTTTGGCTTGGTCCATCTTGTGTGTGTAGAAACAGCTGGACATGGTGTTGCTGTTTCCACAGCTCTTATGCTGCCCTTTGTGTGGCTTTGAGAGCAACATAATTGTAAGGATGAATATGAAATAATGCCAGAGAGAGATTATACTCATTTGGTTTTCTCTGGCGTCAGCCACTTCATCATTTTTGACGATAATGGTCAAGTGGTTCAAGTGTTTGCAGTAAAAGATAATCCTCACTGACAATATATATTTTTTAAAGCCCACCAGCTGTTTCTTACCCGAGTTGCGTGAAGGTGGCATCGCCATTGAGGTCGAGTAGCCGCCATTTGAATGGTTGTCCTCTCCGAAGTCAAAGATAGGTTTGGGTTTAGGTGTGTATTCACGTCTTGGTCGAGTCTGAGCATCGGTCATCCTATTCGAGAAAAAAAAGATAAACTGACTTATGTTCTACATTTCCAAACCTACACAGTAAATACAAAAAAAGCTCTGAAGTAACTGTGACTGAACCAGTCTTGGAAGTATACATATATATATATATATATATATATACACAGCATGTTGGTATGTGTGTGCATCAGGTTTCATGACTGCACCTGTCCTTGAGTTTGTCAGAAAGTTCCTCCAACACCTGCACAGCCTGTTTGTGGTACTGCAGCTGGGACTCCACGAGAGATGTGAGCTGGCTCACCTGCTCTATCTAAACGCATACACACAGACACACACACAGCAATCAAAATAATTTTTCTTAAACTACTGTATTTGTCATCCACATGAATAAACAGTTCCACCTCCAAAACATAAATAACAGTTCATAAAAGACCAAGTGACAGCATGTGGTCATCATCATGCACCTTGGAGGATGGATTATCTTGTCACTAATATGTAATAAAAAATAATGTCCACTTTTATCCAATAATATTAACACTTGATTGGCTTTGAGCATTCAAACTCATCTAGGGACTGTAAATAGACCTTGAGTTGAAATTATTTACAGGTCCAAAGGTAAAAATGATCTTTCACTATCCAATTTACGACAGAGTGTTTCAATAGTAATAAGGAACATCATAAAAGAGGCTGACACAAGAGAAATAACAGGACGTTTGCAACGGACAGACTTCCTCCTAGTAGCACTGGTCATACTCACACCGTCAACATTATCACTCGCCCTTCAACTGCTGTGCTGTAAATACTCAAAGCCATTTTGTTCTGAACACCTTCACTTATGTACAAGGCAAACAAATGCTGGAATTCCCCAACCCAAATAGTAATAAATATTATAGGTAATTGAATGCAGGTATTTACAGATGTGTTTATTTTAAGGGTTGTTGGACTGAACAGGTGTGTTTCACTGTTCTTTATAGGTGTAATTATAGGTGTGTTTGTCTTGTGGGTGTGTGTTGGACAGAAGTCATCTGATGCGAAAGTGAAGCTCGATGATGAAGAAATTGATGAAATGTTCTCACATGATACATCACCAGAAGACCAAGGCAAAAAATAACTGCAATTACCCTTTGGAATGTTTTTCATTAATATACACATACTTGCTACATAACTAACAGGATATTATAGATTTTTCTATTGCTGTTGGGACCATGCAATCAATATTTTTAGATTTAAGGCATACAAAACCTGCTGACAGCGGTAACAAGTAACATGAGAAGCCAAGTTTGTAGCTGAGTAAAGGAATAAGAAAAGTGACCCCTTACTTTTAGACATATTTTAAAGAGGGACTTCAGTGTCAAATCGTGCTTAAAATGATGCTGCAGAGGACAAACACTGACACCATAAACTGAAGACTAATAAATGAGTCCTTACATCAGTCTCCAGCAGGTTGTACATGCTCGTCTCAGCCACGTCCTTTGACTCGTGAAACTTCTCTAGGGCCTGTCGAACCTCCTCATCTGGGATCTTGCCCTGACGCTTTTTCTTGTAATCATAGTCCAGGCGACGGCCTTCCAGCTTCTTCAGGTGGTGCTGAGGGGATAAAAGTCATAGTTAGTGCAGGCGGGGGCACAGAGATCACTATGTTGCGTTAAATTAAATTTGACAGCTTGAGGAATTGATGATAAGAGATTTAAAGTGCTTTCCTCTCATGCTGCACAATAAGGGAGACTGACCAACAGTGAAACAGCACGTCAGTGTACCTGTATCTCTCTGAGGTCTTTATCACAGAGCCCTTGCAATGGATCGATGAAGTTCTGTTTAACATCGATATCTAGGGAGTCTTTGACTTCTGCCAATCTCTTCATGGCTTCTCCAACATCTACTAATGCTCCACCTAAACCACACAGACACAGATTTAAAGCTCAGTGACATCAGATTTATGGTTTAACACCACAGAGATCTATCACCATCAGACCACTGATAAAGAAACACATAGTATCTAAAAAGAAAACACACAGACACAAATAGACAGAAGTTCAGGCCTTAAAATGGTCAAAAAGCATTTCACAAGCACTGTAAACAGTTTGAGTGCAATATGTAAGCCAGTATTTAAGGTATACTCTACATACAAACAAGTACAAACACTCAATATCCCAAAATAACAAACCTCAACATTCCTCTGACAGGAATGTACTATCCTAAACCACAAAACACACACACAGAATCACACACAACGTACCAAAGTTAGTGTCCTCTCCGAGTTCCCGTCCGTACTTGCCCATGCACTCCCCCAGCAGCCCCTCTGCCTGAGGGTAGCCTGGATTCTTCACCTGACCACGTATCTTAGACATGGTGTTCAACATGGACAGTTTGGCACGTGATGCTGCAGACAAGAGTCAAAACTAACTTAATCTAAGTGTTCGCAAAGTTTAAATAAACACATAAAAGCAGGCTTTCCTCTCACCTGGGTTGGGCTGAAGATACTCTGATGTTTTGGAGATGACCTCCACTACTGCTTTACTGGTCACATCTACTTTCTACAAAACACAGCGAACACACAGATAAAATAAAACAGCTACAGGCAAAGGAGTTATTTGCCTATGTTTGGCTTGTTGACTGCTATCGTCCAATCTGCAACCTGATCACTTTTACATAGGGAAGTAGCCAATGGTTTTCTGTTCTGTTTTCTGCAGCATAATTTGTTCAGGCAAAGTCATAAGTTTCTGGCCTTTGACATCTCTGGAGTCAATTTGTAAAACTGTGTAAGTACCTCGCTTTTTTATGTGAAAGAAAGATTTATGTTAAAAGGCCACTTCATACATTCGTATGATTGAAATGGTGCTCTTTCCAGACAGTTTAATGAAGTTTATTTTTTTTCCTATGATGAAGTTTCGTTTCCAGCACAAAGGGGGGAAAAAAAGCAGCACAACAACAAAAAACAAAACAGAACATCAGTTTCAACATCGACCAAATTGAGTTTTTAAACATCCGTACAAAAATGTAAACTAGGGCCCAGTGTGGCGTCAACAAATTGTTTGTTTTATCTGCCCAAAATGTAAAGTTGTGCAGTTTATCATCGCATTTGAAAAAGCTATTCACCTTTAACAGGCTGAAACTATGAATTGTGCCATTCTTGCTTCAAGAGTTATTGATTACCACAATGTTGCTGATTTGATTTTCTGTGGAACTACTTGACTTATTATTCTAACTATAATGTAAACCTAATGGCAGTGGGTTTTTGTTGTCATCCACAGAGCCTGAAGTGCTTTATAAACTACGAGGCCTTCTAAACCAACAGAGGATGACGTAATGCTTTAAATGAGGTGTAAACATCAACTACAGAAACCCCACAGGATTCCAACCACGCCTACTGCTTTGGCCATAAGATGTTTCTCTTTAAGACAGCAGAAAGATGCTTCTCTTACCCGCTCCAAGTCTTTGAAGTCTTCGTCTAGTTTAGTTCCTTCAGCACCTCCGACTTTCTCACTTACCATCTAGAGTGAGTCAGAAAGAGAGGGCAAGGGGAGAAAGGCAGGAGGAAAGGCAGAAAGAGTGCAAATGAATTAATGGTGCTCATACGGTTTTGATTTGAGTGAGGATCAAGCCAACACTCATCTCACATTTAATCATTCACATGCCTGCTTTATGAAGAAAATACCATACTGAACATTTCCTACAGAAATATGTGGAGCACACCATAGCGCATGCTCTGTGTTGAAGAGATAACAATATATGAATTCAGAACAACAGATAACAGTGTAGCGAAGAAAAACAACAGCACAAACACTATCATGCAATCCCTATTGTTTACACTTAGCTGGATAAAAAAACACAACAAGTTTGGACCAGCTATCTCCATTACTTCTCTTTCAATAAAGACAATATGGTACAACTTAAGTAAGCTAAAACATGTTGATTGCAAGCATATGTATTTCCAAACGAAATCTGTCAACACGTTTTCAGGCCACAGACAAAAGCCAATGAATGGAAAACAGTCCCTTCCTCGTGCACGGTACATCTGTTTTTGAACATCCTTCTTGGCTAATTCCTTAAATTAGAAGCAGGCTTTGCAAGGTATTTAAAACCTTGACTGTGACCATGAGCTACATGGTTCCCTATCTGAGTATCTCAAAGTGGAATGGGCAGAAAATAACTCCAATTACAACCAGTATGATAATGAAAATGGCACACAAAAGTCCTTGGTTGCAGATTCTGCAGGACAAATGTGATCCACACTGACTACTTTCAATTTGTTTGAAATTAATTCCAGCCAGTCTTATTCACAACACTTTTGTAGTTATAACTCTTGTCACACTGGAATGTAATAAATCTGTCTTGGTCTTGTGCATTTCAGTTTTCAGGGAAGTTGTAGCAGCCCTGGTGTTAATGTTTAATTATTTCGCCCTACAGTATCAACAGAGTGAGCATTTCAAACAGTCTGGAGAGTTAATGAAACACTGCAAGAGAGGCGAGTAGTTTAGAAGTGCATTTTTCGATTTTAATTTTATTCTATACGACACTATAGTTGATGTTCCTGAAGAAAAACTTTGAGGTGGATGTTATAACTCTTATAGGAACTTAATGTTTATCTCCTGCTATCTATGTTCATCCCACTAGAGTAGCTTTACATGATTCATAGGTTAAAAAAAAATGATTTATGTAATTTATGTAAATAACCCTAACCCTGACCCCCCGCCAACCCCTCAGTTCTGTTTGAAACAAGCCGTTTTAGCGCATAGTGGTTGGGCCTCAATGATTACTGTACGAAAACACAACTTCATCATGCTATTCACCGATTTTTGGTGAAACTCAATAATATTTTTGGGGACAAAATAACTCAGTGAATCACAAAGCTTTCTCAGCTAGTTTGCTCAGTTGGCCTTGCAGCTAGTGAGCACCGTTAGCAGCTTAGGCTAATGGTCCCATTAGCAAACTGACTCTGCAGCAGTTAGCAGTTACTTTTGGAAACAAGTACAACGCTGTCTGTCGTTCAGGAAACTGTAAATCATCAGTTTAGGCAGAGAAGCCGGAGCATGCCAGAGGGAAAACAAGAAAACATATTCTCCACAAAATATGATCCAGATTAGAGTCCCGAGTATCTACATTATATATATGACATAAAATAGGGAAAAGCGAACTAAGTCTCCATTAAAAAAACACTATGCATGTTTAACTATATGAGTTTTTAGCCAACTGCGTATTTGTACAAAGGCCCTGTATAACTCTGGCATAATGCTGCTGACACATTTACAGATTCAGCACATGACCTTTTCAAATATGTAAATACAATCCTTTGAACAAGATGCCATTTTCCTTTCCTTAGTCAAATTCACTTATCTGTGACAGAGTGACAGCTGACCGAGTCATTGCCTTCATGACTCAAACTACCGTTGGTGACCTTTTTGGGATTACTGGAATTCCCAAGACCTTTGTGTCTGAAGGAAATCCTCCTTCACAGAACGGGTGTGTCAGCAGTAAAGTTTTGGGTGTAGTCACAAAGTTTAACATCACATCTTAATTTAAACACTTGTTTCTCTATCTAGTGTTCTAACAAACAAAATGTTTTAATACATAGTTGTTACTGCTCCCCCTCAGCAGCAGCTGCCAGACTGTTGTTAAACAGTCAGGGATCTTCAACTCATACTGCAGAATCTCTGCTGTATGCAGAAAGCACATGACAGGGGGCCTCGGGGGATTCAGGTCAGAAGTAAAGACACAGACTAAACTTTCAGCCCACTCAGCATTTGACTCCCTACCTCTGAGGAAATATTGCTGTCTGCAGGACTAAAGTTTTGATGTCTTATATTTTCTAGCACCCAAAACTTCTCTTTAAAACTTCTCATTTCTGCAAAGCTGAATTTTGGGATAGCCACTTAGTGTATTTTCTTCTCCTGCTAATGAAAACATCAGATTCTCATGTCAGTGAAACATTACTATTTACATGCACACAGGCTTAATGGAAGCGAGCCCAAAAACATCCACAAAAGGTTTCCTTGGGAAGTTTTAGTATAAACACACATTTAGCTACACAGAGGGATCAGTCTTTAATAAGGTATCCTTTTCATTATATTCACTGCGTATTTAAGCTACTGGTGGTAAGTTAAATGCCAGCTCCTTATAACAAAGCCTAGTTGAAGATCTTGTTTGGATCCACTGACTTGAAGGCTGGACCAGGCCCAAAATGCTGACCTACACAAAGGTCCAAATATTAAATGAGTAGCCAGAGAAAGTTTAAAAGGGGCAACCCAATATAGATGAGAAGACTCTTGTATATTTACTGTAGTGTGAATTGTTAAAAGGTTAAAAAGAAAAGCTGTTGTACAGATGCAGTATTGTGTCTACAAAACTAGGTCAGTGTGGTTGGAGATCAGAGCTAGATATAAAAAAAGAGCTCTGTCATCACAGTATCTGAACACCACGCTTCAAGAGGAAATTATCTGACTGTCATCAGATAGAAAGAGGTGCGAGACGTTCAGCTGCCTTTCTGGACGGAAAAGAGTTCTTCACACATTAATGGAGCGTAGGTCAAACAGGAAAACAATTTGATTTCCTAAATCTCCTCCTCCATTCTCACTTCACTAAATGATGCCTCTTGGTATCTGTGCTTTTAAAAGTGTTTTTACAGGACTTGCATATGTGAAAAAGTAATATAAAAGTAATATAAACTTTGTGCCATCTCCATATGAATCTGCATGTAATCTCATAAACTGCCTCCAGTGATGTCACTCAGTGGCCAAGTGGCATTGTGGGTAATGCAGACGCCATGTTTTTACAAGTAGTCCACTGGTCCAGCTCTGCACAATCAATGGATAAAGCCGAGCCAGAGATTTCACGTTTGTTTACTCCATGCATTCTAATGCCTTTTCAAAACATGGAACCTACATTACCCATAATGCAACTTAACCAGTGGCATCACTGGGGGCAATTAATCGGATTATATGCAGCTTCCTGTGAAGCCACAAATGAAATAAGAAAAAAAAATTCCCAGAGCCTAAACTGATGTCTTTTTTCCAACCAACAGTCCAAAACCAAATGACTCCCCATTTACTTTCATAATGACAAAAAAGGCAGGATATCTTTACATTTAAGAAGCTGAAACCAACAAATGTTCAACGTTTTTGCTTCAAAAGTGACTGAAACAACTAATCGATTACAAAAATAGTTGGCGCTTATTTTTCTCTCAATCGACTAATCTTTCCAGCTCTACTTTTGGCTATTTATAGTGAATCAGAAAGCCTAAAACTACCATTGCCCCCTTTAAACAGCCAATAACTGCAGTCTTTCAAGCATTGCCAGCACCAGTTTACTGGCTCATTCTAGATTAAAACTAATAATTTCCAAGATTTAAATAGGAATTACTTTGCCGACTGGTTATCACTCCTTATTAGTACGACCTAATCCTAGATAAAGTCTGCACCAAACTCTAATCTATCTTTTAAATCACCAGCAGTCATTAACTAATCTGCCCTGATTGAACTGCATCTTAATGCCCAATAACATAATTACCACAGTAGGCCAGAGACAGTACAACCGCATCCAGACCACCTTCAGCCCTGCTTGTGAAAACATAGCCCATTCATTTATTTCAATTGGACTGGTGCTAATGCCGAGGGCTTTGGCAAAACAAACACAAGGTCTTGAAACACATGTAATGAAAATCTGAGCACAAATAAATTTGATAAACCAGAAAAACACATTATAACCTGTTGGATACCGCGTAGATCTGTCATCCCCCTTCAGGATTAGCTATCGACCCAAGTGTCACGCCTCAAAAAACTTCAATGTGTCATTTTGTTTGTGCTCCAAAGAATGTGGCATTTCAGGGTTTAACGCTTTGTGAAGAGTAACTACCAGAAAAACAGATACCAGGAAAGACAGACATTAAAAGAGAAAAACAAGGACATGTGAGCTACAGGCCAGAGAAACCATTTCCATAGCCAACTTCCTGCATGCCTCCAGAGTAGAAAATCTAAGGTATGTCAAGAGTTATTGACTCTCAAGGAGTTTTGGCAAGAAAAGCTGCTGCATTGCAGTCAAATAAAGGGAGAGCACACTCTATTCCCACCTCCTTCCTTCCCTGCATCATTTCTTGGGTCACTTGAGGCACCACTCCACTTAATCCGCTCCAAACACCTTTACCAGTACAGCCAGTGCCAACAATCTCAACATGACAGCTTCAAACTTGTGTTATTTTTCCGCAATCCAACAGGGATCTGACTCTGTTCCTGACAGGAAGCTGCTTCCGAAACCAAATGTCTGTCCTGCTTACATCAGCAGGGGTACGAAGAAAAAGAGACTAAAAAAAATCGTTTTAACCGTCCCCGCCCATGACTAGAGAGAGCTGGCCAAAATTAAAAACATTCACACCAAGGTAAAGACAGTATAGGACAGTAAGACTATTATATGGTCCCTGTCTGGCAGAGGCATTTTCAGTCTCTCCCCTCAAATGCCCCATTTATTGATCTGGCTCTCTAAACAAAAGGCTGACAAAAACACACAGCTGGAAAACAGGTAACTGGGTCTTGACTGCAAATAAGCACTATTAAAACATCATGTTCGGGTTATACTGCCACACAGATGCACAAGGTTTCTCTACAGAAGTCCAAAACTGCTGTCTTTAATGTGTCAGTGCTCGCTTGGTTTATATTTCACAACCTTTTCGTGCATTGTTTTTTTTTTTTACTCCAAGAGATCTGAGTCACCCGGAGAGCCCCTTAAGCAAACAGCGCTAGCTAATGTTTACCAGGATGTATTTACTCAAATCTGAATTGGTACACTGCCGGGAAATGACACTGAAAAGCACAAAATGTAAAATACATTTAAACAGTCATTAGCATGACACCCTTATTAGCAATAGTTAGCTAAAGTTAGTTAACACTGGTTCCAACTAACGTTCAGGCAAACATGTCCGACAGATGCTCATTAACTTTAGCGCTAGTTAGCTGTAAAGTGCCAACTAATTAAAAGAACAAAGCTATTTTCATGTTGACACACGCCTTTTCTAACATTAGCTTCCTGCTGTCACAACACAAAGCGACTTTAACCTTAACTTAGCCGACTATAAACCGTTAGCTACGAATGCTAAACGAGGCTAGCTGCTAACATGACAGTTGCTAGCTTAGAGAAAAGTTTTGCAAACCTGGCTGGCTTTGTAAAACTGCTTCTTCAAGCCCGCTACAGACATCTTGAAGCCCGGTCGTCTTCCAACTTTCGACGGAGGTGAAAATAGGTCACGATATAACTCTAAAGTTAGCGACACAGTTTGTTAGAAAAAGGGGCCAGTGCAGAAATTGTTTAGGATGAATCATAGGACTGCACAGCCGTCACTCCAAGTCGGGACACGCCAACTGACCACGTCCACGTCGAGAGGGTGATTCTTCCCACTGTCACAGTAGATAACGGAGCGAAGTGTCCTAAATTCAAAAGAAAATATCAATACTAGGTGCCGAACTAAAAAAAACCCCCAAACAATCGCGGACACACTTGTACGCCACACTGAGCTCCAAATCTGCACCAGCCACTTAGAAGAAATCAGTTTCCCGAGTTTACACAGCAGGCGTTAGTGGATTCATACGTGGGTGAACGGCGCCCCCTGCTGGACGTGGCGGGGACACGCCCGGCTGTCTGGGGCAGGACAGATGTTCCCCCGCAGACAACAACACACAAAGGAAGAGGCAGACTGAAGCCTGAAGCCCCCACGATCCTGCAGCAGAGGAGGCTGCACTCTCAGGACCGCAGTTATGTTACAGTATTAAAGGTTGATTCCATCCAAATACTACTTTCTGTTTAATTATTTATGGTTTTAAAGCTTGATTCCACCACCCAAATACTACTTTGTGACACCTTATGTGTAATTTCTAAGTTGATTTCATCTAAATAAAACTAAATGACGATTTTCTTTGTAGTTTAAAGGTTGATCCCACCCAAATACTACTTTTTGATTCAGCGTTTATAGTTTTAAAGGTTGAATCCACCTAAATAAAACTTTGACTCGGTTATCTTTATAGTTTAAAGGTTGATTTCACTCCAATACTACTTTTATAATTCATTTTGTATAAATTTAAAGGATGATTCCACCCAAATACTACTTTTTGATTCAGTATTTATAGTTTTAAAGGTTGATTCCACCCAAATAAAACTTTGACTCAGTTATCTTTAGAGTTTAAAGGTTGATTTCACTCCAATACTACTTTTATAATTCATTTTTTATAAATTTAAAGGTTGATTCCACCCAAATACCACTTTTTGATTCAGTATTTATAGTTTTAAAGGTTGATTCCACCTAAATAAAACTTTAACTCGGTTATCTTTATAGTTTCAAGGTTGATTTCACTCCAGTACTACTTTCATGATTAATTATTTATAGTTTTAAAGGTCGATTCCACCCAAATACTACTTTTGATTCATTATTTATAGTTTTACAGGTTGATTGCACTCAAATACTACTTTCTGTCTAATTATTTATAGAATTAAAGGTTGATTCCACCTAACTAAATCTTTGACTCGTGTTTTTTTTATAGTTTAAAATGTTATTCCACTCAAGCACTACTTTCTGACTCATTATTTATAGTTTTAAATGTTGATTCCACCCAAATACTACTTTCTGATTAATTATTTATAGCTTAAATGATTGATTCCACCCAAATACTACTTTAGATGTACTAGTAGATGTACTTTGTTATACTCCATCACTGTATACTGCACCATTAGCACTGTCACTGTTACCTGCCTCATCCCAAGTGCCTTTAATTATTTTAATAATGTATACAGAGGGATAAAGAATCTAAGTCATCATATTTATCTTCTTTATTTACCTTTGTAGAGGCCATTTGTCAAATAATCTAAATCAAACATTTAATCAACCTTCAAAATAAAAATCAAAGGGCCACTGCTGCATCATTGGCTTGTTATGTACGTAGGCAAAAGATTCTTAATGTCCATTCAATGTTCCTTTGGCTTTCATGATTTATTTTCCAAGAAACAAACATGCAAACAGAGAACAAAGGGATCTTGCATCTTGCTCTGGTAAA
This sequence comes from Diplodus puntazzo, assembly GCA_963678695.2. Taxonomy (NCBI): domain Eukaryota; kingdom Metazoa; phylum Chordata; class Actinopteri; order Spariformes; family Sparidae; genus Diplodus; species Diplodus puntazzo. The sequence continues at coordinate 12,462,062 of OZ023163.1, read as the reverse complement.
AAAAAAAAAAAGAAAACTGTAGGCCCACCCAGGTGCATCATGGCTCTGCACCTGTCCTATATAACCTCGGGTGCCCACAGTGTTACCCAAATTCCTAAATAAAAACAAAAAAAACCAAAACAAAATACTAACTGGGCAAAATTAAACATGCTAAAAAAAGGAAATAAACTCAAACAAATGAACCTAAATATACCGCTTGTTTATAGCAAAATAATAACCAAAACTATAAACAAACAAATAGCTCCGACAACCTTGTTCTATCCTTTTTCTTTTAACCTTGTTTTCTATTGCTTCAGGTCTTCTTGCATGCCGACAATGACAAAGAGTCTATTTTAAACAACATCAGCAGCACAGTACAACGAGTGACAAAGCGTCACATCAGTAACATTTTGTTGACCTGTTGGTTACTCTGGATTCTTCTTCTTTTCTGAAAACTTCAGACATTTAAGAAGGGGATACTCCAAAAGTTCCAAAAACAACCAACATGAACTGTGACCATAGTGTGGAGTAAGCATACGTATTTTTATGATTACAGAGGCGACACAGTGAAACTACTGATCAGACTGATTGTTTTACAGTCCCCTTTATCAATCTACAGAGTTTGGTAGGATTGGTTCACACAATCAGTTAACAAAAAAGTAACTATAATCAACCCAGGTTACATAAAAAAAAAATATGTGTAATATGTAGTTTTGGTTAACAACTATTTGATTACATTTCTGATTATGTATCAACATTTTTCAGTTTCATGGCCCGAAATGTCATAGCTGATATCAAGGTAGGCTAAATTACTCCTCTCAGGTTGCCAGGTTTGTAAGTGGTGACTTTACTGATATGTGTGTTTTTTAATGATGATATGGTGTATAAGTGTATCGAAGTGCTTTATGGAGGCAACTGAACTTGCTTGAGTTTCATGCAGATGTTTCCCCTCTAATCCAAAAGGGCTTCTTCAGTTCTGAACCTCTTGGGTGAGAGTTTCTCTTCAAGATGTCCAGCTGCCTCCACAAGGCACTTAGATATACTGAGCATCTTCATGAGCATAAATTAAATTTGGAAGCTGACCCTTTTTTCAAACTTAAAAGAAACAGCATTCCATCTTTTGCACAATACACACAGTACATCTGTTTGACGTACTGTATTGTTTTTATAAGGGTGGTTGGTTTGACTTGAGCAACTATAAATGTGTTTTTGCTTGAAAATGTTTGGAGAAAGGCCTTTTGAAGTCATCTGAAATGTTCAGATTAGATAGCATTTATGTAATCCAATGGGTTACTTAGTACATTACTAACTACATAAATTGCCACGTTATTTATATTCAGTAACTGACTACATTTCGAAGTCATCACTTACTGAAAGGTAATGATGCACTACATGTTCCCGGTGCAGGATATTCTTCACATCTGCTTTAATGTGTACGGACCAGAATAAATAAAACACACATGCGGAACAGACAGAGTGACAATGTGACAAATATAGATATAGGACAGCTGTAATTATAGTGCATATACTGTGTTATCTAAGAGTGTAATGTCAGCACGGTGTTAGAAAATCCTTTATGTGAATGGCACCTGAGGCAGCTAACAGGGTTTATTTTGAAGTGAAGCACAGTAACTGTACCCATGTAAATAACTTAGTCATTAAATACGGTATATATTTAGGTGTTAAAATGCCTTTAAATGGCAAATTGAGATATATATCTATTAAATATATTGTCAGGCTGTTTCATCTCACCAAAGCAGAAAAGCAGTGATGAAGGTTTACTAAACTCTGTTTTTAATGAAAATGTTATAAATGTATTACACAGCTCATTTCAGGTGCAATCCGTTAAACAATATAAGATAAAACCACAACAAATTGTTCATTTAATTGTAAAAAGACTTTTATTACATTCTTAAATCCACATAATGTATCACCATTGTGCAATAACACTGTGATAAAACCACTCGGGCTTTATATCCATAACATATCATAAATTATTTCTTATTAAAATCTATATTGATTTAATAATAATAATCTTAAAATAGAGTGAACATATCATAAAACAGAAGGATCATGACAAAAGAGAAACTTTTTAGGGAGACATCTTTAAAAACGCTTTTTAAAAAAATAGAATTACATCTCTCCAAGACAAAAAGGACACTAAACTGATGAGAAAAAAATAAAAATAAAACAGTACATATAAGGATAAAAATTAAGAAAACAAAAGATCACAACAAAACCAACACAAGATTCAGAGATTATGATCAATCTTTTATATATATATACTTTTTTTTTGTTTCATCATATTTACTTTTTTTCACATCCTAATTCATCTATGACTCAAACTGAAAAAAGTCTTGCAATAATGATATTAGACGGGGGTAAAATCTTTGATACTTCTGAAATCAAACATTCACAAGAAGAACATGTATACTGTACACAGTGATCAAGGTTTTAAGGTCTTCTATGTCGGTGCAAGGTGTCTTGCTTAGCTAGACTAACTGCAGACACTGTAGGACAGAGAGCCCAGCTATCTCCCTGAGTAACTCTAAACAGAAATGTAAGAGCGGACCTTCAGTGCTGCCCGTCCCCGGACGGCATTCAGGCCCGCAGAAAGTACACTGACTCTTTCCTCATGTCTATCATTCGAGGACTGGGCGCACAAAGTATTGCACTTTGTTACAATCTCCAAGTGTCATCCGGCCACGGCAGCTGATTGCTGACCTGTGTTGTGGTTGGCTGTATATTTGGTTGATTACAATCTTAGTAGAAACTAGTGCTGTGAGGTTTACTGCGCTGGAGTGCTTGTGAAATATTATAATGTAATAGATGGCAACAAAGGCCCAGCATACTGAGAACAATGGGAAAGACATTATTGCACAGTCCCACCATGCCACTGTCGTACGTCCCCTCAAAAAGGGTAACACCCCTTCATACTATGTGAGATAAAATAAAGTATGGCTAACAGCACTATTCCAGCAGTGCAAGAATAACGTGGCCGACATATTAAATAGAGCTCCAACAGTATATCATGTGATTGTCTTACAGTTTTTCTTTGATTAGCTTGCTTCTAGTAGCTTCTTTACTTTGTTTTTCTTTATAGAAATCGAATCCGTCCCCTGAAGAAAAAGGTTTCATCCGGACACACCCACGTGTTTCTCCAGAGACCTTTCCTCACAAAGATCTGTATCTAAATACGGCTTCCTGGACCCAAAGGCATAACCGGCTCTCAAATGACAGAAAACGCATATTTGGTATAAGCAGATCCAGCATTTTAGTTTGTCTTCTGTCCAGTTTTAAGAGCATAACACACATTGTTGTGACCGTTTTAGTCAAAACTGGCCTTCAAAGTTTTTAATTTAAAAAAAAAAAAAAAAAGCTCTCTGGCATAAATGCAGAAATACTAACTCAGGGGGGTAGCTGATGGCTCTGTCAACCCTTTGCTGTGCCATGTAGTGTTTGAAGAGGGTGAGGTAGTAAGGGAGTGGGGGAAAGAGGAACTTGGGATTGAACTGTCCGATGAGAACACCTTGGCTGGCTGCAAGCGACAGCGCAGGCCGCCTGACCCCCGTAGCAGTGAAAGTTGGCGCAGACAGTAAATCCCCTCAAACTTATGTCTCTAAGGAGCTTAAATAAGACCGTCAACCACCTGTCCCCTCTCTAGCCTTTGCCCCTCCTCCAAGCATGTAGTCACTGTCACATTTCAACATCATTTACTCCAAAAGTCATTTTTGGACCGGCTGGTTGAGATGCTGCTGGACGATTTGGGGGGGGATGACACTCTTCTACGGAGGGGTGGGCATGTCCAGATGCTCCTCCTTGTTCACGCAGCTTTTCTACAGCATGGATGGAGGGGGCGTATCTAGCATTTCTGACTGGCTTAACATCAGTTTCACAGATGGCAGTCTGAGTGCGAACCCGTAAAATCTTGTTCCAAGAGTTCATTTTGGATTCTAACAAGTGCTAATGGTCAACTAGATTTTTCTTTTCAGCAACAACAATCTTTCCATCCCAGAACCCCCCAGCAGGCAGTGTGTTTGAGAGACCTGAGCACAAGTACAACATAACCCTGCTGCTCACTCAGGATGACTGCTCTTAACTTAAATGGTTATATAAATGTGTTATATGAGAAAGGAACATCTGAAAAATACTTTCACAATACCGCTGTGATTCTCTCAATCTCGCTCTCTAAGTGGCATTTCCAAAAAGGGGTAAAGGTATTAGGACTGAGGTCACTGATTGCATAAAAAGAAAAAAAAAATCCCCCAAAAAAATATCAAAGAGCTCACTTACATCAGTGTCTGAGAGTGTGCTGGTAAAAACACCTACAAAGATCAGGATAAGTGCTATGTTTTGTGCTCTGTGTGCAAGAGTTTGTAGGTGCATGGTGGCGTACACTGTTGCTAAAAATTCACACGGTAAAAAAAAGAAATAGAAAAAGTAAAACCCTGTCTGATTGTGAGTTTGATCATGGTCCCTTTAAACAGTTTGTTCATACATTACAAAACTGCAAAATGTGGGCACTACCAAAAAAAAAAAAGTGAAAATGCAACTGTTGCTAGACTGAGAAGTGAAACAGGCATCATTACTGCAAATCTCCACAAAGTGGCTGAGGATCTTTAAGTATGTACATTCTATATCAAGCCGAGGGCTGTGCTGAGCGGTTAAGGGGAAAAGGGGTACATTCAACAATAGCTTACAGGAACTGTGAGAACAGTGAAAGTCAGATTTATACTCGAGAGGAATTCGACACAATGAGAGATTTAAGGTCTCGTCATAGAAAAATATTTTTGAGAATAAAAATTACGTAGGCTACTCTTTAATAATGTCTCCGTAAAAAACGAGGTAACATGCACTGAGTACCCAGCAGCAGTTCCTGTAGTGTTACGGTGAAGCTGAATGGACTAGCTCGCAGGGCGGGAGGTGAGAGGAGTGTGTCCTAAAGTGTAGCGTGCAGGATTGTCATTGAGCTGCTGGTTGGTTTTGCCTCAGCTGGTTGCCACATTTTTACATCTCCCCTCTCCCTACACCTCAGTGTCTCTATTTGAATCACGCTGTTGTTGCTTAACGGTGTTAGCCCTCTGTGGAGTCTGGGAAGGTGATTTCACTGCCAAAAACCTCCCTGTACAGCGGTGGAAAGGTGTACGCTGTCTCAGGGTGAACCAGGCGGAAAAACTCCAGTTTGTCGATGTGAAGGTTGCAGATGGACTTCATTGTGGGAAGCTTGGACACCATCTAGAGGGGAGATACAGAATAGCAGAACATGTTAAAAGAGGAAATGAGCATCAATTAAACATCAGTTTTTTTAAGTGATGCAGCAGGATTTGTACCTTCGCCAGCTTCTCTTCTGATGCTCCCTCTTTTTGTAAGCAGCGCTGTAGAGCGACGTAGACTTTTTCTTGCAGCTTCTGCACCTTCTGTACATCTGTCAGCCAGGGTCGGTCTGAGGGAGATCACAGTGACAAGATGTTGTCGTTACTGTTGCCATGTTACAATTATGAAGCTGCATCTGGTTTACAATGTCAAAATACCCTGGAGAATAATACAAAACACACTGAGCATTGCATGTGTTTTGTGGCAGTGGCGGAGTCAGGATGTTTGAGGGGCAAGGGTGAATACAATAAAAAGGACACCACATGTATGCTGGGGGGCGTGATATATTTATATTTAAGAGAGGGCACTTCACCATGATTCCTCCAACTGGAAGAGCATCCAAGAGGGCACTTTATCATGTTTTATCTCCCATAGAGGGCACTGGTGTTTTGTTGTTTAATTTTGGCAGATTGAGTTCTTATATTTAACAACTGCTGACCAATTTTTTAAAGCATGTTGTAACTTATCAGACTGATTAAGGCAGCCGCTGGCTTCACAGCATAATACAAGATGAGTTTTTAGAGACATGTAGCTTCTCTGGGATAAGTGGCAGAGGAAGGTCTGGCTGTACCCATTAGTATTCTGGCAGAGAGGGACAAATTGCTCTAGCTTGTTTGTAGTTCTTCAAACTAATCAAAAGCTGGGGCAATGCTTGTTTTGATGGAACAGTTTGCATTCCTTGGCATTAAAATGGCAAATTTCATGTAAAAGAGCCACACAGGCCTTCCCTATTGCATCTATCAACAGATCTGGCCATTTCCATTGTGAAGTTTGCTAGCCTGTTGTTGTTACACTTAGTGACATCAACTTTGAACAGTAAAACGCAGGTGATGGAAACAGAAGAAGAAAACCACCAGAGCTACTCGACTAATGATGGCTTACACCCACAGATTAAAGTTTTATTAGAATTGCATCATAATGCAGCTGTAAGCAGGAACAATTTTCAAAGCAGTTCTTGTTGCAGTTTTTACGATTTCATGGCTGCCAAATGCCTTTGCAGTGACAAGGTTTTTTTTTAACTGTAAGCTGATTTTAAGACTCTAGCGAAATGAACTGAAATCATCGTCTGGCTGTTAAGGATGACTGTAAAAATGTATGTTATTCTTAGTAAAATGTACATCATTGAGGTCAATTAAACAAAGTTCGCAGCTATTACTGAAGGCTACCACCTATGAAGGAGTCTCACACTGGGATTAAGCCAAGATCCTGTCAGTGGCAGTACTGCTGCCACGGATGAAGCATTGCAGATGTAGGTTATAATTTTCCACTGATTATTGGCAAATCTGAAGTGTATTAAAGTCTGTGACTGTACCAGCAAACACATTTCTTCTCCTTGACTTGCAGGGTTTTTGGATACAATGTGGGAAACACTGTGAAGCAGCCTCTACCGGGTTTATTTCACGAATTCAGTATGAGTGTAAGTACTACAGCGAGCAGGTACATACAAGCCTGTCTCACACATTTAGTTAAAGAAATGTGATCTCACCTGGCGAGAGCAGCACTGCAGCACTGAAGAGAGCCATCTCCTCCTCAGACATCTGTATACGGCTCAGGCTCTTAGCCAAGTCAAACACTGCATTCACAAGGTCGTCACAGCCTGGAGTGAAGGAGGAGGAAAACAAAGTTATCAGCAAAAGCAGAACAACCGGCGGTGATAACTTGACAAAGATGAAACAGAACAAATCCGCTCTTCTTCGTTTCATTGAGCTTGTGTATTGACTCACCGAGCGCTTTGAAGAGCTGAGCGCTAGCAAACTTTCCATTGAAGAGCAATGTGTTATTGATGGGGTTATAGGCCCGACACATACGGATCAGAAGGACATCCAAGCAGCCTGTGGACAAATGCACAAAACATAGAGAAAAAAGATTAGAAGCATTCACAAACATTTATAGCCCTGAACCAAGAAGAACATACACACGAAGGAAACAAGATGGGCACTTGAAGAGTAAATTTGAGTAAGTAAATTTTAAAAGTTGAATTAAAAAAAAAGTCAGAAAATCGATTACCCCTAAAGATACCAAGTAAATTAGACCAACAATTTTAAGTTGTTCAAATGTTTTAGATCATACAATTCAAATGCAATGGTCTACTTCACTCGGTAATTCTGAGGTAATCCTTTTCCTGACTTTCTTCCAATAAAGTCAACTTTTAAGATTTACAGTGTTTGGTAATGTGGTGGTGATTTTTCTGTATGAAGTTAGTAAAAACTATGTGTGTCGGCCAACCTAAAACCTACCTACATGCCAATGTTGATTGTGATATAGAGCTCGGTCATAAATGTGCACAAAAAAGAAGGGTCCAGTTGTATGTGAAATTAGCTGCGACTACACATGACCGAACACTTAATTCCTTTCCAGGCTAGAGCCGGCGGTGATAATGATGAGTTAATGGCAATTTAGCATTAATGATGTGGAAAATATCAATGAAAGGAGAACAGTCACCAGTGCAACTGGTGGTGTGATTAATGTGATCAAGGCAGACAATGCACTTTGTCTTTGGTTCACACATACATTGGTTGCTTTAAATGATTGTGTCACAGTAATGTTGTGCCTCAGATTTGTTATCTGTCATATGTTATCTCTTTCTCCACCCTTCAGGCTTGGACCAGGTTTAGCAGATAATGTAAAGGTGTCGTAAGTCTTTGTCGAAAGAAAAATAACTTGGATGCCACTGAAAGTCATTAATCTCTTGTTTTGACTGATTTATTGTTTTGACGCTCACTGAAAACCCTCCATCTTTTTCAACTGTACTGTACATAAGGAACTAGATCACACTGAGGCCTCTGTGACTTCCATGCTGAGGCACTTTACTGTATGACGACCAGCGTGATGGAAACAAGGTCGGTCATTCTTTAGAAGCAGAACAGCCATGCACCTTTTCAAGTCACACTGCTCGCATGTGATTTTTTGAACTCTGTGACGTCAGCTCCCACTTGAGGCTAATATACTGTTCATATGAAAGCAGCTGTCTGTGTCACAGCAACACGTCTGCAGAGTCATGAACATGGAGCAGGCTGGCTGCCTTGTTGGAGGCTCCTGACTGTTTTATGTGTAGATTTCAGACTACAGGCGAGAGTGGGTGTGTGTGTGTGTGTGTACTGACCTGCTTTGAGGAGGATAATCTGATCGTTCTGACAGAGGTCCATGAAGCCAGTGATGCGCTTGGCAAACTCCACCACATACTGGATTGCGTTGGTGATGTGAATGGCACATTGTTGCCACATCACCTCAGCTGACTGAAAGAGAAAAACACGGGGAGGCTTTTATTAGAGCTGTAGCAACTGGATGGTGTCATAAAAGTTGCATTGTCCTCTGCTGACTCTGATTTAGACATCCAGGACTGATGTGATTACTGCTAAAAGACGTCCTGACCTAGTGTTTGATAATATTTGCTGCTTCTTTTGTGGCAAATGTGTGATTAAAATTGTTTAGATGTACATTGTATGGCTGGACTATGGTGATAAGAAGGCGGCACTTGATTTTTGTTTTGGGGAAACTTCTTCACTGCTGATTTTTGAACAAGGTTACAAACTGAAAACACAATTATCAAATTATCGATTCGATTTTTTTGGATCCTTGAAGCAACTAAAACAACAAAAACAGTTGTGATTCGACCACCTCAGTTCCTAAAGAGCTTAATCTGGCTAGTGAGCGCATTTGTTTTCGTGAGAGAAAGAAAAATGTGAGAGAAAGAAAAATGCAACTTATTCAGGCTTTTTCTTCTTTGTTAAAAACATCTTTTTTCAGGATAGTGAAACAAAGAAAGCCTGGTTTTAGTGCCCCTTCGAAGAGGGCCAATTCATTTGTTTTTAATCCTTAGAAAATACCACACTTCTCTTTATCTGTTGAATGTGTAACCATGATTGACTTGTGTTTTTGCCCCCTGATTTCAGAGCCTATACAATTTGTTTCGTTCTTCAGTTTGTTAGTTCGTTCTTCTCCCTTTGCTGAACCTTCCTGAGGGAATACAGATGATGGCCGATTCTCTTTGCCTATGGTGTTGTCAGGAAGTCAGATCAGCTGACAGTCATTGTCTTGCAAACTGTCAAAGGGTCATTGCCCTGGCTGCAAAGCTCTGCCTCGCAAAATAAAATGCTGTAAGGCTCTTCCGATGGGCTGTATATCTTTTAATTTGATTTTGCAGGGATTGGACGCAGTGGCAGGCATTAAGAATGATTAGAACAAAGCAGCCAGGCTTCTTGCTGATGGTCTCCTCTTACAGATGCATCAGTATCAAGTTGTGACTACTTCATAATCAGTTTTAAGTCATTTCACTACATTAGATAAACCACATTAGATAAATGCTTGTGTCATAAATACCTTGATCTGGTATGAGCGTGTCTCTTCTGGGTTGTACACGGTCCATGCCATTCTCTTGAGCTCCTCTGTGCTGTACTGGCTTGTCTCAACGTGGGACTTCACCACACTCTGAGTTATACGCTCTGAACAGAGGGAAAGTTCGCGGATGAGATTTATGTTGTTTTTAGGACATTTAGCCATGATACAGTAGCTTGGTGTTAAAGGACTTATACTGACCTATGTCAAGCAGGGAGCAGCCCTCGGGCAGCGGGTTGAGGATAGCGTGTGAGAAGAGACCAGAGTCGTGCAACAGCTGGTACTCGTGCTTGATGTTGTGGTTGCCGTCTACAAAGTCCAAGTTGGTCTGTTCTGGTGAACTCTGAGAAGATGAGCTGCTGCCTGCGCTGCCGCCCAGCATGTCAAGGTTACAGTAGTCTTCACCCACATCCTCTGGGGTCAGCGGCAGGTCGAAAAGCAGACCCTCTGGCAGTGTGCTGATGTCGTCCAGATTGCTGAGCCCAGCGCTGGAGCCTCTTCTGTAGGTGCAGCCGTGGTTGGCCATGTCGCCGTTCTCCTCGCGGGCACCGAGGCCCGCACACTCCTGGGACTGCTGGTGCTTCTGGACTTCTGCGTACAGGCTGTCACGCTGCTTTTTGGACATTCGACCAAACTTGACCGCTGCGACAGGAGGATGTAAAGACGATGATTAAAGATTCAGGAAGTTATGGTCTTGGTGGAGCAAGGATTAAATGACTCATTCAATGTGATAAGCAAAGAGTGGGAGGTGGAAACTCTTGAGGTAATTAAATATAGATCGAGGAGCTGAACTCACCATCACGGCTCATACCCAGAGCAAGACACTTTTGCAGTCTGCAGTGCTGACAGCGGTTACGGTTGGTCCGGTCAATGAGACAGTTCCTCTGTCGGGAGCAGGAGTACATAGCATTGTTCTGCTGGCTGCGTCGGAAGAAACCCTACAAACAAAGACACAAGCACAAAGTGAATTGGTGAGCATCTAAACGCTTTCATTCGACTGAATAGAACAGGTGACAAGAAGAACACCTCAAAGTTCCGTATTTTACAACTGTAACTAACGACTGATGAGGGAGAGGTTATAGCTCACCTTGCAGCCTTCACAGGTGATGACACCATAGTGGATCCCTGATGATTTGTCCCCGCAGATTTTACAGGGAATAACCTCTATTTGAGCTGATGAAAGAAGAAAGGGGAAAAAAATTCAGTTAAATAGCAAAACACTTTTAATTAGGTACCTCAAAACACAGGGAAAGCATATCATGAAATACCAATTGCCGTCATTGCATAATATCAGACACAATGCTGTATATTTCTTGCATCTGACAAAATGCAGTTGACAATGACAATTAATCAATTAGTCAATAAATAGGAGGTAGATGGAAAACTTTTCTCTTCAGTGGAATAATTTGCAGCTTTTCTTTGTTTTAAGTCTGTGATTATTTTTGAGCTATGGACTGTTTAATGCAAAGATGTCACTTGATGAGCATTCTTCTTTATTCTCTGACATTTTAAACATGGGACAATTAATTGATTAATGGAGAAAATAAAAAAAAAACAAATAATTGATATAGGGAATAGAGATAATTTTGGCAGCCCGTCAATGATAAATAGCATGTGATGAGATTTTTATTCATTTCAGTTGTTATGCATTTGCTGTATAGATAAACATATATATTACGGATGCACACTTTAAGCAGTTTCATTCATTGATAGTCAGCTGCCTTAAAATTTGATTATGGGTTATTCATTAATAGGTCTAATATATGAAATATGTAGAAACTGGTGAGGTGAGGAGTCAAAAAAAGTAAATACCAAATTAACTAAAGTTAACAACATACTTTTAGATGTCTGATTGTCCATTAAAATGTTTTTAATCGGTTGAATATATAGAGAGCCCAACGCAGCAATGTAAACACATGTCTGGCCACCATCCAGCAGCATTGTGAAATGTATGCAAGTCACAGGAACATTCAACATTTGCTTTTTAGGCCTATCACACTGATTGCAGATACTGTCAATAAAACACCTCAGTTAAATCAAATGAAATGGGCAGCCTATAAATAATGAGTATTTACTTTAGAACACCCTGACTTCTTACTCAAACAAGTTAATACAACACACATATCTCTCCAGTCGCTTGTGAAAAATACATGTAACTTGAACAAAAGACTAGTGTCTAAAGTGACATCAGTGCACTGAAACAATAAACTTCAATGGGATTTTTGGGAAATTTAAATGAACCCGAGCATCTATTTCTGCATTACAAAGGTTTTCTTATCGGCACATATTGGACAACATGTACACCGGTATCGATTCACAGCCAACCGCCGTGCATGTGAAATTTCTCAGTGCAGGCAGACTCACAAGACATTATATGATAGTCAAAGGTTTAAAGTTTAGCTAATAATGATGACTATGTAATAAAGTGCGGCGGGAATGTGAGAAAACAAGAGAAGTGCCAAGAGCACATGATTGATGAAGCAAACTAGGTGGCTATACATTATACACCTTGTGTTGATGTAGACGCCTGAGCCTTCTTACCCAGGAACAGCCTGTTCTTTTCATTATGTTGTTTATCTAAGTAGCTGGGCCTCCTCAAGCCCAGAATAGCAGGTCAATTGCATTAGCTGAGGCCCGGGGTTATAAAGTTTCACAGCTCCCTCTCGCGCGCGCTCTCTCTCTCTCGCTCTCTCCACTCCATTTTTCCATCTCCAAAGATGAACAAAATGTTTGCAAGTTAACAAAAGGCTTACTGCTGTGCGGCTGAACCCTCCGAGGCCTAACAATTGTAACTCGCAAAACAACTACAACACTGTTTACTGTGAAGACTGTGAGAGATTTGATTTGGCTCTGGCTGCAGGGCGTGCCAAACAATCACTAAAGCATTTTTGCTGGGTCACACAGGTTATTAGGTAACCTGTTAATCGCAGCAGCAATAGCAGCAGTAGCAGCAGTAGCAGCAGTAGCGGCGGCGGCTCCAACCAGCCAACACTGTTCTCCTTATAAACTACTCACAAACGGACCAATCACATGAGTCACTGTGTGTGGGGACAGAAATGCGTCACACGCTGAGGTAAAGCACAAGGGACTGGTGACTGACATTAGCCTGAAAATCACAAGATTTCCCTAAACAGAGGCTGTATGTGCAGCGTAGGTGACATATTTCAGTGTTTCTGGTTGGGTAGAATCCCCATTGGCCGACACATCTGAGAGATATAAATAAATAAAGGCCAGTGGAAAAAAAATCAACTGCTCCCTTTATCACTCCCCCTCCAGAGCCTCACCCCACCCTTCAGCCTGTTATATAACTGCCGTCTGGCCGCATTCCACGAACACACTCATTCAAAGGTGGTTGCTTTGGCAACGGTGTGACGATCCTCCCTCCCCCCTCCTATTGGCTGCGGAGTAGGCGGCTTTCTCTGTGACTCGCCGCCTCACCTGCCTGTCAGCTGAGCGGCACCATCAAGCTCGGGGAGCAGGAGCTGCTCCACTGACACAGTTTCCCATTCAGTGAAGTGGGGCGGTGCCTGTGGTGCTAAGCAGCCTCACAAGGAACATTTCCTGATTTCTTGCAGGTTTTAAGGTGGAACCAAATCTGGCACAAGTTAAAAGAGGGTGGAGGCCTTTCTTCTTTTTGTTTTGGAGGTTAAACAATGCAAGGTTTAATGACTAAAAGATGGATGACTGGCTGAAACCGCCACGGTGGAGGTTTTACAACTTTCGCAACATCTGGAAGTCCTTCCACAAACATCAGTACAGTAAGCTGCAGCAGGGGGAACAGACGTAGCTAATAGTAGCTCTCAGCTTGTTGCAGCATGTCAAGTATTTGAGTGAAATTTCAGCTGTGTTTGAGCTTGACCATAAATCTATTTTTACTCTGGCGCAGTTGGCTGCCCAGAGATTCCTTCTGCCGCTCTGATCTGGAGGCAAGTAAATGTTGCATAAGTCACAACACGGCACAGAAGTAAACCATGTTCAATGTCAGTAACAGTGCACTAACAGAGCCGTCCCAGACACATGAGAAGAGTCTACTCTGGAAACATTAATTTTCTGGTATGTTGCACCCCGGCTCAGACCTGAACAACAGTTTCTTTATTCCCATCAGAGTGTGTTTAGGACATTTCCGTGAAGACAAAATGTCACAGAAACACTGATACTGAAGTCTCAGAAAGAGTTTGACTGCTACTAATATCTGCTAAAAATGTTTAAGCACAATCATCTGAATATTTTGAATTATGTAACTTGACCTGGTTAGATGAATACCTGAGATCTTGTGCTGAAGTATAGTAGATCTTGTGCTGGTCGCGCACGTGTGAACAAAATAGTGGCACCCTGGAACCCTGATGTACATTATCAAACTATAATCCTTGATGCCTGAATGTGTTCGACAATTAATGGTGAAGCTGTTTAAGATAGACTTACTACCTTTATATAAAATGTATCTGGATGTATCTGAATGTATCTGTATCTAGTTTCTAGTCATTTCTGTGTCAGTGTGTCGACGCGTCTCTGTCGATCAGCACTTTTCTTAATCAGTGCAGTAAACCTGTGCAGGGGAGACTTTGCCCTCTCATCCCAGCTAATCAAACAGAGTCCAAGGTCTTATTTACCTTGCACTTTACGTTTACCTGACATACTGTATACTTAACCTACATTCTGAGGGGCTCCTGGGGCCTCAATGTAAGGAAAGGCATGTGTTGCGTATTGCGCAACATACTGTAAAGTTAGATCACCAACAGAGTAGCTTTGTATGGTCAAGGTTGGCCATTTTTTTAATGTCCTCTGTCTGCCATTCTCTATATCTACAGGGCGTCAACTACCACGTGCCTTCTTCCCGGTAATGACAGCTTTCTCTCCTCACTGACCTACCTACAGGAGGCAGATAGTACAGTATGGCCTAGAACTCACCTAGAACTCTTAAAAATGCACGGTGTGTGGGTAATTTACTCAGCAGATGCTGCGATAATGGAATAAGAGGTATGAGCGTACACCTGGTGCACTTGACTGTAGCTATAAGAAAGTGTTTGAACAGAAACAGTGTATTTATTTAAAAAACTGGGATATTTCCAACAATGTCACAGTGTACATTATATGCAGAGAGACAAATAAGAGACACACATCTTTTGTTCTAATTCATTTGTGAGATGTTCTCTCTGCCCTTCTGACAGGAAAAATTTTCTTTTGTCTCTCCGTGACACTCCTTTCACTTTTTGCACTTCCCTTTGGGTTTCTTTTTTTTTTTATCCCACTGAGTTTCATGCAAACTGGATGACTTGACAGATTCCTTGCAAACAATCTTCTGATGAATAAGGTTTAACATTCTACATACTTGCACTTTTCCCACTTTTTCTACAATATACATCCACACACCGAACAACAAAGCCCCACCTGCCAAGACACCAGGCTTCACCCTCTGTGCCTCTGTAATCCCTCGCCATTGATCAGAGGAGATAAAGCACATTCACTTGATCGTGCTGTTTGTGCAGCCCGAACCCAAGTGGGCCTCCAGACTGAGGAATTCAGTGCACAGCGTGTAATTTAGCATGCTGCTCCGAACTGCAGGAACAAATTTAGGGACTGTGCTGCAGTGAGACCTAATTTTTTTCTAAATTTGGATATCGCTTATCCTTGAGCACTCTCGGAGGATATGATATGGGATATCAACTTAACAGAAAAATATTATTCTCATGCAATCATTATGTACAGTTACATGCCGCAGAAAAGAATTGTATGCCCAGAAGTCAAGAGACTTGAAGCTTCAGATGAGGCGAGTGGAATCTTAGTGTGCAGTTGTCAAAAGAGAAAGGGCACCTTGACACATACTGTAGCTCACTGTGAACTTGCCCAAGGCTGCACACGCAACAGATAGTGGCTCTGGGGCTGAGCTCAGCACAGTGTTGGCCTTGGGGAGCAGAGAGGGGGCCTTTCCTCTTTACTGCCGTGTTAACTCTGATTCTGGGCTTACTGAGCTGCATTGAGGCGCAAAATCTGACACAGCTTTAATGGCATTTGTTTATTGTAACGTGTTGCATCTGACCTGCCGAACCTGTTTGTGCGTTTACAAGAATAACTCCAAGACAAACGAGTCTGACTGCATCGTTGATCGCCATCGACCACGCTGCTCGGACAGTTTATCCTACGCGCTCATTTCATGCATTTTACTTGAAGACTGTGGATGATTCGGTGAATAACGTGGCAGTTCTCAAAATCAGATTGACAAGCCGTGCTGGACTGGACTGAAACACACTCTGGTTGATGTAAGTAACCTTAGCTGACAGAGGAAACTGAGCTTAACTGAACCCTGCTGTGCTTCGTGGTTACATGTGGGCTCACTGTGCCCATATCCTGCTTGTCACAGCGGTGCATGACTTTGACCTCATACAAGCACCACGAAACCAATCATCAGTTCTAACTGCTGAAACACACCTCATGAATAAAAGCTTCTAAAAAAGAAAAAAGGCAGCGTGCATCTTGCAGTGGTGCATTCATATCAGGCTCAGCTGGTATCTGCAAAGAGGAGCGCTCTGCCCTCACAACTGATTTAAATTATCAACGTTGTTTCATCAGTGATGACGACAAACCATGCTCCTCCACCCTCACACGCACACGCACACACACACACACACATTGCTGTAATCCTCAATGACAGAACTAGGTCAATGGAGCACCTCCTCTCCCTCTCTCTCTCTCTCTCTGACACCCCCTCTCTCACTGGCCGCCATAGTGCTGACGCTGAAAACAAAAACAAGCTGGCTCATGAAGTAACTAGTGAAAAAAAAAACAGTTAAAATACACCATCAGTGCTCCCAGGCACATTAAAACACCAAGTGCAGTAAAGAAAAAAGAAAAAGAGAAGTAAAAGTCAAATCTGTCAAACTCATGCATTCTTCATATAAAAGTGATACCAAAGTGAAATAAATCACAGCAGGTTGGAACATGAGGGAAATCCAAAAAAAAAGGGACTACTTTCACCACGAACAACCATTGACAACAGATTTTCGTGCGGGTTGACAGCCTCGGAATCACTCCGCTCGCTCCCTCCCTCCCTCCCTCCCTTCTCTTTCTCTTACATAACTGGAGTCGCTTGCCGGTTAAGCAAAGTAATCCAGCTCAAACACAAGGAAAACTAACGACATGCACAAAAAACACGTTACAGTCCAATACAAACATATTGTTCTAGGACATTTTCGTATTGAATTTTATTTCCAGAATGACGGAAAATAAAAGATATTCCACTTTAGGACACCGCAACATGCGCACATGAAGCCTAAACGCGTAATAAACTTTCAATATCACCGAGGTGACGTGCTAAATGTTTACACAGAGTCTGAATAAATTGAGAAAAGAGTTGTTTTTTTTTTTTTTTATTTCTCTTCGTGATGCAATCTGGTATTTATCCCAGCGCGCGCCTGCAGCCTACGCACTTCGGACTTCGCTCTCAAAGCGGTGCCTTATCACGCTTAGGAGTCATTTGCAAACACCAGGAGAGTTAAAGAAATAATAATAAGATCATTTTCAATACAACAATACAAAACAACATGAATAAAAACAACAACTCACCTCTCATGTCTGCGGTGAAGTGTAGCCAACTCTTCAAGTCGTACAACTCCAGGTGGAAACGAAGTGAAGGGACAGCACTGGGAGGGACGCGCACTTATTCGCTCCAAAGCGAAGCAGTTGAAAACTGACACAACACCAAATCCTCATATGGATTTTCTACCTTTTTTTTTTTCTTTCTCCAGAAACGCCAACCTTAAACATAAATAGGAGCGTGTTTTTTCAGACGTGGTCGCTCTCGGCGGGCTCTGCGCAGGCTCAGACGTGCCGTCGTGGTAAAACACCTCTGAAGTAATAACTCAGCTGCGGCTGCTCGGCTCCTCTCGACTCCGTCCTGCTCTCTGCTGCTGTAACCTCGTTTCGGCGCGTGGACTACACATGATCCTCACCCAGCGGTCCGCCCGCCTCGTGCCCGGTGAGCTGACGTGCGCGCGCCACCCTCTGCGCGCTTTAAGCAAGCGCTCGCGTGCGTGGGAAAGTGTGGCAGTATGTCAGTCCCGAGCGACGGTGAGCCGGCGTGGGAACTGTTTGATAACAAGGGCACCGTTTTAATTCCTCACACATCATTTTCCCTTTTTTTTAATAGTCAGCAGCAGCGTTTTTACTCTCACCCCACCACTGACCCCCAATGAAAAGGACCCATGCTAGCTTATAAGTTATAGAATAATATCACATCTATCAATATGTAGGCTGTGAATTGCTAACAGACTTTAGACTAGTCATGCACAGTACACACACCGAGGCAATAAGAGAGGAGCTCAAAGTTCAATTAAGCTTGCTTTCATTTTCTGTCACTCATCAAATCAGATTAGTTTTATTTATTCATACAGCACAAAATCACAATCACATTGCCTCGGTGGGCTTTACAGTCTGTACAGTGAACAACATCCACTGTCCTTAGACCCTCGATTCGAGCGAGGGATAACTTGCCATTTTGAGAAAAAAAAAAAAAAACTTTTTTAGCAAAAAAAAAAAAAAAAAAATCGAAAAAACCTCAGGAAGAGCCACAGAGGAGGGATCCTTCCGCTGTGTATCGAACACAGCAGCAAAATCACTATTTACAATTTGCATTGACAGAATATACATGTTATATAATAAATGTTAATGTGTGTTATGTCACTGAGTTATGATCTTGCAACCTCACCAGTAGCTGACTTTGACAGAAAGGTCCAGATCTAAACATTATATCCAATCTAATCGATGATATTTGAGAAAAAAGTGGAGTTTAAAGAAGATTCCAGCTTCTGGCAAAAAAAAAAAAAAAAATGTTACATAATCAGCCTTGATGACTATTGCATCTAATATTCAACATTTATATTTTTTTTAATCTAATAAAATAAAATATAGAAAAATGTGAAGTGTGAGTCGAAGTATAAAGTCACATAAAATTGAAATACTCAATTAAAGTACCTCGAAATTGAACTTAATGACAGTACTTGAGTTGATATACTTAGTGACATTATCCACCATGGTGAGATAGATGGAAGCAAGCATTTAAAAATCTAAAACATCTACATGGTATTATACAATTATCTAAGATTTCCACTTGAATGATCCTGCACTGCACAGAAAAACTGTAAAATCTGTATTTTAACATCAGTTTTAGCAGCATGGACACATTATACAATACTGATAATGAATGTGCATATGAATGTTTCTTCACTTGCTCTAAAAAAAAAAAAAAGCCCACATTTCTGTCACCTTCAACACAAAATATGACGCATGCATGTATTTGGTTGTTATGTAAGGACTGCTGCTGCAACGCACGAGACAAACACGGAACAAGGGAGATAGAAAACATCATAGAAACAACCGTTTATAGATGGCCTAAGTTATAATCTAATACTAATATTACTCATACTAATTCAAATAGAGATATTACGTATTAAATTATAAAGTCAACATTTGCCACGTTACTTATTCTCTGGTTATTTCAATATTTATTAAAGGAGAAGCTACTGTGTCCTCAGCTTCCCCAGAGCTGTGTGCAGCACTGTAAGAGCTCTGTATTATATCACTGGATTAACAAACACTAATCTCGGTAGAGGAATTACTGTGGACACAGCTGCTGCGTTGTATTTTCTTTTTCTTCTGCCTCCTCGTTTCCTGAAAATGTTGAAAACCAGGTTCAGTTTTGGAACTTTTCAAACCTGTAATGAAAAAGCGTGTTAAGATAAATCGACAACAATGCTTCATTAACTGATTAACGGTCTGTTTATCTAAAAGAATGAGATCACATGTATCAAACAGCTCTCCTGATTGAAAAATCCACCTCTCTAGGGTTCATGAGGTTCATCTCTACGTTGGCGTTTTTCTTTGAAGTGCAAGTGTGTGTCGGACAAAGAGGAGCGGGCACACCCTCTGAAAATCCAGTGACATTAACCACGACCATCAATAACAAGTGTTGATGAAAATAATTGATTTTCAGGCGTGGTTACGGTGACGAGTGGATCATGTAACCTAGGCACAGTTATGAAATGAGGAGAAGAGAGAGATTATGGAAAGTAGGTTAGTGGAGCAACACAGAACGTTCACACCCCTCCCTCTCTCGTCTCTCTGGTGTGCATGCGCGATGACTCTCCCCCTGTCTTTTGCTTTCTGTCTTTTTCCACTCTGAATGCGTTTGTCCTGAATCATATCTCCATGTTAGCTCACACTTTTACATACAGTCTCCCGGCACCACCTACAGTACTTTGTGATCTTATCTCTGTCTATTGTCACTGGAGTGTTTTAGCCATGCTTTTTCCATATGTCCAGCCTCTCTGCTTGTACAAATCAAGAAAACAAGGAAGGACATAAATGCAAGGCAGTAAAATGTATTGCTTCTTCCTGAATGCATAGCTAAAGAAAAACAATGCTGGGAAAAGTGTGGAAAGCTTATTTTTTCTTTATTATATTCACTGTAAACTTCCTCTTCCTCCCATTTTGCTGGTTTTGGCTGATGGTTTCCTTCCTGATCCTCATCTGCCGACTTTCTCGGGTTATATTATGTCCCTGAGCATGTCTCCCTGTCGCCATGGAGCAGCGACACATCCATCCGGTGTTCGCCTGCAACGTCACTGACCTCCTGACCCTCAATCTTATGTAACCATGGCAATACCCAAATTAGAACATGGAGCATGGAAAGAAGGAGGTGCTTAGCGCTTCACATACGAGCACGTAGCTCCCAACCAGCTTTCCAGATTAAGGCAGATGGAATGAACGCGCCTGCCACTGTGTGTGTATGTGTGTGTGTGTGCACTCTGTGTGTGTGTGTGTGTGTTGGGCCAGAGAAACAGAGACTAAAGAAGTAACCAAACACCTCCGGTTCTAAAACAGAAGTGATGACATATTCCTCAGTGTTTTCTGCACGTTCAAACCGCGGCACATGAACGTGGAGACAAATTTAATATCTCAAACTGGCCTCTGCCTCACAGCGCATAAAGCCCAGTATACTGAGAGGATTATTTTGGGATCTGGGCTCTGGCTTCCATAATCCTCCGTCCTCTCCTCTCCTTCATCCTGCTAAATCCCTCTCCCTTCTCCCCTTTCAAATGCCCACTAATCTCTCTCACTCCGACTCTCTGTGCGGCTGTAATCTGGTTTGTGCCTATCTTTCACCTGTACCAGATTCACATCAATAGGTCAGTGTGCCAAACTGCAGGGTGCTTCTTCCTTTACATCCGGTCACACGTCTTGAACGATGTCCTGACTGGTGTTTCAGTGCCACGCTGGTACTAGTATGAAAGTTTATTCCTCACGCTGTTTATTTATTTATTTTTTGTTTGAGATTCATTCATGATTCCCCTTCAGCTGCACATGTTCCTCATCGGCAGGTGGAGTTTGTTCAAGCGCCCTGAAAAAACTACAAAGTTTAAAAATCTACAGCTTAGCGGAACTGAGGGAACTCAGTCTGCTGATGGGGACCATGTGACATAGTGAAAGCTCCAGAACAGGGGAGTCAGTGGCCTTTGAGATTAAATGAATTTGTTGGCTGCTGTTGCCTTCAAGAGGCCAAGAAAGGAATGTCTCATGTTTTTGTACTCTATTAAAAATGTGTATAGAAACCCATTTTATCGTTTATTGTCTTTAATTCATCCGTTGACAACTGATGACGTCAAAGGACCAATTAGTCTACAGCTACGCCAGCAAAGTGCCGACAAGTCCTTATACGTAAATGACAGAATATGTTGTTTGCCGATGACTCCCACAACAACGTATGACCATCGGAGAGGGCCGGCAGCAGTCACACCAGATGAACACCAGGTCAAAGTATGGTTACGTAACAGTAACAAGTACAAACATGTGGTTAATGTGCATGATTAAATCCCACAGGTATTCAGTGAGGACTCGCCCTATGCTGCTTCTGACTGCCTTGTGTTCTTTGCCTTCACTGGTTTGCTTGGGCAGGTCAGGGTTAAGGTTAGGTGGTGTTACCCCTGTCAGAGGCAGGGGCATGGGTAGGAAATTGTGGTTAACAATGTAAAATAGTCACAGTTTGGTTAGGGTTAGGAAACGATAATGGCTTGGGTTAAAAATCTGTATGTAAGCAATGTAAGTTCCATTAAGTTAACTTACATGATGTAAGTTAGGTACGTCACATAATCAACTTATAACTGAAGGGTTAGGGCCAAACCACCCACCTTACCTCCTCACTATGTCCTTGCTGACTTTTTCCTTTACCCAACATATTTACTAAGCCAACTAGACGTCACTGCCTGATAATAAATCTAAGTATAGGTGTAATAGCTGCTTGAACAGACTCAAATGTTGTGCTGTTGTGTTACGTGATGTGAAGTGATGAAAGTCTAGACGGACATGGGGCCGCATTTCAGGGTAAAACAACATATTTGATAGCTCATTAGCTAAAATCACAATGGCAAACGTTAGCATTTAACCACTATGTAGCTAACGCTGCCATTTCATAGTGTTACATAATATGATAGAAAAAGGTGTAAATGAATTCTGAAATATCAATCCACATCGTGACACGTTTATTTAAGCCTGGAAATTAAATGCAATATGGATTTATGGATGCAATCAAGCTTGCAATAACACATTAACTGTCTTGCTGCCTCCTCACCCAACATCAGGTTTAGTCAGTAATGTTATGTGACATTTTGCTCACTGGAACACACATTTCTGTGCCCATATTCATGCTGATTACATCCAACACAAAAGGGACAAACTGACAAACAAAGCTAAAAACTGCAGAAGTAGAGAAGCTTTTTTTCGTCCTTAAGTGACTTTGTAGGCAAATGCTCTCACTCAGAAGACCTTTCGACTGCTTCGGTATTCTCCTGCTTACCTACAACTTCATCAACTGTGCTTACAGCAAGGTGAACTAGATGTGACATGGGTAGCGAGCGCTAATGAGCTAAACAAACAGTCTAGAGTGCCCTTCAGTTCACTTTTGACTTGGTATTTGTCCTCCCACAGCAGCTGTTGATAACTGAGATGGCTGAATTTATTACCCTCAGGTGCACATTAGCCCCACATCCTGTCATCAGGAGTCGTGCTGTTTATTTGGTCTTGATGGGCAATATTTAAACGATAGGCATCCAATTAAAGCTGACATTTACCATGGTGTATCTGTCCGCGCTGCTTCCTCACACAGTGTTCGTCCTGTTGTCTGTCGATAGCGCTCTGCCTCCATCTAGATAACATTGCATCTGACAGTCATGACAGGAAGACGCGGCCACAGGCATTTGCGGAGTTGTGACAGGGGTTTGATAAGGAGATAGAGGAATAAACATCCATTTAGACAGCCTAATAGATAATACTGGGACCCAGAAGAGATTATGGTGGAGATTATGTCTGTGAGATAGAAATTGAGTCTTAGAATATTAAATAAGAATGGATCTGCACCAGGGATAGAAACCTACCGGGACTGGGTTATTTATCCTCTCAGTGTGATATTACAGATCCATGCTGAGAAGAGGTTCAGTGTGATACACACAAGAAACTTTTTCTAAATCACTGTTTCCACCTTGAAACAGAATCACATGGCTTTAAATTGTTATCCAACCACAATGGGACTCTAAACTGGATTATGAGCAGAACCTTTCATTTCCACAGTTTCTTTGAACAGCCAGTCTGCTGCAGAGATCCAAAGGCATTCGCGTGGTCTCTGTCTGTAGGCCTGGAGGTTCATTACCTCATATCTTATTCCACCCATCTGCTGCTATTTTTCCCCCACCCTTCCCTTCATTGCTAATTAGGTGCTAATCCAGCTCGTTTTTATGGCTACAACACATGTTGTTAGAGTGATGTCATCATTCGTTCTTGCCCTCGTGTGAATCAACAATGACATTTGTTAAGAGCAGAAACACATGACTTTGTCAACATGGTCTGCACATGTCTGTACATGTCTTTGTGTATGTCCAGAGTCTGAGGCCTTCATTTACAGGGGCAAGTCCAGAGGGGTGGTACAGGCACTGACTGGAAGGTGATTGGCCGTCCACTGGTGCCTCCCCTACCAGAGTCAGAGACTGAGAGGAAGTTTGATTTTTAGTGTCAGATCATTAGTGTGAGCAAACTGCAGATACTTTTTTGTCAGTAAGTCAATCAAACCAGCACAAAGACATAAAAAAAAGTCTTCAAAGTGACACGACATGACCACAAGGTAATGAAAATGATCAAAAAGTCCTACCAAACTACTTTGAAGAGACACAAAGTTATTACAGAAAATATAAAACCACCATACTGAGATGCAAAACGATCACAGGTGATAAAATAACTACAAAACCATGCAAAATGATCATAAAGAGTCACTAAACAACCACAAAGAGCTGAAAAATGACCAAAAAAGATACAAAACAAATACAAGGATGTGCAAATTGACATCAAATCGACACAAATTGACCACAGATAATGTTGCTCTTTCTTTTAACTGGAATTTATTTATAACATTGAATAATAAAATAATAATCTGCAATCTGTTTCTTAATGTTTTAAAAATATATATATATATATATATATATATATATAAACATATTAGGGCTTTAAATATGAGCCTAAACAAACTTTTACTGATTTAACCATTTCAAACTGTCTTTCCCCCCATGCAAACGTTTCTAAACTCACTTCTGGTCACATATCCATCCAAACAAGCATTGTCCAATGAAAAGACTCACAAGTGTTCCACAATATAATCAAACATATAATCAAAAACAGCCGAACAGGTGTCTGCTGCGTTGCACGTTTTCTTCACAGCCACCTGCTCTGAATTTCCACTTCAAACCAGTTTACTAAGGCCAGGCTGGGTTTCACCATCAGAGAGGAGGGAAGAGAGACACCGAGGCGAAGGAAGATAGATAGATAAACATGGCAGCCATATGTACATACAGCTTGGTTACAGGGACTCAGCGTGTGCGTGTGTGAATGTGTGCATGCTACAGTGTGGAAATGGACTTCACATTCTCAGAAAAAAAAGAATATATGTGCATTTGGCTATGACCTGTTTTGTGCGTCCATCAGGGAGTCGTTTTGAGTCATGTTGCTGCTTTTTCGGGGAAAACAGAAAAAATGCCACATTGCATATATAGCATTTAGCACTGTAGTAAAATGAGTGGTCTGAACACAGAGTAATGATGCAAACGTATTTGTTTTTACCAATTATGTTGTATCGATAGAATGAAAATGAACAAGAGCAAGAAATCACAGATGCAAAAAAACACAGGCACGAGAAATAAGACGGGGAGGTACAGCAGTTAGAGAGACAACAAGGAGGGAAAGGCGAGAGACAGAAAGCCAAGTCGATGTCCCAACAATCTGAAGATGATACTGAAAGGAGATCTGCCGTTTCCAACACTCGCTTCCATGACAACAGCCGCTGACAGGGCCCCCGACCCCACGGCTTGCCTGTAATGAATCATCTGCCCTGAAGGTGAGATAACACCCACAGATGCACACATATGTGTATGCTAAGACTCACACACTGGCGCGTGGCAAGACACATCAATGGGCACACGCACACATGCACACGCGTAACACACACACACACACACACACACACACACACACACACACACACTCACACACACACAGCCATGTTCTCCTCTCACGCCAGATTGCCTTTCAGAGAACGCCTGTTTACTTCTCACAGAAGTGCAGTTGGGGAAAAAAAACACATACTTGTTTACATCAAGAGGATTGTTTTTCAGCTGCAGCCTGTTGAGTGAAGAGAGAGGTCGATTGTACGTTCAGCCACAAGTGCAGTTAACACACAGCTGCTGATTAATGACCCGCTCTGATTACTGGCTCCGAGCCTCACCTGGAATCCTGGTGCTTGTGCGAGTACGTATGTATGAGTGTGTTTTCATGCCAAGCTATAATCCTGTGACACACACACACACGCACACACACACACACACACACACACACACACACACACACACACACACACACACACACAGGCGTGCCTCGCAGTGCGAGCGAGAGATTGAGCCTGTTCGATGACAGTCAGTTTCACCTTCCGAGAAAGGAAGAAAACATTGGTCTTTGAATTTATAATGGATGGCGTGTTTTGCTCAGTGCCATCAAACGGAAGAAAAGCTTTAAATTTCACACATGCTTGAAAGATCTTAAATTATATATCCGTGACTGCTCTGCGTTCTTGGCCTGTGGCAATCGGTGTGTTTGACAAACTATCTATCACTCAGGTGCTGCTTAGGTCCAACCTGGGGCCCCATCTTTCTCTTTCTCCATACCTCTAGCAAAGCCTCTATCTATCCCCCTCTGTGCAGAGAGAAAAAGTGCCGTCCAACAGGTGCTATTTCAATTATTTTGTCTTTCTGCTAGATATGAATACAATCATAGAATGAATAACACTTTGTTGCTTTAAATTCTGATAAATAAAGCTCCGAACTCCGAGACACACTATATGAAATCAGTCAAGGCCAATGTGTGTTATCACACACTGACTGGAGGCTCTATCAGCTCCTTTAAGGTTGGATGATTATGTCGCTAAAATCTGTTTACTGTAAGTTCTGGTTGATTTGGCAACACTGATAGTTACTGGTGATAAGAGAGCACTCTTCTAAAATGGAAGGACACATGGTGTGTTTGTTCATGTTGCAGCCAAACAAACTAATGTTGTTTTGATTTAGAGGAGTCACATAAAAAAAATAATAATCGCTGATTTAAATTCACGATGCATGCAGCTGCGGCTTGCTTTGGAAATCTTTGATGAACAATCGCTGTTGGCGCTAACAGCAGTGACAAACACATAACTAAGCCCATGCTTCGCCAGTCGCAGCCTTTTAATGTGATCTGTCAGCAGGAGGAAATGTTGGGTTAACATTAGCAAAAACATAACAAACCTCCAATACAGGTGCTGGAGAGTGAACAATAAACAGTGAGGCTGATACCAGTGAGGTACAATTACAACAGTGTTGTACAAGGTACCCAGCAGTCATCCTTAAGTGAAAGTGGAGATATCCTGTTAAGATATTACTTAATGGAAAAAGTGAAAGACGATTAGAAGGAAAATTAGAAGGATAAGGAGATTATACATTTATCAACATGTATGTATACACTTTATACTATTGTTCTGTCAATTACCAGCTGGGCAGATTATTGAACCCAATATTCAGCACTCTTCTGATGTTCTTTTTTCCAATTGCCAATAAAATACACTGCTTTCCGATGTAGCATGCAATCAGCAAAGTTATTAGCGACTAAAGTTGATAAATAAATGTAGGCGTAAAAAGTACAATGTTTGCATCCAAAACGTAGTGAAGCGGAAAAATAAAGAAGCAGACAATGGAAATACTCAATTGCAATGTAGTTGCACACATTGAGCAAAATGTGCTGTAATGTTACATTCCATCTCTGAGTTACCAAGAGTCATGCAGGACTACACGGTGGAGAATTTCTTGTGGTTTCCATGTGCATAATGTTAGAATCTGGTACTAGAATGGCGGACTCTGCCGCTGACGATGACATAATTACAAAACCTAAATGCAGTGAGACAGTGTTGACATGAAATGCTAAAAGTGAACTGTAACAACATGGAATTTGATAAAAAAGAAAAAAAATATTATGACACAACATGTTTGAGTGATCCCCTAAAATTAAGTTGAATCACCAGCTGGAAACCTTTTTTACTACAGCTTTTCTGTCTCGGTATGGCCAATATTCATAGGTAGCTTCAGAAATACAGCATATCGCCAGAGTAACAGACAACTGCAATGCTTTGTTAGCTATCCTTGGTTGCAGCTACTGTTAGCTAATCAGATCGAGGCTCAGTTAGCTGTGGAGCCATCAGGGCTTTTGGACTATGGTCTCTATGCCGGTACACAGTGGTATCACCAGACAGGACGCACTGGAGCTAGCTGGTCATCATGAATATTGTTCTTTCTTTACACTCTTAACTTTGGTTCATTTTGTGACTGTTCGAAACGAAAAATAATTGCCGTATATTTTAAATTGCCACTTTGATGAATACTACAACTAAACTAAATAATCCAAATGTGCTTTATAACTTTCAGCAGAAACAAATAACGTGCATCCTCAGACTGCACACATGACCTTTTACCTGCGCAGGTTTGAGTCCTGCACTGAAACGATTGTTGTTTTTCAGTCCTTAAGACAAACAGAAGGCTGTGTCCCAAATGTCTAATGTATCTCTAAAAGGTGACTTAAGATGAGCGTGGCGGCTTGTATATGGGCCACTGCCATGCTGTTGAGGATTTACTTATCCCTGATCAATCAGCGTGATATGCCACATGTTTCTGACCTACTTACCAAAGCATGACCCATGCATACATGAAACACACAAACAGGTATGAGCAGCGTGCACACACTAAACAAAGCAGACCAGAGCTCCATCACACCCTCGCCGTGGCCGACAACATCACAGTCTAAAAAGCACGAGCTGTTGACGCACGTCTCCACCCTTCCTCTTTTCTTCTTCCTCTGCCTCCTCTCTGTCCGTCCTTCCCCTGGCCTGACACGCTGATGAAAAAATGAAAAACACTTATCCAACAACACCAGATATAACAATGAGTTATTCTCCAACCGCTCTTTCTCAATGTTCTTTTGCTGTGTCTATGCTCTTTTTCTCTCGCCTCGTGGCCTATTTATTCTAACCCTGACCATCTCCATCCATCAGTCCCTCATTTCTCCTCCATCTTCCAAGAGCCTCCAGGCACTCTGGTGTCAAGTTGACAAAACTGTGGTCATCCACTTATCCTTTTGCCTTTCACCTGCCTTTTTAAAATTTATTTATTTTTTTTAGATATCACCCTGTATGTTCATGCTCAGTTTTTAAAATCGTTCCACATCAAAAACAAAACTCCTCTTTCTTGGCCTGTGTGCGACATCTCCACGGACATCCCAGAGAACAAACCAGCCATTAGCCTTAAAGGTTGTGTGTGAAGTTAAGATGACCTAGTTTTTTGTCTATGCTGCGCAAGTGTATTTGTATAAGTCTGTATGTTTTTAGTCTTTTTTTTTTTTTTTTTTACAATAAACTCCATTGTTCAAACCACAATGCCCCCTCTCTTCATGACTCCAATGCTTTTTTCTCCCTTCTCCACAATAGAAACAAACATGTTGTCTCTCCAGGCTCGCAGTAGGTGCAGTAGATCATTGCATTAGTTTGTTTGGATACGCCAGTCAGCTTAAAACAGTCTTCTCTCTCAGCAGGAACGGCATGACTTTGTTTATGTATGGTCCCCCTCTTGCTGTCTGGTTTTATTAGTCATGTGGGGGAGATCTGTTTTGAATAATAACCCCGTGCGGCAGAACGACGACCCCTGGTGTTAAGACGTGTGAAGGCACTCTGTGCTCCTTACATAACGGACACCAGCAGAGCCCCTTTGGTAGAGCACCTCCCTTCATCAGATGTAAATGAGAGATCATAGAGCTCAGCGATTATAACGAGAACATCATAATTCTGTGCATGTGTGTTTTGGTAACCCGGGCATTAATATTCTCTTTGAGCCAGATTAATCAGTTGAACACACACAGAATTGAAGTAACTGCTGTTATGCAACGGCCCTGGTGGAGAGAGGGCTCGGCGCAGGGCTCTGCAGGTTGTTTTTGTGCCCCGGGGCGACTCTGTCATACAATCTCACCGTAACATATGATTTTGACACCTTTTCCCGGCTCCATACAGGTTAAGCATGCTTTGATAGGTGTCATCTTCTGTAATTAAAGCAGCTCTATGTGTCAACGCTTCAGTCTGAGAAACCAGTTAAGCAGAGAATGAAGCATCTCTTCAGACTATGAAAAAGGCAGGGTGATGAATCTCAGACAAACCTTCACAGCACAATGAGTGTACTGAATCACGAAAGCCCTTACATTGGTTCGTAACACTTATATAACAACTATCGTTAATAAATGGTACATTTATAGTGAAGTAATACATATCAAACAATGCTTTAAATAACATTCATTAAGCGATTGTTTTTTTAAAAGTTGCAAATGATGTCTATAAGCCTACCATTAATAATGATGTCTTCATAAATTGTTTTTAATGTATTTTATTGTTTTTTTTTAGCAGTTAAATAACTAGTTAAAGTTTAATTAACTATAAATTCACCATTTATTAATGATGATTATTATAATATATATATTTTTGCACCAACACTTTTTTCTTCTGTTATGCTTTCAATATATGAAACAATCTGAACAAGTATTGTAGTTTCAGAGGATCTGAGAGTTTCTAAAAACGAATAAAGTCAAATTCATAAACTAGCCTCACTTTCATTAAAATGTCTATTAACTATTTTAATGTCACTTTTTTTTTAAATCATAACCTCAGTCAAAGAAATTGTGGTTTCACCTGTGTCTGTCCGTCAGTTGGTTGGTTTGTCAGCAGGATTACACCAATATTGAACAGATTTCTATTAATCCTTGATGGAGGATGGGTCTCAGTTTTTTCTCACTTTCTTAATCTCATTTTCACTGGCAATAATGATTGGATTTTGATAAAAAATAATCAGACGTGTTCAGGTGACTCGTATCTACAAGTGAGTATAAAAGGGGACTGTTGGGCCTCGGCATCGGTGATGTTTTCTACTGAGAGCCATTCTGGTTCAAATTTTTTTTTTACTGGCTTTGATTGATTATGTTGTCTTCATAATTTTGCGTCTATCATTTCTATTTTTCATGTGCAACTATGTTGTTTGAATAACACCAACCTTTACTTCACGAAAAGATGTACATGTTTTGTAACAGTTGTAAATAAGTAGTAATTCAGTAATTCATGCCTTCATTTTTATTAAAATCCATTAGAGTCTCTTATATGTGAACGTACATGTAATCTATAGGTTTATAAATGACATAATATGCCAGTTACACGAGGGATGTCCATGTTTGCACAAGGTAAAAAAGCTGTCGCTGTCCCTATCACTGACAGGTAACACATACCAAAGAGGCTGAAGAAGTTAAATGTGGGAGAAAAGGGAGAACAAAGGAGGATGGGAAGAGAAAGATGAGTAAAAGGTTGACAGGGGAACACAAGTGGAAAGGGGGGAGAGGTAAAAAGAGAGGGAGGTAAGGGGAGGGAGGGGGACCTACTTACAGCTCAGGGCTGGGAGGAAAATTACTGCACAGCTCCAGCATCCCCACCCTCATCCTCCACATCCTGTACGCCTACAATTCCTATTTACATTCACGCACAAAGCCATCGCATTTCCCCCGTCAGTGAAGCATTGAACATGTGCGGTATCACTGCAGAGGATCACCTGCAGTGCCAAATTATTTTTTATAAGTGTCAGTGGGGGAGCAGTTCATTAGTTGCTAAAAGATGATTCGAGGCAGTTTGAGCCTGCTGGTTTGTGTCAAATCTGTGGTTAATGCTCATTATTTTGTCAACAATGCCATCCTTCTTTCAATACAGCTGTGAGTGGGAGCAATGAAAACACTGAGAGCTGCATCACCGCGTGGAAAAGAAAAAACAAGCCTTTGCGCCAGGATCTTTTAGAATATATTCAATAGAGTTGACTGTCAATTGCGTAAATTGGATTGCTGGAGGAATTTCGCCACGGATTTATTATTTCCTGCTCATAAACCCCTCACTCATTTTCACAGACGTCCCCCAGAGCTTTTATCTAATCTGTGGCCAGATTCAATATAGAGAGACATTAGATGGGATGAGAGCGACGCTTTATTGTTTTTCCCATGAGAGTTTCTTGGTTACCTGAGGAAGAGGAAAAGATATTTTAATGCTGATGCCCATGCCAAACTGTGTTGTAAAGTAGTCTTATGTTATAACTCACGGGCAACTGGCTTCTTAAAGGGGCTCTGTGGATAATATTTTTTGTGGATCACGGACTCATTTCTACACTAAGACAACAGAGAGACAGCGAAGGTGTAAATTTTTCACGTAATATTACAATCTGTTCATATATTTCCAGTAAAAAAAGTGATCAAAGCTGCAATATGTAGGAATCAATGTCACCCTCCAAGCAAACAGGTGGCGGCATGTCACCAGGGCAACCACTAACTGCTGCTAACTGTTGCTGTCCGTTAGCTAGTTAGCTCAGTTAACTATGCGAATATAGTAGGCGTATTAGCTTGCTCTGCAAAGACTTTGGAGTTCAGAGCGTCAGGGGGAGTGTTGGTGTTGTTTAATACCAAACTTATCAAATCTTAAGCGGCAATGCGGCTAGAGGCTAGCTGGTTAGCATGCTAACTTCATTAGGTATCACTGAGACACAACACATAGACTTTCTTTGAGGTCAAAACTGTTACTTCTTCACACTTCACACTGCTTTAGAATAAAAGTCTTAGACCATGTCCGCACGTACCAAAACAATCCGAACAATCCGAGAAACTGAACACAACAAGAAGAAGACGAAAATGGCTAGTGCAAGGAAGCCAGAATCGTTTGTGTGGATTGATAATGAGGTCGAACTGCTGCTGCGACTCACACTCGACTACAATGTGAGTAAGTAGCAAGAAAGGCTGAATATCTTCTGCAGCACGAACACAAGCATGTAGTCCGCCATTGTTGTTGTTGTTGTTGTTA
The DNA here is from genome assembly GCA_963678695.2 of Diplodus puntazzo. Classification (NCBI taxonomy): domain Eukaryota; kingdom Metazoa; phylum Chordata; class Actinopteri; order Spariformes; family Sparidae; genus Diplodus; species Diplodus puntazzo. Next base: position 12,429,856 of record OZ023163.1, on the reverse strand, counting down.
TGAGACGTCGTGGGGTTTAGAGGTCGAAGGCTAGAGGTTGAGGGGTGGGGCGATGGCGTCATCGATATGGAAAGTATGCGGATTCGCTGTCCATACAAAAACGCAAGGGCAGCGTTTTTGGATTTTTCCACCCTGAGACCCGGTTTCAAAAAAGTGTGTTTTCAGGCACTGCCTTTACAGGATCCATGTGGACAATCGGCAAAAACGATGCAAAACATGTTTACACAGAAAATTATTTCCGTGTGGATGGCCTCTTACATACTGCACCTTTAATACATGTGAATTGCAATAAATTGTTGCATAGGGCCCCTTTAAACTGTGGTCTGCACTCAAAATCAGCAGCTCACAGTACTTCCAGTGGCAAACAAAGTGAGATTAATGATTAAATCAAATGTAATACTATGTTATGAGTGTTCACATTTAGGGAAGTTAGAGTGATGGAGCTGATAAGTGAATTACTCATTGAATAACAGCGTTGTCTTACCTGCAATCTGAAACAATCTATCAAACTGAGTTACTTTAAATTGCTGCTTGCTATAATGTAATTATGCATGCAGTACATCATGTCTCACCTCGGTAACTACAGCGCCACTTGGTACACATAATGTAATGTAGGCATTAGTTACTTCTCAGAGTGTGTAGGATTTCTGACTAAGTAACAGTAAACAATCCCTAATTAGTCTGACCTGATACTATTTGTGCCAGAAGTCGTGAATAATAGATCAAACGCTGTCCCAGGACAGTTCAGCTGACCCAGATCAGGACTTCAGGAATTTATTTATTTACCGCATCTTTTTTTTAAGTCTCTCTAGTGTTAAAGACAGCCCAATTACACACACCTGACACGTTTAATTGGGACATTTAATTAAACTGTTTTCAAGGCTATTATTGAATTTGTGAAAAAAAATGTGGCGCAGCAAGTCAGCATCAGAAACGAGGACACAAACAAGACAACAAAGACATTCCTGTTTCCCCCGTCCTGTTTCACAGACATTGTGGTTGTTCCACATCTTGTGATTGCAACTCGTGATCACTTGCACAATCTGTGGATAAAAGCACTAAATGGATTACGGACAGTCACAGAAAGTGTCTGAGAGGGTTTTTTTTTGTTGTTGTTGCTTATAATCATATAATTCATCTATTTTTATATATGACTGCTAGATGGGCTGCGTGACTGGCATTTTGCATAAAACTTATCAAGGAAAAAAGATTTCTCTGTACATGAGATAATTCTAAATGGCTTTTCCTCAGCTCCCCTCATGTTGCTTGATGACCACCACAGACAAATGTGGTGATGAGCTGCTTCAATTCCCGTGAGATTATCGGAGAACAAAGACTCTTATATCATTGAACACAAAGTTCTGGGGAGAAACAGACACCCACACATGCACACAAACACACCTAGCTGCTAATCTGTGGTCATAGGGACTGATTGTTCTCCTGCAGTGTGACGTGGGTGTGGTTACGGAAGAAAGTGGGTCGTTTTCAGCGTATTTGCACAAAAGCTGCTGAAATGAGGCGACGTTACGGTTACTCATCTGCTCGTACCGGATGTCCGTGAACAGAGACAATCGCAGGGAAATTGCAAAATCACACCTGGAGATAATCAAATTACCGCCAGCTGTAATCAAGTTAATTAATCTCTTTAAATCAGCACAACAACAGAGCTCTCTGGCTCCAAATGTGCTGTTAAAATAGTCTTGATTTTCTGCAGGGAACTGAGTTTGCAGCAGTCTACAGTGCGGTATATTCATCAGAATGATCTCTGTCCTTACCTTTCATGCCATAACAGCATGTGAGACAATGTCAGAGGGAGGGCATTGTGTGTGTTGTATACAGGATGTAAACAAAGACACAGGAAGTCTGCTCGAACCTGTTTTGTGTCAGTCGGGAGGTAAGTGTATATTTCCCTCTTCACCTTACATACCGTGTAAGGCGGTGATCTTTCTCATCCTGTTGATTGTAAAGAGCAGAGCAGTGATGAATGGACGAGTGAGAAGGATGGTGATCGCACACAATAATGGAGAAATTGTACCTACACACTGTGCACACATGGATGTGCACAACAGGATAACTACACACCGCATAAAAGAGGATGTAATCTCAGACGAACGCATACAAATTGCACACACAGGACTTGCAAGGACATAATGTTCTGCCCCTTAAAGTGATGCAATATGTGCTCGCAGCGCCTATACCTATCAGCCCTCGGCCTTCGTATGAACATGAGAGTGGTTCTCCCTTTGTTTGTTTGTAAATATTCCTTATGTCACCAACAAAAGACTTTTTTTCCACTCATTAATCTTTGAATCTCCACTATATGCCTCACATTAACGTAACCCTACCTTTGCCGCTTTAACAACGCTTTGGTATTTGATGACACGAAAATGAAACTAATCAACCAACTATCTTTATTTAGATATGCCAACTGCACCTTGAAAGGAATAGTTGGACATTTTAAGGAAATATGCTTCTCTGCTTTCTTGGATTTGTTCGGTAAATATGTAGCTTACCTCAGCCCCGAGGATGAGTGCCAGGCTTTGAAGCCAACTTTTATAGCGGCCAAACCGTTTGATTACAATATCGTGTGATGCACTGGTGCCAAAAAAATACTTTTTACCCATAAGCTTACATTATGAAAGAAGTGGTTGTGGAGCGTCATGTCGGAAGTCTAGTGGAGCCGCAATATTAAAACCTTGTATACCCATTCAAGTTAGCTGGGTGCTAAACTGGAAGTTAGCCAGCTCAGTGGGTCACCCAGGAAGTTGAGCTTTTTTTGTATCCAATGTTAGATCCCTGAGCTACTCCCAGCAGCTAGTTTAGTTTAGCATTAAATTGCAAACAGCTAGTCTAGCTAGCAAAGTAAAAAAGCCCATGAAAAATAAAGCTGCATGACTTACCTTAAGCCAGAGCCAGGATAGCTGTTTCCCCCTGTTTCAAGTCTTTACGCTAATCTAAAGTAAGCTAAGCTAAGAACAAACCACTCAAGGCCTAAGAACTTAGAACACACACATATTGTACACTTTGTTTATATTCTGTTTATCTGTGTTCTGTTCTTCACATACAGACTGAAAAAAATGATGTCCCTTTTCACAGACATCAGAGTGTCGGACTGTACACATACTATAGACACTAAGTCTCCAAGAGTTTAACAACTACATAATTTCTCTGCATAATAATCCATGCCGTTACATACAAATTAGGAATGGAACGTGAAAAACGAATCACATTCATTTATCAGATGTTTCTGTACTGAGAAACAAGTGACTGTGACATTACATGTTGCATCTTGTTCATCAAAGCATGAGCTAAACTGACTGTGACACACAGCAGCTCTGTCCTTAAAGCCACTTCCAGGAACTCATCTTGTGTTGATTCGCCATCTCCTGTTGTTTAGCGTACATCTGAAACAAAGACACAACGACTATTTTTCTGTCTCACAGCTATTTACAGGATGCATAGTGATGCTATTTGTGCCCGCAGATATTAACAAAGAGAAACATCATGATGACTTTTTTATCATCACAACCACTTGACGTAACTGACGTAGCGTATTCTGTTCCTGGGTGAGCGCACTAACTGTAACTTACGCTCTCTGCCGGAGGGAAATCTGCAGGAAAGTGGAGATGAGGGTGGGTGTACAGGTTGGTGGTTACAGTTTCTCTTAATAACTATCATGGTTATCGTTAATACCGACTTATTTCTTAAAAAGCAAATAGCAATTCATCCTCACCAATTGAAAGTAGTTTAACTTTTTGGAATCCGACCCAGAGGCAGCCATTGAGAATAATTTATAGAAGCCAACCTTCCCACTGCTGGTCTCGGTTGCTTATGTAGGTCATACAGTATGGCGGCATCAGTATTCCATTGAGACTGTGTCATAGCCACTTTAAAAACTCTTTGTGATCTAGAAATGGTTGTTTGACTTCCAGGTGAGTGATTAAGCTGAGCTGACCCGGTCAAAGACAGAATGTTCTGTGTATCAGCCCTATCGGTCTAACTTTTGGTCCTGCAGCGGTCGGTGGACTGTGGTAAGACAAGGCACACGATAAGACGTATCGCAGCGAATGATCTATAAAGGCTCAGGGGAGGCTCAGTTTTCAATTAATCCAGCCTGCATTGTGTTACAGCGCATCAGTACTGGAGCTAATCACCAGCACTGGGCCTGACACACTGACACAAATTTATAGCCACAACACACACACACACTCGCTCCTGAACCTCTGGCTGAACGCACAGAGCTTTGTATGTCATGTGCCATTTTGGGGGGGGGGGGGTTTGTGTGTGTGTGAGTCTGTGAAGTTGCAGCCTGATTGTCAAATGTGAAAAATACATTCATTAAATATGCTTCCTTTGTCATACACTCAAACACTTTATTATAAACAACAAACTGCTTAACCAAAAAATCTAAAAACAAAAAATGCAAATATTAGGTTTAAAGGGGCACACGTACACAGTATTTCTGAAAACAAAAGAGCTGCATTTAATACTACACATTTGATACGGCAAATAAAAAACAAACACTCAAAGAATACAACGAGTTCACTCAAGCAACACAGGAAAAGACACAGACTCACCTGCTAACACAAGGAAGGTGGAGGCCAACGTTGTAATAGCATATGCAAAATAAGAAAGAGCCACATGAAAATATTTACTTTGTTTCAACAAAATTAAAAAAAAGTATTAAGGAATGCAGGTACTTTAAAAAAAAAAAACCTGATCGGGACATCCCTAGTTGAAACATTGACCAAGGAGTCTAAGGCGCGTGGAGTCAGAGGGTAAAGTGACCGCAGGGTTGCTACGAGCTTTGTGCATCATCGCTTTGGTGTGCGCTTGACAGCTTGCGTTTTTTTTAGGTACTGTTGGTGTGGACAGAACTTTTTTGAAACCAGTGGAGGACAAATTTCGCTTTTGAAAATAACCTGTGTATGCATGGACTAGGTGTGATAAACATGTCCTCCTCAAAACGTTATAGTGCACCTTTGAACACGTAAAAACGATAAGATAAAATAACATTTTAACACATGAAATTCAATGCAATAAAAGCAAAGCCATACAGAGAGTAATAACAAGGGAGATATGTGGACAGACATTTGAATATGTTTAACACAAAGAGGAAACAAGACAGCATGAACACCCGGGATTCACTTAAAAGTCTGGTCACGATGCCTCAATTTATAGCATTTTTAGTACATCTGCAATACACTGACCCCTGAACCGGGTTTCCATGGAGACCCCAGGTTGCCTCAACAACCCACACAGCTGGACAATGGCTGAGGTAATTTTACCATCACATGAAACAGGTAAACACCTTTGTGTGCAGGAGCAAAGAAAAAAAATGAGGACACTTTACTGGGAAATTGGAAAAGAGATTGAGGCAGAAATGAGAGTTTTACAGAGGAGGGTGCAGAGGGACAAAAGACCTCAGGGATAAAACAATATTCTGCTCTACTGCCCCAGTAAACTCTGACATCTACAAATTGTTCGTTGTTTATGTGTCCCGCAGCCGTGTCACACGGGGAGCTCGTATAACTGAGAAAACCCTGAAAACATACATAAAGAAACGCACCGCCCTACAACACTGTGAATGAATGGATGAGTTACAGCGTTTAATGACATTTTGATTGAATTTGCTCAGAGGCACAATATCACCTCCACTTTCCTTTAACCTCAGTGACTACAAAAGTACGTGATATGATAGAATTAACAGTATACTGTGGTGTATTAATGGTATAATATCCGACCGTAGGATAATTGGCCAATTTCACCTTGCAGCATTATCCGTCAAAACATCCTGGTCTGTCAAATCTGTTCATTTGTCTGCGCAAACTGCACTGTAGGAAATAATGATCAAACTACCGCAAATGGTAATCACGTTCTTCATTATCATCATTGTGTCATCATCTTATTTACTAGTGCGTTCATTCTGTTTAGATCTACGTCAAACATAAAAGAAAAAACATGCTTAAAAAATAAAGAACACAGAGTTACATGTTGTTTGTCTCCATGTTTATACACATGTATGTGAAACTGAATTAAAGCAACACCATGGAAGTCTTGCTCTCGGGGTCCCCCTACAGCTGGGAAACAGTATTGTCTTCTACTACTGTCGTAAAATCTGTTGCGCTCACACCAGGGGATACACTTGCATTTGTTGTCAAGTCAACGATACGATACCCCCGAACTCTGCAGAGGGACTGAGGACTGAGCAGACTGCCTGCGTAACGTGTAGAATGTCTTCATCTCACGTACAGTTGCGTAATATATATCAGCATGTCTTATGAATATTTATGATTTTTTTTTCAAACGCCAAAAGATTGCATAGCTCACGTTTACAAGCAAGCGTCATTAGTAGCCTAGCCTAATACAGACTACTGTTTTACAGAATGGACATGCTAATTCAATGCAATGTTGTTTGTAGCAGGTAGCATGCCATAGCCTATATTGTCAGTATAATAATATCACGCTACCTACAAGCTATGAATCTGCAAAGTTGAAAAATCAATTGGCATTATAGCCTGAGGCAAGACAGTTTCACCAGAAAAAAACAAAACAAAAACATCAGCCTGCAGTCATTAGGCTAGTTAGCATGAAAGATGATTTTGACTAGACTCCTGTTTGGCTCTGTAGCTAACAATCATCTGAAACAACACAATCACCTCAGAAGCTATGAACACAATGATATTACTGCTAACATTCCTCCTCTCATACTTTCTACATGTTTCGTAGACTAAACAGTTTAGCTCAAACATGAGCGATTTCCATGTCATCGATTGCAATGATCAAATCAGAACGAGAATGCTAGCTTGCGCTAGCATGCTAACCATTAGACAGCTAGCATGTTAGCGTATGGTAGATGCCAGATTGATAATTCGGTCCTCCCCTACTAGCATTACTTGACTCATGAAGATAAATGGAGGACCAGATAGCTTCCGTAACATAGCCAGGCAGACGTATGCAGGCAATGTACTTACTGATCCATCAGCATGAGGGCTAAGCTAGCATCTGTCGGGAAGCCCTCCTCCTCCTTTAGCTCACGCCAGCACATGAACGCTGCACCAACATTGATCCTCGTCCGGCCTCTGTTTTTGTCAGTCCCTTTTTCTCTTCCTAGTCTGCTCTGACAAAACCTTTGCCTTCTTCGGTTTCGTTGCTGCTTCGGCCATGACAGCAACAGATATACGCTATACCATCCTGCAAACAAACGCTAGTAGTTGGGCTCTGAGGGTTCTGGCTCGTCTTCGTCCGAAAATGACGAAGAGGTTGTGAAGCAGTTTAGTTGTAGTTTATGGGGGTTCCACCCCGAAACCCAAAGTTTCATAGTGCCAGTAAGAGCGATACAGACCCCATCAGGCTGCGGCAGACGTGTCATTCAACCTATTGTAAGTCGATGTACCATCACAAGGGTCTTGGGAATATATTATGAAGGTCGAAAAACTCCATGGTGTTGCTTTAAAGACAATGAAAGGCAACAAAATAGAGGAAAAGTTAAATAAATCAAATCACATACCGTGTACAGTTTGTCCAAAATTCCTTAAATTCTAATTAATGTACAATCACCCCAAAATAAGAGTCGTTGTGTTTTAATCACCATAGAAGTTTATATCTACATGGGGAGCGGGTCCACGGAAGTTGCCATCTTGCACCGCCATGTTACTACAGTAGCCCAGAATGGACAAACCTGGTACTACTGAGGGCCTGTCACGTTTTTTAATTTGGCGGGCGGCCTCCGGAAATGCACTGGTTGGAAGAACAGGAAGAAGAAGAAGAAGAAGAAGAAGAAGAAGAAGAAGAAGAAGCAGAAGAAGAGCGAATTGCTGCTGTTCCCCGCCAAACTATCTGTGTTGTGAGAAGTTGGAAAGCACAGTCTGATAAAGGATGGATGATCATACTTATTTTGTGGAAGAAAAGTCACAGGAGCTTGAATCGTTGTCGAAGAAACGAAAACTCAGAGAGGCTAAACGAGAAGCAACGGCATAAAACAACAATTGACATTGGAGCTCTGATGAAAGAGAAATGTTTACAGATTGACGCTGAAGGGTCCGACTTTCTGCTGGACAGGTAAGAGTACCATTAAAGATTACAACTGGCCGCAATATATGCACATTTTTTGGTCAGTTTTCAACAGTTGGATGGTTAAATTAGTTTGATGTCTGCTGATGATGGCGCTACATGGAACTGGAGACACTGCGATCACAGCGTTTAAGTCACAGTCTGTGGAGGTTTATGTGTCTGGACGGCGGAGAGGGCCCGAGGCGTTCCACATCATTATGGATGTTTACTTACAGCTCATACTGTATCTTCTCCTGCAGTGATAAAACATCTTGTTTGTCATGCGTGTGTTTGTTTCTGATGTGGAGAACTGCAGAGACAGAAACACACTAATCCAGACCTCAACGGCGCTCGCGTTCATTAAGATGTTTGTTAGGTCGCCCCTGCACTGTTTGCACAGGGTGCAGCTGTGCACCCCACCGACGTGCCAATTAGGCCCTTACATTTACTCAGGCCCCCTGCTGATTTTCCAATTATAAACACCTACACAGCCACACGTCCCGCTGACTGTAATTAGGCCTACGCGCTCTCTGTGACGCACAGATGTGCATATAATGTACAGCTGCTGGAGTTATAATTAATAATGTATAGCTTACAAAACTGCATTCAGCAATCAGTCAGTGTCAAGATGGAAAGTTGCGATTTGGATTATTAAAAAAAACGAGGAAATATAAAGGAAGCAGTGACAGATTTTGCAAGGCGCTCCTGACAGTCCAGCCCGGTCGCCAGAAGCTAACGTTACTGTAAAGGCCACCGCAGATACAAGGTTGAGGGTGTGGTGGCATTAATACAGGCCAACGAGGCTGCCAAACGGCCATTTGCAGGTCGAGTCACACCTCTGGATACCTTCAAGTACACTCAGGGACATTTCCAGCCATTTTTGTGGCGTCAAAAGCAGGTGTTTCTTAAGGAGACCTGCGGACGTTTCTTGCCGTTTTCACGGTGACCAAAAAAACGCTATTTTTCACAGGAAGTTGGACCATCTCCATCTGTGATTGTGGCGACCAAAAACAGGTATTTTAAGTCAAATCATGTGTTTTTCCTAACCCTAACCGAGTGGTTTTTGTGCATCTACTTAAACATGCAACATAAAGAAATGTTTAGTTTGATCTTATCCGTGGTTTTGCCAAAATGTACTTAGCTAACATTTATTCTGGCGACTGGGACGGACAGCCACTTGACAGAACTTCCAGTCTCATAAGTAATCAGTAGTGTCTTTGTCTCCATACATTGCTGTTCCAGTAAAGCGAATTAAATACGTGGCCAGGTCAGTTGAGGAGGAACTACACAGCGTATCTGCAGTGAACTGAACCGGCCTGCTTGCATACCTCGGGTTGTTGCTCGCTGCACACAAAGTAAACAAGTCTGAAAAGTCTGGCATTGATCAACGCAGAAAGAAATCAGAAGATGCTGGACCTTGAACATCAGCCCTGCCTCTGGGGACATCTCTCCAAAACACTGCGCGACTGTTCTTCAGCTGGTAGAGATACGTTTTTAGGACCCCCGGCACTCAGTTCTCCCTCAGCTGTCCTCACTGTGACCCCCCCTATGTGGACGAGCCGGCAGGGATTTTCCCCACACGGAACCTAAAAATGAATCACAGAACTACAGCGAGTGTCCTCAAGCAAAGCACGACATATATATAAATAACACGCCACCGTCTCGTATCTGTCCTCAAAAACTCAAATACGCTGACTGATATCCGGTCACCTATCATTAATCTGAGTGCTAATGAGTCATTAACTCCACACCTACTGCTTTGTGCTTCTCACTATACAATATGTCCACCTGGGGGCTCCCTGCTCCCATTCCTCCAACCACCAAATTAGGTATTATGGGCCTGTCCGTCACCACGTTTCCCTTCATCTCTTCCCCTTCTCATGCTTTTTATCCCCTCGCGGTTCTTGTTTCATTATCTCACTTTCATTGCCATACTCTCCTCCTCTCACTTCCCACACATAATTCTCAATTGGTTATTATGCTTTTCCGGGCATTTAGTGTAAAATATTAAAATTTCAGCATTAAGTCTAAAATAATCTTGAAAGCACGCAGTGTGCTTTAAAATTGGTTTGATGTGACTCGTCACAGAGCCCGTTGGAAATGAAAGCTGGAGGAGGCAGAAAGGACAGAAAGGGAATAATTAAATGTACTCTTCTGGGTCCAGGCAGTTGAAGCTCAGCAGTGGGTTTGTTTCTAGGAGCTTGCACCGCCCCCTGGTGGTCGAGATTGTTATGACAAAGCACCTGAAATAACTTAATTCAGTTTTTTTCTTTTGAGGAAAACTGGCTTCCCCTGAATCATTACGCCCCTGCACACAGCATGTGATACAGATGTTGGATGATTAGAGTCAACAAGTCTCTGTTTAGATTGTGAAGATGTTGAAACAGAGTCAAAATCTGGAAACACAATCTGACACAACAATTCTAATCAAATATCTCTGGAGTCGTTTGCTGGATGCATCTTTTTTTGTTCATCAGATCAACTGCATGCAGAAAAGTGTATGTTTGTAGTTTGTTTGTGTAGGATGGTCTCTGTACGCCATTTTCACATAAATTACACCTAAGCCAATTAAGCTCTGAATGCAAATGCAAAGTCGTGACTCAACATCATGACCTTTCTCTTGCTCTTTCCCGCTCAGTGAGTGTTTTGTGACACCCTGTCAGGTCACATGACTCTGTGCAGCACTCCCAAATTTGTGTTCCTGTAAATCATTTCACTTTAGCTCTGTTTTGTCATTAATTAATGGTCAAGAGAGGCATTTAAAGTCAAACAGTGACACTAATGAATAAATAACATTCTGATTTAAGTTATTAGTAGTAATGTATTGCAAACCCCGGATATGCTGAATTTTCAGTTTTATGAACGAGAGGTTGCTTATTATTATCGTTGGGTTTCGGCAAACAAGAACAAACAAAACCACTTGGTTAACGCGGAGAGGATCCTGTTTTGGTCGCCCTTAAACACAGCCGAAGACGTCTCATCCCCTCGTGAAAAACAGCTACCACACAGCCCGAGGTCTCCGTACAAATATCAGGTAGTTTCACACTTCTAAATGAAAAAGGCAGTCTCAAACTGCAGTCACTAGCTTGGCGAGCTTCTCGCCTGTAACTGCACCGCTGTCCCCTGACAGCCAGGCTGTAAACATGTATTGTCGACTTGATGCGACACATTTTGAAATGCCACTACGCAGCCTGAGACACATACTAATGCAAATGCATCAGTGATTTGCATAAATGCTAACATTTTCTCCGTGAGCCGTGAGTTGAGATCTTCCCGCTGATGTGTCGACTTACCTACATACAGTCGATGTGAAAACTGAATGATGACAGAGATGATCAGTTGCTGTCTGTTAAAAAAAAACAAAAACTGGGCTACACTCATAACTGACGCAGATGTCGGGATAATTGGTCTCCCCACGTTCAACCTTAAAGAGCTGAATTTGACCACAACACACATTGCTGTGTAGAACTGGATGTCACACATCCACTAAACACCATCTCACCCACTCGCCTTCAGGGCGGAGATACAGAGCACTGAGGCGCAGTTTCGTTGCCCACAAAACATTTAGCATTCTCCTTAATGACTGAAGGAGATGAGGACTTGTTTAAAACGTAAAAAAACAAAACAAAACACAAAATGACTCCGTGGAAGCACTGAGATCCAAAAGTTAATTTTCGAAGAGATTGTTTTCAGCTCTTTTTAGTATTTACTGTAGCCGCTGAACAAAAATTGTTAGCGTGCACCTCGTCTGAAGTGGGCACCCTGTGTTGCTGTGAAGCTGCAGAAATGTTTTGACTATGAGACTACCAGCTTTCCATCAACATAGTGGTGAGTAGACAGTGACTGAATTTTTCACTTTCGGGTGAACTAATCATTTAAAGAGGGTCAAAACAACAACTTTATTGTGAGACAAACATGTTCCAGCTTTCATTCAGGTCACAAAATGAAACGGATGTTAGAAATGGCTGCGTAATTTTGCCCTGTTGAATGGGTTAAAAGCCAAGTAAAATCGCTTTATTCGTGGTTTGAACATTAAAATTTGGGTTAATGAAACCCCTGTGTTATTGTGCTGAAAATGCTCGTTCCCTCTCACTGTGTTAATATGTTACACACCTGCTTGTATACCTAGAAAACATATGGAGAAGGTTTTTTGGGAGAATAAAGTGTGTAATTGGAGTCCAAATATTGAGATGGCGAGATGGACGGCAGCTGGCGTTACATGGAGCTCAGCTGTGGAGTGGGCAGTCAAATCAAGGAGAGTACCCACTGGCACTGTTTCAGCCTCTTCATTAATCAGATTCATCGTAATGAGTGTGTCAGTGTGTGTGTGTGTGTGTGCGTGTTTGAGAGAGAGAGAGAGAGAGAGAGAGGGAAAGGGGGTGGGCTGTGGGAGAGAAGGACAGGGAGGGGGAAGGAGATAGATAGTGGAGGAAAGTCAGAGGAATTGAAGGATGGAGAGGACTACATGGTGCCACACACACACACACACACACACACACGCACACACACGCACACACACGCTACGCTGCCTCATACTTTTTTCAGGGATTTGATGGGACACAGGCCGGGTGTAAACAAGCTGTAAATTATCCCGAAGCTGGCACATGCAGTCACCTTAAATCTGCAGGGGAGAGGGTGACGCGAACGCTCCGGTGGAATTGCACACAGGGTGGAACGCAGTCACCGTCCACCTCCCTCCCTCCCTCCTCCTCCTCATCCTCCTCGTCCTCCTCCTCCATTCCTATCACTCGAGCACTGCAGCACTGGAGGGTTTCAGTCCCATAAAACACCAGCGAATGAGAGCCCGTGACAGGTCCTCACAGTCCTCCACCACTCAACAGATGTGAAATGGCCTGATGGGCTCCCCAGAGAGATGAAGAGCTGTACGGGGAGAGGAAGAGGAAGAGGAAGAGGAGTACAGTGATGAGGGTAGGTGGGGGGGGTGATGGAGAAGGGTGATGTAAATGCCTGACTGCACCGGGCAATGTGCACTGACAGGCAGATGACAACCCCTCTCAGTGATTTACACATTTTTATGAATCTTTGACTAAACACGTAGAAGTGTCGCTCCAGGCCTTGTGCATTCATTGCTACAGTTACAACGTGCTCGTGGAGCAACAGCTCTCTCTAATGAAGACTGATGGTACTGCACTTTAAAACCTGCTCAGCGTGCACTGTGTCTCAATCTCACTGTCAGCCGTGTCTCTGGCCTCATGGTGATGCATTTTTCATTAATTCAATGCGATTCCAGAGGATTGTAGACGTTTCTCTATCCATTAATGAGTAATTCGGGCCACAGTTTATCTGAGAACATTACAATAACCCAAGATGACAAAGTGAACAGCTTTATTGAAATGTGCTCTCTTCGGTTTGACACCTTGCATCTTAATGTAATTACATCATCATCTCATATTTTTTCAGTGGGTGATTTGTTTTGAGGGCGTCGAAGCTGATATGTTGCCGTCCATTTAAATCAGGCGAGACTTCTCTCTGAATGACTAAATATATCAGTTTAGAACTACGAGTCTTCGGCAGTGATTTTTAGGAGCAGGAAGGTGAAGCAGGGTTGAATAAGATGACTCCCCGATGGAGCCTATGGATGCTGCCGGTTGGTGATGGGATGAAGATGATGGCTGAAGATCCTGACGCGATGAGCTGGAGGTGAATGGAGACAGCTGACAACAGCTGAGAGGAAGATGGGTTGAGAGTTGGGCGGCAGCAACGCGATGGTCGATCAATTCATGACAAAATCAGGTTGAGCCGACAGAGTCAACGCCTAGAGTCAGCTGCTTAAGAGGTGGGGAGAGAAAGAGAAACGTGAGCTTCATTTGCCGACGAGCCTAAAAGGAACATAGCTAATTATTTTTGTAAAAATTGCATTTCTAAAACCCAAATAAACAAAGTTTCCTCTTAAAGCAGATAAAATTAAAACCAAATTAGAATTCTTCAACTCTGCTCTCTAAATAATAAACTAAAATTAACACCGAATACAACAAGCTTGCTCAGATTGTTTTTGTTGCACGTTGTCTAAAGTTGGGTAAAGCTGCGTTTTGAGTTTTTCATTTGACCCCCCGGGCAACACCCAACGTGCCTGCATTATGTTTGGATAGTAAACAGTGATCGGTCTCCTAACTGGACTGCTAACTTGATATTGTGTGCTTCGTTAAAAAAAAGTGTGTGTTGTTGTCGAACACACACAAAATTAAATTGCACCAAAGAAAGCTACCTGACTACTGCTAGTACCTTTTAGTTATACAGTCATCAAAACATTGTAGATCTGTTCGACTGTGTGCTGGCGGTGTGCACTGCGAGCACAGTAATGCGAATCATGTGGTGGACTGTGACAAAGTACATTAGCACTGAACACTGGTCCATTTGTGAACTGGCTGGTACTGGTACTGTAGAAAAACAAGATGATTGGTTGCCTGATGTAATACAACGTAGGGAAAAAAGTGTTTACAGAGGCACCAGGCACTCCAACTATCAGGAACTGTATCAAATGAGGAAGGAAACATTGAAACGCTCTGGAGGAGCCCTGATGAAGACCCAGTGGTTGAAACGTGTGTGCTGTTTTAATGATTGCTACAATAAAAGCTTTTTAAAATATTTCCTTCCTTGTTTGATGAATCTTCTTCAATTTGGATTTCCTGGATTGCCTTCTACTCCACTACACTTCAGAGGAGGACCTACCTCACCACACTGATCTGACAGTTCCTCAATTTTACATTCAAAACATGGCATTCTTTTTTAAGATGTTCCTGAGTTTAGGAAGAAAGATTTACAGTTTAAGAGCACACAGAGTCCTGAACGAGATACATCTTTTGGGACTTTTTGACTAAAGCTGACAGTAGTTCATTCTGCATAATGAATACTTTTACCTTTGATACCTAAAGTACATGTTTGCTCATAATACTCTTGTACTTCTCCTGAAGTAGATTATAGTTTAGTGCAGTATCTGTAACAGAATATTTTCAGTGTGGTATTACTTTTAGTAATCTCTACATTCTCTACATATCTCTACACTCCTTCCAGTGCTCAAAGACATAGCAGGTAATTGACCAGAGTCTTTTATAAAAAGAACTAATTTCATGTTGCATTAATCAGGGTCCTCTAGTTTTTTTCTTTTTTTTCTTTACCATTTCTATGAGATTATACATAAATGACATGAATCAAACAGACTGTAGGCAGTGAAGACACTTCAGAAGTCAATGTTTGAGTGATTTATTAGAATAAGAAAGTTGACATAGAGCAAAGTCTCCATGCGGAGTGACAGGCAGAGCTCAGGACAATGTGGAGAATGGTGAACAACTGCTGGAGTGTGTGTGTTTGTTTGTGTGTGTGTGTGTGTGTACATGTGTGCACGTAGTGTATGTGTGTGTGCAGGGCAGTTGTCGGAGGGTGCATGCACGTGTTGATTTTTGCGTGACGACAGACAGATTTCTTCGCGGACACAAGCACACACACTTGCATGTACTGTACAAATTCACACGTCGCTACTTCTGTACACACAGAGGCTGTGTCGTCATGCAGCTACTGCACTTTAAATTACATGTAAGCATCAAGGTTATGTACACGTAGTAGGGACATGTGTTGTCATCTGATGACAGCCTGCGCCCCCCCTTTCCGAGGTCCCTGGTGAGAGCCACAGGATGGCAGGGTCCTTCACAGTAGCGGGAGACTCCACTCCGCAGGAGAAAAGTAGAATCTCTTTTAGAAACCTCAGCCTGTATGAGTTCATTCCCTCCTCCTCCTCCTCCTCCTCTGCTTCTTCTTCATCTTCTTTTACCATTCAGCATCCAAACAGGGCGCAACACCTCAGTGCTGCTCACAGTACTGCTTCATTGTCACTGTCAATGTAATAATAGTTATGATAGTCATCAGGTTCGTCTTCATTGTCGTCATCAAATCCGGCACACCAGAGAAATCGAAAAATTGAAATCATATACAATAATATTCCATATAATTTCAAACCAAATATCTACCACAGAAACAAACTATAGAAAAAACAAACATGACAACAGAAATGATCAGTGCTGACTAGATACATCTACAGCTTTACAAAAATGCAAACGTTGATTTTGTTTTCGCCTTGTTTTTGTGCTTTTTTTTTTTCTCCCTCCCTCTCACATGTTGGCTCGGAAGTGCGATGGTGGATTTATTTCTGGACTCTTTCTAGGGCAGAGAGCACGTACAGTGCAATGGAGCACTGTAGGGCAAGATGGCAGTTATTGGCTGGGGGGGGGTGGGGGGGAGGGCAACGCATCATCACTGGGACCACACAGCACAAACAACCCCAACACACAAAAGGCATGGTCTCTTTAACAAGCACGCAGACACAACCTGATAAATAAGAAGAAAAAAAGACTGGGTCACGAGGGCCGGGTGGGAATTTCATGAATGTGCGCGTTGATATGTGCAGGGTAGAGATAAAGAGGGAGAATGTGTGTGTGAAGGGCTGGAGGCAATATGTGCTGCGTGTGACAAAAGGAAAAAAAAAAAAAAAACGCCAAACAAAATCATTTCTAAGCAAAGGAAAGCAATTTCCCGCATGAGAGGCTCTGAGAATGTCTAAAAGAAATTGTAACACATTAAGGATTTTACGTGAAATAAAGAGGGATTTTGTGAATTACTTTGATTTGTCTTTTTCCATCATCGACTCATTAAATTAACCAGCTAACCTTCGATCGTGACGGGCGGGGTGGAAAAGCGGCGGGCTCGCGTCGCGGGCCGGGAGGCGGTGCGAGTCTGTTGACAATAAAAAAGGGGGCTTAAGGGGGAAGAAGACAGAGTGCAGCTGGTGAAAGAGGAGGAATGACACGAAGTATGTAAAGGGAAGGGGGAGGACGATGGCTTTAATAAACAGGCGAGGTTACACCTTACAGAGCTGCTCTGTAATGTCCAACTAAGGTAATCAAATTGTACAGTCAGCGAGATAACATCGTGTACAGTGCGTTTCCTAGAATCACTCACTGTCAAGCCTCTTTTTCTGATGTTAATTCAGTTGCCTCTCGATTTTGGTAAAATGGCTGACAGTATTTTGTGTGTGTGTGTGTGTGGCTGGTGGTCAGTGGAGGGGTAAAGAGCTGGTTGAACGTGCCCCCCCACCCCCACCTCTCAGGGCTGACGTGTCTGCAGTAATCTTCTCAAGGGCTCATCAGGCCATTAGGGGGGCCGGGAATGTACTTTGCCTAATCAAGCATGTTTAGTGAAACACCAGAGGAGATGCAGAGCGAGGACACGGCTGGCTGGGCACGCCGTCCGAGACAGAGAGGCCTCATTCACACACACACACACACACACACACACACACACACACACACACACACACACACACAGACACACACACATAAAGACATACACACACACACATGCACGCACGCATGCAGCACTCAGGTCACAGCAGAGATGGAGACGGGGAGATGAGGAGGCCGTGCTGGTGGAGGGCTCCGTATCCTCAATACTAATGACCTGTTTCAGGGTGGAATGTGTAAAGAATACACTGTACTAATGTGGTGAGGCGGTAATGCAGTAACATCATGTTCGCCCGCCTGACCTCCTCCTCTGTCCTTGCTTTCATAAATCTCTTTCACTGGCCTGTCTCACGCAGCACCTCCAGCTCTGAGCTGTGTGTCGAACCTCATTGCCGTTTGGGTACAGATTGAAATGTGTCAAAAACTGTCAGCCGGTAGTAAAAAATTTGATCTGAGTCACAGTCTTGTTTACTTTGTTGGATGAAACAGTTTGAGTCGCTTTAATTTTTGACAAACAAAGGGAGTTTATTCAATTATTTTGGGAAAGGTTCTTGCAGCAGTGTTGGTGTTTCAACGAGGCAATTAGTTTGACTTCAGTCGGAGCAAAAAAAAAGTTGAATTTTGTTGAATAACTTTAAGAAAACAATAATTTTCAATGGTAGGTACCATTTTACTAAAATTATATTTTGCTGTTATTTTGGCCTTTGTATTACAACATTTCAAACAATACCAAGTCTATCTTAATCACATTTTAACTCTCTTTTAGCTCTTTTTTTGGTCTCCACCATTACTGGGAGACTCTGGGCTCGGCCTGTGGTGTACAGCTGATTTATTTTAGCATTATTGCTGAAAGAAAGTGCTAACTGAAGCCTAAAAACCACACTGATTTAAGCGATGAGAGAAAACCAAAGCTGCTTTAAACTTTAAACTGCTTTTTGCAGCTTTAAAAAAACATACATTTCAAACAACTTTTTCAAAACAGTCTCAAAATCTAAATGCGTCATCTCTGCACAGGTATTCAAACATTTCTAATAATGCCTGGCCTGGACTTTTTGTACATTGTGAACCGAGGTCCCCCTTGACAAAGCGAGAAAACAGCTCTTCCATTTCAGTTGCACTTCTTTATGTAAAGTATAATGGTTTTAATATATTGTATAGCATGGACCGCTCCCACACAGGGCTCTGACCCTGTTAGCGTAGATTTGTGAATATCAAGCAAAGGGCTGCTCCGCAACATTAATGGATCACTAGAGAAAGGAACAGGGTCAGGAAAGAACAGAAGAAGGGCGAGAATGAGGATAAAATTGATCAAAGCTGTTTTTGTTGCACTCAATATGAGCAGCGCATTCATGGACACAAACCCAAAGAGACTCAGACGCACACAAAAACACCACCACCCCATGACCCAGATGAAAAAAAAAGAAAAAAGAAGAGGTTATCTCTGGATCTACATTTAAATCAAGAACAGACAAAAACAGAAAACATCAAAAGATCAGACAACAGAGTGAAAGAGTAACTCCACACCCAAGTATACCCATGCCCATCTGTTTTCTTTATCCCCCTTTTGTGATGAAACACACTGAAAGACAGAAAAGGGATGGAGCCACAAGGGGATGACCATTGTGACAGTTAGCAGTGCCCCAACTCTGGCCTCAGCCCCGGCCTCAGCCCCTCAACTCCTCCCTGCCCTGGCAAGCCGCTGAATAACTGGAGCGGCTGAAGCACAAGAGATGCCCGGTCCTGGTTGGTACATCTCACATGACGGATGGAGCTGCTGTCCTCCTCATTGATATTCTGCTAGGCTGTGGCACTGGGCTAGGTCCCTGACTCTTAACGGCTATTTGTTGCCGCAGTCTCCTCCTGTTTCTGGGGCACAAAGAGGCTCAGTGTCGGGGCAGAAGAGGCTGAATGGAGCTCCCAAGCGGCCGGGCCTCACAGAGCCAGTCAGACAGCCAGACAGCCACAGCTCACATTCCCTCCTTCAAATGGACTATGGAGCCCAGGGGGGCCTCAGGTCGGGTCAGGCAGACCCGGGCATACTGAGAGGCAGCTAGGGAGGGAGGAGAGGAGGGGAGATATTGTTCCTTTTTTTTTTTTTTCCCAGTGCCCAGCTTCCTCCCACATCTCTTAACTCCAGTTTGCTTTGCTGAGAAAACAGTTATAAAATATCAAATTAAATTGGCTTCGTTTCTTGCTTATTATTGCTTTCTTTAGCTTCATGGCGGCTCCGTCCAGCACTGCCTCGGAGCTGCTGGGAATCACAGAAATTACGATGGGAGTCTCAGCGCTTCACTAGCCAGTGGTCACCCATCCAAACCTCTAGTTGATAAACACACAGAGCTCCAAGGAGACACATAATAAAATCCATTTGTCTCTCTGTGATTGTTTGTATATATATATATATATATATATAAAAAAAAAACAAAAAACGGGGAAATAATGTTAACATCAACCTCCTGCTTCACAGAAATGTCATTACACAGTTATACTTCACAGTAAAAGACGGGACACTGGTTCGGGTTGTTGTGACCACTCGCATTCACATGATCACACACACACACACACATACACTGCATGATTCACTGAGAGTCAATGCCCTCTGGCACGGCTACAACAGTTTTTAGTGTCATCTGAAATCCATAGTAAAGCACATTGTTATCTGCTGGATGCCACTGGCACAGGAAAACAAAAGCAGAAACAAAATTTCACAATCAAACAAGATCCATGGTGTCAAAACGTTGAACAAAATGGCGGAGGGAGACCTTTCACATTTGGCGCTGAAAGCGAAATAGTCTTTTTTTTTTTTCCTCCCTACATGCTCCACTGAGAAGTTTCCCTTTCCTTTGCACCCCTCCTCTTTGCCTTTCTGTTTGTCCCGTGGTGTCAAAGTCAAGCTCTGCGGGTCGTACCACAAACAGAGCAGAGGGGTGCGCCTCAGGTTCAGAGCAGAGGAACTGTAGACGTGAGGAGAGTTTCCTCCTCTTTTTCAACTCTCTCTTTGTTTCATTTCTCTCTGTCTCTCTCTTCAGTCAGCTGAATGACGTCAGAACATTGAATGACAGTGAGAGAGGACAGACAGGGTAAGGTTGGACCGGGACAGTGAGTCTGAGGGGTTGATTTATTCCAGTCTGCTGTTGGAGGGAATGGGTGTTCAGAGAGAGCTCACGTTCTTCTCCTCACTGGCCACTTGGGGTGCGCTCTCCCATGTTCTTTCCTAGAAGATGGCTGAAGTCAGCCAGTTCTCCCAGCCCTCGAGGCCCATGCATGTCTGGCCTGATTAGGCCCTGACGCTGGGGGTGATAGGGCGCTCCATTGTTGCTGTTGTAGTTGAGTGCCTCGTGACTCCAGCGAGGCTCCCCATAGTCCATGTGGGGAGTGGGAGCCGAAACCACCCTCCGTCGGTCGGGGGAGTCCTGCGGCGTGGCGGGGTAGATGTATTCTCCCGCTGAGTTTCTCAGGGCGCCGCTGGGACGACTGCCACCATGCTCCCCTCTCTGGGTGGCGAGGATCAGGTAGCGCTGGCGTTCTGTGTGCGGGGGCAGCATGACTTCCCCTGGGTCCTCTATCCGGACCATCCCTCCTCCCCCGCCGCCTCCGTGCAGGAACTTGGAGCTCAGGTAGATGACGGAGTTGTTGGGGCAGGGTGTCCCCACGGCGGTGAGGAAGGTCTGGCTCTGGTCCCAGTCGGTGTCTGGGAGACGCATGGTCCGTTTCTGCTGCAGCGGGGTCTGCTCCGGGGTAGGCAGCAAACCTGGGTCCATCTCTCCTTTAGGCCAGCCGTTGGGCGTGACAAACGGGTTGTCCGCCTGTGAACGACGCCTCTCGCCGCCGCTGGTTCTTGTTACACTCATTACTGACCCGCTGCGGCCCTGCCCCAGCATGCTCTGCTCTTTGTCATTCTTGCGGCGGGCACCGTTGCCTCCCGAGCCTCGAGAGTGGCGATGCCGATGACTCATGATCCAGCAGACAGTGAGGCCCGAGAGGATGGCTCCGGTTGCGAAGGCCGAGACAGCAGACACCACCAGCAAGTTTACAGACACCAGTCCATCGGGCTCCTCGATGAAACTCTCCTGGAGCAGCAACCCTATGAGAACAGAGAGATGCTATCAGTCAACTGGTGGGACCATGTTCATTGTTTCCTGTATTAGACATGTGGGAGTTCACAAACATTGAGACAAAACAGCCTATTCTCTCTCTTCCCTCTGTGGGTGGGAACGGTCGTATGCTTTCCAGCCAAGGTAGCTGCAGCTAATTGCCTTCATTACTTAAAGTGGATGGTGATTTTAATAGCTGTAATAACTGTCTTCCTGATTGAGAATAGCTCTCAACCCTAACATGTTTCACAACATTAGCTTTACAGGGAGGGATGCCAAGTCTGGCATTAATGGTGAGTAATATAATCAAGTTTTCATAATGTTTACAACAAAGATCTTTAGATTTTTAAAAAAAATCTAAAAACAGTTAAAGGGGCACTGTGTAGTTTTGGAGAAGAAATTCAAACTCAGATTTCGAATGTTTACAATATTAATGAGGTAATAATACAAACACAGAAGTATTTATTTTTTCCATAACTGAATTAACAAACTTTTCTCAGGGGAAAACAGTTTGAAGCTAGAAAGCTGGCGGGGTCCGCCGCATATAAACAAAGTAAAACAGTACAAAATCGTGCTGTCCTTTAAGGTCAACTCATGGACACAAACCCAAAGAGACTCAGACACACACAATTCTTTCTCCTCTGATTATAATTTTTTCCACTAAACTACACTAAAGCGTGCATTTAATTCTCTGGATACTTCGCTTCTTTTAGCCTAATGTTCCTAACACAATTAAGAAACACCTTAACTTGTTGTCTGTGCTGCAAATGTGTAAATAAAAAGCATGTGTACTCCTTTTTGCTCATACAAATACGCTGATAGTTTTCCCCTGTTGCATCTAAATGCCAAAGCCTGAACGCGAGGCGTTGTATTTATAGATAAAGGGTGCCGTATCAGCAGACGAGACCATGAATTTCTGTATTTCTTCTGTGTAAGAACACGAGATGAACTCCCTCCGAGAGAAGTGTTTATGAATTATTGAAGATATGAATACAGCTAGACCACAGCGCGGGCCTGCCACGGATCAATTAGAGAATGCCAGAAGAGAAGTTGTTCTTTGCTGCGTGAGCTCGTGGGACCAACACCAACGAACACAATGAAACTG
The DNA here is from genome assembly GCA_963678695.2 of Diplodus puntazzo. NCBI lineage: Eukaryota > Metazoa > Chordata > Actinopteri > Spariformes > Sparidae > Diplodus > Diplodus puntazzo. Next base: position 12,407,354 of record OZ023163.1, on the reverse strand, counting down.
TGCCAAGGGAAGCAGATTTGGACAGAAGCAGAAGAAGGAAATGAGGAGGGTGTTACTGAGAGAGAGAAAGAGAAAGAGCAAGAGAAATGTTGCCCAAAGCAAACTCGAACATTTGGGGCCTTAGACAAACATAGTAATAGTTGTTAAATTACAACACCAACAGCAGCAGAGGGAGGACTGTCTCCACCAGGACAGTGAAGTAAATCCTTTCTTGCAGAAAATTAATGGATGTCATTAATAGACATTGGGAGCCACTTACTCACTTACACACAGCACAGAAAAGCAGCCAAAAAAAAAAGAAGAAGAAGAAAATGGGACAAAGAATGAACATGCAGAGAACAGCAGCAGATTTCTCTGACAAACACTTTTACTGAGTGACAAATTCCCTTTTAATGGGGACAAATGGTGCTGGTTGTGGTGCAAATACTCAAACAACCTGGTGGTTAATTAATGTGGCCTGTGGCTTATAATAATAATGTGTTGCTCTACACACTGACATTAAGCTGAGGGAAAGGCAGCTAAAGCCCTGCGAGAGACTACTGAACTGCTGTGTGCCCGAGGTGCCTTTTGTACACATTAAAGGGGCAGTCGACCAAAAAAACACAGTGAAAAATATTTGTACTTCAAGCTGCAGTGCAATCTATCTAGTTTCATGATATTTTTCTGGCATTTATGTTGTTGGTTTGTGTTGGCTGAGCACAAAACAGCACTCTTTCAAAGCTCTCCAGTAGGCTAACACCTCTTCTTAAGAAACAGTGACACAGCTACTGAAGAAAAACCTCGGGCTTTGTTTTTGGCTCCCACCCACTGTGAGGAGATGCTGGAAACTGTGCCTTGTTAAAAATAGCTCTTAATGGAAAAAAAAAAAAAGCAGAGTCATTTCTCGAACTGGCCCGAAGCCTTTAAAGACAAAATTACAATGATCTCACATTTCACAGAGAGAATGATCGAGACCAGAGAAAGCACAAATGTGGCCACAAAGAGTCTATGATCTGATCTGCACAGCTGAGTGGTAACTTCACCATGCTGACAAGCACAGGAGGTGTGGCCGCGAGTCACGTGACTCGAGTGCTTGAGTCAGGCTCGAGTCACAAATTGATGACTTAAAACTCTTCATGAAAAAATGAAAAAAAGACTTGCAACTCAACTTTATAGAAGACATATTTCATCATCTTTATTTGGGTCAATGACAGAATAGGTTTAAATGCTTTAATGCTCAAACCCCACATCCTGCACTGCAGCTCTTGTCTCTTTAAGGCCCCCCCTTGAATACCCAATCCTCAAACTCCTCTAATTGGTCAGTTTACACACGTCTGAGCCACAACCAGAATTGTTAAGGGCCAAACTACCTGCTTGGCGTAAATTATGCATATGTCTGACATGGTGATGTAATGTGATGTTACAAAGTCACAGAATTACGAGGCATTTCAGGAGCAGTGCTTTTCTGTGGGAAAGAGGAGCTTCTGTTGGTGAACATCAAGCTTTTAAATGTCAAGCTCTTCTACATGCACTTAACTATATTAAACACTGAGTATAATAGGTCTCCTTTAACAGCATGGACCTTCACCACGGCCTGAATATTGAAAACAGTGTGATACGCCATGACACCTAGTCATTGTGAGGTTATGGAGACTTATCAATTAAAACCTCAAATGTTAATGTCATGCTAGTGCTAAAGGAAAAATCAGGGAATGAACAAACTCTGTCGGGTTCGTCATCTGGGGACAATGAATATCTGCCCAACATTTAATTGGCAGTGCTCTGATGAATCAATCTGTTCCAAAGTGGTGGACTGTTGCTAGCATGGCCAAAAATATAATTTTGTCAAGCCTTGTCTGTGTTTTTCTTTTATCTATTCAGACAGTTGGTTCACTGCCAGGCCAGCTTAAAAAACCTCAAAGCAAAACTGCACTGTAAAAGACTCTTGACTACCAATACCCAGAATTATATTCAACCATTCATTGACCAGTTGTCACTCACAATTTCATCATATAGCTCGGACAGTAGATCCTGGGCACTTTCCATCTTCGCAACAAGTGCGTGGTTTCCATTGACTGAAACCTGGCATTAATCAACTGGCCGTGTTGGTCAATCAATGTCCTTTTCAGCACTAATTAGTCCTTTATCACCAATCCAATAAGCTGAGTGATACACGTGGACACTGGCCATAGTTACTGCCCGTTAATTACGTGACACGCACAGTTCAGCTCAGTTCAGCCCCAGACGAATCCTCCTGGATGACCGGAGATCATGTTTTATTAGCAGGGATTGTGTCTGGTCTTAAAGGGTATTTGTTTTGAATTTTTTTGTATGCTTGATGTCACAACCTCTTCGTTTCTCATTTCCTTCTGACTTCTTGTTCCCTCTTTGATCCCCCATTAGTTCATTGCCGCCTCTGAATATTAATCCTAGAAAAGTACATTTCCATCTAATATTTTGACCTAAAATGGGATTGTTCAGAAGTAATTTTTCTTTCAACGTTCTCCTGAAGACAGCTCCCGCATGTGGCCTGAATTAAATCAATCTAAAGTGTTTATTTCACTGAGTATTAAGGCTTATTTCTGGGGTTAGCTTTGCCCAATGGGATGTAATAACTTGATTGCTCAATACCTCAAAATTGGTCTGAACGTAGATAGCAGCTTATGATTCCGATCTCTCGACCCATCTTTCTCAGCGGTTCCTTCGTGCCGTCACACAGCCAGGCTAACATGCCTTAGCCTTCATGCATTAACGTTCCCCTTTATGTTTATATTGACTTTGGCATTTGTTGGGAGTTCTTTTCTCCTTGAACACATTGTTGGCATCGTCGTCGCAGCGGCCCAAATGTAACCCTGATTCTTGCTGTATTTGTTTTCAAGTTTCCAGGCCAATGTTCAATTTGGAAAGACTGCCAGCTTCAATCACATTATCGCTCCTCTACTCAGTGAAAAGGGTGTTCTTGAGGGCAGCAGATGCGACACGGAGAAAGGCATTTGGAGGTTATCACTGTGTTCATCTACAGTGTCCACACACACACACACACACACACACACACACACACACACACACACACACACACACACACACACACACACACACACACACACACACACCACAGGAGTTTGAGAAGCCAGGTAATAAATTGATCCATTTTTTTTCAATAAACCGCAGCCCTGATGACTTTGTAAACAAAAATGACGTGCTGCGACCACAGCAAATTCATAACGAGGCAGCAACATAACTCGAGGACAGCCGCAAATCCCCTCTTACACACACACATGTCACATCTGGAATTGATCTTACCGTATTCAGCTGCAGAGGCTGTAGATATTTCTCTAACATTTACCTCAACTGTGGTCCAGGGTTGCTGTGTGGCACTTCAGATTAAATTCTGCACGGTGCAATAATACTGCTGTCATCTCTATGCAGGAGGAAAGGTCTTGACAAGTGGGTGTGTGTGTGTGTGTGTGTGTGTGTGTGTGTGTGTGTGTGCATGGGTGTGTGTTTTTGCAATAGAACGGAGACACACATTATGCTTCCCCAACTTTCTTTACACTTTCTCAGATTTTCTTTAGCAGGTAGCAATTAACTGAAAAAAGCCTAAGTATGAATGGATGGACGGATGGATTTCTGTGTTGTTGTGTGACAGCAGGCAGGTTTCCCTGCATCCTACCGAGAGGTGACAGTAGGAGCAGCGGCTTGCGCATTCCCCTCCCTTCAACTCTCCTCTACCAATCCTGCTCCCTTATTAAAGCTTAATAGAAGCCAACGGACCTGCCTGTCAGCCTGACGCACACTGAGCTGCTTGTCTCGAGGCTTCCAGCTCCAATTACAGCGTAACAATCGGTGGAGGGGAAGAGAGGAGGAGAGGAGGAGATAGGGATGCTCTATAGGTTGAGGAGAGGAGGGGTGAGGGAAGGGAAAAGGACGTGAGACAGAGGAGGAGGAGAGTTGAAACAGAAGAGGAGGGAGGATGAGAGGAGTCGATGGCTGGGGGAGGAAGACGAGAGGAGGGTGTAAGTGGGGATTAAAGAGGTGAAGAGGACAGAGAAAAGGGATAGTGGAGGAGAGAGGACACCAAAAATGGAAGGATAGAGAGGCTATTTAGGGCTGGATATTTGTGTATTACACATCATGAATTTATATATTGCATCAGTAAACTGTCAAACCCAGAAGTACAAAGGAGCTCGCTCATAGTTAAATTTTTTTTTGGTATATGATTTCCTTTGTCTCTAACCGGCAGTCATCTGTTCCTCCCTCCAATCCTCTTGTTAGCCGTTAATCCTCTCTCCATCTCTCTCTCTGTCTTACCCACCACTCCTTTGATCAGCAGGGGTGGCCGCATGATAGAAGTAATGGCTTCAAAATTCAAAAGAGAAGTCAAGAAACCTTAACCGGCACACTTTTTCCAACCAGGGCTGCTCTCGCACGATCGAATTTAATATCGAGTCATGCCTCCGTTACACATCGATCGTGACAGCTGTGGTCGCGTTAATCGCAGTGATTTTTTGCAGAAGTTTTCCCTCATGCCTACCGCTCTCATCCGCCCCTCTCCCTCCTCCCTCCATTCTGCCGGTGAGGATGGGAAATTAATGAAATGCCCTGCTAGTGCCATGCCAGTTGTTAAACATTTCCCTTGATTAGAGCACTGGCAGAAGAACTCGGTGTATCTGCGCGGCCCATGTGCACATGGTTTGGCGGTGCTTTAGACGACGGCCTTGTAAACATGTGTATGTGAGATAAAGACAGGGAGGATTTTCAACTCGGCGCTCAGTGAGGTTGATTAGAAGCACACATCCAAAGGATGATCACGGTTTATTACGACTTGGGTTACAACATGGTTTTCCCATCATTTCCACTGGCTGCTGTACTAATCAAAGTAATTGGTGAAATACAGGAACTCTGCAGATAAACTGGAATGAATCAAACTGGCAAGAAAGACGAGCTGGAAAATCTAAACCACTGGTTCCCAAGATGGGAGACCCCTCAAGACAATTCTGAGGGGTTCTAAGAAGAACATATTGCATATTACAGAAAATTATCCATATTTTTCTGATGTGTCTCAAGTCTATTTCTCTCTGTTGTGAAGTTTGCCCTCCACATGTCTCTTAACTGAACAGTTCTCATGATTGCAACTTGTTGTAAGGTTGTGCACCAAGGATCTAACAACTTCATTTGGCATGAGAGGTGTTGAACCATCTGCAAACTGGGTATCCGGGGAAAACAATTTCACCATTTGCTGTTTGTTTCGCTTCAAGAAATGTCAAACCAACCTAAGTTTTTTTTTGTTTTTATTTAACAGGTGGAGGTCTGGGGAGGTCACATGGGATCTTGGAGGAGATGGCAGCTCCAACCATAAATCTCAGCCTCTTTAAAGATTCACATTAGATGAAGCTGGCCAGAAAGTGGACGCTTTTGCCAAGGGACAGCCAGAAGATTCACCGGCTGCAACAAATGTGGCCACTGCTGGTGATCCCCAACTGATCACTACCTTTGCTATAGCCTTCCAACTCCAACTCTGTTTGAACAACTATTCATCACTTTTCACACACACAAAAACAAGTGTTACACTAAGAAGGCCTTATGGGAGCGACTGTCTGAAAATGATGCCGGCCTCACCACAACAGGTGGCTTTTCATGCCCCCTTTGAGTATGGCCAATAAAACAGCTACGCACGCTTTTGGTTCCCAACATGTTCAGACAACATGAGACTACCCAAATGGGATCTATGTTGTAATTAAACCAAATTATCCCCCCCCCACAAAAAAAATAAAAAAAAATAAATCACTGGTGTGACTTGTAAAATGGTATCAATAAACTCTCTTCCTACACTAGTTTTGATCACTGTCTGGAAGTTCAAGCCATTTTAGACATTAACAAAGTACTATATGACTGAGGCTTCCTACAGCTGGATAAGTTCGCTAATCAGAAGCCAGGCGAGGGAACTTTTATGCAGTTTGAGAGCTGGAATACATGCATTAGCAACACAGCACATCAAACCAGAACAAAGAGACTTCACAGCATCCCGGCGGACCTGCCGATGCCACGAGCACACACTTCTGAGCTTGATAGGTTACGACTGTGTCAGTGTACAGCCGCTGATCTGAGGGGCTTTCATCTCCAGAATCCACCATTTCTCTGCATGTTAATGTGTTTATGTACGCAGTGACGGCAGGGATGCACGTGGCAAAGCATGTGCGCCGTGGTGTGAATTAAACGTGCACGGACGTATGAATATATGTGTGTGTATGTGTGTGTTAATAAGTGACTGCATGCACCGCCTGCACCCATGGCTCAGTGATTTTGCTCATTATCCTCCTCTCCTTCTCCTCTGTTGAAAGACTGCAGGCACTATTTTGTTTCTCGTTTTTTAGCACGTCCTCCTCCTTACTGCCGTCTCACCCCTTTTTTTTATTTTAACCAACCCCCATTAGTTTTCATTCGGCAGATAAACTGTATATCTCACCCGCCGCTGCATCTCTGTCTCTCTTTCACACACAAACATACAGCACACCTGAAGTCGAGAGCTGTGAAGCTCAACACCGACTCGTGCTCAAGGATGGAAAGAAACTGAGAACGAATTAAAGCTGTTTAAAAAAAAAGAGGCTGCAGAGCTCCTTACTCGGTTCTAAACCTTGCTCGCTTGTAAAGCGTGTTTACTCTCGGGATGATGGTAAAAGCCTTTACAGTCCCTCCCTGACAGCAGTTTTTGGAGCCCGGCTGAGAAACGCTGCTGGAGAGTTCGGCACGACTCCCTGGTTAAAAAAAATATATAAATATATAAAAACCCAACCTTAGCTCCTGAGGGCCAGTCGGACGTGCCTGTCTCGCACCCGGCTGATCAATATGTTAAAACATTTATGCGCACCGGCCATGTGTTTGCAATTAAAATTCCATAAAATCTGCACCAAAAAAACTACTGTTAATAGATGCTGGTCTTCGGCTGGGTCTATTAGCGAGGGCAGATCAGGCTCTTGGCTGGCTCAGAGTCAAGGTTTGCGATGATGACTACATAATTGCATACATGCACGATTCTCTAGCTGCCTATAGATTCCACCTCTAGCTACTCAGCGTATCGTAATTTTAAACCCCCCTCCTGGTTTTCCTGCCTTTCTCCCCTTTTTTCGTGCTTGTAGAAAAATCTCTACTTGGTGTAAATGAGGTAAGATCATCAAAGGGGGCCAGAATCCCTCCCGCTGCTGTATAATCAAAAGCTACAGCGATTTTTTATTTTTTTTGTGCTTCTCATAAATGTTTTTTCACAGTCTTTGCACACGTGTTGCTGTCAGGAATGTTCCTCATTGAATTTGTGGATTCAATTATATCGGGAGTCCTTGTTTTGCCAATCTGGTCAACCTTTAGCGAGAGGCAGCTTAACAAGGGCCAGTCTGTTAGCAGTTTCAGCTGCATCCAATCCAAACAAAGTAACTGGGCTGTGGCGGACGCCGTGGTGAAATAAATTGTTTTCCAGAGACTTTTGCGCGCATGAGAGTGCGTGTGCACATGTGTGGGTTTCTCAGCAGGATTTAGGCTTATTATTGCACTCTGTATCTTATAACTTACAGGTAACGCAGTTGGCTGCTCTTTCGTTTGGTAATTGATATTCTCATTTTAGGTGCAAAGCCAAAAGCATACTGTGGAGAGCAATAATAAATATTCACAAACATGTCACTGGCAATAAATTGGAGAGCAGGACCGCATAGCATTAGTCTAACTATCTGCCCAGAGGGCTCATATCTCTCATTCCCAAATCACAAACCAGGCAATTTAAACTTAATCTTTCTCACATGCTACATCCATATATCACATCTGAGCTATGTGCAGGGCTATACTGTGCACCCAACAGCTGAAAATACATGCCAATTTGTTTTAATGTTCACATCCCCTGAGCTGAGGTGCTGGACTCGTTCCTGATACAAATTTCTGAAGGTTTAACAGAATGATTAAACCATCAGACCTCATGTCGAGGCTGCACGCCATCTGGGTGGCTGATTTAAACTACCCCTCGCCCCATTCGCTGAGCCGTCCGACTGCTTTGTTAATTTACAGGCTGCCTTTAATGAAATGTCTCCACGGTGACACGGGCCAAGGCCTTCGCAGGTGGACGTGCCACCAGGACACATCCTGAGCCGAACGATCGCTCAGGATCACAGCGCCTGTCGAGCCAACCCCGGACCGAACAGAGAGTTTAAGGTGATCAATACTGAGGTGCTGCGACTAAAGCCCACGGTGGAAGAGTTAGCAGGCGGCTGATGGACGGATTGACAAAGGGAGTGACAAAGAGAGGAAGAGCAGGGAGGAAGTGTAGGAGGGAAGAGAAACGTACCTGAAGTGAGAGAGAATGAGAATGAGAATGAGACTGAGATGGAGAGAGTGTGTGACAGAGTGAAACAGAGAGAGGGAGTGTGAAGGAAGTGCAGGAGTGTTATTGATGTGTTGCAGAAAGGAGGAAAAGTGTTGTTTGATGCAGGGAGTTAGGGGAACTCACCGTGGTCGATTTCTGTCCGAATGATAGACACAAAAACAATTCCCGGTGGTGTGAGTGGAGAGTAGTTACAGTACTCTGGATGTCACCCAGCAGGACTCTCTGGTGAGGCATTACACAGAGCCTCCGGGTCCTGCCCGCACTTTATTGGACAACTATTACTCGGCGCTGACCGCAGACCTGCCTGAGGCGCTTCATTCTTCATCAGCCCTCTTCTTCCCAGCGTGTGCATTCAGCCGTAGTCCTCATTGCAGGTGTTTGATCCAAGATGTGATCCAAGTGTCCAAAAGCCCAGTTTGATTTGAAAAGACGTCGTGTAAAGATTTTTTTTATGCTGGTTATTTTCTTTTTACTGCAGCTGCTAGGCCAAAAACATCAGTGCTCAGTCCATCTGAAGTAGGTGTACAAGCTTGGTTAGGTGTTGAGGGGGTAAATAGTGGCTTTTCAAATCAATATTGGATCTCAGGGTTTCTGGAGACTTAGATTACACTGGACAAGCTGTATGGAGCCATTTACATCCCCCCCCCCCCATCTCCTTTTTAGAAGAATGCTGAAAAACTGTTTCACTGCGAAGCTCAAGAAATGTGTCATGGACTTTGAAACATCTCCCAACTTTTTCCATCGGCTAGAGGGTGAGTGAATGTTTATTTTTGGGTGACTATATCCTTTAATCCAATCATGTACAGACATGCACACATACTGGTATCACCAGACTCCAAGTCCTGCCTTTCACTTGTAGAACGACAAGCTCAAGTCAAGTATAACCAGTTTAGATGAATTTAGTTCCGTCTGCTGCCATTCATCAGAGAAAATGTAGTTTGAGTTTGAGAAAATGCAGTTTGAGTTTGTCAAAGTGCCCACAGCAGTTTTATTTCTGCCTTTCAGTCAGAGTCCATCAAGGCTGTGGCCTTTTAATTAATCCAAAAAACGCAGCAGGACTAGTATCAAAACACGAAAGCCCCTAAAAAATAAATGTTTCTCAGTAAGTTGATGATGTTTCTCAGTAAGATTAAATATTCATGACTGAATGGAAAAGATAAAGTGTAAAGTATAAAGTTCAGAAATACTTTTTTTTTCTTTCATTCATTAAGAATTTAACAGGGCTTCATCATAGGAGTAGTTGGATCAGATTTGATTGACAGCGGCTTGGAAATGTGAGCAAACAACCTCACAGCTGTCAACAAGATTTGATTCAGATCCTGAACCAGAAATTTCTGGTATGAAAATACCACAAAACTTCTTCCACTTTCCGACCTCACTGCTCAAAGAAGCTGACTGAGAAAACAGGTTGTCAGGGTCTTTGAAGGACTGCATTTGTAATAAAAATTCTAATCATTTCAGTTTTGAAGGAGAACAAACAGAGTGGGTCTGAACATGTATGTCAGACTCTTTTCGTATGATGTCCCAGTAACAACACGCACGGTATCAGATCCTGCTGATTTACCTGTGGCAGGTAAGGATGCTGTTTTTCAGTCCAGGGATCTGTCTGTATCTATTTTGTTACATAAAAACATGAATGTTTTCTTTTTAATTAGAGGGACTCTGTTGCACAATGAGCAGTTTATTTGCATTTGCATCGCATCTCCCTGTCTTTTCTCTCCAGTTGCTTTTACTTAAAGCATTTTCGGAGCTGTCAGTGTTCTAAAAGGCCGCGTCTGCTGTGTAGAGATCAGTGGCCTCTGGCGGCATGCAACTTTTGGATATGCGAGCACATAAAATCAGTTTAAACTCTACAAGCGTTGGTGTATTTTTTGGTGAGAATGAGTAAAAACAAACACAAAAACTATGAGTAACTGTGGGCTATATGTGTACAACCTTCACCACCCAAAATCTCACTTCAACCACCCGCTGAAAGATGCCAACCCCGTGCACACACACACACAAACGCATCTGTCAGCGTGATGGGGGTCAGCAGGGCCTCCCCGTGCTTTTCAAGGCTCTCTCTGAGGCTGCCGCTGTTGGGAAGGAGATGTGAGCAGCAGAAGGAGGACTCAGAGGAGGAAGTCAGATGAAAGCGCCGAAGCCCTTCAGGAGTGCTCGCACCTCGCCAAGCTTTCCAGAGGCTGAGGCTGCTATTCTTGTCTTCTTAGCGCCTGCTAAAAAGAGTCCCCGTATCTGCACTGAAAACTGCGCATACAGTATTCCACTTCCCCTCATTCCGCTGCTATACCGAAGCACACGCGTCGATTGTTATAAGGCGCGTTGGTCCTCATATTTCATCAGCAGAGCCTCGGCAGACAGGGAGGGGATCAACTCCGTTCTCCAAGCCTCTCAGAAGCTCCGCGGGGTGGGAGAGATGTGTGAGTTGGAGGCATCTGGGGATGTAGATCTACACACCACACTTCCTCTATCTCTACTTGTCTATTCTCTCTCTCTCTCGCTGTGTCTTTGCCCTTGGTGTCTGACTTGCAGGAGTGACAGCAGAGGGAGTTAGGAGAGGAGAAAGGACGACCGTGGCGTCAAGGTTACACAGCCTTCTCCCCGTCTGAAAGAGGAGACCGCATCAAACAGAAAAATGAACTACTATGTGGCGAAAGCCCCCCCCCCCCCAGTCTCGTCTCTTTCTTTCTCGTTTCCTGTCTGTCTCTCAGATGGGGTTCAAGCTACGGGGCAACACATTTATCATCAGCAGACTTAAGACCCTGCGCTTTAACTAGCTGCCACGTAAATACAAAGAACTGTGTCGGCTTTATGGTTCCCCCTTCCTAAGCCTCAACTCGAGCCCCATTCCAAACCGCAGCAATTAGAGTGGAATCAGATGAGACCACGCTCGTAAATTTGGCAACAAATTTCCTTTCCCGCACGGAGCTCCTCGCAACACTACCACCGCCGCACAAGACAGACAGACAAGAGTCGCTCCTGGCCCTGCAGTGACCGTCATCCCCCGAACATGACACCACAACAAGGAATTTCCAAATCTGCCTCCTCCTCATTGATGTTTCAGTGGACCTCAATTACTGAGTGATTGCATCCCGCTGTTCCACCAGTCAAAACACCGCCTTTCTTCGGGAAATATTTTCACAGCGCCATAATTGCTTCCATCTGTAGCTACACTGTGGCAACACTAGCTGTGTCATTACGGCTGAGTGAGTTCACAGCGAAAACGGGTGGCGAATGTGTGTGCACGAGTGTGAACGCTGGCGCGTGTCGTCGAGGGTTTTCGATAGGAAAAGCCTTCTCCGCCGTCGTGGACGAGAAGGAAACAGAGATTTTGAGCATCGAGGGGGGATGTGATGAAGCGGGACGTGTCTCCCGTAGCAGCAGCACCACCACACACACCTCCGCACACCGGCTCCTGCTCTCATTCGATGGCTGGTTTAACAGAGTTGACTTTAGCTGATGAGCTGTCTGCGCAAACACAATTTGACTCGTTCCCCCAAAAGGCGTGCAAACAGCAAAATAACACAAGGGAGCGCGCAGCTCTTTGTTGCTGGGGGATTCAGGCGCTTGGGGCTGTTTAAAGTCCCAAAAAGTGATTTGGATGGAGGAATCTTTTTCCTTTAGAGGTAAGAGACCCTCACTGCAAATCAAAAGAGAAGAGTTGGAGGTTTGACAGACCACTTAGTCCACGTTTATGCTGTAACTGATCTGCCTTTCAGCAAAGGGTCGCAACCCAAAGCAAGAAGCCGGGCCAGTCGACACGTCGCGATAACCTGCCGTAAGTGGATCTGACATCCTACGCCGTCTGTTGACGCCTGAACCAAATCTGACTCATTACTCTGTTTACAGAAATGGTTTATATTACCTGTCACACGCCCAAACTCACACACGCACACACACACGCCGGCGGTTCAGACTTAGTTAGGTGATTTCTGTCAGTTGGGTGCGTTCAGCTCAAACATCATTAAAACTAAAATCCAGCTGCAGTTTGTCTCGCTGACTGAGTTGTCCACAGTGAAGAGTCGACTAATTTAGAGGGCATACAACTGACACACACACACACACACACACACACACACACACACACAAATTAATGGCTCTATTTTCCTGTACGCAGAATGGTTGGTTCAAACTCTGGGCACAAGTGGGTGTGACCAGCGAATGTTTTTTTGTTTTTTTTTGCCATTCTAGAGACCAGAGGCACAATGGCAGCCCTGGCACAGCACAGTGAACACTGGAGAAGAGGAATTAATAGTTTATTTGCAGGAGAAGGGTGGGTTTATTACAAGAATCCTGCAGAATGTTTATTCAGCACTCTTTAAATGGTTCCAAGGGCAGATTATGTCCCTTTTTCTTGTGTTAATTTATGTTTTTGTTATTATCAACTATCCCCTTTAAGAAGTAGAAATAATATTATCCTCCTGTGGCGCCACAGCCTGATATTTCTCAAGCCTTTGTGCTTTAAAACTCCTCTGCGGTCCAAAAACCATTAAAAATTGTTTTTTCTTGCCATTTCATTGGGTGACATACAGCTTTTCTATGTGTCACAGTCACCACAGTTTGGAGAGCTGAAAGAAAGGAACTCTTTGCTCCAGTTGAAAAATGGCACTTTGAGATTTTGAGTGAAGCACAAAAGTTTCTCACAAGAGTTTTCTGTGTTTGAGACTGACTTTTTAATAGTTTATTAGTATGAGAAGCTTGCGTATCTATCCAAGCGCTGTGTCAGAAAACTGAATGATTTATGAATACACCCATGCTGTTTGACCTAAGTGTAAGTATGGTCATTACGCTCAAACTACAGACTGCAGATAAAATAAACATCATTCCAGCTGCTACAAGATGGTTACAGGTGTTCAACAATGAGGTGGGGGGGATCTTTAACAGTTCACCTGAAAGAAATACAAAATTGCATTAAGGATCGTAAGGTTCTTTTGGAGTGTGATGTTTAACAAATCAAAAACAGAAAAAGTTTCCTGTCCAACTCGGGTACTTATGTCTTAACTGTTTGCGCTTGTGTTTGCAATAACATTTTAATGCCAGGAGAGCTGCGTCACCTCACCTCCCTCGCTGCACGTAAAATCACTGAACAACATCGAAGTCAGCTTGCTTAACGTCTGCCTGAAGGCTAATAGACCTACATTGCAGACACACGCTTATACACACACACACATAATTGAACCCAGTTATTTTCTCTGACCTCATCTTTTTCATCAAAGTGTCACTCCCACAACACATCGTCTCAATTAGACGTCCTGCTTCCAAACTCTTGCTTTGATCAGACCGGTCTGGAGGAACCGCGTGCCTTTACATACTAATACTCGGTGTGTGTGAGTGTTTGCGGTGTGTTGCAGGGTGGGCTGTGTATAACACTCTTAACTAAAATACATATAGTTTCCCATCATGCATTTAATGTCATGATGATGCAGAAAGACATTTTTTAGCAACTAAAAACCCAAATGATAAAAACAAAGATGCAGATGTCGGTCTGTATTAAGGAAGAGGGCAGCAGCTCCATAATAATGAAAAAGAGGAGATGAAGAGGACTCGAGGCAGGTGGTGTACATCACCTCGGCAGAGCTACAGCCTGGCCACAAGCCCACTGAGAAGGCCTGTGACAGCGCCGTGACACAGGAGATGCCGGTGGCACTCTCAGTCCATTTGTCACAGCGGCGCCCATGAAAACAGCTGCTCCTCTCCCCTCCCTGCACCTCCCTCCACTCTCAAAGCCTGCATCCACCCTCTCCCCCGTGTTTCATCCGTTCCCTATGTGATTACCCCCACCCCTTCGGCTTTCTTTCCCCCCTCTGACCTCCCTCATTCCACCCTCTCTTCCTATCTTTTTCTTATTCACCCTCATGACTCCACACTTCTGATCCCCTGAACCGTTTCAGCCTCTCCATCCTCAAAGTTTGCCGTCTTCCTGTGATCTCCCAATCTCTTTCTGCTCTGCTCTCTACTCCTGAATCTGATTTACCCCGCCTCCCCTCCTCTACCTCCTCCTCTTCGCAGCCCCATTCCTTTCCCTTTGCAGAATCACCCTTGATATCTATTCGGCTGCCATCAGCCCGGGGAGAGATGAAAATCGATTCTCCCTCCAGCAACTGCTCCTCTCTGGCTAAGGAGAAAGGGGAGGCAGTTAGCTGGGCTCTAAGTAAGGCCGTCCATCCATCTCCCTTTGAGGTCTGTAGACAAGGCTGTTGGAAATCAGTGCAGCACTGACTGTGACTGGAGAGGCACCGGAGCAGAGGAGCAAGAATGGCACAATAAATGGCTTGTTTTTAATCATGAAGTCTGTGAATCCGGAAGCATAATTTCCCCCCAGAAAACTAAATATAACAGGTCTGACCTCATTCATAAAGAGCCAGCAAAAAGAACCTGCAATTTACTAAAAACTTCTGTCTCGCTTATTGTACCTCCTGCAGCATCCGGACATGCGGGCAGTTTTGTTTTTAATTTGGCCAGGTTTTCCAAACAAATGTGTCTGAATTTTCTGCCACCACCAACACAACTGAGACAACTGCAATGTTCTGACATGTTTCTAGCATATGTAATGCCAGCAAAATCCCCAAGAAAAAGAGACACCGATGGAACTATTTGCTGCATATCTAAAAGGCGACAAACTGTGAAAACCACTCCCGTCACAGGACTGTTGTCAACTTGACAGAAACAATACCCCCCTGCTCTTCAAGAATCCTTCACTGGAGCTTCTGTGTACTCGAGAAATATTCCCTCAAAACCAGAGAAAATACAGCAAAATTCTTTTCTTTCTCCCACTAGACTAGGTAGTGAGAAAATGTGTATTTGGAGATTTAGATGAAGTTTAGGTAACTGATTGTCAGCTTCTTTGGACTGTGAAAAATATTTCTAATTGCAGCTGCTCATCACTGACTGCATACAATGCTTGTTGTCATTGTTTTCAGCAGCGGCGAACTCTGGATGTATGAGGGCCAGGGATGGGAAAAAAAGGGGGCACCAGCTATACCAGTTTTATATTTATAGTGAACCTGATTGTGTTCTGTCCATTGGAAGGACACTCTAGAGGACACTTAATGACATTTTGTCCAATGGACGGACACCCTAAAGGGCACTTGATCATGTTTTCTCCACTGGAAGAAAAACATAGAGGACATTTTATAATGTTTTGCTTAGGAAAGACACCTTAAAGGACAGTCAATCATGTTTTGTCCATAGAAAAGACACCCTAGAGGACATTTTATCAGGTTTTGTCCACTGGAAGGACATCCTACAGGACATTTGATCATGTTTTGTCCCCTTGACGGACACCCTTAAGAGCACTTTATCATTTCATCTACCATAGAGGCATCCAAGAGCGCACTTTTGCAGCCAACCAGTGGTTTCCGGTAGCTAAAACAAAGAAGAAAGCTTTTCAGATTGCTTAACTTGAATACTTGTTATGACAAGAGAGCATAAAAATGGTGAAATGTCTGTCAAACAGTGTAATGTTGCTCCTTCATTCCTGTTCTTTTAAGGCTCCTGTGACGCTTCTGATTTATCTTGTGACTGACTGAGCCACCCCAACACACACACACACACACACACACACACACACACACACACACACACACACACACACACACACACACACACACACACACACACACAGGGAGCCACTGATCTAACCATAATAATGATTGAAAAAGCCGTTCCTCATGCTTATTGACTGCTGAAGACGGTTGTGTGAATTTTGATTGCTACTGTGGCCCTGAGAGGGAACATTTTATTTAACATGCAACTGCAGAGAAAGATTCTTCTCCCAGAAAAGAAATGAGCAAAGGGAGAGTGAAAATGAGATGGGTGAATTTCCCCATAGAGAGATAGAGAGGCCAGAGCCTATCTCACCTCCCATCTGCTGGGTCGAGATACAGACAGGTGGAATGAGTCCAATATAGATATGTGAAAAAAATCAGTGACCAAAAGCCTTCTGTCTATTCCCACAATCCAGGTCCCTGAAGAGCCTGTGTTGGTGTGTGTGAGTGTATGTGTACGTTTGTAAGTACACAGAGGGAGAGTGCATGTCCTGTGTAGAAGATGTTCATGGACACATACGTAAAATGTATAAAGACGATGAGCAGACGGTTTTAAAGTCTTAGTAACAGTTTGTCATCTCATTGAAGCTCAGCCTCTCTGTCTTCCTCTGACTGAATATTGCAGACGGCTGAGAGAATCTTTTTCTTACAGGCAGACAAAGAAAGATGGACTCAAGTGTTAACGGGAAACACTGAGGAAAGCATCCATTTTACAGACAATGAAAGTGTCAAATAAAAGAGATATGATGAAAAGATAGATAGATAGGCAAGTTCATCACAGTACCTGAAGACAGAGTGCCGTCTAAGTGTTGGCGGCAGCCGTCACACGGATGCTGCCTCTCATTCCTGCCATGCCAACCCTAGCAACTCTCGTTCATTCAGAGACAACAGAGCTCACCTCTGTCAACAAGGCATATTTCATGGCGGGATCAGACGCAGGAGCAAAGAGGCCACAGAGCTCAGTTATCCCTCAAATACAAGGACAGAGGACAGCAGGACAGCGCTTCACTGTCCGCGAGGAGCAGCTGTCAAAGCCAACACACTCACACCTCTGAGTAACTGATACTCTTTGTTGTGTACAAATCTGAAAAATGATTCTGCCTCATACTTGTGGCCAATTTAAAGAAGCACTCCGTGGATTTAGTTAATGAAATGTTCTGTTGTTGCATTATGGGAAATGTAAGACAAAGGGGTTTTGGTGTTTTGGCCCACAGTTGATTGATTGCGTATCTCTAATGACACTGAGGGAAGGATTAATCAGAAGGAGTACATTTATGCTACTCATCAATCACATTTCTCTCTTTCTCAGCTGACTGTGGGTGTTTCCTCTTTCAGTTTAACCAGCCAGAATAAGCCACAGTTGTCTTGGGCCAATCACATCACAGCTACCAAACTTTAAAGGTGCATTTACCGCCTGTCAAGTCCCGCTCCAAACAACTCCAAAAACTGCTGCCAACCGTAAGCTCAGTTAACGGTGCAGCTCGTGGTTGTTTGGAAGTAGGAGCTCAGACAACCAGGGGAGAGTAAGTGTTGTTTACTATCAGACTGATACCTTTTGAGGTATGACATTGTTAGGGGCTAGTCGGTTAGCATGCTAACTTCAATAGATAGATTTAAAACTTCCTCTGGCCAAAGTCCCCTCCAGTGAACCAGGTCTGAGCTGTTGGTCTTGTGTGTGGACTCCATCGGGAAGCGATCTTGAACAGATGCGCTGCCCCTTTGAAATACGATGACGCCTACTCGGCAAAGTCTATTCACATTTTTCATCTTTATTGTGCACATGTCAATAAAACAGTTGTTCACTCTTAAAACATCTCTGCTAATTGTAACCACAAGGTTAAACATGGCGAGGCAAAACAATGTAAGAGTAAACCAAGGGTGCATACTTTTTGTGAAAGTAATACAAATGACACTAAAAAAAAGTGGGTTTTTTGTGATATATTTGAGTTATTTAAGAAGAAGAGATTAAGACTTGTGCTTAGATAAGAGCTGGATTACTGCCACTTCATTAAGAAATGGGTCAGTACGCTGCTTTGGGAGAGGAAAATTGAATTTGTCCAGTGAGTGATCTAGGGGGAATACAAAATCCGAATCAGTTAGTTTTTTTTCTTTCATGTCTTCCATATTGAATTTTTTTGGGGGCATTTGTTTCGTAACACAAAAAGAAACAAGTGGGCTTATGAATAAGATCGACTCACAGAGCTGAAATAGCTGTTTGAACATACCACATACAGATTGGTGATATATTTTACGGACGTTCAAGAAGAAAACCTAATATTTCTTCACACACAATCGTTCATGCTGATTTGTTACCGGCGCAGCTGGAATCTGTTTCCTGCTGACATTTTGTAAAGGTGTTTTATAATCCTTTGAGGGATTGGCAACGAGACAGCATGACATGCATGTATCTGTTTGGCAGACCCTTCTGAATAAAGCGACGCACAAATGAGACACAGCCCAAGCCGCAGTAGATTAGAGAAAAGTGCTGTGATGATCTGCAGTGTTCAGCGAGTGGAAAAAAAAAACATTCTCCACCTTCAGTGTCAGTGTCTCTACATTCTCTGACCTCGAGACCTTGAACCAGAGGTCAAGATATAACAAGTATCGGAAGAGGATCTGATACTAGAACTTGTAAAACACTCCATTAGCACTGAGCAAGAATAATTATGTTCATCTCTCACCCACTGGTGTAATACAGAAGTGCAGTAATGATCATAGAAGATGCACTTTTAATTACAATCTTCCTTGCACAACAGTGTGCATTTGGTGAAGTGGAGCTCCCTCGTGGAGAAGATGTTTCTCAGATATTTCATCGACAACAGCAGGACACATGCACAACATAGTCTGTTCTGAATAATGAAAACCCAGTCGAAAGATCAGCGATCTCTCTGCACGACCAACTGCCTGAGTAAGGTCCCCCACATGTTCTATAAGAAGCTACACATGAGCTCGATGAAGACGAATTACTAGCTTAACGTCGGCATGCGTAGAGCGAGCATCAGCCATCAGTTACAGAGGTCGTCCCCTGCGGTTTGGCGGTCAGAGGACCTGAAGTGAGAGCGCGGCATCAAACAGGGCGCCCATCTGAAACAGGATTAGAGTTGTACGCGGACTCCGATTATGCAATATTTATCTGTTCTTTTCTCAGGGAGCACGGCACATGAACTCGGAGAACTTTCAGAAGCACAGGATTAATTTGCACGCATTGGAATTAGCGCTCAGATCAAAGAGAGGGGGTGTCATGGGAGTACCCGAAACCTCTGTGTATCTAGAATAGAGATTTCGCTTTGCTGTGTACCACTTCTATTTTCATAATGATATGGAGAGAGGGGGAAAAGAGTGAACATCAAGGGGAACTCACGCTGGAGATGAATATTATTAACCACATGTATACTGTATGCAACAAAAAACCCAACAAACCAAAGCAAAGACGGCATACAAGTAAAGACAGAGTGAACATCAAGAGGAATGAAGTTAAGCTAAAACACACACAGGGATTTTCTCGCCTGGCTAGGAGGCAAATGAAACTAGCAGACCATCTACGTGTCGGATCTCTGCGGTTACTCTTGGGAGAAGTGAGACACTACAGAACACCGAAGTGATTTGGGACTTGTCTCTGTGTTTATTTGTCGATTTCCTCAGTAAAATCTACCAGGCTTCCTGCCTCTCTTTTACTGTACCGTTGTTTACCCTGAAGGTACACAAGTTATATAAGGATCTGGACAAAGACAAGAGAGCTATTAGCTGCAACACTTGTGGGCAAACACACACAGAGACACACACACACACAGACACACTCCTCTTACCGTCACAGTCACCCAAGTGGGCCACGTTTCCCTGTTCAACATCTTGCTCGAACGGCAGTCTGCAGAGGAGGAGAGACATAGTCATTAATCAGAAGGCACAGAGGCACGGCTACCCAGCCACTGACACACAGCACAGATCCACTCTGATAGAGGAAAACTATCTCAATGTTACGGCAGAGGACAAGGTACAAGGGAGTGGATATCTCTACAAGCTCCTTTAACACTTTCGATTGTAGGAGTGTTTTTTTGTTAGTAGAGAATAAAAAATAAATACAAACAGCAAGAAATCTCAAGAGGCCTTTGAGCTACCTAATATCCTGCAATAATCACCATTTTAATGTAGAGATAACCACTTGGGCCTGCAGGGTCATTAATTAAGCTAATTAATGCACTGAATTGCAAATATTTCTAGGTCAGCACGCTCGTCTTGTGGTATAAAAACAATTTCAAGTATCGAGGAGTTTTCATTATTGAGATTAAGGTCACGAGACTCTTTCACAAATACATATTGCAACATCTCCAGATCATTTCATTGTACCATACAAGAGTAATTTGTCAAGTACACGTTCAACAACACGTCAAACTTTACTCATATTCTTAAAAAAAAGAAAAACAAACTTGAACATATCTTATTTCTACAACTCTATCCCTGCGCTTTAAAACTCATTTCCCATTCAGGCGACAAGGGAGCACCGGAAAACTCAAAGGACAATCACATATGATGAAGTGAGGAAACGGAGAGGAAATGAGAACAGCACACAGACCAGGTGCTTACAAAGACGAAACACAACTGCTCTTAATCACGGCTCATATCAAGGAAAACAGCATCGAGTTGCAAAGGACAGGCTGTGCGTGTGTGTGTGTGTGTGTGTGTGTGTGTGTGTGTGTGTGTGTGTGTGTGTGTGTGTGTGTGTGTGTGTGTGTGTGAATTGGCACAGAGCACATTCAAAATACCTCTGATTTAAGTTTAACATGCCGGTGCAACAACTCAACACTTGATAACACTTGATAGCGTCAGTATTACTAAATGCAATACATTACAAAAGAAAAGGTATTCATGCTTGCAAGGTTACTTATTTCGAATGAAATCCTTTCGTCTTTAATACATGATGTGTAAGGTTGATCTAATACATTTTTAGAAATAACTTATACTGCCTAAATAATTTAAACTGCTTAAAAGTTATCCTATACTTCAGTGACCTCTTTGCAGCAGAGGTGCTTAAGAGACATGATGCAAACCTGTGTAATATTTCAAGGGGAGAGTTTAAGAAATGGGAGCTAATTCAAAGCTACAAGCCTTCCTGATATCAGGCAGGTATTGAATACAGGCTAACATTTACAATGAACATCTTCTGGTTGATATGACCTTCATCACATCTTTTGTGTTAATGAATCAGTCAAAACCACTGACGACACATATTGGACTAGTTGGCCAACCTTTGAAGAACCAGAGCAGAAACTACTCCAGGATGCTGAAAAAAGCTCAATGGGACAAGTGACCAAGGAGTCAGTATTCTGCAATTTGTTAAAAACTCTGGCATCAGCGCCGCCAACACTTGTGCTTTCAAGCCTGGAAATCATGGTGACAAATGACTCCATGTGCACTGTGAACCTACAGCAGCTGTCATCTTAATAAAGAATAATGGTTTTTGTTCAGTTGGCTGCCTCTCGTGGACTGTGGGTCTTTTACTTTGTATATATTAGCTTTGCCTGTGGCTCTGTGTGCGTGTGCATGCATGATTTGTTGTTCCTTTTTACGGTGTTCAACACATTCTCACAGGTACAACAGCTCTATATTTAAAGAATTCAAAGTAAAATGAGAAGAAAGAGAGACCATATGTTTATTCATATTGGGTGCTGTTGTAGACAGGCGTTTAATTATTCTCAACCAGGGGTGCTAATTGCAAATATTGTGCTTTTACTTTTGTGCAATCAAAAGAGTGTGACTATGAGAAAGTGGCTGAAACAGCTAGCAACGAGACAGATGGTTGAAACTGTTTAAAAGTATTGGATAAACTGTTAAAATATTGAGCTAAAGGTAATGGATACATTGTGAAAAATAATGGACTAAAAGTAATGGATAAACAGCTGTAATATTGGATGAATAAATGGGTAAAACATCTGAATGGTAAGCAGAAAGTCATGGATAAATTGATAAAACAAATAGCTGTGAGCAATCGACAAGCAACTGAAAAAATAAACAGCAATGGACAAATGGTGGAAACAGTTTGCTATGCCTACCATGTAGATGGTTGAATATCTAGTAGTTATCTAATAGTTAGCTAAAAAAATATGGTGATGAAATGGTTAACAAAAAGAAATGCATAAAATGTTGTTAGCTACGAAGTAGATGGTTGAAATTTTTAGCCAATAGTAACGGAGAAATGGTTGAAATTTGCATAGCAAATTGTGAGAACAATTAGCTAATGGGCAAATGGTTGACACAGTTATCTTAAACTAGGCTTAGAAATTGGTGGTTGAAACAGTTGACTAAAAGATGGTTGAAATTGTAATGGGCATGTTGGCGAAGCAGTTAGCTTAACGTAGACCAAGTGGATAGGTGGTTGAAACATTTAACCAGCTGGTTGACATTGTTAGCTTAAAGTATTGCATTAAGGTTGAGATATTTGATTTAATGGTTAAAATATTGAGCTAATGGGGCTAAAACAGCTGAAACATTAGCTAAAATTAATGGATACACACTTGGTTTGTCTCTATATTCTCACTGGCAGAAGTTGAAGAACGTGCAGATATTTTGTTTTCCCTTTGTTGTGCAGTAGCCGACAATAACAGCAGTGAACAAGACAAACACAGGACAATCAGAAACACTCATAAGCACAACAATAAAACCATACATGCCCCATTTTTCCTTTCAGGTAACAACCACAGCACCTACATTTTTTTTTTCCTCAGAAACTGCCCAAATAACAATGTAATGTTATATAAAAGCTCTCCTCTGGCGTCAGCTTGCAAAGAAAGGTTGCATTAGTCTACAAAGAGGAAATCCGCAGTAACTCGATGCAAAATCGATTGTCAAGTTGACCGACCTTGGTAAATCGAATCAGAACCAACACAGAGGCCTTTAATAGTATAAGCAGGCAGCCTGGGGTGGTATTTAAAGCCCATGTTGTCTGTTCTGCTGGCACTACACCTGTGTTTTGAAGCCTTAACTCAATAAGCAGCCTGACTAAAGAGAGATTTGATTTCACTGGAGGGAGGCAGCCAGGACTGGAGGTGAGCTGTCAAGACAGACCGCTGCGTTTCAGTCGCGGGAAGAGAAGACAGGTCACACAGACACACATACTCATACATCCACACACACACAAACAGATCCAGACAAGCCACTGTCTGGGTGCACGACGCAGACAGGGTTACACAACAGAGAAACACGCGCAAGACTTTGCACCTGCAGAGCGTTATGAGGCCGCCAATTGATAACACACAAAGTGAAAGAACATGGTGTTGTTTAAAAGCAGCAGCAGACATCTTGAATCAATAAGTGTACACAGAGCAGACTGTGTGACAGGCACGGATGTTACTCAGAAGCTCAAATAGTCTCAGACAGAACCAAGGACTTCCAGAGCAGATTTATAATACATGGAGCGACTCTATGGGTGCTCCGCTAGGTGTGCTGTCAGAAAAATAACCTCGACGGGAATGATAAAAGTAGAAACAAATCTAATAAAAAAAAAACAAGTAAAAAAAAGAAAACCAAACCAAAACAAACAAACAAACAGTTGGATCGAAGAGAGAGAACCAGGAAAGGTGATAAAACTTGAGACGGCCTTAAAGACAGAACCAGACAGACAGCGTGTCAGTGTGGTGACGCAGGGCAGGTACTATAGACTGCATGAAGTGATGTATATATGAATGGAAAGGTGTCATACCTGGTCCCAGGTCTGAGGAAAGAGCAGGTGCTTCCTCTGGTCCATCCACAGTAAGGATCCCTGGAGGCGATACAGTTCCTGCAGAGACACAGACATTCACTTATTCAACAGCCTATCTCCCTTCAACTTCCCCTCATATGGCTTAAAGTTCAACACTCATTTGCTTGATCTGGACTACAACTTCTGGGTGGCAATCCACCAATTTCACACATGAACTAAGAGCGGCAACTCATAACTCGATTGATTTATTTAGGGTGCTTAGTTGATAATAGGCTCCTACTAGAAACTACACATCTCATCATATCTAACACTCATGATTTCTGTACATCTGAGACCGTCAAGTTCTCATCATGTTGACCATTTCCCCAAAGTGCTACAAGGGTTTTCAGATGAATTCCCTCACATTCCAGAGAGCTTGTCATCACATTTATTTCCAACTTCTTAAGGTTTCAAACTCACTTGATTATGTTCTTCATCAAAGTGAATATTTTGTCTTCTACCTTTTTTGTAAATTACAATAATAGTCAAGGTGGAATTGGCGGACCAGTCAGTGTATTAAATTGGTTCTTTTGTAGCTATTAAAGAAGTATTTCACAGTATGAAAAATGAAAAGATGATCCTTGGATAAAACTGAACTGTCTATGCAGAAGAAACCTTTTTGAAACTGGTGCTACACGACCAGAGGAAACAGAGAAAAAGGGCTGTGGTATTTTCATTTTGCTCAAAAGGGCAGAAAACCAGACCAATAAACACTCCCTCTGATGGGTGACGGCTGCTAACAAACAATATCATATTATAGCTAAACAGTATGCTGAAAATATTTTGGGTGAAAAGTGGGCAGCATAGTAACAGAATCTTGGTTTCACAGTTTATCAGCACTGCCTACTTTAGACAGCTGGATCAGAGTTTGGTGCGACGCCCCTCTCTCGATCCAAGGGTTCATACATGCAAAAATGCTGAACTTGAATCTTTGGAGTCAATACAACAGCCCTGAAATAGTCCAGATGAAGTGTTTTGCATCATTTGGGGGTACATCTGCCAACAGAAAAGTGACTTTGAGTGCAGGCAAAATGGAGAGAAGTCGACAATTGTTCGTTTGCATGTATTACCAACCTAGCAGTGATACAAAGTTGGCTGCAAATCAGCAAAGATCCCAATTAAGCGTGAAAGTCAACTAATAAGCTTTTTCCAGAATCTCCAACTGTATCTCATGGTATTCAGAGGATATAGACGCAGTTAAAAGCTCTGTGAACAAGCTAATAAGTGGATTTAACTTTTATCTTTCATGAATCAGCTCTAGGTAATTGAGACGTTGGCTCCAAAAGGATTGGATTTGAGAAGTATTTGTCCAGAAGCACCCTTTCATATAGTTTCAGACAGCCACACCTATCCTCCATCCTCGATGCAGCGAGACTGCCCCTGAAAAATAGTGTCGGGGGAACTTTTTAGCACGTGGGGAGGTAAGGGTAGCTCTCCATTTTCAGTGTGTAGGTTGCGAGCTAATGGGTTGCTGTTTCCTGCAGCAAAGGCTTCAATTGTCAGCCAAAAGTCTACATCCAGCGGGTCACTGTGTGTTCATGTGCTGTCAGAATTATTGGAAAAACTTTTTTACGACTTTGCAAATTAATGTGAATGCCCTCTAAAGTTGGAACAACAACTCTGACAGTCGGAGACAGCGGAGGAAAGTAAGCATTAGGTAGATGGTATGAAACTTTTACCCAAGTGATCCATTAAACAGTCATTCTACTGTGTCCTTCGCGTCCATGTCGCTCCCACATTCTTACATGACGCACATGAACTAGGACCGTCTGAGGAGCACATGAATGCAGCGTCAGACTAACCTTTCATGCAAGAACTGACAAAATCACAGCTACAATTTCAGTGTTCATCTTGCGTGGGGGTTTGTCTCCGGGATTTGATTTTCAGACAGGAAGGTTCACGGGTTAGAAACATTTTCAATCCATCTTTTCAATATTAGATTTCAGACCGCAGCGTCAAGCAGTTTTCGAAATGAAACGCTCTCACAACATCTACACTGCTACACAAAACAACTTGATGTCAACAAGGCGTTCATTTTGAAGGATTACCAATCTTAAGATAAATTCAAGTATCTGTGAGTTTTTTTTTTCTTCTTACCACAGAGAGTAATGAAAAGAATTGACTGAAATGAAGGGAATCAATCTGAAAAACCTGTGGTATGTTGGCGGAATTGATGTCTAGTAGCCTCATTTGTTGTTGTTGAGCGATGATACATAAAACTCCAGATACGGTCCTTTAATGATGTGCTGTGAGTCTCTCTCAGTGGTTAACTACGCAACATGACTTTTTAATGACTGCTCCGCACGTGGGGTTAAATGAGGTTAAAAGGTCAGCCCGCGACTGCATGTATCGGAAATCAGACCTCTTACTATGAAACGTTGAATTATTAAAGATTTATCTGAAGATGGAAGGCCGACCATGTAGACTGACATTCTTCTGAGGTGAAGGATCAGACCTGAAGCTGTTGAAGCGTGATTACAAGACCTTGAACATACTCGCACACAGAACATTTACTCTCTCATCGAAACACATAAACGTGTGCGCACACACACAAACACACACACACACACTAAACACACCTCTGAAAGCATGTGAGCGTTCCTTAATGCGCTCTGGATTACACGCTTGTATGACTCACCTGGTTCAGTGAGCAAACTGTGCGCCTGATGTGCTGGTGTGTGTGCAGCGGATTGTATTAGTGTGTCAATGGATGTTAACGGGCCACAGCCACAGGCATCAGGACCGTGTAAGTGCGCCAGCAGCGGGGAGGCGAGTTTGTGTTCCGGTGCTTGTGTGCGTGCATGCAGGTGAAATATCATTAGTTTGAATATATGCATTTTTATGTTTAATTATGTGGGATTAGTGGAGTCGGGGAAGTTGCTGTTTTTTCAGAAATGCCCTGCTGCACATTCAGATAACGTTAAACAAATTCATAGTGGTGAGCTGCGAGAATAACAAAATGAGGAATTCATTGGAGCTTTGATTCTACTTCAACTGCTTGATGAAGAAATATATCTAAATAGAATATATATTATAAGATATAATATAAAATATCTGGTAAAAGTAAAGGTGCAGATTCAACTTCTTTACTCCGGATTGCAGTAAAAAACTGAGAAAATAAGAAAATCCAGGCAGATGGCTACAGGGTCTATGTAGATAGGAGGCACTAATATTAGCACGCCTTGTTTCCCCATTGGAGTCCCCCTCTCTGTGTGTTTCTGTCTTGTTAGGTCTTTTACTGTGTTTTGTCTTGATACGCGTTGAAATCAGTCTTTTGATGTTGGGAAACACTGCATAATTCCCCTCAAATGTATTTAAACGAATGCAATGAGCCTGTTTTGAAATTGTAAGGAGTACAATGTTTTGATATTTGTGTTAAAACGAAGGGAGTAAAAGTAAAATGCGGTAAGAGAAGTAAAAACCCTAGTAAAAGTACAATGTTGGGGGGAATGTTGGGTCGCTGCAAATAAATTCATGTAGAGTTTAGTCTAGACCCGCTCAAATTAGAAAGTATCATGAGATGACTTACAAATAAAGACTGATTGATTGAAAAATCAACGTAAGTACTACTTTGTTTATTTCCACCTCGGCATATAAGTTAATGCATTGTCAGTAAATATTACCATGTTTATTATCTGTTAAAATTATAGAGTAGAAATTGCAGGCTACAGCAAAAATATAGCCTTATTTTTGATGGCGATGTCCTACTATAACATCTTTTATTAGAATTTCTTCCCATTTACTGACACATTTTATTGCATTTTGAGTCATTTTTTGAGTAAACAGCAGTTACCAGATTATCACTTTGCTCAAGGACACAGTGACAGTCGTTATTAAGCTGTACTAGAGTTTTTATTGGAGTAAAATTCAGGTCAGCTACAGTGCAGCAACTCGGGAGCTGGCAGGGCTTCACAGTGTCTGGCTCAAGGACACTTGTGAAGGCCAGATGGTTCTTGAATGGTCACCTAACTTCTTGTTATGCTGCCCCGCTGGCCTTTTATGTTCCTGTATGCACTGTATTCGCTGGGGGACTTACTTCATGCACCGGGAGTAGAGCTGGCAACGTGCCACTGGCACTCTGACCACACAGGAGGGGAAGGCGAGGAGCAGAGTGTGGCTCGCCCGGTCCAGAGTCAGAGACAACAGCTGCCTGGCTTGCAGAGAGTCTTCAGCACACCTGCACCACACATAACACACGAACGCAGGCACACACGCACACATAAAAGGAAAAATGCATTAGGCAATTTCAATTACAAGACAGAAACAACACATGAAACCTCTGACCTCGCTCCGCGCCTTACTGCAGGAAACAGTCAGCGTGAAACACAACTAAACATAAACAGTTAAGATCAATAAAAGCCATAATAAAAAGAGAAAGCGAAGAGAAGCCAATCCGTGTAACCAGATGTTAGCATGTCGATCCAAATATGCACCATGCTGATTGTAGAGGTTCAAGAGGTCGGCCGACCATCAAAAATCAGCAGCCGGCAGCTGAATCGCTTCTAATTGGCACTTAGAGCTATGATAGCCGGCACCAACCCGCCTCTGTGCCGTGGCTTTATACCTTTTTATGCACATGTGCACTCATGCATCAGTTGTATCTGGATGGTTTATGGTAATAACATTGTGGAGAGCCCACAGTCATTAAGAAGAATCTATCATTCTGCTAAGGCCAAGTTGTGAGTCATTCCTCACAGCAAATATCATGGAAGGCAGGAAGAAGGAGGAGGGGGGCACATTAAAAAATAACAAACGCAGGAGAAAAATCATGAAAAGAAAATAAGAACCAGGATGAGACAGGGGGAGACAACAGGAGAAGATACAGGCTCTTAAAGCGCTGCACTCTTACAGGTCATTTCCTAGTTCTTTATGTTCAGCAGCCAATCACAAACCGGTGATTTCTATCTGTGCTAACCTCTTAAAGGCTGACTGTGTTTCTGTGTACCCTGGAGTTTATTACGGGGCACAAAGCATCACTTTGTGTGTGTATGTAAGGTGAGTTTGGGGTGGCCTAGCCTGGAGCATTAATGGAAACAAAAAAAAAAAGAAAATGCCCTGATGTGGCTGTGCTCTGTCTCCTGATTAGCTAGGCGCCTGCTGAGATAGCCTGGCTGTCACTGACCTCCTGGTGGGCCCACCATGCACACCAAATTATCCCTCACACACTGGCTCCAGTCCACATTGGCTCATTCATCACACAGTCTCCCTCATTTCACTTGCCATCAGTATCCTTCATTTTGTCAAGTCCAAAGCAGAACAAATAAGCTGAAACATGAATCGATAAGCATATTTTAGAGAGGTTCAGAAGGCGAGGAAGTTCATTACTAAATAAGAAGTGAACCAAGCTCATTTCCAGCCAGTTGGTTCAAGAAATTATCCAACATTTCATCTTATTGCAGAAAAAAATGGGACGTATATCAGGGAGCGCAATTACCACGTCAGAGAGCTTGTGTTTAGAAACGTGTACTTTGCTTTTAAAATGTCTCTAATTAGCCTCAGTGAAAGATAATCACCAGCAAAATCTGCCTGCATCTGTGTGACAATTGTCTCCCCCTCCCCGCCCTGCAGCCATCCACCATGTGGAACGCTGCATCTCAACAAAGAACAAAAAGCAGAAACGAAGATTGAAAATGCATTGTACCCAGTGTTCATTACGTAGTGATGGGTATCCAGTGAAACCTCGGAGCCGCCCGCCTTGTGCAAAATGCTAATTAGAAAGGGAAGAAGAAGCCCGATCCACTTCAGTCTTTTGTCAAGATCCACATATAAATATAATTTAGCCTCAGACTGAAGATAAGGGGTCATTTTTCCCTGACTGGATGTCATTTTTGTCAAGATTAAGCACAACGCGATTTTATCGTCACTTCATTATTTTCGGGTGTTTTGGCACTAATGCCGTTCTACCGTATGTCTCAACCCCATTATTAAAAGATGTTCAGATTCCCCGATAATGACTATTAGCCTCTAATCCGATTCTTCTCTGTTTGCCCTATTTGTATTCTCGGCATGGGGTTGCACCGTCTCAGCAGCGGCTGCACAATTATGTGTATCTCTGGCAGAATAGGTGAGGTTTTCTGCATAATTCAGGACACGCCATGTCTCGAGGACATGTCATGCTCCTTTTTTTTCCTTCTTTGCAATTCTTTTTCTCTGCGTTTCTCACCACCAGCTCACCTCGCTGCGTATACATCAACCGCAGATGTCATTTAACCATTTCCTCAACTCTCTTGCTGTATGTAGTGAGCTATTGAACTCTCTCCCATTTGACTTTGACCTGTGGACACTTTGGACACCTTTTTAAAAGCTGCTCAAGACCCATTTGTTCAGACTTGCCTTTGTGTAATTTCATTTGGTCTGTTTGTTTTCTGGTTTCCTATTTCCTCCTGCTCTTTTGGTGTTTAGATATAGATTGAAATAATGTGTTCATTTATGAGCTTTCAGATGGATTAAGTAACGTTTAGAGAGGTTTAGTCTTCCCATGTAACTCTCAGCAAAACAAACTATATACTGTATATTGTGTTCATTATTGAGCAGTTGAAGTGATGGTAGATGGTCACCTTTAGAGAGACGCAGGCGAGCAGTTCCAGCCTGTTGAAAGTGTGAAGCCAAGGCTGTAGCTTCATATTCAACCAACAGACATGAGTGGTGTTACTCTTGTCATCTAACCCACAGCAATAAATTCAAAAGATGTTCAGCTATCTCTTTAACTATTCACATTATACGTCCATTACATTTCTCTTTTGGCTTTTCTTACTTGTCGGGGTTGAATCCCTCCAGTTCCTCTAGGAAGATGTTGCTGTTGGTGACAGTGTTGTCCTGGTTGGGCATGATGAGGAACTTGAGGATGGTCCCTCTGCTCGACCCGAGGAACAGGACGGTCCGGTTCCTGTGAGGCCCGGCTTCTGTGTCCACTACAATCTTATTCAGCTGGTACCTGAGCAGCAGGACAGATCAGAGCACTGCATTAAGGCTCATTCGGGACTTTTCTCTCCTATGAAAGCTAAAAGCATTGTGAAGTAGCGCCTGGAGGAAGGTTTATGATTTAAGTGCATTGCATCTGATTGGTTTAGGTGTAAAATACAGACTCTTGTGAATTTAAATCATAATATACCATTTTCTCTTGAGCCACTTCCAAATGAAATGAATTCCACCGAGTACAAACCGCTCATCAAATTTGCATAATAAACTAATTACGCCAGACGTTGAGTCATTAATAATTTCAGTCAAGTAAATGGGCTCATCTTGGAACAATAGCAAAGTGCTGCTGAGCTACACACAGTCCTGTGTGTCTGAGTGAATAGATGCGAATAGGAGCCATGTTGTGCCAGGAGTTTAATATTCCACATACATCCAGTCCCCATAATCCCTTGGTGGCTAGTTGGCAGTGGGACTCCATAAAGAAGATAGTGGAGAGAGAGAGGCACGCGTGCATTAATGTGAGACTTGACCGCGATGTGCTACAGCTGCTCGCCTGCTACTGCAACACATAACCAGGATAACTTCTACAGAAGGAGTCCACAGACAGACAGTCTGTGTGTGTGTGTGTGTGTGTGTGTGTGTGTGTGTTAGTGTGTGTTTACATACAAAGATCTGTGTATGTTCAGCACCTTGTCTCCTACACCAGGGGTTCACAAAGCGTTTCATGTCAAGGAACATGCATATTAAACCACAGACTCTCACTTTGAAAGAATTTTGTCTTAAAGAATCTTCTCCCTCTCTTCTCTTCATTTTAGGTTTGAAGATTTAAAAGTACTGATAGTTAATCAATGATCAAACTAGGATCACTATAATCCTAGTTCACAGTCAAATACTTCCTTGTTGTTCAAACTTTCCAAAAATGTGATGAAATTTTAAATTTTCGACCCCTTCAACCTATTCAAGGACCCCACGGTCCACGGATCCAAGTTTGAAACCCTCTGTCCCACACTGCAAAACATCACACAGGAATTTATCGGCTAATGTTTGATCATTTAGTAAATCTAAAGATGTGAGTTTCATTAATGAAGCCTCTAGTTTTCATTTTCAGACTCTTTCAGAAATGATCAAGTGAGTGAGTTCTTCTGAGTTCTTCTGTCTTGTGACTTAAAATGATGAGTTGAGTGAATGTTCAATAAATCATCTAATTAAGTTTCTAAAAAGAAAACACAAATAGCATATTAGAAGACTTAAAAGTCTACAGGGACCCCTTTTCTTTAAAATAGAAATGAAGTTTTCTACTAATTTGTTTTAGGACCAAACAGTAGTCATTTGGAGGTGGTAGATGGTTGACATACAAAGCACCAAAGTTTGACACTAGAGACCAATGTTTGCATCCTGAGTCCCAGGTGTGGTTAAGTTGAGCCAACAAACTTTGGTCAAAGTTGGTCAACCTGAAGATTAACGCTGAAACAACTGTAACAACTGTTCAAACTGTACACTGCAGAAGAAAAACAACCACTCTGATGGAGGTGAAGAAGGTGAAGAGGAAGAGTGATAAAAACCTGGGTAAAACAAGATGGAGAGTGCTCCGGTGTTGCGCCAAAGTCTGTTCCCTGTTTAATATGTGTTTCCTCTTCCCTGTGTGGATGACGTCTAGACGGTAGGTAGGTAACAAAACCTGCATACTTATTAACACAACCGGGTGTTTTACGCGAGGTCATATTCTGAATTTAAGGGTTGCTTTTTTTTAAATTTCTGCTTTAATCAAGACAACAGTCTTTCTCCCACATTAAGGAAGTGCTTTGAGTGCTTAAACATAACCATTAAAAAATGTATTATGATGTAGTTGCTATTAGAGAGTGTTTTATTGAAAACAAATGACAAGACGTTGTTTTGTTTTCTTCATGAACATTTTGGAACTTGTCAGATGTGTTGATTAAAAAAATCTCCTCATTATGTTGATGAGAAATAAATGATGATCCTTTCAAAGTGTGTTAGTAGTCTCTAAACATAATTAATAAGAGACAGGGTCTAGTCTTACCTGACCATGGTCCTCACTATCCATGGCCTTTGTCCGAGTGACGGGACGGCTTCATCCATCAGAGGATGGGTCTTGACGAAGTTGAGCATCTCATCAGGGAAGGCGTTTGACGAATTAAACTTGGAGCCCTGAACAGCACAGCCGCCGGGTCTGGAGAGAGCGAGTTTGAGCACATGTTCAGCAGATGGTACAGAGACAAAGTGGCATCCTTATTTTCTGACTACTTCAAGCCTCGGCAAAAATATAGTTATACAATTAAGCCGTCTAGACTGTCTGAGTGTCTCGCATTCAGACACTAGCCCCTTTTATCAACAAGAGATTGATTTGATTTAGTCGAAAGAAGCTCGTGTTTGATGCATTTGGCAAGTGACGGATAGCTGGAAGAGGTCAAGACACGCTGTTGGATTTTCAGACAACACGTTGTATCCTTGATGAAAAATGTCCCTGATAAACATGATATTATGCTGGTGTACATTTTCTCCAGGCTGAAAAAAGTGTATGATCACTTCATAACTGTACTGATGGTTGTATGGTGACAAACACATTTTTTTGAGAACAGTTGTTGAATACAGGTTTTGTCCTAATGCCGTTTTCTTCGCACAGTTCTCTGAAAACAACCTCGGCACAGGTGCACACACTGATTACAACCATCTGCACCTTGGCTTCGGGATGACTTCATCTGGAACAGGCGTCCAAATAGACTCAGGTGATTTCTGCTCCTTGAACCTCCCATCGAACACCCCGGCCAGCTGCTCCATGTCGAAGGCACACACCGCCGAACCCGGGATACTGTAGAGACAGAGACGGAGACGGAGAGGTGAGCCAGAGGTTGATTGAGACACGAAAAGACTGTCAATTCTGTAGTTTTCAAGTACTTTGGCGTGGTGAGAATAAATGACTGGAAAATAAAAAGATAAGGTGGATAATGACAAGACTGAAAAATAGTCGTTGGAACCTTGAAAAGGAAATAAGTTAAAAAAATCAATTGAGAGCGTGAGAAAAGGGACAGGCAGCCAGCGAAGATGTCAAAATTGGATATTGGTTGTTGATATTTTTGACATTCAGCGCTGCAACACAAAGGAAATTGTTACGGAGACGGAAAGAAAGACGGGATAAGATAGATGCTGTCAACTCCCCGGGCGGAGAATGGATATGCGGCGGATGCAATATCTAGATTAGACCCATGAAAAGAACTTGGCTGGAATTCCTGGAATATAAAATAGGGAGTGAGTCACTGAATATTCTGCCTTTTCAGAAAAGAGGGTGGAAGATTCTCATGAAGCCCGACAACACATTCCAGTAAAACTCCCGGTGCGCCGCGGAGGCTGTTTAACTACTCGTGAACCCGGCAACAGGGATCAGAACATCTGCTCCGTCAAGTGTCCACAGCCCACACACACACACACACACACACATAAATACACACAGGGAAAACCAACAAATAGAGACGTGCTGTATTCGCACAAATCCTTTTCACTGAGCCTGTGCTCTTGTGCTTTGGGCTGATGAAAGCACTAAAGAGAAAAAAAAGAGAGCGGTGTCAAGATGAGGTAAGGGATGAGTTTTATAAAGACATCCCATTCTTCCTGCTCCGAGACTCGACTTTCTGCTCTGAATGTGTCGTCATCAGTGACTAATGGCGTGCGTGGTGTGAGAGCTGGTGACTAAGTGCTAATACCTAAGTGAGACACGCACATCGGAAAACCTGAGAGACTGAGTCACCTGCAACCTGCTGCTACATAAATCCCACACAGACCCCATCTGTTTCCTGCCTTCTTTCTGTCATAAAAACAGAAACGTCCAGCTGCTGATTTGAGGATATGCCCCCCCCCCTTCATCCCTGGTTCTATTTGAGTGCCCGTCTGAAAGCTACAGAAGGGTTTGTCTGGGATGGCAACGCCCGAAGGCTGGATTTTGGTTGCAGCAGGGAGCCGTGCTCTCCTGATGCGCCATTTGATCAGGTCACGCCGTCTCCCTCAGCACTTATCATTCATAGGCAGGGATGTGAGTCAACCCGGGCCAGCGTGGCAGGGCTGCAGGCGTATCTGTGGACGGTACTCCGTCCTTCTCAGGAGCACAGGCACCAGATGTTAAGCGTGACATGTCTGCCAGCTCTGCAGCGGTGCCAGCTCGTCTTCCTTTTTCTTTACCTTATCCCTACCCAAGCTCTTTCTTCCTGTCTCGCTACAGGTCACTGGGTTTTTCCCCTGTGTCGGGCTGTGTGTCTGACAGAAGTAAGCCAAAATGCCTCAAGCTGTTTCGCTCTCCGAATTCTCTTAATTATTCTCATTTTCACTCTGAATAATTCTCTCCTGCTCTTTGTT
Source organism: Diplodus puntazzo (assembly GCA_963678695.2). NCBI lineage: Eukaryota > Metazoa > Chordata > Actinopteri > Spariformes > Sparidae > Diplodus > Diplodus puntazzo. The sequence goes on along the minus strand of OZ023163.1, from coordinate 12,372,448 downwards.
TGAGTCCATGTGAGTCGTCGCCTTGCACTGGACACAAATCATTTTCTCAGTGGCGCTCACACTTTCCTTTGTTTACTTCCTCTTTGTTCACTGGTGTTTGTCCTTCTTTCGCTCTTTTCTCATTGACGTACGGTTGAGTGACAGGCTGTCAAGGCTAGATGCAAAGACTGTCCGTTTGTCCAGTCTAAAGTACTTCCTCACTGTTTAACAGCCCGCTGACAGCTCGGACTAACACGGTAACACACACCCTAACGGACACATGATGCCTCGCAGGAGCAGACGAGGAAGCAGAGAGAGGAGGTGAAAGACGAGGGGGGAAGTCTCACTGTCCATCCCTTAATAAGTTCAACTCTGATAAATTGGAATGACTTGACATTTTCCACAGTTTTAATATATACAGAACGACTTTGTGAAATATGGTTCAATTAACCACATGGGGGCTATTATATATAATTTCTGCTTAAATGTTTATACTTTTAAAGGTCACAAATCCCACGCACTTAGTCTGATCCTCTGCACAGTGCCAACATACCAAGTGGACAATTTACAGTAGGTCTTAGCATATTTCTTCAGGACATTTTCGGACGCAGAGCCCCGTTTATTCCTATGGAAGCTGCTCAGTGGTGTTTGAAGGCAAGATGGCCCAGCATGCACACTACAGACTTCCGCCCACTGAGTTGGCTAACATCTGGTTGAGTGCCAGGCTAACTTGAGTGGGAATAAAATGATTTAATCATGGGGCTCTTCCAGACTTTCCAAATGTTATTGGAACAAATGGATCAAATTATGGCAGTCGAAGGGTGCGGGGGCTGCGACACTCAAAAGAATGTATCCATCGCTTCTTTCACAATGTAAGGTCATGGGAAAAAAAGTCTGATTGGGTCCCAGTGGCTTGCTTGAATCTTGTCACACTGCTGCCAGGCAACCAACAGAAACACACAAGAAAAAAGGTAAAAACAATTAGCTGTCATGATGTGCAGTTTGCAGTACACCAAATACTATCTCATAAAACAGTTTTGTATAATATCAAACTCTTTCTTCATCTACGAGACTCTTTACACATCATGAAGTTATTCGATCCTTCCCTTTCTTTGTTTTATTCTACCACAAACCTCTCACCTGAGCTCCTTTTGTGGTTTCAAACAACCTCATTTGTCATACTTTTCTTTGACCTTTCCACATCAGGTCCCTGTGAGCACTCTCTTCTCTCTATACTCTGACTATCCTGGCCCATGTGAGCCAGTGAATACCTCTGTAACAACTCTGTATTTTCGTTGTGACATGGCTCTGCTGTCACCTACATGCGTTGCTCCGTCCCTTACCCATTCCTAAAGCTTTTTTAGCTAGATTCCTAATATACTCCACTGCCTTCTCTACTGTTGCAGGCCCGGGGGGACTAGCTTGAGCATCTGCGCATCCTTCCCCGCGTCACACTTCTTTCTGGCACTGTAAACCTGTTCTCCTCCTGCACCTTGTCCTCCTCATTTCCCCTCCCCTGCTGTGTTTTCCCAGAGGGACATCCTGCTGTCTGACCCTGTCACGTGGGAAATCTTTACAACCACAAAAACCAAACGCGGCCTCCTACTCTCAGGATGCACTAGATTTACTTTACTTTGCATGGGATGTTTTCACTGCATTCCTGCTCGGCTCCATTAAGCCTAATGAGCCCACGCCAGTCGACTAGCAGCGATAGGCATTTTCAGCTGCCAAAACAATAGCTTAAGAAATAATGAGAGATGTTTATTTTCAGTACTGGTCCACTGCAGCCTGATGACGGTAAGCTTTCAATTCAACAATCTCGCAGTTCTTTCCACATACGACCCATTTATTTGAGTTGCTAAATAAAGCAGAAAGTACTTTTTTTTTTCCTTTTCCCCTGACACATCTCAAATTCATATTCTTTCACTGTTGTTCCCTACGCCTCCTTGACCTCCTGAGCATTGAGAATGCCCCTGTAGGAAATCCGAGCTCTTCTTTCATCCGTCTCTGAGAGTAAGAGCCTGGGGCTTCAGAGGTGGATACACAAAGGAAATGACAACTGGGGGCGATTTTATACTCTGGAAGCGGAGACTGAAGAATCCCGAAAACTCCATTACAGTTGAGGAGCTGGTATGTGGCCGTAAAATTATCCCTGGAGTGTTGCGGGTGCAGGAGGAGATGAATAACTTCAGGTATCCAGGGGAGACTCCAGGAGGGCAAGTAAAAACCTCGACTTCATCCTGTTATTCCCAGTCAGAGCCCCATATATGCTGAGGTGGGCCAAATGGCAGGAGAGAATAGCTATTCCTTCACTCTCGGGTCCGGCTTCATGCTGTTTTCACTGCGCACTGCCAGCCAAAGCAATTTGTCTGGCAAGCACTTAGCCAGTGTGGCGCAGTGGGCCACGCGGGGGCCAGTGGGAGTTTTGCAGCTCAACCTCACACATTCTCTCCTTCTCTTTGTGTCCATTTTCCTCCATCACACCCATCCTTATCCATCCATCTGAACCATCCTTTTTTTTCGTCTCTCTCTCTCTGTGTCTTGGCTGGCAGTTATTTAAAACAGGACCCAGTGGCAGTTTACCCAGGCAGGGGTGCGTGTGTGTTCAGCTGGTTTCTCCTCTGTGGCATGCTGGTAAATGCTGCTATCTGGAAACCATTGTAAAGTGTGTGTGTGCGTCTGTGTGTGTGTGTGTGTGAATGTGTGTTTGTGTATGAGCGTGGGAGTGAGTGTGTGTGTGTGTGTGTGTATGTGTGTGTGAAGCATCCATCTGTCTGTGCAGGCAGTGGCCTCTTCTTGCCGCAAAGCCCGTTTTCCAAACAAACAGATAAGATGCAGCTGATGAAACAGTTTTAGATCTCAGGGAAGAAGCGATGCACGTGTTGTCCATTACTGACTTCCTCGTCCTTGAGTTTTCTCATCCATCCATCCTCCTCTGTTCTCCTCTGTGCCTTCTTGCTCACTCATTGTTATCGCTTCTCTTCTCTCTTTCTTTCTTTCTTTCTTTCTTTCTTTCTTTCTTTCTTTCTTTCTTTCTTTCCTGCCTTCTACTGCGAAGGTCTGGAGGCTACTGCTCTGAGACACTGTCCTGCAACTTATAGCAAAGCCTTATTTTAATCATAGAAAATAGAAGTGATATTTTACCAGAACAGGTGAGAGTTATGCTGCTGGCTGCGTTACAGTGGTAGACGGTATTGATTCCATAGACTCAGAGAGAAGCCAGTTGCAATGATTTGAATGTGATTTCTTTCAAATGTATTTGCGCCACCAGACACAGTAAATGTTGTCAGGGCCATTCAGATCAGGTAAGACGAGTGGGACACGACAAAAAAGGTATATTAGACACTTCTGTATGATTTGACCCACACTTAATTAAAGTATACAGAGATGTTCATCCCTGTGCAACTTGTAGGATAAGTGGAGGATGTTCCTTTTTAATAGTTAAGATCGTGTTTTTCTTACAGATGTTGAAAAAATGGCTAAAAAAAACACATTTTTAAGGAGTTTTTAGCAAAAGCACATGTAGTCGATCAGAAAGAGGCAAACGCATGAAGAAAGCTGTACTGCTGAAAGGGGAATTATCCCATCCCACCGGCAGTTCTTTCACTTGTTTTAGGAAAACACAAGACTCAACGCTAGATTGAGTCACTGTAGAACACCAGTGCCTCTCTGATGTAGACATAACAGTATACTTGGTGCATCAAAAGAATCAGAAGTGCACTGTATGTGTAGCTCACATAAATATCTTTGTCACACTCCTTTCTTCTCTCTGCTGTTCAGTTTGTCTGGTTTGCTTTGTGCGATGTCTTTGGTTCTGTAAATACTCTGAGTCTCCAAGAATCCCCGATTTAACAGGCACCATTCTCCCCTTGCCTCTCCTCTCACCTTTTTCCAATTTAATCTTGTCTTTCAACAAATCACCCTTTTGTCCTCGACGGAAGCATTCCATGTGTGTTAAATTACTCTGTACCTCACAATCTTGACCTTTGTGCTGCCGCGCAGCCCTTTTCATTTCTCTGGAGCTTTGCCTGGCCTGTAGGAAGCCTTGCTCTTTCCGACTTCATAGGTGAAAGGAACAAACCATGGTGGTCCACTAAATTTTCAAGGTGAGCCGTGTGAGTGCCGCCACACACTGGGTGTCTATCTCAGTCTCCATGGGGAGTATGTCATGGTGCTTCTCTTTGTCTTAGAAAATCTCTATAAAAAACACTCAGTGTGATTGAGTCCCAGTTTCTCTTTCCAGAGAAAGACAAGGATTGAAATCCCTCAATGTTAGCCCTTAAAGTCATAAATGTAAGTCCAGACAAAAAAAAAACTTATATGAAGGCCGCCAGGTTGAGTATTGATCTAGAGTGATTCCCAACCAGTGTCTGCACTTTGGGGTATGTGGGAAGATTGTGAAGTACTGTAGGCCTTGCAACAAGAAGCAGAAGTAATCTAAATTTTAAAATTCCTAATTTTGAGTCCCCTGGTAGACTAATACTGAACACCATGTGTTGAGAATGTGCACAAACTATTTAGCAATCCAAGACAGAACTGTTATTTAAGGATTGCCCAAAGAATAAACGTTACAACTACAATGGATAAACAGTGCAAAGTTAATGTAACCCACAGTTGAGTAGTAGTAGTAAGTTAAAAGTAGTGGATAACAGTTGGAAAGGAAGCTCAAAATGCTAAAAGAAGGCTAGCTTAGTAGATAAATGATTTGTGTAGTTAGCTAAAAGTAATGGTACATTGTTGATATAGTTAGCTAAAAGTAGCTAATGGACGAAAGGGAAAACAGATAAAAGAATGGGTAACTGGTTGAAGATGTTAGCTAAAAGTAATGGAAGATTTATTGATATAGTTAGCTAAAAGTAGCCAATGGATAACAGTTAAAACAGTTAAAAATAATAGATAAATAGTTGAAACATTTAGCGAAAATGTAGCCTAGCCCAATAAATGCATGATTAGATTAGCTAGCTAAAAGTAATGGATAAATTGTTGGAGTTGTAAGCTAAATTAACAGTTGAAGTTTAGCTAAATAATGTTTTAAAGATTAAAAGATGAACTAGTTAGCTAGAAGTAATTGTTAAGTGGTAGCAGTAGATAAACAGCTGAAATAGTTAAAAGTGATGGACAAATGGTTGGGAACCACATTTCTTGAGAAGAAGACATGTTTGTGTGATTTGTAGCTTGTTTGCAGGTACATGTTAGTATGTTAGTATGTCTGTGGTGTACCTGTTAGCCGGAGTGGAGAACACCCCCAGGATAATATCCCTGCCATGCATCCTGATGATGGGGCTGGTGGAGTGGAGCAGGTTAAAGTAAAAGTGGGAGTCACCGGGGACGGAGCAGTTCAGACGAGCCTTCAGAAATGACGTCCACTGCTTCTCCAGGACGCGCTGAGACCCTCCAAGGTCGCGTTTGCACACCCGCGCCACACGTGACACCACCACCTGTGAGCAGTCGTCCACGCAGAGGGCAGATGTAGGCGTAGAAAATAACCGTGCACAATAGATTTGCAACATACTGACAGGCATATCTGTAAAGGCACAGCTCACATATAACTTCAATGATTAGCAGGGGAGTTGGGGTATATTTCCCAGGCTTTGGGTTTCATCTTCAAACATGCATATTTAAAAGCTCTTTTCAACTCCAGGGTGATCTCTGAAGAGTCATTTGCATGCTATTTGCAATGCGGAAAGCCCTGCTTTGACAGATCATTGTTTTATAATGGTAAATTTGATATCAATTATTCATTAAAATGTCAGTGCATCTCAAAATTGCTCCTTTGAACACCCTCATCCACACAACGGTGACGCTGTTAAGTATCCATTTACTCTGCTCTCTGTAAACATGTCAAAGCCTGAGACCTTGTGCAAGCACTACGAATAGCTAATCTATCAGAAAAACAGGTTTCCTGATGCTAATATTTTTTCTATAAAGATGTATCCCCAGCTCTGTTAAGGGCAAGAAATCTACCCAGTTCAATCAAAAAATAACGTTTCTCAGGTTAATACAGACATAAGTTGTTTGCTTAGACTGCGATTTGTTTGATTAGATATGCAGACAAACAAGCACAAGGATGAAAGGTCAGTGTAGCTGTGGGAAAAGACATCCGAATAATGGCAGCGGAGAGATGTTATACTGAGATCTCCTTTCATGCATTGCATTTTAATGACACATTCACATATTTCTCTGCAGTCCTTTTAAGAGATGCTCCGAATGGACTCGCAGCACTTCTGTGTTCAGCACTGCGAGTTCAGGGGGAGAGGAGGAAATGTTTTCATCAGATCGACTTCTATACCTTCTCCAGGTAATTGAACTCCATGGCTATCTCTCTGAAGAAGAAGTAGATGTGAGGTCCCCACTCGACGGCACTGACAAAATACGGCTCTATATTGTGGAAGAGAGGGAGAAAGAGGAAATAGTGTATGAGAGAGGCGTCGTGGCGAGACAGGGTTTGATGAAATATAGGTGGGGAGAGCGTACGTGGGACCATGAGAAGGCACACAGCGAACTGTGTGTCTCCATTTTGCAAATGCATCAGTCACTCCCACGACACTGAGGTAACATGAGGGCAGTGAGAACGGGGCGCAGGCCACGCTTAATTTCATTACATGGTGAAAGGGGATTTCACACCAAACAATAAGCGCATTATTACTCCCTGATGTTTCTGAGAACTCCTTTTCAGGCTATGCATTACAGCGAAATTACACCCGGGACTGGCTACAACCTTTGTCTCTGATACTGTATACTTTTTTTTTTTTTTTTTACTGTTCCATTGTCATCGTTATGTCTGACCATGATGCCGATGGTTCAGACTCTGTCAGGGAGCAGTAAGTTTGACAGCCTCGTGTCCAGTGACCTGAACACGGAGCTGTCAGGCCGCTGACTCAGCACCTCTACCACTGACACATGTATCGATCCTGCGTGCTGCAAAGTGATGCGGACACACACTCAAAACATCAGACGATAACACTGTCAGCAGACGCAGGCGCTGACGAGAAGACGCACTTGCCCTTGCACATATACGTGCTTTAAAAGACAAACAAACACACTTAAACAGGCACAGAGAAGCACACACATACACACACACACACGCCTGCAGGTACCTCTGAACCATTTGGAGTCATGCTTGACGGTGCGCAGAGCGGGATGGTCCCCGAGGCTACGGTAGATCACTGCATCAATGGCCAGGAAGTCTGTCACTGTGGCTGTAAACAGATTCCCCTCTGACACACGCACACACACACACACACACACACACACACACACACACACACACACACAATATCAGCAAACAGAATAACTGCAGAGAGTAAAAATAGAGTGAACGATGCTGTAATATGAAAGTCCTGCATCATAAAGATTCCCATGACTGACCACTCAGCAGTGTAATTGCAGTAACATAATTGCAACTTTGCAGCACTGCCTCGCTTCTTTTCTCCTTCTTTTTTTTTTCTTTTTACCTCTAGCTAATATCAGATAATAGGATGATGGCTGAAAAGTAATGGCTCCCTGCAGCTTCAGCCACGAAAACCGTGTTGATTTGATTATAGTGAAGTATTTAAATGATGATGGAGTAAACAAAAGGGGATGAATAAAATCGGGAGGGTTTCGTTGAGCTCGCACAAGTGGCACCGCGTTCACGGGTCGGAAATGTTGAGCGATGACATTCGCTACCGAGCCACAAAAACTACATTTGAATTAGACTTTCCAGGCCTAATTTCCTTTGAATCCAAGGACTCCAACATACTGTGGCACAGTTTGAGACACTGAACTAGGTTAACCGCCAGTGCAACACTGAGAATTTTTATAATGAGAAGTAGCAGGTTTTAGAGAAGCTCACAGCGCTTAAAGAGCGAGGCTTGAACGTGTGAATACTTCTCAGTTTGGCAGTGTTTTTGCAGTCAAGGGCGTCGCTTTGTGTAGAAGAGTGTTGGGGACCAAACACCAATCATCCAATTATAATACCTACAGTTGCATCATGTCGAAGATGGCTGATGAAACGTCTTTGCATCCGAGACCCTTCTTGTATGTCCACGTCATTTATCTGACCACAAAGTGGCACTTTTTTTTTTCTTAATACGTTTATATATTAGGTCCTAGGATTGAATGTTTGTCATAGTCAGCAGCAGCCAGTTTCAGTAGGTGATGATGTTGGGCAAAGTCTTCTCACTTGTTAGCTAACATTTCTCGGTGCAAGCTTCTTTTCAAGACATTTTCATAATGATCCATGCGTTTAAACATGTCCCCCAGTGTCCCCAGTGTAAATGACACCTGTGGTTGTGATCCATTTACTAACGTTAAATGGAAATATATTTAAAAAACCCCATTCTTGCACAAAGTATAGAAATTCAAGCACTTTCAAAGACTCATGTCTATTCATGTTTCCATTATCACTTTCAGGAAAAAGACTCAAAGTTGCGGTGCTTGGACCTTCATCAGGTTATCTGGAGGTGGACAGTGTGCGGGAGCCTTTTTTCCTGATTTTGTCGGCCTTCGGTCTTCTCCTAAGCACCTGTTGGCCCTAAGGTGTGCAAAAGCTGCACTCTAAAAGTCCATTATTATTTTCCTTATTGACTTTTCTCAAGGACCTGTGGGAACTTTGAAACAGTGCCATGGCACATGAGGAAGTAGAGACTCGAGCAAGAGGCATCTTACCTGCAAACAGAGCTACGTTAGCGTGTTTGGGGTCATAGGGGCACCTCGCCATTCCGCTGACCGTGTCTCCCACCATCTCTAGAGTGTCTCCCTGTTGCAAACACACACACACACACACACACACACACACACACACACACACACACACACACACACACACACACACACACACACGCATCAATCAGCGAACTCCAAAACAACGGGAATGAATCTACAGCAGCATCATGAAAGCAAGCAACAGAGAAGAAAGGCAATTAGGGAGTGTTAGCCTAAGTGCAAACTAATGATTCACTGGTGGCAATTAGGCGCAGCAGCTCCAACAAGAGAGTCCCATTCTCATGCATAAATAAAAACAGACAAACACACAAACGCAGGGGTCCGCGCACCCACATCAAATCAAAAGTTTTCAATCTCTTCCTCGTGAACATAGTGCACATGTACACACAGTGGAATCTCTCTCTGTTACACAAACACACACCCGCACGTAGCCCAAAGCAAACTGCTTCAACGGCAGCAGTCTAATTCTCGTCCGCGGCTGAAATTCATACGTGTCATTTCATTAAAAAAACCCGGCTATAAATAAAACAGTAGCTAGCATCGCTAACTAGTCCCCAGAGGAGCTGACAGTCTATCAGGAAGAGACAGGTGTGTTATACACTGTTGTAGAATGTCATTAGTGGCTGACAGATAATGCGCCAGGTGCGTCTCAGAGTTTTCACTGTTGCGCTGCGTTTGAAATGTGAGAGACTGAAAATAACACTTATCTGAGAAAGCCTTTGATAGTGAAAGGGGATTTTTTTTCTTCCCGCCTTCATCCTTCATTTAATATTCCTGCAGGATGATGTGAAATCAGCCGAGCCGACGATTAATATTCATGTGTGTTTTTTTTTTTTCCTCTGCAAGTTTGAAATCGTTACCGTAATTGAGCGAGACGCGGACACGGTCGGGAAGTGGAGCACGTTCAGCTGCACAGTGGAGAATTCAAAGCTTCAGACATATTTTTGGACAGAGTGGAGGAAATAATCAGGGCCTTTAATTGTCTAATCAGGGCCGGTCAACACTTAAGACTCGTCGCCTGAACCTTTTCCCTGCTTCCAGTTGGGGGGAATTGCACCGCTTACTTTAAACCCAAGCGAAAAAAGAAATCCAACCAGGCAAACAAGTCACGTCCCCAACCCCTTACCCTCCGAATTCCCCTCTTCTTCTCCCCCCTCTCCCCTCATTGTGTTCTTCTTGATTATCAGTCTCTGACTCTGGATGATAACAAGCTCGGCGGACCACAAAGTTTAACCACCGAGAAATAACAACTGTTGTATCGCAAGAAAAACAAGGCACTGGGGCTGCCAGACAACAAGGATAAAAAAAAAAAAAAAAAAGTCCTGGGGAGGAAGTCAACACCGCCTCGAGTGCTGAACAAACAACTCTAATCAGGCAGTGAATGGCAACCTGGAGAGGCGTGCTATAGCGAACCCTCTGTTCTGGGAAAGTTAGACAATTGCCGTGTCTCAATTCAGGGTCTGCATCCTTCGAAGGCCCCGGCGGTCTTTGAAGGCGAGTCCTTTGGAGAAACCTTGTTAACCGCGTGCACCGTTGTTAAGTGGGGCGGTCTAGCCTTTGGAGCATTTCCTGGTTGCGTCACCAGATGTTTTACCCTTACGTCACGATTTCTGCCGCCCAGGCCCCGCGAGAGTGACAATCTACGCCACGCGATGTCGCCATTTTCTCTCTTTCTTTCATTTTTTTCAGGCGCGCAAAGAATCTTGAGATATGTGAGGCCACGAAGGATAGTAGCGGTGCATCCCCCAAAAAGAGGGAAAAGAAGGCCGCATTTGGAGGAGCCTTCGAATTGGGACAGCCTTCGCGCGGCGTTGTGACGTAATTGGCCTTCAAATGCGGCCTCCGAAGGATGCAGACCCTGAATTGAGACGCAGCAATTGTGGCAAACCACTCATCCTGATGTCATATTCAGTCTTTACTTACTGTATAGTTGGCACACAGCGGGTTGAAGGCGTTGGTCCCGCACACAAACAGGCCTCCTTGTCTGCTGAGCAGCACCTTCATAAAGTTACGGCATTCATCCTGCAAGGAGAAGAGAGAGGTCAAAGAGTTAGAGAGCTTAGTATGCAGGAGGGGTGAAGAAAGACAAAAAAATGATGGAGCGAATACAGGAAAAAACTGTTTTGTCTTTTTTAGAGAGACTGATTATCCAAAACCTCTCTGTGAAATGAAGCTTTTCAGTTGCCTGATGTGTGGAATTATCACACCATTAACGCTGTCAATCACACTGATACAGTCTGAACATAGCCCGCAGAGACTTTAAGTGTCTGCCCCTCTACGCACATGCAAACACACAGCTGCCGTTGACTGACAGACGCTAATCCGAACCAGCTCCAGGACTTTAAAACGGAGCGACAGATTCGAGGCTAATTTCTCCACCGTGAGGCGTCAAAAATACATAGCCTGCTTAATGACTAAATAAAACTCGAGTCGCAGTTTCATTCTGCCGCGCACATTCTTTGTAATGAGAAGTCGTGTAAGCACCGCATGACATAGCCGCTGTTGCCACGGCGCCGGAAAGTAATGAATGTTGGCGTTGTTAAACTGAGAAAAATGATTCTCAAGTTAATGTGCCATCTGGATTAAAAGTAAAGTGTGTCAGCGTGTTTATAGTAGAAATGACTGAACACGTGTAGATATAAACACTTTTACGCTGTGATGATCTCACACGCATCACTGGTTGCATTACTTTTACAGAGCTCCTTTAACTGTTTAGCTAAAACTTTTAGCTCTTCACTTTAGACTTATTATGGATCATTGTGAACAATCAAAGTGTTTATTTACTAGCCTACTTCTAGCCAACTACAGTATATAACCATTTATCTTTTCCCTGTTTATCCATCAATGCTACTTTTGGCAAACCAATTCCACTGTTTAGCCAATGTTTCCAAATGTTTCTTCTATCATTTTGAACAAGCAAACTATTTATCCATTAGCCTAGGCTGCTTCTAGCTGACTATACAAAATCGTCCATAAGGCCTACTTCTAGCTTTGAACTGCTTGTCCATTACTTACTTACTTATTTTGAACTATTTATGCATTAATGCTACTTTCAGCTAACGATTTCAACGGTTTACCCAGTAATGCTACTTTTAGCTAACTAGTTCAACAGTTTATCCAATAATTTTATTTTAAGCTAACTACTTAAATGGTTTATCCATTAATGGTACTTTTAGCGTACTATTTCGATGGCTTATCCATTAATGCTACTCTTAGCTAGCTATTCAACGATTTAGCCAGTATTTCTATCATTCATCATTTCATGCCATCAAACTTTTCATCCATTAGCCTTCCATCCATTACGTCTAACTTTCAGCTGTTGATTAACTACTTTAAGCTAAAACAGTTTTTTAATGCTAGCGTTAACGAACTATTTCAACTGTTATCCATTAACGCTACTTTGGTAAACCTATCAATCCATATAAACCTTTTATCTATCAGTTCAATCAAACTATTTTAGCTAACTACCGTATAAAAGCTAATAAAGCTTGTGTTTGTTGTTTTGGGCACTGCTCTACTCTGAAGTCAATAAACTGCTGCAGTTGAATCTTCCTCCTAATTCTAATAGTGTTGCTGGCCTTTCCTGGGAGTGGGAGGAGTGGGGAGTCACCCCATGCTATGTCCTCGTTCACCTAGACCAGGGACGTAACAGCTCTTACCACAGTTCTGGCCTTTGAGTTGAGATGAGTTGTAGCAAGTATTTTAATTAAAGTTTTGTTAGCTTTATGTAGGATTTCACAGCATGAAGAGGTAAAGGTATTCAGTATTTCACAAGAAAAGAATGGTAAGAGTCTTGTTTTTAATCATCTTGTCAGCCAACTCGGATTTATCTATGGACCACTTGGATGGCTCCTGATCTCCATGTTGGGAACCACTGTGTCTCGAGGGCTTTGCAACCAAAAAGCAACATGATAATAAACAAACAAAGAACCTTTCAACACAACCTTTCACATCTGTGAGTGGACTTCATGGGTATTAAATTGAAATTCCAGTCATGGCCTTTGACTTTAAAAGCCAAAAGCGCAGGTCGCAATCTGTCTTAGCAAGGCCGAGCCCGCCACCTGTGTGTGTGTGTGTGTGTGTGTGTGTGTGTGTGTGTGTGTGTATGTGTGTGTGTGTGTGTGTGTGCGTGTGTGTGTGTGCGTACGCAGAGTGAGTGGTGATGTACAGTAGATCACTGGTGAGCAGCCGCCAGCAACCCCCTTCCCAAACTACTAGTGTCCCAGCCAGGATGGCACCAGTTCTGACACACATACACACACACACACACACACACACACACACACACACACACACACACACACACACACGCACACACACACCAGATGGGGTAGACTTCAAGACCACCACCCGCACTGATGTCATCGGAAAGAGCAGTGGGGCTGCAGCAGGAGTGCTGGCGGTGATAGCGGGTATGTCAAATGACAGTGTGTGTGTGTGTGCGTATGTGTAAAGTATGTGTGTATGTTGGTGTGTGTGAAAGAGATCAGAGGGAAAGCAGTGATATGAGAGGCGGGTGAGTGTTATTCCAGATGCTCCACCCTACACCCTTCTACCCCCTCCACCTTCCCACTTCACTCCCAGCAGGGTTCTCGTTTTTCAACAGCAGAAAAACAGGAAAGTAGGAAGTGTTTTTCAAGTGTGTGTGTGTGTGTATGTGTGTGTGTGTGTGTGTGTGTGTGAATGTGTGTGGTGTGTGTGTGAATGCGTGTGTGTCGGGGTGCGGGGGGTGTGTCAGGTGTGAGGTGTAAATTTCTGATGGCGCAGCACCGTGTGACAAATTGAGGAGCGACTGTGACAGAATCTCTGTGTGTCTGTGTGTGTGTGTGTGTGTGTGTGTGTGTGTGTGTGTGTGTGTGTGTCACTCCCACACATACAGCATGTGTTCATGTGAGCCTGGTGCATTTATCTATACACGTGAGTGCATTCATATAGTATCTGTGTGTTTGTGTGTGTGTGTGTGCGTGTGTGTCTGTGTGTGTCACAGCACAGATGCATGCTCATGTGCGAGAATCATTTGCATGCTGTTTGCCGGTGGGGTTGCGGTCTGTCGGCTTGGTCAGAGCTGTAATCACAAAGCCAGATGAAGCACTCTTAATAACAACCCGGTCCAACTGCCAGCGTCTCAGACAGGGGAGGAAATACTTAGAGGAGCCAAAAACCGCTGCAAGAATGTCTCCGTTTGGCAGCATGCGTTTGTATAAAATGAAACATTTCAACACTTGAGGATAAAAACAAGGGTTGGATCCATCGTATCACTTCAACTATAGAGTTTTTGATTTCCCTTTATATTCACAGGCATCATCAAAAATCATCCCCCTGCTGCATACATGCTGTTCATTAACCAGTGTTCATGCAATTTGGCACTTCCAGGTACGGGTCCTTCTTTATTCAACGTACAATTCAGGCAGCAGGAGTACGGTTTCACTATGCTTTTTCCGCATGCAAAATTAAACCAATTACAAAGGATCAAGCAGTGACTCAGTGGTTTAAACAATTTTATATGAATCCAAATGCTGTACGTCCCGGCGCCTCCTTCTTCTCCCCTCTGCCCCCCTCCCTCTCCGTTCCCTCGCTCCCTGGGCAGAATCCAGACAAAACGCCACCTGTGCTGGCTGGCAAGCCTTCCCCGAGACCCAGACGACTGCAGCCCTCCTCCTCCTCCTCCTCCTCCTCCTCTTTCCTCCACCTCCTCCTGCTCCTCTTACTGACAGCGGCAGAGCTGCCTGGGCTCTGAAAAATTAATCTGCAGCACAGATGAATTACACAGGAGCGCGCGTCTCAGTGCAAATATGGACGTAGTTGTGAATGGAGGTGGAGATTTAAAATGTAAAGATAGGGAGGGAAGGTGCACGAGTGTGTGTGTGTGTGTGTCTGGGAGCAAGTTTGCATATGTGCACCTGCATTTTTTATAATCTAGGTGCTACGCAGGCAGCAGCAGGTTTTTAATCAGTTTCTTGTTCTTTATGCAGATGTTCGCCAGGCTACTTCGACTCCGCAGATGTTGACTGAGCAAGTGCATTCTCGGCACAGGCGCAGACATTTTCCGCCGACTTATAAATGAAAGTGATTACACACACACGCACGCACTCAGTGGATCGCAACAAGTCCTCTGTTGCTACAGCACATCTGCTCAAAACAACCTGCACCAGTCAGACACCATTAAAACTGAGAAAGCTCCACATTCTGCATCTGCTTTCCATCTATTGTCCGGATCTCAACCTTTACTCAGAGATGATAAACAGCCTTTTCATTTGGCCTAAGCCTGGGCTCGGTGTTTGTTCTCATGATGAAGCTTTGTCCAAAAAAAAAAAAAAAACCCTAAATGAACATCGGTTTCACCTCAGGCTACAATCAGTGATCCCACGTTACGTCTAACCGAAATAAAAAACAGGTTCGTGCGTCGTAAAGTCTTCTGCTCGTTTTCCCTGCTTCAGGAGCAAACCCCGGCGTTTTTTTTTTCATGCGCTCATAAAAGTTATCATGATGACCTGCTTTAGTAATGTTCGCACAATAGGAGCCTTCTAAGGTAGTACATCAGGGGGTCGTATTTAGCGAGCTGCTCCTCTAAATCTCAAAAGTTTCCATTACATGCCTGGCTGGTCCCCTGATGTTAGCGACCGGGGAGAAGAGAGCATCGCACTGCCAAGAGCCGCCATTGAGCCAGAACTCTCCCACACACACTCTCTGTCTGTCACACACACAAACACACACACATACACACTGTGACCACACACACACAAAGGTTTGGCGAGACTACTTTTACAGTTACTAACAAGAAACGTGTCACTTCCAGAAAAATGCCTGACACACAATTCTGACCGAAAACACTGACTCTTCATGACAGGGAGGAAGTGTGTGCGTGTGTTTATGCCTGTGTGCTCGTGGGCAGAGGATGAATTAATGGCGCTACCAAATTAGCAGCAACGTGCTGTTCTGAGTTCTGCGGTCTCACTCAGCATGTTGAAGCTAATCCGCGTCCCCTTTGGAAACCCTTCCTCCCGGTTTGATGGTAATTCTGACTGAACACACCACAGGCCACAAACAAACATCAGACACCAGAGGGAGGGAAGGGGGGGGGGGGTTAAGCGAGATAATAGAGATGAGAGGAACAAGTAAAGAGAGGGAAAGAGAGACATGGGGGCAGAGCGGAGGAGAGAGAGAGTCAGAAAAGGGAGAAACATAGAAAAACCAGAGAGTTTTTTCCTGGTCAGTCAGCCATGTGGCAGCCTCAGCGGTGGAGCCGGCCGGCAGCAAGACCTACAGATCGTGGGGTCAGCTGAGCTCCATTCCCTGTTGGAAACATACACACACCAGACATACACAAACACACACACGCACACACACCGTTCAATCCTCGACCACAACACTTAACCTGAGTCACCCCTGGACAGCTCTCGCTCTGTCAACCTGCTGAGAAAATGGTGGCAAATCGTCTCGTTGTGATTAATGCATGTGACGCTGAAGGCTTGCTCTCGGGAATATCTTGTGAGAAAAACTGGCACACTCGGGCAAGTGCTTCATGTTAAAGCCAGGTTTTAGTCACTAAACCTTCATGAGGGCACATTTTCGATGAATGCTTATAATGACATCAGATATGCGCTACACATGGCTGTAGTTAGCAGCTGTATGATCCCCCAGTTGAGAACAAAGTGTGCCAACGATTACAACATATCGGGGCTGTCCCGAATACTATTCTTGGGGCTTTCGAAACTTCTGTGAAGATTTCCTGGGGGTGGGGGGACAACACAGGCTCTCCAAACTGGCGTCATTATATGCATATTTACTTCGCTTTTATTATAGTTATGAGCCGAATGAGAGGTGACGACAGCAGGGGAGACATCGGTCACTGTCTTTTGTGTGTGCGTGTGTGTGTGGGCTGAGACTACACACTGGAGTCCCAACTGCTCCGTTCTGACACCAACCCAAAGTGTCAGTATTTGACAATCTGGGGATGAGACTCAACAATCAACGATCTTTCTCCAGAAATGTACATTTCGTTGCTTTGACCATCGCAGATGAGCTCAACTTCTCACTCTCTCACATCTCCTTCCTTCAAATACTGATTTGGACATTGATAAACATAATGGTAGAAACGCCTAAGCTTTGAAGCATTTGGGTCAGCCCTACAGCATATCACAAAAAAACAAACTGAGAATAAATCACTGAAGAAAGCCAAAATAAGAGAAATAAGCCTCTGAAGTAATGAAGGGGAACTAGATACTCCACAAACATCTGAGAAGTTAATTTCTTTGCTTCATCATTACTTCGTTTCATTGGAACTCAAGGCCCCGACCCGCCAAACTGACATCAAAAGAACTAGCTGTGTTGAACGCCAACGTCTCCCGCGACTCGGCCAAAAAACTGCACCCAAACGCGCCACAAAGACTATAGCTGAAGGCTGGTAGGCTTGTACATTCTGCGCATGCCCGCAAGGAAATATTATACACAAACTGTTGTTGTGACTGAGCAGCAGCACTCTAACCACTTCTTATCAGGAATATGTCGGATAAAAGGCTGGCACTGACAAAGAGGCGGAGGAGAAAAATAAGGCGAAGCCGTGCTAAATGGGTGAAATCATGGATACTACAGCGACGGGCCCGAGGGGCTTTCCCTTCCTTTTTTACGTTTCTCTTTTCATGCACTGATTCGCTTGCCTGAACAGCAAATCAGAGTGATTTCTGTCACCAACCAGCCATTGCTGATTTTACTGTACATGTGCAACTTGCCAAGATGCTGCCGACACTGGGTGCTCAGATGTCACTGACGGTCCTGACAATGCCTGGAGAGCCAACGTCGACCTGGTGCGTCAGGGCCTTTCTTCCAAGTCCTTTTTTTGATGTTTTTAGCCTTCTTATTACGTTGCAAGTTTGCCGGTCATCAAAAAATGTAAATTCCGTGGGAATGTAAAAATTAGCTGCTGTGATATGAAAGATACAGTAATGGTTGAGCTTGAATGAATCTCTTTTGGAATCTTCAAAAAGAAAATTAAGTAGTAAAAGTCTTCAATGTACAATAACATCAAAGGCAGTGAAACAAGATACTTCATACATAGGAGCCACTGTGAGATTACAAAAGAGTGCCCACAGCTACGTGGAATGAAAGTGACTCCACATGTGGTATTTTAAATGGAGGCTGTGAAACTGAAACTTCTACCCGTCCGACCCAGAAAAGGGCATTTGGGTTTCGGACGATTGAAAACCCGGAGCTCCTCAGAGAGCTCGATCAACGCAGTATCGATCAAACAATCTTGCTAAGTGCTGCTTATAACGAGAACCGACCGCTCTTTAAAAGCTCTCCATACGGAAACGCCTCTGTTTGCATGTACATGCCACACTGCTGCGGCCTGATGTGCGCTGGAACGGATCCACCTCTGGGGAACGCCTCACCCTTTATCTCTTTCCCTCTCTTGCTTTCATAACAAGAGAGAGGTAAGGAGTGAAACAAGGGGAGGGGAGTGACAGAGAGAGACACGCAAAGGGGAAAAGCAGGAAGAGATAAGAAGGCAGCGGAGGGGACAAAAGAAATATGAGGGCAATATGCAGAGTGAGTGGCACCGATGACGGCCACTGCATTCATCAACAATCGTTTTGGTCAGCACGGGAGTGAGGCGAAAGAATTAGGATATTGAATTTTCACCTTAATTAGGGAGAATGCTATGTCCTTTGTGATCAACCAAGCAGAAACATTTAATTACAAAACCAATTACGAGGTGGTGAATGTGTCACATCTGACACAACCAGCCCCCAAGCAGAACAGGACATATTCGGGGGGTGAAGTGGAGGAGAGAAAGAGTAGAGGAAGAGGAGGAGGGAGGCACACGGAGAATGACTGCTGGAAAGATCTGTTTGTTGACATTTCCTTTTTTTTTTTAATTGCGTCCGTGTGTGTATGTGTGTGTGGGAGAGGGAAACAAAGAGGGGGTAGATAAAAAAAGACACTCGGATTCATGAATATGTACGAACATACTGTACATATAAAGTACACGAGGGTTGATAATCCCACCTAAGACCCGTCGTGTTGTGCGCATTCATGCAAAAAGATGGTTCTTTTGTTAAATAGTCAGTCGGCTCAACCTCCAACGTAATGAGCGAAGCAGCAACAGGCAGCAACAGGCAGCAACGAAAAAAACAACAACAACCCCTCCAAGCAATCGAACACATTTCAACACACAAGCCCTGCAGTAAACATCGCAGCTACACAATACAGCGCTGTATTATTGATACTGCAATATAACATTCACATCAGGACATCAAGATATACCTTAAATAGAGTCTCTTTCCGGGTCTCAAAGGCTGCGTTAAATCTAAGTTACGCCATTTTCTTAACTTATTCCAGTGTTTTTGTAAAAGAAAAAAAAAACAAAAAAAAAAACGATGATGCAATACTTCACAATCAGATACGAAGAGAGAGAAAAAGGGTTGTGCACACTAAGATCCACTTCAGGGATGAATGATTAAGCCAATTTTCCACGAGCTAAATCGACACAAGGGAATCCCAGATGTTACGATGACATCTAATAGAGCACACCTGTGTTTTGACATGCAAGTTCACACGGGATGTGGGGTTCTGCTAGTCCTACGTCCCATGATGTTATATCTCAGTGAAATGAACATTATTCCACTTGTGCGGTCACATTACAAATTATTTGGAAAAGCTTTCCCCAAAGTAGAAACAGACAACAAACAGGCCCACCACCACTAGTGTTTCCAAGTGGTATTGTTGTTGGGGCTGCCGTCGTAAAGATAACTGGACCCTGTTCGTCTTTACTAAACATGAGGTGTAGTAAAGTAGTAGATAGCAATCTTCAATTATTGTACTGATAGTGTGGTATTTGTTTAAATATATCATAAAGTTAGGGTTTCACATTAACACCCACCAATCAAATGTGGGTTTTTATCTTCAAATGGTCTTTCAATTACATTTCCATAATGTTTACGATGCTGCTGGGGCACCATGACACCCTTTGACCATGAGCTGTGCGAAAAACTAATGTTTCGACTCGTGGCTCCCTATTATTTTGATTCATGCACACACACAAGGACACGAGTACGCGGGTGATATTATGCCATACAGCCCCTTTACAATGTTGTATTTTTGTTGACACTGTTTTAGAGAAGTGTTTGAAAAAAGAAAATACTCCACCATCATTTTCAAGGCTATAGTCTGTTATGTGGAATCGTAGCACAGGATAACATTATATTTCCTGATATGTGTATTTTCAATTTGTCACACTTATTCAGAAAATAAAATGCTCTCTTAATCACATTTTTGCAGAGAACACTAACCGCAGCGACTTTATAAATATGCACCACCTTTTTAAGAAATCAATATTGGTTGCACTAGTTGTCTCTCTTTATGTGCGTCTTTAAGTGTGTGTGTGTGTGTGTGTGTGTGTGTGTGTGTGTGTGTGTGTGTGTGTGTGTGTATGCATATGAACACACTAGCACATCCATTCATATGCGCCTGAGCCCTGAGAGCTGACTGAGAGGACCTGGCAGCGTTCTTATCTTCCTCACATTGCCGTGTGACTCACGGTCTTACCAGGCAGCAGCATAGTCATTAGGGGCTAGAAGACCTTTCATATCTCTGTCAGCCCCACAGCTCTCCTCAGGGCCAGCCAACAGGGACCCACACACTCCCTCATCCTCCTCCTCTCCTCTCCTCTCCTCTCCTCTCCTCTCCTCTCCTCTCCTCCTCCTCTCTCCTCTCCTCTCCTCACCCCTCCGCCTTGCTTTCTTGTCGCCGGCCCCCTCTATTCTCCATTGTGTTTCTGTCTGGCGCTGTCTCACACAGATTTCATGTCAGGTGTTCTCTTACTGTGTTAAATAAGTCATTTTTTTCCTGTGCCTGGAGGGGACAGAGCCCATGTTCCCACAACCGTCACCACTGCACACACACACACACACACACACACAGACACATGCACACTGAATAGGGCTGTTTATGTGTGGCAGTCAGACAGCCGCTAGGGATGTGTGTGTTGGAGATATGAGGGGGGCATTCAGGCGTGGGCTGCTGGTGGCCGCCTGGATGTTTCTTCCTGACCGCCTCGGTTTTTCCCAACGCCCACCTGCATTTTCTGAGGGCACAAACCACATTCCTAACTCATGACGGTGGAACAAGCGGTGTATAGGTAGGAGGAGCTCTGTTCATCTGATCGATGTGTGCACGCGCGTGTGTAGGTAACGGGTTTCATGAGCAGGGACAATGAGATAAAATGCGGTCGAACACCCCCCCCTTTCTTCTACTTGAGGCTGTGCCAGCAGACACGAAGAGTCAGGTGACCGACGCGATGAAACTAAAGCTCCAGGCAGACAGGTAAAACATGTGCAACGATAATGTGTGCAAGACGGAGAGATAGCCAAAAGACAAAAGCTCTCAGTGGCGAGACTTGGTTTCATAATTCACTCACTGTGCAGTCTTTGCACATAATCTCCAATTGTCGGGGGAATCACTCAGATTTTACGCTCCCGTGCATCTAAAACTTGTTGCGATTCAGGCTGAGAAACAACTCAGGAAAATGCTTCTCGTAAAGGAAGGTGATTAAATGTAAATGAGATGCTGAAATCATTTTTTAAAAATCCAATCAATGTGGAGACACTTTGTGCTACAAACAGTATTTTTTCAAATCTGTCTTTCGGACAGAGTTTTGTGTGGTTAATTCTCTGATCTGAAGTTGATGTTTTTAAGCACAGACCCGATGATGCTCTTCAAAGTAGCTCTGATTTAACAGACTGAAATCCACAATGGAGCAAATAACTAGGCCTATTAAAAGTGACAACCTAAAGACAATTATCACTCAACTCCACAACTCTGGAGGCATCTTTCGTCGTATTGTAGCGAATTTTGCTAATTGTTTTCACAGCAGCAAAGGGGCACCCTTCAATGCACTTCTGGTAGATAAAACACGATAACGTGCCCTCTCGTCACCATAAATACATCACGACTTTCTGTGTTCAACATCTTGTTGAGCTGACCTCTATAAAATCAATTCATGCAGGTTTAATGTGCTTTATTTCACACTATTATTAGAGAGCCAGCTAGAAAGAAAATAAGTTACTATGGAGATACAGAAACTTCATCTTACCTCATGCTTGCCCTTCATCCTGCAGATCCTGATGTCGTTCTTATTCGACTCCCATGTTCTTTTCTATAAATACAAAAAAAAAGAAACACATTTTCACGGCCGGTTAGCTGCATTTGCATTTCTCTGCACCAGGAAACAACATTTTCCAGCCAAATGGCTAGTAATACATCCACTTAAAGGTTGCCAGTGCTATCGCTGTCCGTCCAGAAGGTGCTCACCTTGCTGTAGAACATCTCGTCTCCTGCGACGATGTCCAACTCCACACGGAAAAGGTCATCCCTTTGAGAGAGAGAGAAAGGGAGAGACAGAGTGAGCGTGGCAGTCGGCCAACACAGCACTATCCACGGCATAAGGTAAGGCCAGATACCACACTAAGGAAACCATGAACACCAGTCCAGCAGCAGAAGTACAGCTCAGATATTACTGTAAGCTTAGGGCACAGCAGGTCGATGCAGATTCTCTTTTGGATGAAATCCAGGCCCGGACTTAACACAAACTCCACTATGAATATTTCCTCCCTGTATTGAATCTGTACGGTTTAACTACTAAATAATTCTGTGCATACAGCTTTGCAAAGCATACATATTAGAGACATCTATTTGTTTAAAGTTGATCAGACCCTCAGAGATTAGGGAACAGCTTCACAATGTCTTCCATTTCTCCCAATATACATGAGAAATGGGACCCGGCTACATAATGATGTCTCATATTTCCCCTTCCCCTTTTGCCTCCGCTCATTAAACTTGACTTGCTGCATTGAATTTGCTCCCAGGCCCTCGAATTCATCTTATCAGTCTTATTCAAAAGCCTGAAATTGAATTAATGGATGATTTAATCAAGCCGTTCCACTGATACACTCTCACATTCTGCCTACACGTGCTCTGACGCCATGCATGTATGCATGATATCCCAAACACTGCTTTGTCCACACTCTTAATCCTCTGATAATTCTGCAGTAACCTTGGATGTTCCTGCGAAAATGCCAACTAAATGAGAGTTGGGCTCAGGAGCTGGGAGCTGACGTTTGCATATTGATCAAGGCCTCGGGATCTGCTGGGATGTAGCTGAAGCTCGGGCTTCATCTAAGTACAGGGGCCCAGCTCTGAAAGGGCTAATCTGTAAATCTGCCATAGCCGTGTTATTGCAGCACTATCGATCCCATCTCTGATCTGGCTCTGCCTCCCATCTGTGCTGCATGTTCTCTTGGTTTCTCCTTTTTCCTCTGACAGAGGGAGGGGCCGTCGCCTGCCAACAAGCTCCTGCTGCCTCTGTGAGCGTCTACACCACCTGAGTGTGTGTATCAATGTTTATTTGCATCTGTTTTTCTTTTTCTGAGAGGGCTGTGCCTGATGAGAGCAAAGGTAGGCCATCAGGTTGCTCCTCTTTTCCTGAATAATTCATCCTCACTTCCCGCCGCTGCGTTAAAAGATTCCCCACTCTGACTCAACCCTCTCGCAGAACGGGACGACGACTAAGTGGCGCAGAAGTGCGAAATCACCCAACACTCGCTCGCTGCGTCCCTGCTTAACAGGTCAGAGTCTAAGCGTTCTTCAAACAGTGGAGTGGGCCAGAGTGTGAGGCGTAATCTCATCCAGGCTGCTTCAGCGTTGTCTCAGCATTAACATAATGAATATAGCACCAGGCCTCCTAGTCAGAGTGGCTGGCAGCCAGCACTGTTGACTCTGATAGTGCAGAGGAGGGGGAATTATTTATGCCGCTGCCTTTCCTTCTCTCTCCATCTCCTCTGCTGCCTTCCAGGTTGTTTGAATGATGCAAAGCCTGTGGCCTGTATGTTTTTCTTTGTTCATACGTGTGTTAGTGGATTTAATGCGCGCTACATTTGGTGGAAGGTTACGATTCAGAGCACCAACTTGTGTGAACAGTGTAAAGATTTCATTATCCTTTATGTTGCAGGATGTGCGCGCAGCCTTGAACAGGCTCAACTCTTTTTATTTGGTCGCAACTTTGTAAAAGCTGCTCCTACACCCAACAAATAGAAAGTCTCGGGTTCCCTGCTCTTCGCATAGCCTCGTGTGTGGATATGTGTGGAGGATTTACGTGTGCCTGAGCTGTTATTTTGTAAACTCCTCCGACCCCCTTCTTGTGACCTGGCTAATGCAAAGTCAACAAAGAATCAAGAGAAGCCGTCAACATTTCCTGTGTTTCCAGACCCGACCGGCTCGTGAACTTTCTCCTCTTGCCCCGCCAAAACAACCGCAGACTCAAGGTCAAGATGTCTTAATCCACGAGTTCTCCTATTTTTTCATTTCAGTTCCTCTACCCTTTTTCTTCCCTGCTAGCAGCTGTACCGTGGTTTATTGTGAGCAGCGCTGAGCCCCTGTGAGCTGCTCCGCTGGATGAAACTGGGAAGGAAAAATTTGGAGCTGACCACCGTACTTTACGTTACCCTGACAAATATGTACCATGTGAATATGTCTGCAAATATGTAACCGAGTAAGTAGCTGTGTCCTGGTTGGACGTGACTAAATTCTAAGAAGCAAATATGCAGCGTTCTACAGACTTAAAAGTGGGCGTAGTGTAATCCTGCACTTCTCACTTAATGCGCCGAGAGAGCAACGTTTTGTTCAAAGACCTGCTTCAGGCATTAAAACTCTCAGTGCTTAAAAACAACTGTATATTTTAGCCAGAGGCTGCGAGAACCAATCAAAAAGAGACTTAAATCACAAACACCATGGACAACAACTAACTTAATAATTGATAATACACATAAAATTAGACACGAGTGTTTAAAAATGAAAAAAAACAACCTGAAATTAGAAAACCTTACAGGCCAAGTCAGCTACTATTTTCAACAAAAGAAGTTTGATTAGGAAATGACATTTGCAGTTATTTATGAAGTAAATGTAAAGAAAATACTGTTGTTATGATTTCACGTGTGTCTGTTTGTTGGTTGGTTTCATCAGCAGGTTTACACAATTGCGATTGGCAATTTTGCGACTTGCTGACTGTGCAGCCACACAGTTAACTCAAGCCTTGCACTAAGTCACGTCAGTTTTCGCTATGTGACGCAAACATAAAGGAACAGATATGTGACAAACAGCTTTTGTTTCGTTGTCATACGTTGTTGTACTTGCAGTTTACTTGTAAGAATTTGTCGTAGGTCTGAAATGGTCTAATCATTTACCCGCGTCAGCTCTTTTATGACATCTTATCGGCTTATTTAGTATATTTTGATGCATTTTTAGTTACATTTTGGAAATCCACCTGTGACTCCTGATGCCTGCCAGCTCGGCTCCTCACGTTGACCAAATGCCAAATGCTTCATGGATCAATCAGAAGAAAAAAATAGTAGAGTGACTGTTAATGAATCATTAGCTGCAGTCCAAAATTTAAAACAGCAGCTTTCCAATAGTGCAGTTTAAATTTCATCATTAGCATTTGGTTAATTGGCAAAGTGCATTAAAGTGTTGCACGCTGACTGCCAAACGGTATCCTGAGAGGATTAGTCCTGAGTGTACACTTTATAGTACTACTATACAGTGGTGTCTATATCGTGTGTCCATGTGGGTGTCTTCACCTGTGTGTTTGTGTCCTCGTCTGCATGCTAAACTTTCCCTGCTAGACGCTCTACAACCGAGCAGCCTGCCAGCTTTAACTCCCAAGCTCCCGGTCTTTGCCACGACAGAGCGTCTCCCCGTCCGTCTGCCATGAGGCATTCGACCTCGCCGTGACCGTCTTGTGACCCACGGTGACCTCTGAGGTCGCTGTCTGTAGGCTAATAAACTGAGTCACCTCTGAACCTGGCAGTCGGTCAACACACTTTCCCTTTTCTACAGAATGTAAACACACAAGCCGACCCAGACGGCAAAAAACCTCTTCTGCTTTATGACAATTGGAACAGTTAATAAGGAGTTGGCTTTGTTCCTTCGGTCATCCTGTCGATAGGTAAACACTTGCCATTTTGGTTTGTATTTGTGTGGATTAGACCTTTGGATGTGACTGAGGGCTGAAGACCACAGGACCACAGCTGCTCATCTTGACAGCAATGAAATGGGGCTTAACACAGCGAGGCGCTTTACTCCACCTGTCACCAGCCAAACACATAGTTTACTTTCATTTACTGAGGACGGGAAGAGGACAGGGAGAGGTAGCTGTTCTCAGCAGGTGCTCGGGGCAGGGATTTAGCAGTGCTTGCAGTCTGAGGAGCAGCTATGCTAATGGTGACAGGATTTTGGGGATGAGTGAGGCGTCTTATCAGGCCGTGCACTCTGTAGAAGCTTTTGGCAGCCGTACCTGCCACCACACAGGTACTTATTTATACTTTAAACATTTAAAAACTCAGCCTCCCTGCTGGGCTGTCTGGGGCTCACACAAGCATTTGCACATGGGTCTGTTTAGACTGATCATTCTCTGTCAGTAAGCTGCAAACACTAATAGCCTCTTACAAAAACATATATATATAAATAAAATCTTAAACACTTTTTCTCCGAATCTCCCATGATGCCATCAACCCTCCGCGCCTCTCCCGTCTCTCTGCCTGTCATTCTAGTATTTCATTATCATCCGGCTGGCTGATACATTCATCTCAGGTTACCTCTGCTATTCTGTAAGAATTTCTGAAGCTGTAAATTGAAATTAATGTCTCTCAGAGGCTTCGTGGCTCTGGTTATACTTAAAGCAGAGCAGCAGACTGCAGCAGCCATACAGTAGTTGTCTGTGGGCAGTTTTATCCGACTGTGTGCTTATAGACCCTCGCTGCGCAGACAGAATGGCTGGAACCATGTTACATAGTTTTGATATATTTACTATCAGCTCTCAGTAGTGAGGTTAGACCAGCTGGAGGCCGGGGATTGGGTCATTTCCTGGACCACAGTGGCGTCTCTCATTGGAAACCACTTCAATCTTCCTTCAGGCTGCCACTACTGCAAATAACTAGCGCCACATGTGGAAACTGTGTGTCTTGTGTTTTCTTTCTGTCCTTCTTTTTTTTTTTCTTCTAGTGTTTCAAGCTAAGTTATTTTTTGGACAACTTGGGCAGTAAATCTTGACGTGAATGTTTTTTGTTAGCTCAGTCTGTTTCAGGTCGGCTCCTGAATGGCTCGAGGGGGAGCAGCAGATGTAGCTGGGCAGTCTAAACCCGGTGAAGCTGAGCGGGCCGTCCTCGTCTGGCCCTCCTGACCATGAGAGCCGCCGTCTGTCCACAATCAGCGCATTCACAAGACTGACAGACATGAGGGGACCAGCATCATATGAGGAAAATAGAAAACATTTGCCCTGCCAAATATCTGGCTTCAAATGAAGCTACTGTGGCAGATTTATTCGAGAAATCTCGTCTCTGCAGGGATCTAACTACAGTTAGCACAAGCTGGGGATTAGAACCTTTAAATATCTTAGTTGTAGCAGTTTAATTATGAAAGAAGAGGGTTTTAATCTTTTAATGATGTAATGTTTGTTAAAGCACCAGTATTTAAAATGTTTGGATTTTGCAGAGACATCATTTCACGTAAAATTAGTTGACTCTCTCACAGGAGCAAAGTAAATCTGCTAACTGGGACATGTGAGAGTCCAAACCAGAGGAAGCTATGGTAGCTAAGTAATGTTGTTATATAACTCTACTCTGTCAAAGTATAACTGCTTCGTTGAAGAGGTGATTTCTATAGATGGTTTGCCGCTTTCTGGTGTAACCGAGGCTTCACCCTAGATTTACTTCCCATTTGTTGTGTGCACAGCAAGAAGTGAATGCAGTGATATACTCAAATCTGTGGATGTTTTTTTGGCTATAAACTGGACACAGGGTCATAGTATAGGCGTACTCAAGCCCCAGCACGCAGGTACAGCTACAGCTCAGAATCTGACGACGCATAGTGGTAGAAACTTGTCAATGACGTGCTCTAAAAACATTCCCTCTTTTTTCCCTAAATGCGACAATAATTTACAAAATGAACATCATCTTGCCTTGAAGAGTGATTGTGTCTGTAAACTTCTTAATAGACTGTTCAATGAGATAAGAAATCATGTAAGAAGTAGGGACATTTTCTCATAAGCTTACATACAATCAGACTTCTTTTCTGAAACCAGTCAGACACTTCCGCATTTGCTTCACTTCTCAGACCCGGCAGCTCCGTCCATATTTTGTTAAATCCCGCCTTAATCCAGAAATTCATCAAGGAACATGTTCTGCGCTTCTCTATAACAGCACTGGCGGTAAGTTCTGTTAGTAAATGTAGGTTTGAGGCTCAGACACTGTTACTCCTAAAATAATGTCCAATGTTGCTTGGCAACAAATGTAGTGATAACCGACGATCCAACTGATATTAAAGCTTAAAAATGGCTCTGACAGAGCTATATCTGTGTCTGTATATGATGCAAGCAAACAAAGACATTTCATAGGTCCCAGATGTCTTAAAGCATATTCTAACTGGAGATAAAGACAAACATGAATAGCTTCTACTATTAGCTCGCAATACTATAAACTCTACTGCTACTACTTTCAGCTCATCCGCGTGTTTGAGTGCTGTACCTGGCGCCGATGTAAAGGGTCCGATTGACTTGGAGGATCCTCTGGATGTGCAGAGGCTCTTGTCTCAGCCACGTTCGGTGGGGACGGCCCAGGAACACCGGGTGTCTTCTCACCACTGTCAGTGAAACGGGAGACAGAAAACACACAGTGGCTCATCCCACAAGTGACATCCGTCTTTGACTAAAGTACATGAAAGTGGTTTTGCGTTAGTTTGTTTTGACAGTTCGAAAGTAGTACCAAGTATCCGAGGTGATGCAGAGGCAATGTTCGAGGCCTGCTTTTGAAAACAGCCGCGGTGTGCACACAGAGACGCGGGGCAGAGCGAGAGCTGAACTACAGGAGACGAATATTCTTCTGAAAATAAAGGAGGTGTGAACTATGACTATGTGTGTCAATGTTTTTTCATGTCCCGTCAACTTATTTAGATAATTTCCGAAAAAGAATGACACACAGAGACAGGTGACATTTTAAAAACATCAAAAAAAGGGTAAAAAGAAAATGTTCAAAGTGTGTCAGAGGAGGAGGAAGAGTTCTGTACATCAAGAAAGGGAAACCTTCAGGGAGAGGAAGATAAAAGTGGAGCATGTCTTGTGCACAGAGAGACAATTAAAGTGAGGAGAGAATCAGGAATCAAAAGTTCCATCGAAATCAGATGGATCGCTACGAAGAACCGGTTTGTCAGTCTGTCTTTGACCTTGACTTTAATGATCGAGAGAGTTGCCGTCTGCCATCCTTTGATCCTCTCTCTGCTCCTCCGTCATTACTTCTTCATATCCCACCCTATAGTCAGCTCATCTGTTCTTCTTCACCTTTATATTTTCATTTCTCATTTGTGTCCTGTGATTTATTTCCTATTGTATTCGTGTCACTCCACTGTGGGCACCCACTGTGAATCATTCTACCTCTGTCCACCTCCACGCTTCCCTCTATTTGTCTCGTCTATCTCTCCAGATGAACCTGCATCTTCCACAATGCTTTCTACCTGTTGTAAACCTCGGCTGCTGCGTCCGAGGCAGCCGCTACCGATGTGGCTCTCAGTATCCTGACAAGCTCTATACTCCGCTGTTTTGGTATTGATAGGCTGAGAAGGGTCTGGACTCAGCTGGGAAACCATCAATCAATATTATTGAACTGCAATCAATCAAGGTCTGGTCTGAGCTGGAGACTGTCAGGCTGATATGGAGACTCGAAGTCTGAGTGTGTAAGAAGCTGCCTCTCTTGAGGGTCTAAGTGTGTGTGTGTGTGGGAAAGTCATGAATCCGAGAGCCCCCCGTCCTTCACTCTGCGACCTCACACCTCCTGACCTGGACACCACTCAACACCCTACGTGTCTGACCGCAACGGGACACACTTTGACCCCCCCCACCCCCCCCCCCCACCCCTCACAATTCAACCCTCACACCTCACGCATGACGACTTGGGAGAGAGGCATGCAAGGGGCGTAGGCGGCTCGGAGGCGAGAAAAGTCAGGAGGTCAGTACCTTCGGTGGGAATGAAGTTGAGGGGCCCCGGCTCCTCTGGGAACGCCGAGCTGGCCGTTCGGAGCAGGCAACACAGCAGGAAGAAGGAAGGAGGGGCCATGGTCGTCATAGCAACACGACGGCGGACTCTGTGGAAATTTTTAGAAAAACAAAAGAGAGGAGAGAAAAAGGGAGTGAGTGGTTGTTGCTAAATGAGGCAGAGGAACGAGACACACAACACGTACGCAGACAGAAACATTCACTCGCTCGGCCTCCGACTGACTGACTGACTTTTTCTTGACTGAACTCTATCTTTGTAGTTCCACAGCAACTCTGTCGCATCGCCCTGATGCGAGGGGAGATAAAATGGCTTGCTCGGGAGTGAGAGATTAAGTCATCCACTCAGGGGGAAGTGTCCGGTCAACTCTGATTGCGGCCAGATCATTGCGTGGCACACCATGGCCACATCAAACAAACTCCTCACTTATGATGCATTTGAGAGTAATGAGAAGGAGGCAAAGGGGCAACATCTCGGGCAAGACAGAGGGCAATGTACAGCCTACAGATGAATGGAAAATATGCCTCAACATTGCTCCAGACATCAAACATTATCCATCATTAGACAGACAGAGAGAGGGAGAAAAGTGGTGGTTTGCTAAATTAAATGCTCGCCAGCGATGGAAATCACTTCTCCGTCGGCGGAGCTAAATAGTGGGTATTTTTCATCAGAGGCATATGCAGGTCTCGGATGTGATTCATGTGGAAATACAAATGATACCCAAATTAAGTTACCCTCCGCGATCCATCTAGGAAAATGCACCGAGCCTGAAATGCACTCCGCCTGGCAGGACACAAGACCGACAGAATTGCTATTGATGTTGGCCGCAAACCTCAGACTGGCCGCTAACTCCGCGTGCTGTTACTGCAATTTAGCAGTTTCGATATGTGAGTGGTAGAATCCGACATGTATCTGACAGGCGTTTTGTGTTCGTCAAGTTGTTATTATCTTGAGCTCCGACTGATCTGTAATCACGTATCAAATTTTCCCTCTCCACGTGGACCTGGCACGGAGTTGTGTTTTCCTTAAAATGTTCACGAACACACCGCAATTTGCCCCGCAACTCCACTTTCAGCTTGTCATCTTAATGCTGGATGCGACAGCGAGTAATTTGTTTTGAAAATCCGGCGGAGAGGCCTTCCATCACCACCGTGGCACACACAGAACGTGTCATGCAACATCTGAAATTTGAATACTCAAGGTTGTATTTCTTTATGCAAAAACCTCCACGGCTTTTTACTGTGGTCGCAAATGAACAATGTGTCAGACAATGCAAAAACAAAACACTTGGCTGAACGTACGCTATTCACGATGCACTCCTTCTGCCCGTGTCGGTTGTTATCGCTCTAACACTCTCTTCATGTCTTCTTCGGTTCACTTCAAGTCAACTGAACTGGGTTGCGGGAGCTTTAATAGCCAAGGTTACATTTCTTGAGACTCTAAATTGATTGAATTACATACACTAAAACCAAAAGCGTGTGGACACCCTAACATTATATGAATATGTTAAAGCCGAACTTCTCTGCTGCTGTGACAGCCTATGCTTTCTGGAAAGGCTTTCCACAAGATCTTGGAACCGGGCTGTAGGGATTAGTTCCCATATGGGCCACAAGAACATGACTGAGTTTGATCAGCGATGTTGATTGCTCTAGTTCATACAAGAGCTGTTGAAGGGGCTCTGAGCGGGCCAACAAAGGTCTTCATTGATGTTAACACAAAGTGAGTAAGAACAATATTGTGTAATATATCATTCTATGTTGGGGCAACATTAGGTGAAGTTATCTTCACTGAACAGTAGGCACTGCAACTAATTTTATTGGGTGTGATAAATTAAAACAAAAGATGCTAGAAAAGAATGTTTTAGTCTGGCTGTGATGTCAGTTTATACACCTGCACCCGCTGGGTGAACGCGCTAAAAGAGCGTTGTTAAAAATCCAGTGGTAGGGGATATGGTACCACCTAGTGAAGGCTCTCAGTCGGAAGCACAGCCTCTGATTGGACGACAGACACAGCCCAAGGCATCATGGAACAGCCGGTGTGCAGCTAACAGCCATGCTAACAACAACAAAAACAGTTGTCGACACAGAAAAGAATTGATAAATAATTACAAAGGACGGTTAGCGTTTGACTTATGACTGCAGATTTATTTTAGAAAGTCTCATAAAAGACACTGCGATTCAAGAACAGATCACAGAGCAGCTGAGAGGGATTGGATCGCACCAGAGGCCTCATTAGATTGACGATTCGGACCAAAAGTGTAGCTCTAACCTGCAGCTTTCCAGAGACATTTAGTCCGCCATAAATTGCATGTTTCGATGTCTTATATGACAGAATGTCGACGGTGAGGTCAGGTGGTAACACGTTTGCTTAGTTAATTTTTGGGACTATAAATTTTAATCATGCGTAATCTGTGTGAACTAAGGTTTGATCTCGCAGTCTAAGGTTTGTTTTATGTAGTCCAGCTTTAAGATAAGGAGCCTTTTGCCACACTGTGGAAATTCATAAGGAACACAGTAAAGCATTGTAATTAGATACGATAATTAATAGGTTTATCTTAATTTTAATTAAAAATGAAGGAAAGTACACAATCAAGTTCAATGGAAAATAAAAACAAGGAATAAAGTGCAGCAAATGAGAATACTGGCACACTGTATGTACTCAATGTAGTTATATGCAAACAGTTTTTCCTCTTTTAAGTCTTCTCTCTCTCTCTCTTACTCGCTCTCTTCCCCGAAGTGTACAAACAGCCATTGTGCAGGCCATCTCTTTAATGGAGTCTCAGACATAACCTTATCAGGACACATAATCTTTATGGGACATTTCTCAAATTCCCTGCTCTGACATCAGAATAAAAAGTGGGAGGCATGCTAATTACTCAACACCCACAAGTCAAATTACCCGAGGTGAAGGGGAAAGAGTCACCGGGAGAAGAAAGGGGGTTGCGGGGTAAAGAGAGGGGGGGATTGTGTGTGAGATACGTGGACGGCGTTAAGAGAGAGGGCGAGAAGATGAGAAGTCAGGAAGTCAGTATATCCTATCAGAGATTCTATTGTTTCTGCTATTAATAATGTATGAATAAATGTCAGGCGGTACGCATTCGATTAGTATAATTAGACACCCAGGGCTATACAATTTCATGGGACAGCAGAATAAGTAGATACAAGCACACAAGTATAAAAGCTGGTATGTGTGTGTGTGTGTGTGGTTGTGAGCATCACTGTAATTATGACAAATGGCTGCAGCCGAGTCCATTCAGAGGCCTCGCTGCATGGCACAAGCTGTACAGCAATACGCCATGATCACCGGACAAGAAGCACTGCAAGATGCATTAACACGTTATCGTTTGTAGGAGGCGTTAATCCGAAATATTTAACCCCAGGGTGCCATAATGCTCTGTGTTTCCAAACTGAAATGACGGTCAATGTGACTGAAGTCGCATCAAAGATGACACACTGTGCGGGCTCCCTGGATTCAAGAAACGTCAAAAAAAACCAACACTGTCAAGAGCAAATTATTGTGTCAGCTCTTTCACCGGGGGGGAACTATTGTTTCCAGTGTTGTGACAAACATATTCAAGGATTGAGCTTGATTCCAGGCACCATCCCAGCAGTCTTATTTTTGATGCCAAGTTAATACAGATGGCAAGTGACACCAGGGGAGGGAAAATGCTAACCATAGCTGATTAAGTGAAACTTCAGTGTGAGCTTTGAATTGCCCGTATCATATTTTTTTTGTGTCAGATTTTCAGCAACAGTACTTCGATTTTGGGGGTCTCAAACTATCCAGTGCTGCAGAACCTCTATTCACCTCTCTGAATGTTTCAGCTCCTGTGTCTTTCAGGCTCCCACCTGAAAGGCCTCTTCTGCTCTGAGTAGTTGTGTATCACAGGCCTAGGCAGACACCATCCATCCTGTTTCCACATGAGATCTGCTCTAATGTTGGAAACAGTGGCTAAGAGTGGTGAGGGTACAGTTGTGACATCAACAACTTTGTGGAAATCGTGACGACTCATTTTGAAGGCACCGTTTCTGAAACGGGCTGTGCGCATTGCTCCACGGATAGATTGTTTTAAAGGAGACTCATTATGTTTTATTATGTTTTTCCTTTCTTTTCAGGTTTTACATAGGTTCTTGTGCATGTTAAAGATCTTGATAGTTACAAATAGTCACACCCACAGAAGCTCCTCTCTCCCACCTCGTCAGTAGTCCATCCATCCATTGTCTGTAACCGCTTTATCCCTTTATGGGGTCGCTGGGGTTTTTGTATAAGAAAAACTGTTTATCGAGCACTAAAGCTTGTAAACCCATTCTAGCAGTAACACAAAATGAAATGAAAATGAGCAAAATGTGTCTCCTTTAATACATCCACATTATTACTATAATGGATTTTACTTCCCCAACCACTCTGACTAGTTTTTGTTTCCCTCTTAATGAAACAGGACTCCTGAACTAACCACCATGCTCCATTCGCCTCAACAGGATTTACACAGGCTTGTTAATTTGTCTGTTTCCACAGCCCCAGATCAATTTGATTGCGGGTGTTTAGGCAGGTGATTTCCTAAACAAAGCCATTACAAGATCATTTAGCTGCCGAAAAAGGTGGGAGGAGGTTGGGTGCAGAGGGTGCTGCGCCTCCCCCGGACCCCATCGACGGCCACCTCAGAGTGATCTCCACTGTGGCCGACACGCAAAACTTAGATAACAAATCATCGGCCAATCAATGGTGTCTAGTGTCTTTAATAAAGCCCTAATGAGGACTGATGCTGTTCTGATACCGAGTCACAACACAAAGTCTTAAAAGAGAAGAAGAAATGGTTTGAAGGCGGAGAAGAGATGTGAGGAAATGAACGCTGGTTATACAGGGACAGTGACCCTCTGCCGCTGAGGCTTGGATACTTTGCATGCAAATAGAACACCTCGTCGTCAAACGAAGGCGCTAATATGCTCTGAAATGCCCCTCAGTCTCTCTCCACCTTATCTGTCTCACCATCTTGTTACGCCTTGGATCCCTCTCTCGCTCGCCACCAGTCTTGTTGATGTGTACGCTCTCAGTGTGTTTTCATTACACAGCCCATGAGGTAGCTGCACTAAAAAATTGGACGGTTGAAAGAAAAAACCAAGATTATGCATGTCCTAGATATAGGGAGAATGGTAATGAAATAGTGCAGCATTAATGGGGACACTGTGGTGTTTGGGGTATTTGTGATTAAAATATTTAACAGAGGGGCTGTCAAGTATTATATAGAGGTAAAGCAATAGTCTGATATAATCCCTTTACACACTGGTCGTCCTGATTCAAAAAGCCTGCATAGAAGGAAGAATGGATTCAAACATGGTCTCTATCCTCTCAAATCCTTTTATCAGCGTTCTACAAGGCAAATTGTATTTTATGTTCACCAAAAAATGATGATGCCTGTATAGAATTTGCAGGTTTTTGAACATATTAAAGCCGAACGAATCAGTATTTTTAGATCAACAATGGATCGCATTACAACTGGTATGTGAAAGGAGACAGTCTGCACAATAAACCTACAGAGATCATGCACTTCACACTCTATAGTGAGTGTTTTACCCACTTTTTGCTCATTGTTCAGACGTTTGGCCTGCACCGTCACTGTCCTGGTTCACTCTTGCTGCTCTCACGGAACATTTAGAGGCTTAAGAGCCAGAAACAGAGCTATTATTGGACTGAGCATTTGACTTAAATTCACGAGATGTCCCAAAACGCAACTCCAAATAAATGCTAATGTTGCTCTTTGTCTGCTGGAGACAACAAGCATTCCATATCAACTTTATGTCAGTGTCGTTTTCGCAGCTTGTTGCGCTCCCAGTTTAATCAACTACACAGGTTGTTGGCATTGTGTCTGTGATTGATCGTAGTTCCACAATGATCCGTGCGGCATTTGAAATATTCTCTCAGGCATTGCTTGTCCTTGTGGAAGCTATATTGGCAGTAGAAGATGACAAAGTAGAACCAGACCATCGTCTTGATTCAATTCAATTCAGTTTCCAATAAAGCTCCGTAAAAAGAGATAATACTGGATGGGAGCCAATAACAACCTGAAGGGTTTCAAGCTCTAACAACCCCTGTTTTTTTTTAGGGAGACACACTAAAACCACCGATAGACATTGAACTTGATCCAAACACTTAATAACTTTTTAAGAGGAATTAATGTTCAAAGAAATACTACTTTGCCACAGGCGCACAGGGCTGAGCTCCGCTTTTATTGTTCTACATCGCCGAGATGACCTTCAGAGTCGGGTACATGAGACTGTGCAGGTACATGGGAAAGTATTTTAAGTAAGCAGTGGAGGATTTTATGATTGTTCCATTTTCTTTATGTGGATTTAAAGACACCCCATAGATTTCCCAGAGACCAGCCTAATTGTCATATTAGTAAGAGAGGAGAGGCTGCTTTATGGAGTGTGCGGAATCAATGACAGGTGATAGCTTGATGCCACTTGGATCTCCTTCAATCAGCAATAGCATAAGACACTGTGCGCGGCGCGGATGTGAGGAGGAAAGAATAAAAAATAAGACGTGAAAAAAAAGGCTTGGAGGCAGGATTTTAAGGCAAAGACGGGAATGAACTGAGTGGCTATAAAAAAAAAAGAAACAGAGATTGGACATTGGGGAGAGGACATGGCAGGGAAATGACAGAAATAATGCACCGCATGGAGTGATGAAGAGAAACAGAGGTGAAAGAGAGACAAGCGAGGCATTCAAACAGAGAGGGGGAGTCACACCGGACATAAAGAGAGTGAAGCCAAAGAATGTCCGGAATGGGAGAAACAGAAAGACAAAGAAACAGAAGAGAGGAAG
The DNA here is from genome assembly GCA_963678695.2 of Diplodus puntazzo. Taxonomy (NCBI): domain Eukaryota; kingdom Metazoa; phylum Chordata; class Actinopteri; order Spariformes; family Sparidae; genus Diplodus; species Diplodus puntazzo. Next base: position 12,335,852 of record OZ023163.1, on the reverse strand, counting down.
AGCGGGGAGCCAATGGTACACTTGCAATGCCAGATTTATCTCCGCAGTGAGCCAAGAGGACCTTGTGGGAAGAACCTCCTCGCTCTCTACTGGCCTGGTTTGCAGCTTATCTAAAGGGATGACATTTTTCTATTTCTCTTCATTTGCAAAAAACGGGGTCCCCCAGGGGTCAAGACTTGGAGCATTGATGTTCAGTCTGTACATGTTGCCTCTAGACGTCATAAATCATGTGCATAAAACATAACTATGCTGATGACACACAGTACATACTTATCATACAGTACACATAAGGTAGCTGTCTTTGTTCCCTGGACGCCTCAACCCTCTTATTCACTGGTTGAATGCATTAAAAATGGAAAGAACTCGATGTCCCACAACTTCCTGCAACCCATCGAAGACAAACCAAATTTTTGTTATTGCTGCTGAGCCTCCGTGGCAGGAAATGTGTTCTGATTAGCCTCATTCTCTGTGGAGGTACAGTACCGCAAAGGTCATAAATCATAAGTCCTTTACCTTCCTAACAATATGTATGGACTAAAAGGCTTCTCCACTGATGCAGGAAAAACTGCAAACAGTTTTGACAATTTGTCAAACACGCCGGAGTACTGTGTTGCAGTGATATCTACTGATGTTAGCATGCTAGCTCTAGGCCCGGACACATCTTTCTCCTGGCGGTCCAAAGCTTCTGCAACAGCAGTGCTAAGACTCCCTAAAGTAGTCCGGCAAGCTGCATGGCTAACTTAGCCAATGAGCTAATGGCAGCTAGAGTCAGAACAGAATAGAGTTAGCAGCAGTTAGCAGTTAACTCGGTAATATGTTGGCTCATCTGTGAAAAAGAGATGTATAAAGCCTTTTCTGGCTCCAACTTATTGAAAGTGTCACTGCCAATGTTGTCACATATAAAAAGCGCGTTTCATCACATCACACCTGTGACTCATCGCAGATCTCTGTGTTGGTTCCCAACAAATTCCAGACTTGATTACAGCATTTTACTTGTTGTCTATGAAGCCCTACACGTCCTCGTTTATGCCATATGCGTACATCCTTTGTCATCTGGCGCGGTCCCTCCGGTTAGTTAACAAAGCAGGTTTTTAGCTGCTGAGATACCGTGCCACATTTCATTATATTAGTTTCGACATTTGCATTGTTAAAAAGCAGACTGAGAACATTTGTTTCCCCCCGGTGCATTTGATTAGTTTTTGCCATATTTGTGTATAAAAACTGCATCTGATTGTTCCCATTGTTTGTACGTCGTATCTCCCCTACAGAAAAATATCCTTTATGAATAAAGATTCGCTTTGCTCTCCTGATTTTTCCGCTTAAATCCGCTCTGCCGATGCCAGACTCCTCTTAACCTCTCCCCGAACTCCCAGACATAGATGCGCATATACATAAGCACACGCACTATAAACTCTCCACTCAACAAAACGGCTAACACACACATCTCCTCTGGGCTTTGTGCCTTCACTTAAGCCAAATCACAGTCTTCCCCCTCTATCTCTCTCAGGCCTAATGTGAAAGCGATGTAGGAATTCCCTCCACTAGAGCGAAATGCACAGATAATTTTCTTCCCTTTTGCTTTGAGACTCGAGTGACCTCAGGTCTGTTTACTTGATATTTGCATCGCCACGAAATCTTGGAGCCTCAATAACGCCGCCACATATTTAAAGAGAGAGAGTGGAGGGAGAGCAGAGAAGGTCGAGAGAGAGAAAAAAAAAGAACGAGATGGGGGAGCGCGCAGTAAATGAAAAATGAAGAGTGACCTTTGAGCACAGAAACAATTTTCCCATGCACGGAGAAACAGCGTGGATTTATGTAGGTGGAGATATGTGCAGCATGCGCAGCCAGACAAAACACATCTATAACACTCGTCTTTCATCAGAATCCGACCATGAGAACGCGTCCTCTGTCTCTGCTACCTGACAGCGAGGACATCGGTTAGCACGGTATCTTCTTTACTCAGGACCATGTGTCTAATAGATATATAATTTCAGGGGATTTAAAGGTTGGTGCTGGAATAAGATAATCTCTGACTCCTTTCTCTCTGCAGTGCATGCGCGCCCATTAACAGGCGAGAGGTAGCCCGACTAAAGAGCGCAGGATGACAGAGCAGTAATGTAATACCTGTAATAGCTTATTGTTGATGAATGGATATCTTTGGGTATTACTGGAGCTCTCGCCGGAGTTGTGTCACTATCATTAACCTTAGCAGTCCTCAAAATTACAGCTGCCGAGACGCCAGGAGACAGAGGAGCTGTAGTCGAGACCCAGACGGCGCACAACGAAAGATTTCGCAGCGCTGCTCGACAACGCCTGCGAGAATCTGCAGGTTAATTGTAGGTCTGTGTTTCAGGAGGAAGACTCTCCAAGAAGGAGTGCTGAGACAAATCTTTTATTCTCTGTTCCCGACACATATCTTTTATTTCTCTACCCTCCATGTTACTTCTCTCATTTTCTCTAGGCTTCGGCAGTCCTCGCCAGACAGGGAGAAAAACATCAAGTCACATCACAACATTGGAGATAGTCCTGACCTTTGGCATCCCACCAGTTTACAACCGTCATTAGCAGGGCAGGGATCAGGGGGCCAAGGCCATAAATCAAACTCAAACCATCCATGTAGGGGGAACCCGGCTACACTGCAGTAGAAATAAAAAAGAAAACACGCTCCGAGACTGACAGGAGGCTAAAAGCAACTCCATCCATCATTGGCTGGAAGCTCCATAAAGCCGGTAAAGGAAAACACACAAGGCGATAATCTCCAGCACGGTTATAAATAATACAGAAACCTTGCTAATGGCAATAAAAGCTCCTGCAGCATGACAGAAACCCTCTTGATGTGATTATTCTGCTAAAATTTCCCCAAGGACATGTATTATCTTGCATAAATACTCAGGAGTACCTCAATAGGGCAATGTGTTCCCATCCAGAGACTGTTTGCCCTTTTTTGCTCGAGAATCAGGAGGAAAGGTGGATTTATTGTAATGGCAACAAGTGACTGTCAGTGGGGCCATGAGGTTGGGTGGCGGGCAGAAATAGAACATTTGGGGGGAAAGTGGAGGGCGATGAAAAATGAAAATAGAACTCCTCAGGCTGTTTTGCTTTTTCTCTGCATGATAGTACAACTACTAATGGTCTGATGAATGGTTCTGCTACTCGAAGGTTTGGAGAAAAAAACAGGAGAGGAATGCAAATGACCTGCCGATGATGAGTCATTCGCACGGAGTAAACAACAACAATAAGTGGTCCGACTGCAAAGCGGTTTTCACCTTGATATTTTTATCCCGGTTTTCAGCCTTCTTAAAATAATGAGCCCTGATTAGAAAAAAAAACTGTGATGTATTTAGTGTGAATCACCGCTATTAGGGCTGTGATACCAATATGGTGCTGTAGTGGTAAAAAAATTCTTTAAAAAAAACGAGTAGTATTTAATATTGACAGTATGGCTCATTGAGCATCACACGTACATGTCTTGTAGAAGCCCTACCCCCCTGTGATCGAACACGGTTGCTCTCCAGCCCAGTCGGCAGGATCTAATGATGGCAGTGAACTTTCCTGCAAACCACGGATATGTCCAAGGTTGACTATCTACCAGAGATGTTGTATCACATTCGCATCATGTGCTTGTTAGCCACCTTCCACATCAGGAGGTGGCAAACAGGGCTGACAAAATATTTTCGTGGCGACAACACAGGCAATTTTAAAAAGATATACATTCGCGACATCAAGAAAAACGTTCAGTTTCAACCTTTCTGTGGTTTTAACAGTAACACACTGCAACATTTTTTCTGGCGATCGGGTTGTGGCTTTCATGTCGAGGCAGAAATTTGCTTTCCTGCAGAGAGTTCGATGAAACTCTAAATACCCCTCTCACGTGTATATGCTAAATACAAACCAGGAGACAGTTAGCCTAGCACAGCATAAAAACTGGAAACAGGGGAACAGCTAGCCTGGCTCGATCCCTAAGGTAATAAAAAAAAAATAAAACCAGCCGATCAGTGTTTAAAGCCGGCTGAAAATAACAAGCTGTGGTTTTTACAGGGTGACATGGACCATCTCTTTCCCGGGAGCGCTTTCCTCTTTAGGTCTTGTCGTCACTGGGAGTTTGCCAGGCAACCAGCAGGGAAGTCAGGAAGTCTAGAAACAAACAAGCTAAAACATGTTAACGTATAAGCTTAAGTGGTGCCGGAGGGCAAATTCAATGCTGTTTCTTCCTGTTCCCAAGTCTTTATGCTTGGGTAAGCTACCCGGCTGCTCGCTGTGGCTTCATACCGCATCTAACAGAAGATAAGATATAGTTGGATATGAAAGTAGTGCAGTAGTAGCAGACCTTCTCGTATGACCCACAGGAAGAGAGCTTATGAGTATATTTCTCAAAAATCTGTAACAGCCTCAAGGAAAAAAAGCCTGGTCTCTTAAACACAACGCAAAGTGGTTGAACGAGACAATTGCGAGGTCAGATTGTACAATACAAAGATACAGTTGGATAATACGCACATAATGTGCGAAATGGTGGCTCGGATTGTGAAAAGTGATTCTTTTAAAGGGCAGAAAAGAGCCGTCAGGAGAGGCAGAAGGAACACAGAGGTCTGTATACATTTCAGACTTCACAGCAGCATCTCTGCATGCTAATGATGTTTACCTTCCTGCACAGTGCGTGCAACTCAAATAAAGCCACCGCTCGGCATCTACCATCAAGATTGGCCTATTAAATGCAAAGCTAATGCCGTGGCTATATTAGCTGTGGCAAAAACGAACATGTCGCTCGGCCGTGTCCAGATTTTTTTGTATTCATGATGGCAAATCTCGCAGGAAAATCATCTTGTCAAGCTCAACCCTGTGAACGTCCCTGTCATAAGCAGCATCTAAAAGCAATTTTCTCCCTCCCTTCTCCTAGGAGAGACAGGGAGGCGCAGTATCTCCTCCCAGCGGAAGTCCGGCAAAAGATAGAAAAGTGTATCTGCAATTTCACACAGGCGATCACTTAAGCAGGTGTGCATCCAAACATCCAGGACTCACACATGCACCTATCTCCCTTTCACCCCCTCCTCTTCCCTCACCCCAAAACCAGCCACCTGCTCGTCCACTGTGCTGCGATCAAACTCCGCCTGCATCGCTTTCAAATGCGAGTTCACACACTACAGTAAGTCTGGCGTCCCTTCCCCTGCTTCATATCTCTCCCGGCTGCTTTGAATGTCACGTCTCATGTGGCGTACGGACACACTGCCGTGTCAATCAACAGACGGTCTCCGGTTGACGACTGTGCACACAAGGCAGCTGCGGACAAAGATGTGTGCCGAGCAGCGGATCCAAACAAACAGAAACGGAAATAAACACAACACACACACACGCACGCACACACACACATACACACTATCATTGCATTGCAGGCATAACTCCCAGGCCTGGCTGTGTGCAAGTTTGATCCCTCTCACCGTGTCTGAGAGGCATGTTAATCAGCGGAGGAGGCTGCCAGCTCAGCCATATATGTCTCTATCTTTGTTGCTCTCACTCCTCCTGTCTCTGTCTCTCTGCCTCTATCCGTGCCTTTTCTCTCCAATCTGAAACACCATTTCTCCTCCTCTACCTCGTTGCGTTCATCTCCTTTTGCCTTCTCCCCCCGTTCTCGCACAAGCTGTCAACCCATCACAGCAAATCATGTCTTTCGTTTTTTGCTCCTACACTTTAATGCACCCCTCCCTCCTCGAGGTTAGACTGATGGGATTTAAGACACTAAAGACTGGATGGTTTATTTAGAAGTGCTCAGGAAAGATCTCTTACTTTTACCCTGCAGTTTGACATTTCATTGCCCTCTTCTTTCCCCCCCATCTTGCTGTCAACCCCCCCACCCTCGCCTCCGCTGCAACGAGGCTTTGGAATCTGTTTGTGCCTGCGTTAAAGTGGATTTGGTTATGGTGCCTGGATCAGGGTGGGTGGCTGTGGGATGCTGGATGAGTTTCACAGGAAGAGTTCTGAAGAACAAGCTTTGAGAGCTGAAGGGCAGAGAGACAGAAGGACGGTAAAGAGGAGAGTCTTGTGTGAGGAGAGCTATAGCGGTTAGGTGTTTACGGGTGACGTCTTCCTGAGGAGATTTCCACCCGGGCACTAAGTCATGAGGTGCGGGCAGTGGAGGGAGGCGGTCATCTCTGTGCAGACAGCGATAGCAATGGTGAGACAGACGATGAGGGAGTGGAGCAAAGAGGGGGGACAAAAAAGGGGGAATTAGAAGAGATGCCGAACACGAAGGAGTGTGGTGAGCGCACTGAGTTTAAAGAGAAGAGCACGCCCATTCAGTAGCTCCACATGTGTAGAGTGCCAGCACAAAAGATTCCTTTTAGTGTTATTAAACAATGGTGCGAGGCCAGGAGCCACAAATTAAAAGAGATGTTGCTTCCTTGACCTGAATAGACCCGGGCAGACGCTCAAAGACGACGTGTCATGGTTAACAGCTTCTTTTCTTCAATTTACCCCACCGCTCTCGGGGCTCGGCCTCCGTCCGCCGCGCCGCACTTAAAAATGAATGCATTCACGTGACACACTTCGGAGATAACATCTCAATGGGGGTGTTCTCTGCTCAGTCACCCAGTAACATCAATTCCTATTTGCATAAAAAACGGGCTCAGGCTCGAGCCTCCTCGCCCAGGATCGTGGGGATGTTCAACAATGTCATTTAGTACCTGGCATCTCGTGGAGCGGATCAAATCAATAAAAGCCATTTCCCTCGGAAGTCAATGGCCCCCACTCTGGTTGTCAAGTAAATTCAATAAAAACCAGAGAGGAAACAAGGAGCGTGGAGGAATATGTTGGTGAGCTCTCACTTATGTGACACGGGGAAGACGACGCACAGGTAAGGTATGCGGGACGCTCTCGGTATCGATCACGGCGGCTGGAGAACGATACGTGCTCAAGGATATGTGAGGTCGAAAGGCTGTTCTCTCTCGGTGTTACCTGTCAGGAAGTCAGTGGAGAGGAATGGAGCGGCTCATCTGGGCCTTTTAAATCCCACATAGCAAAAACGAGAACGACACACACAGCTCCATCAGGCCTCTCTCACATCTCCCCATTAAAGCACTGGTATAGTACACAGGGTCTTTGTGCTCCTTCCATTCCGGCAGATTGGTGGCTACAGACATTATTTGTTCTCTGAATAACAGGGTAAGTGGCTCGTCCATTGATTGGTCCATCTCCGGGCTTTTGAGCAACAGGGTATAACGCCGCCGAGCCGAACAGACAGGAGACTAACCCCCTACTGTGGTTGTTGACAGAGGCTGCCATTAAAAAACACTGAGAAGAGGACAAACAACGAGGCGGCGAGGAAAAACTGCCTGGCTTGGTTTCACCACAATTTGTCCACCAACACTCTCATCCTGCTGGAATATGCGCACAAACACTTGAGTTTTAAGTTTACTCCAAAAAAAGATGAGACACTTTAGGGAATAGTCCAATTTTTTGCACGAAAAGGAAAAATCTTCCTTTGGATACTCTTACAGAGTTGCATCCTCAATCTGTGACGTTCAGTGAGTTCCAGGAGCTGCTTTGCGATGAAGCCGTTTGCATCCGTAAAAGAATCAGCTTGGTCCACACTTTGCGGGAGCGACTCTGAACTGCCCTGAGAGAATGTAAATGTGATCCATTCAGAATGTGTAGGTGGACTCACCACAAGCTGTAGTACAGTAACAACCCCCCCCCCTCGAAAACACAATGTGGCCCCAGGATGCACTTCTTTCTGGACAACAGTGGCTACTGTCAGTGGAGAAACTGGTATCGCTGTATTCACGGACGAGTATAGAAACTCAAATCCCTGCTGTCTGACTGTGATTGACACAAATACAGTAAGAGACAGTCCTGTCAGTGTTTGTTATCGAGGAAGGAATTTAATTAAGTTTGTCTTTAATGGTTCTATCCTGCCCTCACAGGAAGTCATCTCACACTGGGAAGAAACAAAAAACCCCTGTGGGGAACTAAGTGAATGGAGCCATTTTTCTCCAAATCCATAGCTGCTCAGCATGGGAAACTTGAATGCTAGTATAATTTACTGGTAAAACTTTTGTCATTTTGCAGCTTCCTTACGGATCATCAACTAAAAAGGACGATGGATAGTGTCTGTGAATCTAGTGAATCTGGAGGCCCATTTGGCCATATTTCAAGGTAAAACAACAAACATCCCATCACCCTTTCGCTTCCGGGTTCGGCCATATGTCTCCAACTTGTGTGTTGATATTTCTAAAGTGATTTACACCTTTCCTAATCATATTGCACCAACACTTTTGTATCAAGCATTAGTGTTAGCTAGAATGCTAATCGTTTAAAAAGACCTGTGGTTTTTGCCTTTAAATATGGTCTAACATCCCTCAGGACTGTCTGTGTGATGGTACAAATGCCTGATATACACCTGATAATGGCAACAAGTAATCCACAAATTAGTTAGAACCGCATAATGTAGGCTATGGATTCATTTCCAGCTGGTCAGAGAACAGCAGGTAGCAGCAGCTGACGTTCTGTCTCGTTCCCGCCTGAACATACGCAACGAGGGTCACGACGTGACATTTAACATCTATGTTTTTATCAGGCAGATGATTTATCTGCTGTCGAACTGTTATAAAATAACTCACTCTGCCGTTAAACTCTTGATGCTTTGCCACACTGTCTGTCTGCGGCCAGTTATCTGCAGCGATATGAAAAGAAAAACCACAGAAAATAAAACTAATTACAAAGTGGCAGCTGTTCAGTTCGGAAGGATTAGTCCAAGTAAAACCTCGCACAAAGAGACTATTTTGAAAAATGAATAAGTAAAACGTAGCGTCCGATCATTGTTAACACGGTGAGAAATACCCCTAAAGATTTTGGCACGCAGGAATGTGGAGAACATGTGTTGCTCTGTTAGCGCACATGGCAATTAGAAGTGACTCAACGCTCCGGGCCTGGATTGATCCTGCAACAACAACCTGCCTGTTTATTGACAGATCTCCGGGGTTACACCGCCACACACATGCCCCGAGGCCACTTCATCGGGCCCCGGCTTTCTCTCTGTGTCTCTCGCTCTCCCATGCCCCCTGTTCTTTGTGACCATGTGAGAAACAGCGCTGTTCAATATTCCCCTCGCCAATGTCAGGCTTGGTTTGCCCATCAACAGAGAGGTTCCGGCCTCAGAGCACGGAGGCTGTTATTATTTAAGTCTAGCGCTGGCTCAACAGTCTGATTAAGGTCTACCTTACCTCTGGAGCTATGGATTTGGCTCCTTTCAAATTTAATGCGGCATCTGAATATAACTCGGCGCAAATTGCATTTCTGACACAAACAAATGGCAATAATCAAAGTGTGTTTCGAAAATCAAACATAAACTGTGCGAGAATCAAATCCAGCTGGGCCAGGAGTAGTGACATGATCAGTTTACAGCAGTTTAAGCAGATTATCCAAATTGGAAGTGAACATGCCTGAAATGTCAGTGGTTATCTCTAATTTCACAGAAAAACAGTGTTCACAAAACTAAGACAAAGACAGGAATTCCAAGCTGAATCTTAACAGTTTTAATAATCTCTTTTTGATATACGTTTGGCTAACCTGACGATTTGTCCGACCCCGCAGCAGCCAAGCCTTCTCCTTCGTAGGGCCAAACTTAAACTTAATGAAAATTAGACACCTATTGTGATTGTAATTGTATTGTTTATATGTACGATGGTACTAGGATCCCAATATCCCTTAATTGCATCACGAAAAAAAATCTGCAAAATCATTATCATAACTTTGTATTCAATATCTTCTTTTACAAACATCTGGCAGACCCAATTGAACCATACAGCAGGTCAACTCTGGGCAGCTCTGGTCTAATGGCCAAACTGTCATTTTATAGTTTCTTTTATAGCACATATAGTACTAACCGAGCAAAGTACAAATACATTGACATTTTTAAAATCGGTCTAAGTATGAGGCTGTAGAACACATTTTTCTTAACATTCAAACACCATTTTGATTATTTAGATTTGTCTGTCAATGTGTATGTTGATGATGTTCTGACAGTTTCTAATGCAAATTCTGTGTCGCCATCTTGAACAGAGGAAAAATCAGTCACTTTCTATTTGTGTCTGAACTGCAGTTTGATGCTGCTGTGATGCAATGATGGTCAGAACCGTAGTAATTACAAACAATTTACACTAAACTGAACAGTGTGCAGTGATGTCACGGTACGACTCCTAGCATACCGAATATGCATTGTAATGAGCGCTGATGAAGCAGAGATGAAGACATACGGTAGCTCTGTTCACATGCGACTCAAGTACTACTGAGCCAAACATTCTCCATCTGCAGCCAACGTGGTCGCGAAAAAAACACCAGGTATGGCCGAACAACAGCTGTCAAGCCTGAATACCGTTATCGGAAGAAGGAAAAAGAAAATGAGAGAATTGATAAGAGGTGAGGATGGGGATGGTAAAAGGGTGAAAAAAAAAGGAAGGAAGGAAGTAGAAAGCGCAAACAAAGACCGAGGGGAAAGAGAGGTAAGCTCTTAGTAAGAGAAAGAGCGCATGAATGAATTTTAGAGTCGGAGAGAGAGATGACACGGGGGAGATAAAGACGAAAAAGAGAGGGTTGGATTGGAACGGCTGGAGACAAATGGAAAGATAGTGGAAAGGCAGTCTCGCCAGCAGTGTGGTAATGCTTTGCTCTCTCGCTGAAACAGTTTGGCTCATGACAAGATAAGGACAGCCATCACAACCTGAGCCTCCATTTTTACTCATCCCGAGTGGTGACTGAACAACACCTCCTCCAACTCCTTTTTTTTTCTCCCATTGTTTGAATCACACACGCGTACACACACACACACACACACATACACAAACACAGACAGACACAAACGATTAGCCGTTACAGTGGCATTAAATGGAATTTAAAGAGCGTTGCGAAAGGACAGACACAGTTCATCAATTGAGCGCTCCTGAATTAGACTGCCGGCTTTATGAGTCTGAGGCCGTAATGGCTGCTTCATTACTCTTTCTTTTCCCCTCTCTTCTTACAGTACAGACTTCTGACCGCAGAGGAGAGAGGACCGGACTGGACTAGACTGTTTAAGGCTATATGTCAAAGCCTCTCCAAGCTTTGAAATGGCTGCCCAGTGCTAATCAGAATGAGTCATGCTGTGGGAAATCTGTCTGAGATTTTAAAAAAGAAAAAAGAGTGACGACACGGAGGCACAAGGGGATGAAGGAAGTGGTAACAGAGGTTTAAATAAGCAAACATTCTGCTATTTAATTGTTCATTAACCTCTTCACCCCTCGCTGTTTGCTCGTTCATTTCTTTCCTTTGCATTTCCTCCTCTTTATGATTCGCTCTCGCTCTTTCGCTGCTTATAGTTGGGCCACGCTGCATCCCTCAATGTCAACGGGCACTATGGCAACAAGACATGGACTCCGGCAAAATCTCATTTAATGTGGGAATCAACATGCGAGTGTGACTGTCTCTCTTTGAACACATTTATGCCTTTTTCATCATATACGCACAAAGGAATCTGCTCATCTTTGCAAAAACATACGGTGCTCGGGGCTCGGTGATGCAGTGACTACACGCAGGGTGAGAAGTACCCCAGTGTGTACACGCTTCATGGGCCGCACAACACAACAAGGCGAGCCATTTTGGCTTCTAAACGCGAAAGTTTTCATAGCAATGACTGAGGCTCCACCTCCAACGCCGTGTCAGATTTAATGTAACGTCCATGGCTAGTAGTCGTCATAATATCTCTCTGAGCTTCTTTCCACTTTCTAGGTACTGTGCTGGTCATGTCGTCCAGGTATTTTGTCCGCATTTGTTTGCATTTAAAGTTATCGGGTCAGACAACAGCTAGCAAGCTTGCTAACGCTCACCTTCAAACTAGTTAGCTCGGTCATTAACAGGACGAGAAGTGTACATTATTTTATTCAGAATACATATGTACAATTGATTCCCGTTTCAAAAATGTCTAAAATCCATCACTCATGTGTATTGTTGCTTGCTAACGTTAGCTTACAGCTACTGTGCAGTGAAGTAATTAGGCTGTGTGAAAAAACCTGAATACCAAAAACACTTCCTTCACTTGTGGCGAACACACCATTAAACAACCACATAGCTGATAAAAATCTATCCATCTGTAAGTGTTCACAGATTTGGTAAGGTTTTAAAGTTTGGTTTGCGCTACATTTAGTCTTAGTTTGTTGATTTCCCTTGAAGTAGCAACATTTGAACCAATGAAACACGCAGTCCCCTTGAGTAAACTGGTGGATTCATCAGGGTTTGAACATTGTAGGAAACATCTTGGATAATGTAAGTACACAACTCAACAAAACAGAATTAATACATATTATATCTTTAAATAAAACCAGGCTGCAAAATACAGCTAAAAAACTGTGACCACAAGCTTTGTTAGCTCGTCGGCTAATGACCTGTTCCTGTCTACGAACTGTCCAGAAACCAAACCTCTATTGTGGTACAGTTTATATTTCAGAGAGAGTTTAAATAACTCTAATATATGACAGCCTCTTTTGTATTTGCATCTCCGGCTCTGTTTCTCTCAAAGGTCAACACTGTTGTTCACAACAGAAAAGAGTACTCCACAAGTGAATCTATTGATTGTGGATGTTCCACTAAAATGAATTGATTTAACCCCAAAACTTTGTCATTTTAAATGCCGTTGTGATCAGGCCTTCATTCTGAGGTTAATTAATCTTACATTATGTTTCTACATTTGTATTTAACATTAATGAATTACCCACTGCTCAAGATTGTGATGCTATTATAGTGAGTAATTAAAATGACTTCTTCTTGTTATAGCGTTTGTTTGCTCTATTAATTCAATGTAGAAATCAGGTTACGTCAACCTTTGTTGCTCCATTATACAAATGGCACATTCAATTTCACACAAAGGCTGGTCAGTATATCTTTTGTTATGCTATGCAGCAGGGAAACATGTACAAAGTCAGAAGAGAATAAGTCAACCTTTGTATATTCAGCTCACATCAATTTTTTTTTCTTTCCAGATACAAACCACCGTCTAGCCAGAGCTGATGTCGGCCTCGGGGTATGTTTCCCTGTGAATGCATCCACTCAAAGTATCGTAGCTGCTAATGATAGCAAACTTCCCACGCAGAAGTTGAGCTCTCTCATCATACAATAAAACTTATCTGAGAGGATGTGAAAACAAACCAAAAAAAAAAGCCAAGAGTCAAAGCATTTTCATTTTGATTTGTAGTGATGCCTGTGAAGACGGCAAAACACTGAGGGCCAAAATCCATAACCAATCACAAGTAAAGCAGGAAGTCAGGCTTTGACTGAAGTTGCTCTTTGCTGCGGTGGCTGGTTGACTCGTCGAGCTGAGCTTCAGCTCCCCAGAGGGACCGAGGAGGCCGCCTCATTTATTCTCAAGCCATGATGAGTGAAGCACTTTGAAGGAGGTTTGAGTAATGAGGGCAATGCCAGGTAACCTGGCAAGTTGCTACACAAGAGGATGCCAAGAAAAACAGAGCTTGCTGTCTTGGGGGGGGGGAGACCGTGAGAGGAGAGGATGCTTAGAACGCACAAAACATTTGCTCGCGTGATACCAAAAATATGTTTGGTTTTAGCTTCCAGTGGTGTTAATATGCAGTCGCTGCCGAGAGCGCAGAGCTGACCAGATGTTTGGATGCATTTTCTATTAGCTGGTCTTCCTGTAAGTGGGAGGGGAGCTGGTTAGTCCAAAAGCACCAGATGCTGTTTATAGTGATCAAAGATTGCAAGAAAGAAACAAGACGAGGAGACAGGTTGGACATACAGGGAGGCTCAGATTCTCTTTTCCGGCATCAACTCGTCTTGATTTGATCAAACGCAGGCAAGTGACGCTGACGAGCAGATCAAGACACGTGAAATTACTATTCAAGCAAGTACACCGTTGGCATCTGTCCTGCCTGATCATGTGAGAAAACACCTGTGCGAATACAGCCAAGAGACAGCGGTCAAAATATAGATTCAAATGCTAAAATAGATTTAAAGAACCACTCCAGGTGCTCTCTGGCAGAAATCTCATCAGAAGGACACTTCATAGAGGACGCACTGACAGGAGATGAAAATTGCAGAGGAAAACATTTCCATGCCTCCTCACCTGCGACAGCCGTGGCCGGGTTAGGATTGGATTCATCCGTCAATCCATCCAACGGACATCCACTCAAACTCAAGGACAAACTGATCAGAATTTGGTAGTCAAAGGTCACCGCGACCTCATTTTTTGGCCAAATCTCAAGAATTCATGAGCTAATACGACAAATATTCCACACAAATGTCAACCAGAGTAAAAATGGTGAAGTGATGACATTCAGCGTGGCATCATAATGTTCTGCAAAGACGCTTTTCTGGCCATTATTCAACACCGTAACACAGGAACAGAAGGGCAGATTGTGACCATAATTCACATTTGGTCAGAATGCTAAATTGGTGACGCCCACCGTGGTGACAGATCTTCTGTAGTGCCAGGTTTTTACAATTTGTCGCTTCTGTGCTGCGACATTCATACGGTGTTTGAGGCACTGCAGTCGACCACAGGCTCATTGGTTTTGATGATATTGACCTTCAGGTGATTGTTGTTGCACCATGTGACGACGCTCTCTATCAAGTCCTCTCTGCTCATCTGTGAATAAAGTGAAAACAGCACGGCGCTCACTGGGAACTATTCACTGGAAGATGGTAACTTCCATTTTAGCAAAAATATACACTAACACCCTCTATTAAAGGCAAGGTGGGGCTGTGATTCTCGACATGTAAGTATTTCAAGTGGTTACCGCATTCCTTTCATTCCCCTAGCTCACTTTTTCATCCGTTGTCAGCAGGTGTCATTGATTGTTATCACGGAACGCAGCTTTTAGATTCGAGAGAGCCCGGGGGGAATGGTGAGGATAACCTTTCAGCCTGACAATGATTTATAAATCTTTATTTTTACACCGCACTAGTCTAAGAGCAAAACTACTCAGGGGTGGAGTAGAGATTTTAAGTGTGGGGGTTTCGGAGGGTGGAGACGTGAGCGCCACCACCGCCTGTTTTCAGTCCCCCATTCAACAGTAACAAGCAATGACCTTTGGGTTTCAGAGTGTAAAGAAAAATCATTTATGTATCATGTAGCAGCATAAAAATAGAAAGTCTCACTTGTTTCTAATAATCGCTTACTGGACTATGTAACATAAACATTAACTAAGGCCACAGATATAAGGTGGGTGGAATTCTTTGGTACGTGATAGGAGTTGGCAAGAACACTGAAAGTTTCACATTGCTAAAACAAACAAACAACACTAGAATGGCTCTCAGTAGAGCGGATACCCCTGACCAGGCCCAACAGTCCCCCTAATCAAGAATATATGCTGACAAACCAACCAACAAAAGGACACAGGTCAGAGCACAACCTTTGCTCACATATCCTCGTAAAGCCCAATGTACTGAAAGTTGTCTCTGACCTACCTTGTCCAACTTGGCTGTACCAGTTCCTCATCCAGCAGCTTCCACAGACACATCACATCACACGACAACATTACAGAGAAAATTCCACGTTACTAACTCAGTAGACAAACCCTGGAGGTCCTGTTTATGGACGCAGGCATCTATCTAACTGTTTGCTCTTCCCTGGCCTGGTGGTGATGGATCAATCAGCCGAACTTGAGCAGTGGGTTCTCATGCGTCATGATTTAATTTCATACTTCAGGGTAAAGTGTGTGTGTGTGTGTGTTGGGGTGAGGGTGAGGGCGATCACGTTTCCTGAGGCAGTGCGGTTGTCACAACATCTGTAACGTCCCCAGGTGCGACACGCCTGAACCGACTGGCCTCGCAAAATAAACAAGTCCGACACATCTTCACGACGAGTCCACGCTTGATGTGCGCTTTGAAAGTCAATTACGAAAAGCACGTAAAAGCTAATTGAACTGGAAACGCGGTTGAAAGCTAATTTCCTTTTTATGCTTCACCTGGACGGAGAGATGGGCTAGGAGGTTTTCTTTTTTAATGTTTTTTTTTTTTTAATCTGGGAGAGTGTGTGTGCGCCAAGGACAGAGTGTGTGTGTGTGTGTGTGTGTGTGAATGTGTGTGTTTGCGATGAGCATGACAGCGCCTCCACCCCACTTTTATGGCCTTTTATTGGACGGGAGCCTAGCAGCCTCCTGTGCCTCCTGGTGTAAAAGTGTAATCAGACATGGCATCAATTAACAGTACCGGCGCAGGCAGTCCATCAGAAAGGCCTTTGACTGCTCGCTTGGCTTGGACGTCAAGGCTGCTAAGGAGGAGGAGGAAGAGGAGGAGGAGGAGGGAACATGTGGGAGGATGTGTGAGAGGCCCATATGTTCAGAGGCAGAGACAGTGGGTGTGGGTGTGTGATCCCCCTTGGTTGTATGAAGCTGGGAGAAGAAAAAAAAAAAAAAAGAATCCTGCCATGCTGTCAAATCTTCCCCTCCCAACTCCAATCTCGTATTAAATTGATGGAAAAAAAAACTTGAAAGAAAGTGAGACCTCCAAATCTCTTCAGGGAGGGGAAGAAAAATGAGACACCAGACCCTCCTGACGGGGGGGGGACGTGTCGAACAAGTGACCGCGGCGAGAAGCGGTGGCAGAGGGGGTGAGGTGAGAAAAAGATGAGGAGCAACAGACGGGAGAAGCGCGAGGAGAGAAGGAGAGAGAACAAAAGAGAGTCAGGGCGAGGGCGGAGAGGGAGAAAAAGAAAGGGAGGTGGAGGGGGGAAAAAAAGGAGGGCGAGAACAGACAGCAGGGTTTTGGCACTCCGGCGCGCTGGCACCTTGGCGCAGGTCCAGGCGCTGGTCTGCGTGGGCAGCAAGTAACGATTGATGCAGACGGATCGCGAGGCTTTCCCACCGCGCTGCCGGTGTCACGCCAAACGCTCGCACGCCGACGCATCTCACATTCCCAACCCATCCGCAGCCACGGGAACCTCAAAGCGGAGGCAGTTGTCGTGCGTCACCAGGGTCCTTCCAACCCCTCGTCTGTTTTTCTGTCCATCTTTCTCCGTCTTTCCTTCCCTCGCATTTTGTTCATCTGTTCTGCCAGTCTCTTAACAGGTCTCTATTGATCATCCTTTTTCCTCTTTATCTTTAATCAAAAGGCTGGGAAACTCTGTTGTTTAATTGATGAGTCTCTGCAAAGGGCCCACTCGCTGGCTCCCACAGAACCCACTCTCATTCATAATTAATAAACCTACTGCTAATTATCCAAAGCGCAGCTAGCTCCGCGCCATGCACGTCCTACATATGAAGGCTAGGAAGAGAGAGGAGAGAGGAGACAGCGAGGAGGGGAAAAAAATGGCAGGGTGGAGATGTGGGATTTTTGCGGGAAAAGAGGATGGAAAGAAGCAGGCAGGATTTTTTTTTTAGGCGAGAGGGAGGAGGAGAGGATGAGGCCTGTCACCTGTGGCAACCATCCACATCCAATCTATCTCCATTTCATCATCTCTCTCATCTCCATCACTTCACGCACTTCCTCTCGCGCTTTTCATCTCCTTATTAAAGTGCTCCAACTTTTATGGGCTCGGGGAAAACAGAAGAGGGAGAGAGAGACAGGGGAGGTGGCTGCAAAAGACGGGGCCCGACGATAGCGAGGCGTAAAAAAACGCGATTGATTTGAGAGGGAATAATGCATCAGTTGGGGGTTATATATTTATTTATCCTCACATGTGTGTCGACGCCAAATGTTCCTTCCTCTTTGGTATTAACTTTTGAGATGTGTCAAAAAGCGTTTCCGGGGCACCGCCGAGAGTTGGAGGGCGGATAGTTTGGGCTCAGATGGATGGAGCGGCTGTCTCCATTACGGGCCCATCTGGAGGTGGATTGACCTGTCTGCCTACCGACCACAGCCTAATGCCGATTGATAAATGGGTGGCGAGGAGCGCTGGCTGTGGCCGAGGAGAGGCTTCGGGCGGGGGAAACTCGGCGCATCGTGCTCCGATACAGAACCTGAGTCACCAACGCATTCTGCAAAAGAGGCGCGAGGTGGAAGGTTGGCTTTGCGCATGGAAAATATTTACATAAAGAAATCTATGGCAAGCTTTAAATCTTGATTGCGTGGCCCGCGGGGACTTTAAATCAATACAGCAAACAGAATCAAACCCGTGCACTCACACGCACACTGGATAAACTCCAGCGCTCCACTCTATTAATTGGTCTCTCATGTCTTTTATACCGGCAGATGTATCTATTTATCTAATTTGAGGCAAATCTAATAGTGTGTTTAGGCCGGCCACAAACACATTATAGGCTTTACTTGTTTTCCTCCTGCCTATAAACTCCTTTTTATGATGCGCAACTCAACTTCGGGATTATTTTAACAAGCTAAAATACATGGTTGTTAAATTAGATTGTGGGATGCTGCAAGAATTTTTTTGCGCACAGCTCTCAGCGCCAACTCGTACTGTTCACACCAGGCTTTTCTCATATCCTTCCCCCTTCCTTCATGCTCACTCTCGCCTGCAGCCTTTACTCCATCTCTACCTTTTTATTTTTTTTTTAGCTCCTCGCTCCCCCTTTCTAGGGGAATGAAAAAAAAAGAAAATGTTGGGAGAGGGATGAGCTAATGTGATGGGAAGCGAGTGCACTAGAAAAGAAAACTTGAACTCATCCATATTCATCGTGATGTTACCGAAGACGAGCAAAGTGTCGGGAAGGGGCGCAAAACGTGTCGTGATCCATACATTTGTAACAGCTGACTCTGTGGATCTATCTCTTCTTTTCGTCTTTTCTCACTACTTCTCGTAAGATTAAATCATAAACCCACTGGCAGGCACCTCTTCTTCCTTGGCCCTGTTCCATCTCTGCCGTTGCCACTGGCATGTTGGACCTCTACTAGCCTTCGTATCCCCAAACTCCTCCACCACAGCCCTCCTTCCTCTCTCTGTTTCTGCCTCCTCCTCTACCCGATGTATTTTCCCCCTACTACCAATCGCCATCATTTCCCCTGCCTCTCTTTACCCAGGATGCAAAGTGTCTTCACTGGAACCCCCCTCCAGCTGCGGTGACCTTGACTGAAATAGAAGACGGATAAAAAATCACTGACCGCCTCCCAACCCCAACAATCCCACCAATCACTGCAGCCGGGCCCTTCCTCTCAAATTACACTCTAATGGTTTAAATGGTGCGTTCTGAGGGCAGACTGGGGGCCGAGTGGGGGGGTTGAAGGGTCCAGCTGACAATTTATGACTCAACTAAAGGTCATCTGTGAACCCCGGCGCTTCACTTCTGAACTTTCACTATAGCAACAGTAAACACAGCACAACTTCTGCAGCGGTTTCATGAAATCTATTCCAGCAAATTCCTCCCTCACAAGCATGAAGACAAGTTTTCGGAGCGCTGCCATATACATCAAACGGGGGGGGAAATTATTCGTCTGTTGCAATCTGCAGCCAACAGGCAGGGCCAGATAAAATGGTATCTCCTATGACATGCTGCATTCCCGACTGACTCATTCGCCGTTTGGCAACGAAAATAGAAACATAAAAATTCACAAATCAAACCAGCGAGTGCATGAAAAAGTCATTTATAAACTCGGCTGTAAAAATAGTGCTCCTTCTCTGTGAACTCGAAAAAAAAGGAGCCCAAGTTGAAGTTTACCCTCTGCTTCTGCTCCACAGGGTGTTTGCAGATGATGAGGGCGGTGTTATTTCATTATGACAGAGCCAATACATTATAATTATCAGTGGTATTTGCTTTCCTGCCTTGGGTTACCTCAGCAAGGGGGGCTCTCGTTCTGTTTTCACACTCTGAAGCCGCCCTGTCACCTGAGCGATTCTGATTCATGTGGGTCTTAATGCTGCAGCACTGACCCTTAAATGAACTGCTTGATTTGACTGTATAATTAAAGTACAGGAAAATGCAACTGAGTGGCTAGGTTATAACTGTCTATATCAATATGGCAGACATTAATCTACGGCCAGCTTCAGGTTAGCTTAATTTAGCGCGATAAAACTGGAAGCAGAGAATACAAACAGCTAGCCTGACTCTGATGGACTGAAACCAAATCCACGAGCCAACAGGTCTAAAGCTCACGTCCTTTGACAGAGTTTCCCTGGCATTGTCACGGCCATGAGAATACTGCAGGAAGTCCACTGGACCCTGCCAAAAAAAATGATCCAACACATAACCCCCCTGTGAATCCAAAACATGTCACTTTTACACTTTGATTTCTGTACAGTTTAAACAAATGAGATGTAACATGTTGATTAGTGAGCTGTAGAGGCGTTTGTTGGCTGTTACCTTACGACGGAGTCAGGCTAGCTGTTTCCCCCGTTTCCACTCTTTATGCTAAGCTAACCAGCTGCTGGCTGTAGACCTTCTTAGCAACTGTACAGACTTGAGTAATTGTGTTATGGAAGGCTACATTCTGGCAGTCAGCGACTTCCTGGTGTTTCCCTGGGAGCCTCAGGGTCACGATAAGACTCCAGGAAGTCACTGCACCCAGCCAAAAAGTAGTCCAATACATTAGCCCCCTGTATGTACAATATGTGTCATTTTAATCTTTGTTTTTTCTGCAGATTAAACAAAAGAGATGTAAAATGTTAGTCAGTGAGGTGTAGAGGCGTTTGTAGATTGTGTTACCTTTGGACAGAGTCGAGCTGGCTGTATCTCCTTGTTTACACTCTTTATGCTACGCTAACTAGCTCCTGGTGGTATTCCTTAAAAGAACATTAACAGGCATGGGTGGTATTAATTGTCTCATCTACCTCCAAAACTGTGGAACTATACCTTTTGGTTTGTCCATGCACTACTTTAACTTTAGAAAGTTAAAGCAATGTCATTTTTTTGCAGGTTTTAGTATGGTGACACAGCATTTTTGTCCCAGAGTGCAGTCCAAGGTTGAACAGTTTTTGAAACTCTGACTAGTTTCCATTTTTTCCAGTCTCTCTCTCCTGCCCTCGGGGGGATTGAGGCTTCCCAGACAGACAGGCAGAGAGGTGGAGAGATATGATGGACTCCACTTGATACATGGCAGCCAATATTTGTTTTGTGTTGAAAGACAAGCTGTGTGGGTCAGAAAATACAGGAGGGAAATACACAAACACGGCTCTCTACAATCCCCTGACACGAGCTCATTTCTGTGCAGCGTTCTGAGAGTCAGAGTGAACCAAACTGAAACACTTTTGCTAAATTGTTTTGATGTCAACTTCGAGATATTTGCCCGACTGTAAAACAGTTTCACCAGAGCGAGTTCGGTGTGTGTGTGTGTGTGTATGTGTGTGTGTGTTACAAATACAAAGACAACACATGTAGTTCATACCGGCACCGACCGGTAAATGTTGTGACAAACTATGGGGCGACTCCTGTTTCTATAACGCTAAGACGCATTGCCCTGCAGGTCAGAGACACCTCCATGATTGGCTGCATCGCCTGAGCAAACACCGCTGACACAGTATGTCGTCCTCAAACAGATGCCAGTCTCCCTAGCGACAGCTCCGCCGGTGTCCAATCCTTACCCACACACCCACAGCTTTTTTTTTTTTGGAGTCCCGGCACACATTTGCACACTTGCACTCACCCACTTGCACACCACTGGTCTCGAATCAGAGCTAAATATAGGCGGTGAGGTAGGGCTATAGGTAGTTGTCAGATGAGGCCCCATTATCAGCCTCTGACTGTGAGGCTCTTGTGTTCTTCCATAATGACCAGCCGCTGCACCTGTCTCTCCACCCAGGCCTCCTCTACGCACGGGCACTCAGGTCAGACTAAATATAGCCGTGCTCCCTCTTTGTCTCTCTCTGTTGCCTCACGCTGCTGCACCACTCTGCAGAACACCCCCCGATCCCCCCAAACACCCCCATTCTCAACCTCGAGTTGGAGCAAATTCAGCGCGGTGGTCAGGCCGGCCTGAAGAGTTACACTGTCCCCCCCCCCCATCTCATCCCCTTTCATAGAAACACGATGACATTACAGTGGGTACAGGGACCTACTGGCACCAGAGAGGGGGCCATCAAACACCATCCACTCTGATTTCAGTGGTGACGTGTGTTTGTATGAGTCTATCTTTGGAAAGCTAGCGAACAAGTCTGGGGTGACATGAGCGGGGGATGACAGTAAAGCTGACAAAAGCTCATCTTCCAGGTTTTAGCACAGGCTTGTTATTTTTTGGGGTTATTATTGCTTTTTGTTCAATGGGAATTATTCTGCTTATTTATGGGTGGAAAACTCAATAATCTAAGAATTCATCTGAAACACAGAAGTGGATGTATAGAAAACTGTTGTGGCAGACACAGTTACATCTACAAAATTGAACACTGGTATTATTATACTCAAAGAATGGGACTTATGAGGATCAATATTACTGTACTTTTCTTTACTTTTTGTAGAAACGTTCATTTGATTCTCCTTTCTGGGAAGAAGTAAGTATTGGAGAGCGCTGCATTAACCGTTCCCAGAATCTCCCATGCTGTGTTTATTTCTTCTCCGCTGCTGGAAGAGTCCAACAAAGGCTGAAGCTTTAAAGTTGATGATATATATCGTCTCTCTGGAATCGTTATCAGAAGGATTAATGATTCCTGAGAGAAGTATTACGAAGCCTCAATATAAAAAAAAAAAATAGATGATTTCTAGAAGAAGAAGTAAAATGTGCTCCTTCACTCATCCTGTATACATGTCATATTTTAGTTTATTCACACGTATGTATAACCTTTTCCCCTTTTTTCTTTTGATTGACTAATGCACAAATCTGTTCCGTTCGCTTTGTCAACTGTCCCTAAATCACCAAACAGAATGTGTTATATGGAATCAGCAAAATTACAAAAACAGCAACACAAGTGTAAGCGAAAGTCACATTGTAAAAATAAAAAAAACAGTCATTTGCACAATGACTGCATTTAAATTGAGCAGCACCTTGAAGGATTATGCCACAGTCAACAGCATACTTTTTTTTCTCTCCATTTCTGCCCTTCATCTTCAATTACACAAAGTATATTGCAAACATTACTTACTGCAAGAGGTCCCTGCTGTAAACTGTTAACGGTGTCTTCGTCTGTGAAGTGAAACAGATACGCTCCTTTAAAATACAGATCATTTACGTTGAAATAACAGCCTCAAATCACTTTGATGGTACAGCGTCTTGTAATCGTGTAAGTTTTGTCCGTGTCTCCGCCCCCCCGTCACTTGTTTCTGCCCTATGTGACTTCAGTGAGATTGGAGGATCACATCTTTACACACATGTATATTTCAACATACACATTTTCAACATTGTTATGATGTAAAGAGTTTTGTTTGTAGTCAGCACCTACATTACGTCTAACAAACTGTTACAGTCCTGGGATTTGTATTTCGACATTCAAAATGCCAATTTCTACATAATGTTGCTTTAAGTAACGGAGAAATGGCGCCCTGAGCAGAGTATGATGTCACACTGCCGTGACATGTGTTAGCCGGGCTTGCCGCACGTGCACATCTCTGCATGTGGTCAATTCTAGAGAGAGAAAGTCAGGTTGGTGCCAGGAAGCGTTGATGAGCTGTGAATGAGACTCCGCAAACTAACTTTCTCCAGAAATGCTAACAGAACCTTCTGGTCTTCTGTTGTGACCATAAAACACCCCATCAGCAACTAACATGCTACAAGAACTGAAAGTATGATTATGACAACTCCTTCAACTCGTGATGAACACAGGATTTAACAGTGCATCGCTTTGATCGATGCTTATAGTCCTGGATACCTGCGGGCTGGTCCAGGTAACTGTAATAACGTCGATTACAGGAGAGTATTTCATCTTTGCCCTGTGATTCTACCCTCAGTCCCAAAGGTAACATAAAGACTTTGGTGATATTTCCTTAATGCAGTTTTTTCAGACCTGCGAGAGTTTGTTGCGATTCTATGTGCGAATATTAATTCCCGGGAGCAAAGTGAGGATATTACTGACAGTCATATTATGGTCTGTCTGCTCTCCTCTATTCTGCCGCTAACTAAATGTCCAATACCGCAGGCGGTAGAACATCTGCAGTGCCAGCACCCAAGAGGAAAACGACTTTCCGAGGTAATAAAAGATGAGATGGAGTGATTAGGGAAATGCCAGTGAATGGCTGCGAGGCATCCCAGCTCACTCCTCGCAAAATGCCAGCCAGGGTTACTCCTGACAATAGACAATGCATCACCTGCTCAACCTCTACAACAAGCTACTGCAGCAGCCAGCGCAAAATAACACTTGTCCCCTTCTAAATCCAATCAAACAAATTGAAAAGTGCAATAATGTTTTGGCTGATGGAAACATCGTTGTCCTACGTCTTCCATCTCCACACCTCAGGTTGCCAGCCATGCGGTGCAGCGCCTATCAGAAATGGGCCAAAACATTCTGGTGATAAAATTGACTACACCACAGTGCACTGCGTGGCCTTCTCTCCCCCGTCTCTGTTACCCTGGAAACTGTTGTCCATGTAGGAAGGAGCAATTCTATTACAGCGGCTGGGCCAGCCGGCAAATATAACTATAAAACATGACTTAACAGTTATAGAGGCCGAGAGGAAGCAGAGACGAAGAGGGCTGAGAAAAATGCGGCGAGGAGAGGAGAAGAAGGGGACATGGGGGGGAATCAAGAGTACGAGATGAGCATAGATTAAAAGGAGAAGGGCGCAGGGGGGTTGGAAAAGATTAAAGGAAGTTCAGAAGTGAAGGGAACGTGCAGGAATATAGAGACTAGCTGAAAGTACGGAAGATTACTTCCAATCCTCTGACCTCGGCTCACGGAAAGAGGTACATAGAAATGTAAGGCGACCAAAGAATTTGCTTAATAACAACATTACAGGAGAGTGCTAATGCACACTTGGCACAGTTATGATAATAACTGCTATCAGAGTACGTCTGATTACACTCAGGAAGTGTGAGAGGATGGCGAGAGGGGAACGGGGCCAGGAGCAGTAAGCTGGTTAAGCAGATTGCCTGATCTAGCTTCTATGCTTCCCTACATCTATTCACATCCTCTCAAAGCCTCGTCCTTGCCATCCGTCTCTCAGCCGCAACCCCTCCCCAGCTCATAATGGACCTATTGAGTCACTCCATTTGTCTCCCATCACATGCCCAAAGCCAAATCCTCTTCTTTATTCCTTCTTTTTCTTCTCTTCCCCTTTGTTTTTTTTTTCCTGCCCCGACGCCCCCACACACACCGTCTCACACCATCTCCATCAAGGTTAAGTTATCACGCTCATGGCAAGAGCTTGTGATCATTGATGTGTGTGTGTGGTGGGGGGGGGGGGATAGACAGTCAAAGAGAAGGTCAGCGTGGAGCCTGCAGGGAGACACAGGAGAGGGACGACTGGCAGGGATCAAATACTGATCGATACTGAACACACACTCTGTCACACAGGGGCCGTGCGTTTAGCTCAGCCTTGTCCCTTTCACACTCTCGTGCCCATCGAACGGGATGCGAGCTTGTGTGTGTGTGTTTGCGCGTGTATCAGGTTTCCCTTCTTTAGCCAGCGTTGGGGGAGTGCTCCTCTCTCCGATGTGACACAGCATTCGGAGAGACATGTTGGTGTGTGTGACCCTCAGATGCCTGGGAATCATTGCGGGGCGGATCGTGTTGCCAACCGGCTTAGGCCCGGCTTACTTTGTTCTAATGCGAACTACGCAAGCTGGTAAAGCACCGCAGCCCAGGGCTATACTATCCGACTGGGGTCAAATTACTCCAAATCCATTTCGGTGCTTTTGTGAGATCAGCTGCAAGTTGCACAATGGAAATACAAGTGAGCCAGTCCTAAGGCTTTAAACACACCCACCTGTCTGAAGCTTAAAACCCGTGAAGAAATGTTGTTGCTTCAAGATGTTGTTCATAGATATCTGAGTCAGACTTTTGTCTGACAGATTACCAACAGTGCTGGTTAGGTTTCCTAAGAAATGATCAAACGCTCTCCTCAGAGATGTTCATGCTGAACTGATGTGTACGTACTCTGATTAGTTTAAAATACTTACACTGCACTACTTGCTGTTCATCGCTTCTTATTTCAGAAAACATACGGTAGATAATGTGGTAGTTTATGGAAAGGGAAGCAAATCATGATTTTTCACTGTCATGAATTCGGATGTTTCTCCATTTAAAAGCTCATTTTTCAACTCGAGGAAGTCGTAGTTTGTCATATATCGAATGAAGTCTAAGTGTCTGAATATACGTGATTAGAAAGACTACACACACAACATTCATTTTAATGCCCGGCAAAAGCCATTACTGAAACCTTGTGGAGTCGGTCCTGAATATTGGGCTAGCTCACAAAATGGACTAACTCTCCCTTGACATAACTTTAGCTAACAACAACTATATGAGCTTATCATTCAAATGAAAAAACAACTTTTGGACACTGCTGAGGTCATTTTTTTTCTCCCTCCAACCCAGTACATAATGGTATATAATGCCATCGGTTGTACTCTACATTTCACTATATAGTGAGTAGTAAGTGATTTTCGGACGTGACG
This sequence comes from Diplodus puntazzo, assembly GCA_963678695.2. Classification (NCBI taxonomy): domain Eukaryota; kingdom Metazoa; phylum Chordata; class Actinopteri; order Spariformes; family Sparidae; genus Diplodus; species Diplodus puntazzo. The sequence goes on along the minus strand of OZ023163.1, from coordinate 12,309,455 downwards.
TTGTATTCTGTGGCTTCTCCAAAGCAACATTAGAAGTGATTCCGGGGAGAGATGCTGCTGTGTTTATTTACAATCGTATTTTCATCATCTTTGTGATGTGAGGGCTGCGAGATGAACACACTCCAAAAGAAACATGACGATGAAGAAAGGTCATTATGTTCACACTGAGCATACCAACATTAGACTTGGACTTCAGATCAGATGGATACCCTGGATACACGGAACATGAAGTCACAACATTCAGCCAATCAGATCAAGCCAGAGTTAGCCACCAGCTACCCTCAGGCTAATTGGTGGCAATTTGATGGCAACTCTGAGGTCAGGTCGCACAGCGGCTCAGCAAGGAGAGAAGGTCTGATGTGGGCACTTCAAAATGGTAATTTAACGCAAGTCATGTCATTGTCATAACATTGAATCAGCATTATAGTACATCACAGAGTTCTTCATCTCCTACATGATACATACTTTTTTTTACGTGAATTCAACAATATGTTTGAATTGAGTGGACTTTGGTAACTTAGCTAAGCTTAGTACAATAAATTGTGTTTTCACTTTTGCCTCCTTTTTCATGACCTCTTCTGATTTGACTAAAAAAAGGTCCGTTCTGATGTGAATCCACACAGTCAGATTACAAGAATGACTTGTTTTTTTGGGAGGTTTTTTACGAACATTGCTGTAACAGATGGTGTCATTTAATCCAGAAACCCGCTGTGAAAGAATGGTTCATGGTGTTATTGAGTTTGAGGTCCCTGTAGAGATTCAATAGAATCAAATTATCGTATTGTCTCACAGAGGGGTTTAGGAATCATTTTCTCTAAGGGGGAAGTACCTGCCAGCTCTACACAGATGTTAAACACGCATTACCGTCTGCTATAAAAGAATTCCTCTGTTTAGTCTGTTCTCTATCAGCGATTTACAAAACATTATATTAAGGAGAAAGTGCTCCATAACTAAACCCCGCTCTCCAACACAATAGCAGCTGTTTGGACGATGCTGCCAGCGAACTGGACCGAGGACGAGGACTGATCTTCTGTTTGTGAGTGAATGGAAAAGCTTGCTGCCAAAGTTTGACAGAGTACGGAAAATTCTGGGAAAAAGTGAAAACCACTGGTTTGACTGAATGATGAAGAGGAGGAGGCGGAGGAGGTGGAGGAGGAGGAGGGAGGAGGGAAGAGGAGGAGGAGGGAGGAGGAGGGGGAGGGATGAGATGTGAAAAGGTTTCAAAAAAAGACAGAGAGGGGAAGTTTAATCTGCGAGAAGGTGAAGCTAGATCGTGCTATATGAGCACCTTCTCCACCTCACAGCCTCATCTCTGGAGAATTTAGTCTCTCGATTTCTTCAACTTCAAATTGTTTTGTGTGAGCTGTCTGTGTGTATGTGTGTGTGAGGGGGAAGAGAAAGTTTGAGGAAAACACAGCTAATGAACACCTACCTGTTTCTTGTCTCCCCTATCTACATGTCACTTTGTCTGATGCATTATCCATCTAGTCTGTGCTCCACATAACTACTCCTAACCCCCCCCATCCAAACCCCACCTCGCACTGCACTCCGTCATATTAACTACCCGACCTGTCACTTCGACTGCTGCAGCCTGTCTCTTATCCCCTTAAACCAGGTCGCCTTTCTCTAACTACATCCACTATTTCTGCCTCGCTCTGGCCCCGGTGCTGCCACTAATTCTCCTCCACCAAGAGCTGAAGTTTGAGTAAACTCACTCTTTGGCAGATTCAGTCAATCAATAAGGGCTGATTGAGACAATAACATTTAAATGGGCTGTTCTTTTCCTGTTGTCAAACTTTATCCCCGCTGCCCGCCGTGCACTCGCCATTGACCGTAAGCAAATCAATGGCTGTGTATTAAAGAGAGCTGCTCCAGTTAACTTTTCCACCTCTCTTTTTATTTTCTGGATAGTAAAAAAAAAAGTAATTGGCTAATGTCAGACACTGTTAAATGACTTTGTAACCGGCCCACAACGAGCTGGGAATGAACTTTTAACAGTGTTTTGGGTGGTTGTGTAGGCGGCGAATGCTCTTGGGATTTTCACAATAGGTTTTCAAGGTCCCGGATCTTTACTGATATTACGTTATTAAGAGATTGTTTACACTTGTCTTCTTGAAAGAAGCGGCAAGAGTTTGATAACAAAGCAAGTTTACTTTTGTAATGATATTTATGCTATTCATCAACTGTCAACACTTCACAACACTGATTTCACTCATTTAAATTGAGGCGTCGAACACTTTTTATATGGACTGTAAAATCTGAAGTTACTCCAAAAAAAATCTGATAGTCTTCAAAAGGTACGTAGATAAAACTAATAGACCTCAGCAAAAAAAAAAAAGGAAAGAGTTGACCCAAATCTAATACATTCAGCACACAGATAACATCAGACTTCATTGATTTGAATGAAATCCAGGAGATTTGCTATGAAAAATTGAGTTGCATAACACCAGTAATCCATTTTTTTAAACATTAATACCATCTCCTCCTTTTGAAGATCAGGTGGAGACTTCAGTACATTTATTAAAGGCAGATGAAAGAGAAAATTTGATTAACCCGCATCAAAGGTCTGCACCGCATACATTCCATAACAAAAATGACAGCTTTTCAGTGAGAAAAATGGGAAAGTAGCCTTTAATAAATAAAGAATCTGACCATTTCGGCTGAGGTGAGGCTGAAGTTGAACAAGACTGAGTATGTTTTAACATCTTCAGCCACATATTTGATCACAAAAGTGCTGATTACAACCTTGAAGCCAAAAAAAGTTTGGACTCCGTGATCAGACAGGCCCAAGTCTAGCTGGTTAGCATACTAACTCGGAAGTGCAGTGTGTAGTGGATATCTCCTCAACACAATACATAGAAGTCAAGATGTCAAAATGATGATTTTAGTTCTTATTTAAATCATTTTCAAGTAAAACTCATACATAGATCACCCTTAATGATGGGGACAGCATCATGGTTTGGTAAGAAAGGGGCGTCCTCGAATGCACAAGCAAGGATGAGGTGATGTGCACACATGACTGAATAAAGGACGACACTTTACAACACTGTAAACAATTTTATCGTCTTTTATATTCCGTAATCGGGTTTGGGAGTAAGATATAGTAGATGCAAGGTATATCTTATTTTCCTCTTGAATTAAAGGTAACATACCTGATACTATACATGAAATCTGGATTGTTTGGGCTGCGTGTGAAACTGAACAAGATTGGCAGGTACGGAACATGGATGAATGAACGGATCTTTCCAGTGGCTACAATATTTTTTTAAGGCATTTTTTGGCATTTGTGGCAGATGAGTCAAAAAATCTCCAGCTCTTCTGTGCACCTCATCTTTCTTCTCTTTTCCTGCTGCTCTAGTCGCCTACAATACCTTATTCTTTATCCTTCCTTTGGTGTTCTACCTGTTCGTTCACCTGTCCATCTGTCCTCCTTCATCCAGAGAGAAATAAGAAAAACACAGCTATCTGCTGTTCCACAGTACAGTCCCCTAATCAGGGGCTTTGCAAGGTCTAAACAACACTCCCACAGCATACAGAAGAACAGAGGGAGGAGAGGCCGGAGAAGAGAGGAGGCAGAGAGAGCTGCAGTCAGTGAGAGAGAGAGAGAGAGAGATTCAGGAGGAAAATACACCATCCTACCTTATAATCCCCTGCCATCCCACTTGAATCCTGACAGCGCTAACCTGTTTTTATTGCAGTGAATGGGCCGAATACCAATGGAAATGCACCTACGTGTAGAGCACTTCACTGCACGGCTGCCAGCCTCCGCTCCGGCTGGCTGCACTATTATCATTCAATTAACAGCCTGGTAATCTCCAGATAAATGTCTGGGAATCAATAATTCATTTTCTTAGTCGGTGCAAAAAAGTTCTATTTTGCCAAACTGAGCAGAAGAAATCGGACACAAAGACACGACGTGGAAAGCTGCGAAGCGCTCTGTCGAGGTTACAGCACGCCATTAAATATGAATCTCCTCTCCTCTCTTCATACGCCAGCCTGTGACGGGTGGTGTGAGCGTCTTCATCGACTTCAGAGGGAGATTCTTTGTAATCAAGGCTGTCACCATGCGACCCCATCACGATAATGGGAGTCATTATTTACAGAATAGCCTCCAACCCCTCTGTGATCTTGACAAGTGACATTTTCTGTCTACTTGTTTGAAGCTTTTGTCTCTGTCTCACACACAAACACACACACACACACACACACACACACACACACACACACACACACACACAGACACACACACACACACACACACACACACTTGCTCACTTACAGTTGATTACTACAGTAAATATATCATCTGCTCCCAATCCTCCTGGGGGCTGGCAGAATTTGGAAGGAGAGGTAGATTAAATTCAAATCAATAGGGAAATTAGGAGTTCACTAAATAATGCTACTGCCTTTTTAAATTGCCAAGAGAATTGAGATTAGAGCGTATAACTCATCGCCCGTTAGCAAGGCCTCACTCTGTAATGTGATTATTCGGCTCAAACGCGAGAACGAATTCTGTCTAATCCAATTAAACAAAGTTGCATTCAGACGTGCGTCCAGGTCGACTTTTTATGAATTGGAAAACAGAGCAACATGCAACTTTCGGGGGGGAAAATCTACCATTACGCAGTGAGACTGAACAAATAAAAGGGATATTAAACTATTCACGCCCTAAAGCGATTTTGAGTCCAGGCAGGTTTCAAAACTCTTTTGTTTTTCTGAGAAACGCCGAATCCTCTTCGATTATTATTACCCAGGATTCCACCTGCCTGCCTGCCTTCCTGCCAGCCGCCTTCGCACTCGAAGCCTGCTTTTTTCTTTTTTTTCTTTCGTGAGTGCATGTCGACGGGATGCATCACGTCTTCGGCTGCACCGAGACAGGCCGCGGATGAAGTGTGTGACAACTTGTGTTTACTCCACTCACAATCGCTGCATGAAAGAGACGGAGGGAGGGAGGGTGACGCAAGGAGATGGAGCAGGGTGAGCATAAACGGTGACAAGGAAGACGGACGGATGGAGAAGGAACGGAAGAGAAGAAGGTGTGTCACCGCTTTGGCTAGACTGTGATTAGGCTCATATCTGCCGAGGACGTGGCGCGGTTGTAAAGAGAGAGAGCGAGGCAGATGTATACAGAGGGGAAGAGAGGGCTCGGTATCCATCATATTGGAGATCAAAGTCCTGTCTGCTTGTTCTGCCTGCAGCCCTCGTCTTCAGTTTGGAAGAAGGGAATAGGCTACTGAGAGGGAGGAGGGGGTCTGCATCAAGGAGCTGACTGGAGAAACTTCACTTTTTTTTTTTTCTTGCTCACTTTGCTCTTCGCTCTCATATCTTATTAGCAACAACCCGCCACCGGCCACTCCGCATGAACAAAGCACAAACACACACTCGGAAGGAGGCCTACGAGCAAATTATGGAGTTAATGAAGTAGAGGTCAACCGCTCCCACCCCGAGCAGCCGGCGGGGGAATCAGCGATCTGACCTTGATCCTTGCGACTCAGACCCCAGAGCACTCTGGCCAATCATCTCCGCCATCACCTCCACTTCTATTCTCTCCCTTCTCTTGCACACACACACACACACACACGCAAAGATAAAGCTCTCCTCCTGCTAAACTCGAAAGAGGGATTAAAGGGTAAAAGTATTCATAGATATTCTCCGTAATCTCCAGTGCTGAGCTCAGTTGAGTTGAGGATTGCAGTGTCAAAAAGTACTCGGCTGAAACTTCTCCACAAAAAAACGTCCCCCCCCCGGCTCACTGCCTTGCCTCCTCAGAACCGCAGCCGAGCGTCAGCCTGAAAACCACCCGCACATTTTTAGCCTTCGCGTCAGAGGCGGTCGAAAATCCACAAACATCTGCTTGTGCCAAAGCACCACCAGCAGACCACACAGACAATGGCCGGCAGCATTAAGGTATTTTAAAATGAGCTGTGGGGGCAGAGCAGAGCCAAGCTGAGGAAGAGGAGAAAGAGAAAGAGAGAGAGCGCGCGAGAGAGCGACAGGATTGGAGGATGAAGACAGATCCAAGTTAATTCAGGGGACAGAGTCGTGGCAGCGTGGACATCAATCATCGCGGCTCTTTATCATGTCAGAGGCAAAGACATTATTGGCTACTGTACTCCTCCCATAGCCAAAGGACGCCAAAGTGAAAAAGTGTTGGCGAGAAATACTGTGATTTCTCCCCCCCTCTCTCTCCGACGGCTCCCCACTTTAAATGCTAATATTAAGGTGAGCTCTGGTGTGTGTGAAATCGCACGACGGGCCAGTTAGCGGGTGACAAATTGGGGCGATGTCACGCTGCAAGCTCGACCTGTCTCTGTGTGTTTGTGAAATGTAAGTGAGATGCGGACGTAGGGATGGGAGGGAGGGAGGGAGGGAGGGAGACGGGATGGGTGAGTGACAGCACCCGAGAAAAGAGCCTCCCCCTTCTCCTCCCTCAGCTGCCATATATCTCCTGTTTTGACGTGACACGAAGGAAATGGAGAATTTGCTGTGTAAACATGACCTTTGACCTCCTCCTTATCCCATATTCCATCAGAATGACAGTGGAGGCAGACGACGATCGCCTCCACTCAAACCTGCAGCGCTAACGGGAGAGTTTCCATCCCAGCCCTCTCGGGCTGGGTCACTGTAGATGGAGAGGGGGGGAGATTGAGGTCTACCGTGTCTTACGGCGTGACAAACACCAAAATAAAATGTTCCTGACGGCTCCGGGGGGGGGGCTGAGAGCCGTCTACGTGGGCCGACTCCCCGGAGACCGCTGGATGCTCACACAGTTGCAAATGCTCAAGTCGAGAGGGTTTTTTTTTTTTGGAAGAGGAAAAAGCCTCGGCTCGGTTCACATATTTCAGTCACGACCTCACTTATAACAACCCCGGTGCAGGAAAAGGTGGGACGGTAATATCAGCCGCTCCCTATTGTACCCCCGGCAGTTTGATTCAGTTTCCTTAATCAGAAACTACTCTGCCCTCAGGGTGTGATACTAACTTTGTGCAAGAGAGGAGAAGAAGAGAAATGTAAGGCGAAGGAGGGAAAAAGGAGGGAGATTAAGTTAACAGGACAAATGGGAGTCATATGTATCGTTGGGCTGCGTGGCCAAACAAAACACGTGTTGGGGAACTTTGCTAAATAACCGTTCGCTGTTCCTTGGCACTTTTCGAAAGGTTCTCTGGTATTTCTTTGGCGTCAGTCCCCACGCCTCTGATCCTTGTACGATGGCCAAATAACACAATCCCCTTCCTTAAAACCCACAACTCACCGGCTCTGTGATCCCACTTTATTATATTGTAGGTATAAGGCTTCATGTCCAAAAAGCATCGTCCCTATCCGCTGTATTCTTGCTTCTGCGTTGCATACAAACGGGTTTATCCGTAGCATCGAGCCTCAGATTTCGAGTCACATTTGGGCAGCTAGAAGCTTCAAAGCGAAAAAGAAAAAAAAAAAGCGAAAGCTTTCTCGCCTCCCGGCATCAAAACAGCTCATATGCATTCAGAGCAGTTTGGCATAAAAGCGAGGGACTGCTGGGAGGCAGAGCAGAAGGCAGACGCTGAGTTAAGCGAGCAGATTTGGACCCAAGGTGGCGCTCGATGGGTCGATGAGGACGTCTGAGGCCCATAGAAGAAGCAGCACCCCCCACCATTTAACATCGGCGGTTTCCATTCAGAGACATCACGTTACATCTCGCCGCCTTCAGTCAATCTTGCCTTCTGAGTCGAGACTTCCTAATTGTGGGAGTTGCGACGTGCTGCGAATGCGTGATGTTATCTCTGATCCAATTACTGTAACTCAATCAGGAAGAGTCTACACAATTGCTTACATAAAAATCAATTAAAATTCTGGGTTAGACTATAAACACGCGCGGCTACAGATCATCTATTGTTGGCAGTTTTTTCCTCGATAATGGCCCTCGCTCTCAGTGACTAGCTGGGTGGCCCACGTGAGCACGAGTTGCCAAGGCATGAATAAGCCAAGATGGAGGGCGGAAATCCGGATAATATAAACGTACGAAGGGGTGTTTATGTCCCCGTCTCACCTGAGAAGTGTTTAATAAAGAAAAAGGGGTTGTATTTAAAAGCACTCATACCCTGTCAGACTCTCTGCCATCGGAGTGTTTTCATTTCCACTGTAAATTGCACAGGGACTTAAGCGGCCCAGAGACTGTGTGTGTGTGTGTGTGTGTGTTGTGTGTCAAGTAGAAAGGAGTCCTATATTGAAGCACCCTCTGCCAGTATCTCTCATCTCCCGCTGAGAGGGCGAGGTGCCATCACTAGACGCTCCGATGTGTTCGCAAAGGGGACGTGGAGTTTCATGACGTCATACGAAAGTCAAACAGTCAAACGGCGTCTTTCTGTGACCGTCTCTTTCTTTTTCACCCCGCAGCGTGGTGATAATTCACAGAGGGGTCGCTGGGGTAAGCAGATATATGCCTTTTTGGATCGGATAGAGAGAGTCATGGCACCTTTTAAATGTGTTTTTGTTTCTTTTCTTTTTTTAGAGCCAGCAGTGACAGAGGAGAAGTGAAAAGACTCGCCGAGTATATCTCATTATCCCTGGACACTGTGTACAGTAGATTTCTTTATAGGCAGGGTTGTGATCTGTCTACACACCACTTGGCAGACCAAGACACTACATCTTTACCAGAATGGAAATCAAGCCGTTTAAGCGCCGAGACACTCAGGACCCGCTTTATCCTCTGTTTTATGCCACTTTAATGTACAGCCGAAAGAGAGAAAAGCCAAGGAGAGGTAGAAGAAGAAAACTTTGTGATAGCAGAGAGCCGTGTCTAGGTGTCCGCTGGAGGTGGTGGCTGTGTTTTCTGCGCACATTTGTATTTGTATTCAATGTAATCTCCATTTTGTTTTTGTTTTTTTTTTCGGCGTCACCCTTGTCGCGAAAAAGCAAGAGCAATGTCGCTGCAGGGTTTGTTTTCAAGCCCGGCTGAGGCTCTGGATACACAGTTTCACTACCCAACCGCATCGCTGACATTTAGAAAAAGAGAGACGTGGCAAAATGAAACGAGCGTGAACACGGGAAGCAAAACAAAAGATGCAACAACAGTCAGGACTATCAAGATGGCTAGTTTTTATTCAGGCGATTAACGCCAAATGCCGTGCACTCTTAACTTAACAAACTTCCGAGACAGCGTCACTTATCACTTCACAGAAGATCCTGTCGGTGCCCTGATACACTCCGAGATGGATGACGGATGGCACGCCCATGCCCTCAGCCTTGGCGTATCATTACTTAATCCCCTCGGTAGCAATTACCTCCGAGGGGAACAAAAGGCTGGTGCCAGGCAACTATTACTGACATGGCAGCTCAATGAACAACACATCCCGCTTTTCTATGAGGCCAATTTGCAGAGCAGCCACAACGAGACCCGATCTAATGAAGGGAAATGTTAAGATCGGCAGACACAGACCAGAGTCACGCAGGCAGGAGCTGAACATCTCAGCATGAAGTTTGGAGGGAGTGGGGGCAAAGATGCACGAGTGCAGAGCAGTGGATAGGGCAGGGTGGAGAGTAGAAAGGGGGAAGAAAGATAAAAAAAAGAGAATGAGCGGCCATTACAAACAGAAGCGAGAGCGGGGAGGGCACAATCTTGACCATCAGAGAGAGCTATTGTGACAGCAATGGATGCGGCTCCGTAACGAGAAGGGACAGGGCAAATAGGAGGGCAAAAATGAAATGTCAGGGCGCAGGGCGCAGGGTGCAGGCGCTTGTCAGGGCCGCAATGGCAAATTGTGTACAGCGGTTAAGGCACGAGGGGTCATAGGATGTCTGCACACTCTGCAGGTTGTGTGCTGGAGTCAGCAGTGACGGAGCAGTCCCACACACACACACACACACACACACACAGACACACACACACACACACACACACACACACATACACACACACACACACACACACACAAATGTACACACTCACACACAGCGGCCGGGGCATAATCTGTCTCATAAAACCACAGGACACTGTTGAGAGAATACTCAGCAAAATACTGATGGGAATAGGAAGAGGCGACAGACAGAGAGCGGGACAGATAAATCACAGCGGGTCGACTCTTTTTCGCCGTATCATCCTCCTAATTCACCGGCACTCCAGCACAAGGGGGGGAGGAGGAGACGCGAAAACTGAGGAAATTATGATGAAAAATGAAGATAGTAATTAAGATAAATAAATGTTAAAAAGATGGAGACAGAGTGTTTCCTTTAAAACAATTATACACCGGCAGCCTTCCTCGTGAGTGAAAATGAGGCCCCCAGACTGACAGCGAGAACAAATGAGGCGGCGGGGAAGCGGTCGGGGTTCGTTTGGGGACGGCGCGGATGTTAATCATTTCCACCGCTGGTTTACATGAAGCCAGCATGCTTTGTCTGCCAACGCTCCCAAAACCGTGTATTTACCCCGCACTCATCAACATCCTCCTGTCTCACACACACACACACACACACACACACACACACACACACACAGGTTTATATCTCACAGGAATTACATTCTGTAGGTGCAAAGATGGCAGCTCGAGGCCGCGGGGAGTCTCCACTAAAAGACAGAATATGTGCTGTATCAAAGAGTGAGGGGACATGGTGATAAGACACATTTCAACACAAAAAAAACAACCTTCAAATGATTGCGAAATTGGAACCTCCCGTCCTTTCTCCCTCGGTCGATACCGTTCCCAGCCTTTGTTGCCGCCAGAAAAGCAAACAGCCTGAAACTACCTGCGAGATTTTTTTTTCTCTCCGGAGTCTCCCTCATGAGGACGGAGGGGGGCGAGAAGACGTTCAACCTCGTTCCTGTTTATCAGCCTGGAGAATCAGTTTTAGTCTTTTTGCTTAATTAACTAAGCGATGTCTCTAGGCCCTGTCGAGGTGCCAGACTCCATCAAGCCACCCAAGTGTCTCCGAACTTCCTGGAGACCGCCCCTGGTCTCAGGATGATAATTGCAAAAGCAACAGGAGGGGGAGAGAACACGCCGGAACAATTACAAACATGCAAAGGGGGGAGCGCTGCCTTTTTCCCCTTAGCTCTTGTTTTCTCCATCCGCACGCCCACTCACCCTGCCGTCTTCGCAATCCTTCAGCGGTTTGTTCTAATTTAATGGCGGCTTTCGAGGCTTTCTCCTCGTTTGCCTTCATCTTACTCTGCTGTAATCTTGTGGCCCCACCGCTCAAAAGCTCCACTATATCCCAGCCTTGGCCACGGAGAGAGCAGCAGCAACCGTCCTCCAAACTCCGGCAATCTTTCTCATTTATTCCAGCTTATTCTCCTTCCCCACCTCATGCTGTTCTCTCCGCTGCTCCAAATTCTTCAATTTGCCCTGCTGGGCCTTGGCAAGAGGCGGCAGCAGTCTTCCTCCAACCAAACTTCGATTGGCCCACTTCAAGCTCTCACTCTAGGGTCCTTTATTTCTTCCCTTTCCTGGCATGTACCAGACTGCATTCTTCCAAAGGCACTTATGCGGCAATGGAAATCATTCTGGAAGTGACCCAGGCTCTTCTCCTTTTTGTGCCCCAGTTTACGCCCACAGAGAGAGCAGGGCGGACGAGGAGAGGAGAGCAGAAACTTGTTGTAGTATGGCCTTTGGACCGACTCCATGTCAGCTGGACAGTGGGGCAGAAAACTCGACAGAAACATAAACTCATACACACACGCACGCACACACACAGTGAGACAAACACTGCGCTTTGTTTCGTCTGAAAGCACCACTCTGCTCAGCTTGGTACCGAGGTCCCTGTGGAGAGGCACACAGCTACTCTGGCTGAGCTGGTCTTCTTCCAGTTGAACTCACACACTGTAGTAAGTGACGGCCATTACCCCTCATTCACTGTAACTGACCTGAGACTCACCTGCTCCACTGACTCCATTGACACAGTCCAGATAATTGTTTCTGATAGCCGAGGGCTTCAGTCAGGTCAGTGGTGGGAAGACAGAGGGCCGTGATACAATGACACGGGAGAAAGGACTCGGGCCAGTGCGCAGGATCGGGGCTGAGTTTACCCCGCTTTCACACCAAGGACGTTCATTTTGATGTAGAGTGAGTCTGTCCTGAGCAGCCACGCGCGCCGTTGTGATTTTTCACCACAATTTGTGCAGGGCTGCATGTAATGATTATTTTCAGGATAAACTGCTAGGTCTAGAAATTAAAATGCTCACCAGAATTTTTCTCCAGAGCACAGAATGACTTTGTCAAAATGCTTCTTTTGTCCAGCCAACGGTCCAAAAACCTAAAGGCTCTTCATTTACTCCCATAAATGACAAAGACGTTCAGCAAATCCTCATATTTGAGAAGCTGGAACCAGCAAACGTTTGAAATTTTCAAAATAGTTGGCAGCTAATAATCGAGTGGCATTCCAGGAAGTGGAAGCAGACAGGAAGTGGAAGTAAAGACAAAGCTGATTTCACTGCAAGGAAGAATGGAGGAGAAGTTAATTATGCATCTGCCTATTGCTGGATTTACTGTACATAACTTGACTCTCTGATCCTGACACGACTTGGCCAAAAAAAGCCTAATTATCCATTACAGACTAAATACATGAATAATCTTCTGTTTTGTCTTGTGTCCCTGGTAGTTGCCACTCTGAGGAAAAAATAAGTGATCCGGTTGCCGTTGTGACAGCGACGCCAACAATTATCTAACTCGGAAACACTAGCAGGTCAAAAGTTGTCTGTTTCCACATTATTTATGCCACAAGTCATTTCCTGGTTACCATTTTCATCGTAAATGGTGAGTTGAATGTCCTGCTGAGCAAGTAGGCTAAACACTTTTAGCCTACTTGCAGATCAAACTTAGCTACCTCACCCACCAAACCCACACAGTCGGTTCATTTGCCGTCTTCGGCCTCAGTTTCTGATGATAGTTTTGAGATCTGTCAGTGTTTTTCGATATGTAGCTCTGCAGACCCTCATGGTGGTCAAGCCTGCTCTGACCGTATCTAGGTCTCTCTCTCACCAAAGCAGGGACTCTATTATTTCCCAGTTAAAGTGCCAGTCTGAATTTCACACACTGGCACACACCATTACATTAGAGAGGGAGATCCTGGACCATTTGCTTCATTTGCTCCTGGAATAACTGATTTTCGAGGCTTAATATTCTGAGTAACTGAGAACTAGTTTCGGGCATGATTATATTATTTGCCTAGGAGCCTGGTGGGTAAACTTAACTCTGGCTCCTAAATGTGTCCCTGCACTATAAATAAAGATTGACTGAATTAAGCAGATGGGATCTCTGTTCTATATTAAGTCTACAGTACACATCTGATAGTGGGAGGTTGTGGTGGTCTATATTAAGGAGTGTGCGGATTAAAAATACAACACAACACAGCAACAGTCGGGCTCAGAACAATTTCCAGTTTTTCTATTCAGGGGGGAGCTAATGGAAGCACACTTTGCTGAAATAACAGACTATTTATGTTGTGTTCCAGTTGTAATGAAACGAATGCTGGCTGCAGTCGGGACGCCAATGCGATGGCTCTCAGGGGTTTGTGTTTTCCTTTCCCTCTGAAGTCTGTCTGCATTTTAAACAGTCTGTGCGCAACATCTAATTATCACAAAAATGGCTTTTACATTCAGCAGGATTGGGTTTTTTTCACCCATTCAGGGACACCACTCAGTGCGCGGAGAAGGCCAACGCTGTTTTTCTACTTCTCTTTCCTTATTCTGAGCTATTTGGTGCGTTGCTGTGACCTCTTGCTAACGCTTATCACAAAGGGAGACATTATACACTTTAAAAATAACTTAGCTGCAGACACTCAGATGCTTTTCCTGCAAAAAAGAAAAAAAAAACATGTCAAGAAAGTTGGATCTGCTTGTGCAAAACATTTTATTTAGGTGCTTCTCTCTAATTACATAAAGTTTATTCTCCTTTGCATAAGTCAGGAAAGGTTAATTAAGTGCGTGAGCGAAGCCGTCACTTAACTCTAATTTGAGCGAAATCGCTCTCTGGTAAGCATGGAAACCACACTGACACAACACAGCAGCGAGTGTGAGCACAAACACACACCTCACATGCTTGAATCGGCGTCTAAATAAGATGGAAATCCATCCCTGACAGAGAATGAGATGTCAAAGGTCTGCGCGCAGCCGTCAAAATGATCTAAGACACAAATGACTCAGCACGAGTGGGCATTCTGATTTTTCACACTTGCGCGCCAGTAAACACTTTGGCCGTTTGGCTCACGACTGTGGCCCACACTCTCTCTCCAAGTGCATAATCAGTCACATTAATGAGAATGGTAATGTGATGCAGAAGAATTAGTCCAGGTCCTCGGGGTTACGTCTTAGAAGGCCTTGGAAGAGAAACCAGCTGCCTCGGCCTTAAAAATAAGCAGCCCCCTCCTCTGAGCTTTCCCCCGAGCGAGGATACTGAGAAGCCTGACAACAATAACAAAATGTCCCGACGTATATACACACACTAAATAACACTATTATGCCTCTGAAACCGCTCCGACAGAATCAATACGGCTCTCCTGTTAGCCGTGCTGATGCGAGCTGTCGCGAGGTGGTGGTGGTGGTGGTGGTGGGGGGGGTTTGAAAAACAGCTCTGGCGTAAGCCCACATACACATCTGCACATTTCCATGAGGTTGTGTTTATGAACAAAAAAAAAAAAAAAAAACCCAGGCTATTTCTAAAACTAGTCTCCCCTGTGATGTCTGCGTCCCCTGGCATTTAAATGAAGGAGAACTAGTTCACCAAAATACGGCGCCGGCTCGAGGAGCGTGTTCTGCTTTAAGATTTATCACTACATCCACTTACACAGACACTCCTAAGCCTCGAGTCTGACTAAACATCAACTCCTCGGTGGAAACATCAGCGGTTGTTAGCTGAGCTGCTTTTGTGTGAATGTTCTTAAGCGTGCGTGTGCGTTTCTGTGTGCTTTTGTTGCTTTGTTCGGCCGGATTGGTTCTCTCTCCCTCGCTCTCTCTTTCTCTCCAGGCTCTTCGTTAGTTTGTGTGCGGATACTAATGAGTGATATCTAAAACTTGCCAGAGGCTCGGCTTTACCCCCTTCTGCCCAGTCCAGGGGGTCCGGTGGTGAGCATCACCTCTGTGCTCCTTTTTTTTTTTTTTTGGTTTGCTTGCTGCCTGGTGTAGCCGCCGGTGCTAAGGTGCATTAATGAGCCACTGATCCAGCATCCGTGTGTGTGTGCGTCTTGTGCGAGTGTGTGCAATGAAAGTCGAGTCCTTCGGCTGCCACTCCACACTCCCCTCCTCCTGCATCCACTATCCAGGAATCTATTCATTTCAATCAGGTGAGGTTCTCAGCAAAGAGTCCTTGATTGCTGACAGAGAGGCCTCCTCCACAAACTCTCAGGTGCGCACTCACACGCATGCACGCCCACACACACACACACACACACACGCACGCACACGTTCCCCTATCTGTTCTGTTTCACACTTCTACATTTGTAATCCTCGCTCATTTGTAATTTCGCTTCTGCATGTTAGCCTCAAGAGAGAGAAACTAATTTCAGGAGTGAAAAGGGATTATCAGATGCAAAACGAAATCTCCCCCCTACCTCCAGACAAAGATACTGATGTAGACTTTTCAGGGGAACAAAAAGAGTCTCAAAGCCCGCTTCAGCCTGGATGGCAACTCTCAAGGAAGAAACAAGTCAACTGCCACACTGGCAATTACTTCTTATCAGCAGCACCGGGGAACCGACTTGACAATGGCGGCAGAAATGCTGAGCTGATGGCCCGTAAAACACAAGGAGAAGTGACTGCGCGGCGCATAATCAGCTCCCCCCCTCTTTCCTTTTTGTGAATTTTTTTTGTGAAAGTGACAAATATAAAAAATAAGAAGCAAGGTGGCTGTGGAGGGTCTAGCAAGGCAACCATTCAGTGTGTGTGTGTGTGTGTGTCATAATAAGACTGTGAGGCATGCTAGCTGCTATAACCAGGGAGTGTTATTATATTAATGAAGCTCCTGGCGGTGCCGGCGGCGGCTTGGTCGTCTCCTCTGTGGACAGACCTGCCAGACAAATAATCCCCGTCACATTTTCGCCGGTCGCATTGTATTAATGTCACGCCCGGCAGAAGACACTGTTACATTAACCTAGCCACCTAGCTTCACACACACACACACACACACACACACACACACACACACACACACACACACACACACACACACATTTTGTCACACAAAAGCCTGCCTGCCTGACTCCCCTAAAAAAGCCAAGGAAACCATGGAGACAAGACGAAGAGAGACGGAAGATGAAGATGTTTGGAGCCAGCTGGTTAAAGCCTGCAAGATAGTAAATTAACCATCTGATTAAGATTTGAAAAGCGGCAAAGGAAATGAACATAATGCATCCAATTAAGAGACGAGACAGCAATAAATACGGAGCTTCCAGCAGTCGCTACCGCTGCCTTGAAAAGAGCTCCAGAGAGCGGCGGTTTCACTGTCACGCATTCACCGCTTCAGTGCCATTTAGCCTGTGCTGTTTGTCGACCTCACCTTTAATGTCAGGGCCTGCTAAAACAGAGATGAGAGTCGGCGAGGTTGATGAAGAGGCAGGCAGAGTAATTGGTTCAGATGTCTCTGGAGGCTTATCTCGTGGAAGAGGGCAGAAATCTGAACTAAGGAGCAAACAGGCCCGGCGCTTTTCCCTCCATTACAGCCCGGAGGCCCGAGTCCCCCGCACGGCTTCAAAGCTACTTTGTTGTGGCCGTTAATGGCGCTGATGACAGCAGAGAGGGTCTCTATGCCAGGTGAAGCGGCGTGAGCCAGAAAAGAGGAAAAAAAAAAACGAGAGTGAAGAAAATAACAGTAATAATACAGACTGCCGACCCGAGAGGAGCGGCGCTGTCCGGCAGGCAGGCAGGCCGGCAGGCAGGCAGGCGATAGAAACTAAAAAAAAACTTGTGCAGGAATAACCGCCATCTTTAACATTTGGCAGGAACAGTGCTCACCAGCGTTTCTGTAACTAAGCGCTCAGCTCGCCCCCTCAGGGTAGCACAATTAAAAACACGCTCACAGAGAGTCATCAATAACGTAAAAATTGAGGAGGAGAAGAAATGGCTCCATTACGAGTCAGGGGCATGCTGGGAAGGCAGGCGGCAGATCTGAGAGCTTAGTCATTGGCCGCGTGTTCCTGTGATGATTTCGGGTTATTTTGGCCAACTCCTCTGTTTACTTGCTATCACAGCAACAACACAGCTTTTATGGCTACTCCTCTCCGACATGCGTGCGAGCGGGAAAAAAAAAAAAACCCGATCGATGCTTTTCCCTCTCCTTAATGTTTCACGGTACATGACATATCTCAGGCCGGCGGTGAGAGCTGGCTCTTCCCGTCTTGTTTATGACTTTGGTTTAGACTGTGGGATCGAGTTTCCCTGTAGTGCTGCAGAGAGCCAGGGGAGAGCGTGGCTGGGTTTTTTTGAAATGAAACAGACAGAACAAGGAAGGCTATTTATAAGGAGCAAGCGCATAATTGTTGAAAAGGTTAGAGCAGCCGCAGCAGGTAACAAGTTTGCTGCGTGTTGATGCGCACAACAGGTTGCGGCGCGGCGGCGATGTCGCCAGGTGAGGACAATGTCAAGAGAGAGCGGTTGCAACGAGAGTTGAGAGAAAGGTTACTAATGAGGAGTCAAAATCGATCGACTGTGAGCCTGAAGCGAACAAACTAGAGCCAACTTTTACATTACAGCGTGATTACAAGGCCAGACAGCTTAAGCCCAGGAGGTGCCACGGCTTCTCACAGTGTATTTAGAACAGCCGATACACAAATACGGCTAAGAACGCATAATACCGGCAACAAACACAATGTTTCCGTTCGCCATGCCGCGGACAAACCGCGAACCAGCATCTTATAATTGGGATGAAACAACCCAGCGCTCAAATGTTAAGAGCGAGGATTAGAGGAACGCTTTAAGTGCTGTCACATCAAACGCAAGCAGCGTAAACTGGGAGAGGGAAACTTTTCAAAACAGTTTTCCTGTTTGTTTAGACTGTCTATACAAGCGGAACTTCCCACACTGAGGCAAACTCGCATACTCAGACAAAGACGCGGGATGCGAGTGTTGGGAGGAGTACAGAGGAGAGCGACGACAAACTGGGAAAGAGATATTCAACAGAGCAGCAGTGTGGTTAAAGGGGCTCTATGTAGTTCAAACTCAATACTTCTGATATTTACAATATTAATGAGGTATTGATACAAACCTGGTAATATTTATTTTATTCCATAACTGAATAAACAAGCTGTTCGCAGAAGAAAATGAGGCCCCCAGAGCACTGTTTGAAGCTAGAAAGATGGCAGGGTCCGCCACATATATACAAAGCAAAACTGTCTGAGATTGTGTTGTTTATTTAGTCATGAATACAAAAAGTTTGTTCACTGAGTTTGCTGATGAAGCTGATGAAGATTTTCTCTTCCCATTAAAATGGCTTCAGCACAAAAACGACACAGTGCACTTTTAAATGAACATATTCCTTGCATTCCAGTAGGGGACGTGAATATTTTGGATTATTTATGTCCGCGTTCATTGTCAAATCAATCTCAAAACTGATTAACTAGTCCTATCCTCCACGGCTCCATGTCTCGCTCTGAGGAAAACCAAAAGCTCAAGCACCTCGAGGACCATGTTTCATCCGATGACAGAGGCTGATAAATGCCTGACAGACTGCCAAACCCTGCTATGTGCTACATGAGTCAAGCACAAACACTCCTCCACTGCACAGATATGCGTTTGAACACACATCCATCATCGCCATGTGGGAGGTTGAGTGCGTGTGTATGTGTGTGTGCGTCTGCCTGCCCGGTGTATGTATGTATGTGTGTGTGTGTGTGTGTGTGTGTGTGTGTGTGTGTGGCACGCTGGCCCGAGCTAGAAAAAAGCCTCGAAAAGAAGTGTCCATCTCAGTGGCGCCGCGGGACGATTGGAGGTGGCCGAGCTGAGGCTCTGATGAGGTAGGAGGATGTGGGATAATTCTCATGTTTAGTGCAAATTAGGAGCGAGAACACCCTTTTCCCGTCTCTCGCCGTCTCCTTCCCACAGAAAAACGAACATGTGAGCGAACAAGCGAGTGAAAGCAAAGGGTGCAGCCCGGCCTGAGCTCTGAATGTCACAGTCAGTCATCGCGGCCTCCCTCTTAGTGATGCAGACAGAGAGCCATTCTGATTGCCCCACCAGTCAAGCCAAGGGGTGAAAAACATTTACATGCAAATACGAATGACCCACTAGCTACCGCGAGCACGCTAGCTATGGTATCCTGAATGAACGGCGACCACAGAAAATCCGGCACAGAGGACTTGCCAATCAGCGGCTCCATTGTAGCAGCACACAGGCTTTAGAAGTCGCTGTTATGTGTGTAGGATATCAATTATATTTTTTTTTTTGCTTTTGTGGCTTATTGGTTTGTGGCTGCCATTGTCGCCGCTCCTTGCATGAAGCGAAAATTAATGTTAATGAATTCAGACCGGCAGACGTAATGCACTGCGTTAACAGGCTGTGAAGAAGCTTAAATCCTTTTGCTATCTATTCCCACATAACTCCTCAGTATACAGACCGTCCTCACAAAAATCCACTCCTCTCCGACAGCACCATAATGCCATCTAATCAACCGTCCACTCTGAGTTAGAATGATTATAATCCAGGGCCCGTCAAAACGAACGCCGCTTCCTGTCGCGTTGAAGTGGTTGGTATCGGGGGACAGATTGCGGGTGGACTGGCTGGGTCTCCGGGGGTCTTGGACAAGAGGAGACTCAGGCTCTGCGAGTTGCTGTCACCCGCGGCTGGGATACTTGGATCAGGGACCCGCCTGCTGTCACCAGACCTGTTGCCTCCAGATGGGCCCTGGATCTCAGTCCTTGTCCTCCTCCACTCCTTATTTCATCTTCACCTTGTCGTTCCGTCATGAGCACCATCAAACGTCACCTTCCCTTCATCCCCCCCTCACTCGCCATTAACAAAGTCCAAATCACCATGCTTTTGTTCTTTAACCTTGACATTCAGCTTTAAGCTCCACCATCTCATCTCTCGCTCATTGGCTCCGGTTTTTCTTGGCTAAAAATCCCCTCCGAGTGTGTGTGTGTGTGTGTGTGTGTGTGTGTGTGTGTGTGTGTGTGGGTGCATGCGCGAGATGAGATGAGCAGACGCACCGCACAGCGAGACCCCTTTGATTCGGCACAGCAGAGACCCACAGTGAGGCTGTACATTAATTGGTGCTTCTGAGCCGTTAATTTAGGCGAGTACGTTCAAGGACCCACTTTCCTTCCACTTTCCAACAGCAACAGAGGGCTGAACGAGCATCCTCTCAAGACTCTCCCGCTATTTTCCGCTCTCTCCCGCTCCATACCTCCCTTCTTTTCCCACCGTCACCCCTTACAGTCCAGCCTCTCCCGTCAAACTTCGCTCCGCCGTCAGCGAGCGAGGAGAGACAGCGGGTCACAGTCTCGGCTCTCGCCAACTGCCCCTGCGTCCAGAGCCAGCAAGCCGGGGTTTTCTTTCTCTTTTTTCAGCATGACTGCCTCCCCCAGGTCAGTGAACGCGTTAAGCTGTTAATTACCTCAAAGCACAAAACAAGTGGTAGCCTGGCAGCGAAATGAGCAGACATTTAATTCTTTTTTTTCTTTCTTTTTTTTTTTTTTAAAGTGTACAGTACAAACTCAAAACCAGCACACCAGCAGAACGAGCCGAAGCCGCAGCAACAATAGCAGCTGCTGCAGCCGCGGCAGTAAACAACGCTGTCAGCGGCACTAACAGACAACGGCAATGAGAGCATTCTCATTTTATTTTTGCTGCCGCTCCGTGACCATAAAACTCCAGGATGGAGCCATTTGGGCTGGATGTTCCCCTAAGAAATGAATCAGCTATAAAACTGCAGCAGGATAATACCAGTCCGGCCCGCGGGGGCATGGTTTCTTGAGATTCACGCTGTGCTGATGTGGGAAATGATTCAGGATGTGTGTGACCAGCATCCTCCCCGCAATGTCTCCCACCATCCAGGAGCTGGTTAAACCCAGCCTTATTAGTTATCTGCTTAGTGATCGTAACAACCTGACCCGGGAAATGAAACCGAGGAGGTGTGTCTGTAGAAGCTGTAATAGAAATAAGTGTTGCTATTTATATCGTGTCAGAGAAGGAAAATAATATAATTGCAGCGCGGCTGCTGGCTCTGCTGCTCCAGGCTTTGGGCTTGTGGTGGCTTGTTACTTGGCCCATGAGCATGTGTATGTCTGGGAATCAATGCGCCAGTGTGTATTCATGTATTCTGGTTGGTGTATGGGACCGGCCTGTCCTCTCCATTCCTGACCCCTCATTAGTCTCCTCTCTTGTTAACAAACAGGGGCTCTGCTGACACCGAGACTTCATAAGAGTGAGACGGAGATGTAGAGACGACGATCTGTGTGTGTGTGTTTGAGAGAGAGAGAGAGAGAGAGAGAGAGAAAAGGAAAGCGAGGTGATTGGGCTTAATGACGGGCAAACAGGCTGCGAACAGCATTCAGCTCACACACTCTGTTTATTCGTGTCCAGCAAGCAGATGTCGACGACTCCCCGTCATCTTCTCATCCCGTCTCCCACAGTTCTTGTGGGAAACGTCTCTTTTTTCGCCGCAGCAGAGAACGCAAGAATCCCCAGTGTCTACCTTATTCAAATACAGGAGAGACACACACACGAGAACACACTCCCCCTGTGGAGGTACAATAAGCCTACATGGGATGCCAGTTGTACCAATGGGGAACATCTTTATTCAAGAGCCACTTGGCCTTTGGTGATAGCAGCTGCATTCTTTGTTCCTGTCATACTGCGCCACCTCAGGCTCCACACAACACGATATCGCTCCAACTTCTCCGAGACACTCTGTCACACTTAAAGGGCATAGACGAAAAATATTGAAATCATAGACTTTACAGACTCCGAGTGGAGAAAGAGAGAGAGGGAGAGAGAGAGAGACTAGCCCGTGGCGGCTGATGAGAGCACACAGAGAGAGAATTTTTTCGAGAAAAATGAAAGAGCGCTTATTATTGACTATATCGGGCTTCCTTCTTTGAACTCCCTCATCTATTCTGGCTGCCTTGGCATTGCTCTGGATGCGTGAAAGCCATGAAGCAGACGGAGAGATGAGAGCTAGAGGAAGACAGGACTGGAAAAACAAGTGATTAAAAGATAAAAGGGAGAGAGCAGATGATGAGGGAGCAGTGGCGGTGTGTGATTAAATGGCGGAGGTGGTCCCATTGGGCAGCGGCCCTTATTTCAATTTAATGGGGGGGGGGGACTGGGTGACCCTTGACCCCTTAGTGAGTCAGGGGTACCACCTTAGTGCAGATCAAACCGCCAAGCTCAACGAAACCCCCCAACCCAGATGGCATCTGGGCCTTGAGAATGAGGTGTGTGTGTGTGTGTGTGTGTGTGTGTGTGTGTGTGTGTGTGTGTGTGTGTGTGTGTGTGTGTGTGTGTGTGTGTGTGCGTGTGTGTGTGTGTGTGAGGGCTTGCAGGGCCACCGGCAAACGTGTTTATGCTGCTGCTATGGCAACCCCAGCACTTCTTTAGCCTTGGGCAAATAACAACAAGAAAATCCTTATGTGCGAGTGTGTATGCGAACAGGAAGGCGATGCGATGTGAAAAGAGCCGCGTGATTTAATATACGTCTTAAATTCATACATTTCAAAGAGCTGTCCGGTTCCCTCTCTCTCTCCCCAGCGCCTCTCACCCTCTCTCTCCCCCCTGCCCCTCAATCATCGGGCCCTCCTTTTCACCTTCTCTTTCTCCCAGCTCCACATGCTAAGTGGGAACATTGTTACGGTCAATTTGTCCCATTCAGGGTCCCAGTGGGCAGTGTCCCTGCCCTGACAGCCTGCAGACAGAGACCACACTGCCTGAGAGGCCTTGACATCAAGGTCCAGAGGAGACGAAGGAGGAGGGAAGAAAGCGGAGGAGAGGAGGAGGCGGAGCGGGGGGTGAAACAGGAGAAGAGAGGTGACGCTGGGGAGCTGCGGTATGGAGGCAGAATGTGCGAAAGGAAAACAAGCTCGGAGAGAAAGAATGACAGAAAAGAAAGGAGGAGGAGGCCGAGGTGCCAGGTTGAACACAAGCCCCCAGACCCAGCTGCTCAATGGCGTTTCCGACCGCTCTGTCAGACTCAGGCCGGACTGATGTAGATGGCGACAGCTCCGCTCCCGAAGAGGACGGTTCTAACAGATCTGCCTTCGATTTGGCCGGAGCCCGGAGAAATACAAGCCAGGCCAGGCGAGCTCAGGAGAGGAAACGCAGGTGTTCATAAATGTAGATTCGCTGCGATATTGAAATATAATTAGAATCAAATGTTTTCCCCTCGTGACTCATTTTTGCCAGGAGAAACTTCAGCCAGAGGGACGTTAAAAAGGGACTGCTCGGCGCAAGAAATCATTCTTTCTCACTTCCCTCTAGACGTACGCTCGGTTTGGATTGGAAATACTTTCCACCGAGAAAATAGACTGTTGACAGCGTGTTGATTTTCAGCAGTTTTAAGGGCACTGTTCCTAGAAAGACTTTTGAATTTTTGAAAAGAAATTCATTTTCGTGGCTTTCAGTACCACAACTGGAGTTCCATCCATTTCCATTGTGTTGAGGCACAGGGACGGAATCACAGAGACAAAGCTTTGTGAGTAAGGAAGAATGGTTTTGAACTGAACCTTTAACTTAAACTTTAACTGGTTATGACACAGTCTCAATTTAACAATGACACCTCTACATGACCTAC
Organism: Diplodus puntazzo; assembly: GCA_963678695.2. Classification (NCBI taxonomy): domain Eukaryota; kingdom Metazoa; phylum Chordata; class Actinopteri; order Spariformes; family Sparidae; genus Diplodus; species Diplodus puntazzo. The sequence continues at coordinate 12,285,771 of OZ023163.1, read as the reverse complement.
ATGAGCAAACAAGAATATTAGACGGAAGATTGGCTCTTTCTCAATAAAATCATAGTTATTCTCCTCGCCTGTCACCGGGTCGGATTCCGCCTTATCCGGGGTCGATAAGTCACAAAATGACTATTTTTGTGCTGAGTGCTGAAGAAGCTGCTCTGTTGTCTGGCACCAAAACCAAACCAAAACAACAAATCAAAGTTCCTTGTAGTCGATTAAAGTCTAACAAAAAATCAACGTAAACTGTAAAGTGGAACACGGCTCCTCCTGTAACACTTTTATAAAACCAGAGGATTCATAAGAGACCAAATCGAAGCAGCGGAGGGAACCAACATATCTTAACTGTTAGTCCCAACCACGGGTCAATCTCCAACAACACTGGGTCCGTTTCCCGTCATGCGAGTCAATAGTCTCTTTCATTGGACACCCTCTGCCTCGCCGCAACTTCGGTTTCTGATGCAGGCTTTATACCACAGAGGACATTGTACAACTGTTTTCACAGGCTGAGCAGAAACCACTCACTGACCAATACAATTACTTTAATGTGCTAAATCTGTCTCTTTCAATGCACAGTATGTAATCTCTGCCAGTGGGGCTCTCCAATTCAAAAGTTTGAAAACAAAGGATGTAGTCTGGTGAAGTGTTGAAGTAACGCGCCATCGTTAGGTGTTGCCTTCATCATTTAACAAGCGCCATCATGTCTCTGGGTGTAAAATGGGATAATGTACGTACCCTACTTAACAAGCTGCTGTAAGTGTTGTTGTCATTTTAGTTAGCTTCCTGTGCGTATTGCAGTTAGCAATCCCCTCCCTCATTCTTCAACATTTGGCCTGTTTGGCTTGGCCTACCAGAATAGGAGGACCCTGCTGTCTGCATGTTCAAGACAGTGGTTCTCTGTCCTGATTGGACAAAGTGGGCAGGGATACCAGAAAACGTCTTTTCTCTTGTACTGTATGAGCAGGAGAAGGAGAGACATGTGTTACCAAGCACTTACAGTGGCTTTAATGTGAAAAAAGTTACATATTATACCTGTAAGTAGGTAGAGAATTGTGAACAGGCAACAACACATATCTAAATATATATATATAAAGGGATTTTGAAGATGATTTTTCTGGTAAGAGAACTCTTAGCTGTGAAGTTGAATCCAAGTTTATATCTTCACTTTGGCCTGAACTTGTCCGACAAACGCAGCTTTGTCTGACTAATCTATGATTTTTCATTTACACGTTGGGAGCCGCCCCCAGGCCCCACAGGTGACGTACCCCCCCCCCCCCCCGTAGCATGGTGCAGCGGGGAAGGTGGGGGGGAAAAGGGATTAAGTCACTGTGCAAAGACACCTGTTATTTTAGCACATAGGGCGCAACACTTGCTCCGAGGCAAGGGGTGCAGAGGCGGCTGTTGGCGTCAGAAACGAGGCGCAAAACAGGGCGCCCATTCAACCGATGCTGGACAGTGCTGAATCACACTTGTATGGGGCACAGAGACAGACTGAGTCACACACACATGCACACACACACACAAGTTCATGCAAGACAGGAAGGCAAACAGACACAATGTGATGCACAGTGTGCCTTATGTCTTCTCTTTGACAGACATGGGCAAACACTCACTCTGTCTCCCTCTTTTCTTAACGACACACACACACACACACGCACAAACTATTCTTCAGACTAATTGGCGATGCAGACTCCGCCGCAAAGACAGCGGGGATCTGTCAAGGGCATGTGTGTACGGTGGGATGTTGCAGATCTCCCCCAAATGAACTAACTTTATAATAAATCACTGGGCACTGCTAGCCAAGGATTAGCCGCGCTCCAGTGGGCAGTTTGTTAAGCTGCCGAGGAGAAGCACCAGGGACGGAGGAAACATCGCCAAACACTGACATCAGCACTGGGACCTTGGAACGGTCCAAACCCCCTGCCTGGTTTCCTGGGCACACATTTAGCCTTGTTATCTGAGTTCTCCACTGACACACTATCCTGCTCCTATATTAAGCTTTTACTCGAAACTATTGCTTTTTTTTTCCTGATGGGGTTGCTCCACTAATCACGTTCGGTGTTCAGGACCTCAGCTCTAACATCAGGTACGCACCGTCCCTTCCATTGCCTTCCCTTATGTTTGCCTCGCTTGTCGGTGCAATCTTGCCCCCTACTGAGTCATTTCTTTTGGCAGGTGCGATGCTTCCTACAGTCTGGTTATTTATATACTGACTGAGAAAACATTAATCCCCTCTCTCATGTTCTGCAGACATAAATTAAACTCTTTTGAGGAAGCTTATTATACAATCATTGAGAACCATCACATCTAAAGCAAGTTTTAAATCGCCTCATAGCGCTGTTATTTCTGCATTGGTTACAGTCACGTGCCTTCTTGATCATTCTGGTCCTCCGATCTTGCTCAGGGAGTGTAAAACATATATTCTCTTGTTAGATTTTTGTGGAATCGACAGGAAACGGATGCTTTTTCTTCTACCGTCAACTCCCAAAAAGTGTTTTGTCCTCGACATCTGAGCGAATGAAAGCAGGATCGGGTACAATAAGAAGATCTGAGATGGCATCAGACAGGTATTTCCTTCTGTTGTCTATTAATTCGTACCCTCTGATAGCGCTTCTCTTGTAATTACTGGTGGCACGGTTGGGCCTACAAGAGGGTGTCAGCACATGAGAGGAAGAAGGGGGCACCGCTCCTCCTCCTCCACCACGCCGGAGAAGCTGCAGCACTCAGATGATTAACAATATCTGGTTTGTGATCATCTTTTCCCTTCATGTCTCGTCTTAACTTTCTTCCCTCTCACCGCCTACCGCCGTCGCCTTGCCTGCACCGCGGGTACTGTAAGAGAACCGAGGTCTGGTGCGGCACAATCTGAGCAGCAGGGGAGGAAAGGATCTATGTGTAACCTGTGGCAGAACCCCTGAGCCCTGGCTGTCAGGGTGGGTGACAGCCCAGAGGAAGACGAACTAAGGAGGCTCTCGTCCTCTGAGGCTGATTGACACAGTCAGAGCTACATAAAGGTTAGTGGAGGTGCCGGTATTCCCTCGGCTGTGTCTTGCACCGGAAGAGGAGTCTTGCTTTCTTCCGATGTGTCTTTCCTCTCTCTCTGCTCTCCTCTCTCTCTCTCTCTCTCTCTCTCTCTCACACACACACACACACACACTCGGGCTCATTATAGGAATGCTCCGACCCCTTTGGGACTTCACTTACTTCTGTCTCCCTTTCCAGTCCACAAACCTCGACGTCGGACAAAAGGCAGCTGAAAGGCAATTTGAATTTGAAACAGGGGCCACAACAAAACAACACGCAGCTCCCCCCCCTCAAAAAAAAACTTCAGGGGATTCGGTGCCAGCTATTGAGAGTCAGCAGCGCTTGCACACACACAAAAAAAGCCCCAAAAATGAGATTCTGACACTTTTGCAGCCAACTAGCTCAATGTACTGTAAAGATATCAGCTGCTGCAGAGGGAGAGGGAGGGATGGCAGAGCCCTGAAGGAGGGAGCAGTGGACACCAGGGGCCCAGCGGGTAGGACTGTACAACACACACCATCGCCAGCAGATACCATGCAATCACAACAAATACACACCGGGATGAAGGCGCATTTAGATCAAGTCTGCTTCCACAGCAACTCATTGGACGTCTTCATGATGTTCTCTAATCAAACAGCTCCAAGAAGGAAATCTCTTTAATTAAGGTGTGTGACAGCAACAAAGGACCCTTGGTCAGCACATAACTGTCTGCCATTTATCAACCACACGATGAGCCGTGTCAGTACCCAATCAATAGATGGACGGTGAAGTGCCTTCCTCGGGCTCCAGACAGCTCAGAGCTGCTTGTTTTGGTGCGTGGCTCCGCTGCGAGCTACGCAGTATGAAATTGAGAATTATACAATGAAGCCCGCTGTCAAAGCCGAGACGTGGAAGACCACAGATCAGCTGTTGTGTATTGATCCGGATCGCCTTTTAACCAAATCGCCACAGTTTTAATTCAGCCTTCGTTGTCACCAGAGGCGACGCAAATGTATCCAAAAGCATCAAGGCGCGACAGAGCGCTGTGCCCCCGGAGCGCACCGCCGACCACCGGCTCCCCACCAGCACCCATCCCGCCCCCCTCAATACCTGCGCACACAGGACAGCTCGGGTCACTTACCTCTGCTCGATGTGTGGAGAAGGTGCCGCCGACACGACCGGCAGTCGATGGTGAGTCCCGCTGCTGGGTACAAGAAGAAGAAGAAGAAGAAGAAGAAGAAGAAGAAAGAAAAAAATCCGAGAGTGATCAGAGGAGAGAGGACGGCTCGTTAGCAGATCCTGTGCGGGGCTTTTGTGAACTACTCCTCCCTGTCGCACCTGTCTCTGGCAAAAACTGATCCCGCACGCCGGCCTGACATCTCTAAGACAACTGTCTCAGGGGCTGTGTCCGTGCCCCCCCTGCTCGCTCCAACACACACACACACATACATGCATACATACGCGCACTCACTCACTCACTCACTCTCACACACGCGCACGCACGCATGCACACAGACGGCACCACCTGTCCCCCGGTGCAAAAAAAACAGCCCACAAAGAGCTTCTATGTCGCGCAACGACACATGGCATTCCCCGTTAGTCTCTGCAGCAGTACTCCCTCACAGACAGCCGTCCGAGATCCCCCAAGTAGCGCTGGAAGAAGAAAAAAAAAAAGGCTGGAAGCGGTCCGCGATGACCAGGAGAGCGCAGTAACAAACCCCCATCCAGCAACACCGCTGGCACCAAACCAGCTGCGACGGTTTGGGGCACAAGAAATGTTTTACATCTGCCGCTCTCGTCGCTCGCCCAGTTGCGTTATCAATCTCCCCGTTCTCCTTTACAATAGTTGGTTCTATTTCGCCGCTGCGCACGACTGCTGCTCTGTCACTGCTGCGTCTTTTTTTTCATACCCTCCGAGAAGAACTGTGAGGAGAGAGAGAGAGAGAGAGAGAGAAAAAAAAACAAAAAAGACCGTCCCTTTCTGTCCGCTCATGCGCCCCGCTTCCACGCAGAGCCCGGCTCAGGATCCGGCGCAGGGAAGAGTCCCATTCATCGGAGGGTTGTCTTTATTTTTTGTTTTTTTGTTTTTTTTACTGGAAATAGTTCCTGCGCTTATGAGCTTCTGGTCAGGCGGGAGGTTTGTCTGTTCTAGCGGCCGTGCGAGCTGTAGAGCATCTCCAGCAGCACTGCTCCCCCGCTGTCATCCACCGGGAGAGACTCCTGGAAGCCTGTTAGTGCCAAAACCTGAAGCAGAATCACGCAGCGACTGGAATGGAATTGATTAGCGACTAATTGAGTTTCCTGTGGAGACGTCAAGAAGAAGAAAAAATCCCATTTAAATCAAAGTCTAGCTCATCGCGGTATTAAACAAAAGAAAAGAAAGAAGGAAACCAAAAAACAAACCGAGATGACAGGGTGGTAAAATCCATAACCCAGATGAGTCACCTGCTCGACACAGAAACCAGACCTGAGGTGTAAATCAGAGAGAGAGAGAGAGGACTGTTCCTGGGTGAACTTCCAAGGAATCTTTATACTTGAAGGACAAACAACAGAGGGTCACAAGAGGTCTGGCAGGTTACTCAACACTGATTCAAAGCAGCCTCCATAAAAGTGTGTATTGTTACTGTGAGAGTGCGGAAAGTACCCAGAGAAGACTCCATGAGACCCATATCAGTCAGGATGATCACACACACATGGTCCTGTGCAACAAGCTAGATATGAGTCATATCATATCACATCATTTTAGAATATTACCTAGGAAAAGGAGTAAAAGTCTTAAAGTATCTGATATTAAATGCACTCAAGTATTAAAAGTAAATAACCCAATATATTTACATGTGTACTCTGATTGTCGGGATGCAATTCTTTAGATCTGACTGATCAATTTCAAAATGCCACTTCTTTGCCTCTGAAGCAGCGTGCAATCCTCAAAGTTACCAGTAACTGAAGTTGTCAACTAAATGCAGTGTCGCCAAAAGCTGCCGAGAGTATTCAGTATTTTTTCCTGAACATTGGAATCTGTTATTTTTCATCAGATTGTCGATGAAATGAAGACATTTAAAAATGTGCTACTTTGTGTCTAATGCGGCATGTAATCTGCAAAGTAACTAGTAACCAAATGTATTTTAAAAAGTGGTAAAAATTAAAGTCCAATAGGCTGTTTTCCTCCAAAATGCAGTCGAGCGGGGGAAGAAGTTAGCAGACAATAGAAATACTCCAGGAAGGTACCAGTTCGTCATTCGTCATTTTACTTAAGTACAGTATTTAATCAAATGTACTAGCTACATTTTATCACTGATTAACTGTAGTGGACCACCTTTACCGGCTGCAACATAAAAAACAGTGTACATAATGATTGTACATAATGATTTTTATTCTGTGGTATTGTTACTTGTGCTTCTTCCTCCATATTAGGCGGAAAATCCCCCCATCACTTGGTCAGCAGGGTGAGAAATTTGTCCATTTGTTTCCACTCTCACGACTTCATCTCATGTGATTCAGCACAAATATTTTATGGGGACGCAGTTTAGTCGGAACAATTAGTTTTAATTAGGATTCCTGAAAGTCCAATTTGCTGAACTCAGTGAACTCGAAAAACGTTTCCGTCCCCGACTTTAAGGTCTTTCTGCATCGTCTCATTGGGCCTAAATTAACACAACAGAGGAATAATTTAGCCCAATTAAATCTCAATAAGCCCCCAGCCAAATGTAAGAGTGGATCTACTTCACTTTGGGCTTTGAGTTAGACGTCAAATCAGTGTTTTTTCAGCGACAGTCTACATCCTCGACCGACCTCTGCATCTAAATGGATAACAAAATCATCAAATGGCTACATATTCACAGCGCAGTCAGTGGGTAATGCTTGCACAGTGTTATTAAAGGAGTTAAGACCTACTGGACCTCTTCGTGAAATGGCACTGAGCCAAATCCACTTTTAAGCTTTTGATTTATTCATAATTAATTTAGCCGAAATAATGACTTGTTTAGGTTTCGGGGCTCCTGTGTGTCGCTCCCTCTCAATAAATTCACTGCCAGCCATCTGACAACGTTTTTGATACAATCTGCTCATCAGCCCTGCCAAATCAGACCCTGATTCTGGAGAAATATATGCAAAAAATAAAAAGTCCCCTACTGAGAATGATTTAGCCTGAGGTTATCTTATTCAATTGCTAATCCAAAAACATATTTTTGGATAACTTAATTTACATTAAACGTCTAAAGCCCGGTTACCAGATGAAATTAGTCACATTTTAGGTTTCTGTAAAGCATGATGCATTTAAATTTGTGTGTCAATCGGACATTTTTGCAATAAGCATCACATCACATTGGCAACTATATGCATATGAGCATGGCTGCCAAGCGAGAGACCACTGTTCAGGACAGTGTTTCGACATTTCTGAACTTAAAACCGCTGAATATTTTTGACATGTTTGATACTGTTGGAGACGGTGACTGGATACCTTTTTCGAGACATCAGGACATTTTCCAGGCACTTCGTAGCAGCACATTGTTTCTTGTGTTTCAACATAACCTGACTATGATCACAGTGTCTTTAGTTTCAAACTAAAATTGATATTAAAGAGACGTTGTTACATGGTAGAATGCAAAGTTTCAACATATTAGTGGTTTGCAGAGACGTTCACTCCCAAAATGTTTCCTGACAATTGGGTTGCTTAAGATAGTCACCCTCTTTCAGTTTTGGAAGCTATTTCGAAATAAAAGCCGGAAGACGCCACAAGGCAACTTCCCTTTTTTAAAGGTTAACTCCACCATTTTTACACATTAAAATGTTGCAACATGTCTGGGGAGTACTACTTCATATGTGGAATAAAGGAGTTTATGACGTCTTTTGTAGCTGCAGAGGAAGGTGCATGTAATCCAATTAATTGCTTCGGGTGATAAATTGCATTGTGGGTAATGCAGGCACCATGTTTTGAAAAGCGGTCCCCTTCTTTTTTCAAAACCTGGGCCTACATTTCCCACAATGCAACATAACCAGTGAGTGACATCACCAGAGGCTATTCAACAGATTACCTGTAGCCATCTCTGTGAAGTCTTTGTACTACTTTTTTCACATATGCAGTAAAACTCCTCAAAAGCTGTGAACACCCTTTAATGTGTAAAATTGGTGGAGTTTCACTTTAATCCACTGCTGTTTTGTGAATTTTATAATATGGCCTGCTCTTGTCTGACATTGATATTATTGTAGGACATTGTTTTAGTGTGCTTTTTGTTTGCTGTTTTGTTTTTAGTCTTATCTTCCTTTACACAGCCCAAATGTGCCCGCACCAGCACTGTAATACTTATTAACATTATTCATCCTGCTTACCTTATCATCCTGTGCTGCCTGTGACTTTGTAGCCTCCACAATTAAAACTTAAAAAGAAAAAGTTTCATTTGCAGAGGAGACAGGCTGAAAGTCTTTGTACAGGCCGACTGTGGTTAGAGCAGACTCTGCTCTGACAGGCAGCGGTATCATTATTCAGGAAGACATGGTTTCAGCAGCAGAGGAATAATGATGAGTTGTCCCCGCACGCTTGATTTCTGTCCCTCTATTGCTCTCACTTAAAAACCCAGCATGTTGGCGTGTTTGTAAGAAATCTAAACCAAGTTGTTCTGTCATGGCATGCCGTCAAGGGCAAACTAGCTTTAAGTGTCGGGGACAAGAGAGCAAATCAATACGCACCGTGAAATGTGTGAGAAGAGTAATAAACTGAGTCAAACTCTGTCTCTGTTCTATTCTAATAGTAATCTTTAGCTACCATTAGGCACTTGTCACATGAGGCCAATTAGGCCATATTGGCAAAACCAAAAAAGTGTTTGAGCTGGAGCAAGGATCTGTTTTATCGCTTCTGAATTAAACTTTTAATTTATAAGAGCACGGACGCCTTGTTTCTACCTTCAAAATAAGGCTAAATAGTTTTATTGAAGTACCATTTTCTGTTACTTTGCTTTGCAGAATATATTTACAAACAAACATTTGACCAGCTTATATAATATAATGTTATTTGCCACCTCAGTGTGTTACAACCATTAAAATGATGCTCACCTGTTGACACATCAGTGGTTATAAGCTGGAAGGAAGATGTAAGTCCCTCTGGGCAGTTGGACATACCTGGGCTACAATCAGTCTTCTTTTAGCTGTCATTAGTCTTCTTTTAATCAGTGTGCACCCAACTTCACCCTCACAGGGTTCACTACAATACTCCTCATGTTACTCGGCTTTGTTACTCTCATTACTGTCCCTCCTAAAAAAGTAGCAGGTGGAGACTAATGTTGACTCTTTGGTAAGGGAACATAAAATGCAACTTAGATGTTACACATGTAAGTGCACAAATTAGTTAATAGTAAAGGTTCTAAAAGTAGATGCAATAATTAATGTATTCAAACTTAATTCTGCAAGTCCAAAGTCACACTGTGGAATCATTTCTCAAATCTTTTAAATTATATCAAAAATAAGCCAAAGGAAATGTAATGTGTACAGGAAGTAAAGTTACAGTAATCATCTCTTTATACTTCAAGCAGCGGAAATCGATAATCATGACAGCTTGTATGAACGTTGTTGCTCATTGTCCTCCGCTCTGTAGTTTGTAGTCTTTCAGCTTTTCAGCTCATTGTTTTGGTCTTCTGACATGTAACTGTTTTGTTTTAGTGAAGATAAAACGATGGCACACAGACAAGGCTTTTTTACCTTAAAACAACAGCTTTAAAACCATGTTGATGGTAAAGTGTCTTGTAACAGGCTGAACAGTGTCTCTGTCTCAGTCACTACGCCCTCCTATCATGTTGTAATGATGCAATGAGTTTTATTTGTGGTTCACGCAAAATGCCAATTTCTACATAATGTTGACTTCATGTGTGATGTGTAAATTGGCTTCTGTCAAATCAAAATGTGATAAAATGGATATGTATGTTTACAGTTTGTTATTGCAGCCCCCAAGTGGACAAAAAAAACAGTTTTTGCACATTTTAGTAAAAAAAAAATTGTACCTCTGTACCTTTTCTCAAGTAAAATTTGGATGCAGTTTTTACACGATTGTGTTGCTGCTTTTTCTTAATTTGTCCTCCAACAAAAGCCCAAAATAGTAATAGTAATAGTAAATGCAGGAAGAGAGGACTTCCTCGACAACTCGTACTGCTCACAGCACTCTATTGTGATATTAAACAGCTCCTCAAAAGTTATTCTCTAAATCCCCAGATTAGCTTTATTATTCTGTTTCCAGCGACTTTGCATAGAAATGATTAAGGACACAGAAAACTTTGAGCCATGTTCAACAAAAGAACTTATGCCATGTCATCTCCGTCAAAGTTTGCGCGCTGACAATAAATAAATAAATAAATATTTGTTTTGTTCATCTGTTTCCTTTCATCCCACTCGGTCTGTCAGAGCACACAGGCAGTAGACCTGAGCCAGATAAAAAAGCACAAAGAGCTGCCAAGAGAAAGTGAGAAAGCTTAGCGAGAAAACCGCAACCTTTGATGGAGGATGCACCTTTTAATCTTTGAACAGCATGGGGAAAAGGGGAAGGGCACAGTAGCCTTCCCCACCCCCCACCCCTCCCGAGGTACAATGGCGTGTGTCTGTTTGTTAGTGGGACGAACTCTTCACAGCGAGAGCGTTTGTCCTCTAACTTCCAAATCAGCGGAAATATGACTGCAAAATAAAGATGCCTCAGTCTCCAGCGTGACCATTTTCCATCCCACCAAAGTAATCACATGGTTCACCAAGCTGCGAACAAAGACTCGCAGGCGGCATGCAGGGTTCATGTGATCAGACCCAGTTACTTCACAGGCTCGGCAGTCAATCTGACGACTCAATTTAGCGAAAATGGAGCTCGGCCATTTAATAAGTGGTGTCACATCTCAGGCTGTAAGACCATGACCAATTCATTCATATTAACAAAACCCATAAGCGTTTTAAAGCAGGAACAAATCGATTTGTGATGGCAATGCCAACGCAAGTGATTTGTACTTTTTCTTGGAGTGATTAAGATCACAAGTTTACGATGTTCATTTGCAGTAAACCAGAGCTAAAACAGTGGGTTATTTATGACTTATTTTTAAAACATGTACTGTCACAGCTCAGGCTCAGCGAGCTAGACAAAGAGGAAACATTTAACCCAAACAATATTTTTACTTGAAACAGAGACAAAAGCAACACGATAAATTGATCTGTGGTCTGTAAGTCAGTGGCGGGTGCAGTGTTGAAAAGATGTTTGGTTGTTTTGGCAGCAAAATTTAGTGGAAAACCAAACCACAAAGGTAGGTGATGATGAAGAGAGAGAAAATGACACAGGATGAGGAATCAGCCTAAATAACCCGGGTCCATCCTGCCTGGGTGTAACGAGGGTAACACTTTATGAAAACCATCATTAATAAATCATAAATATATAGTTTCATTATTGCACTGTTAGCAAACAAAGACATACTTTATAAACCATTTATTAAGCAATTGTTTATTGTTACGTTGCAACTGATGTTGATAAGCCATTAGAGCTGTTAAATAAATGGTGTAGCCATGGAAACCCACCAGTTTAAAAAATAATAATAATAATACTAAATCCAATAGTAAATCATTATTATGAGATAATGAGTCCAAATTATGAGCCCACTGAGGCAATGTGATCTTTGGCTGTATAAATAAGATGTATTTGATTTGAGACTTAAAATAATCATGACATAAATCTGATCGTTTCAACTGTTTATCTCATAATTATGATTCACCATGGCAATATTGTTTTCATCAAGCTCAGTTTTCAACCTGTTTTTGTAGTTGCAGAAATGGGCCCAGATTTGCAGTAACTTCAGGAAACGATGTGGAAGAGGGGCTGAGATCAGGCTGACTTTACCTTGTCTGACTTGCTGTCAAACTCACTGAGATCTGAAAAATACTGCAAGTTAATAACCCCAAAAATTAAAGAGATCATCCTATGAGAACATGCAGAATCTCACAACAAAATATGACGACTCACCCTCTCGCTGCTCCACGCATGCAGGTGAACAGGTAGTTGTGCTGTGAGTGTCACTGCCAATTCACTCGCAGCAATCGCAGCGATCACACAATAATAAAGACAATATGGTGTCAACAACATAATTCACCACAAAGCTTTGTGCTGCACGTCTACTTACTTAGATTGATTCATTAATAGCTCCCACAAATGGCTCATAAAGCATTTGATTGTTTGTTGATGTTTAAATAACAATTAAATAAAGTTTAATTAAATGTGCATTTTCTATTTAGTAAAGGTGCACTTTAGTTAGCCTCATAACTTAACATACAAGAATATGTTGCTCTGATGTTTAAATACAAATACAAACGTTTGGCTTTAAAGCACATCTTAAATATATCAAGAGCTTTCTGTGTGTGTGACGTGTATGTGTGTATTTATAGGCCTGTAAAAAAAACTTGTATCGTGTACCTTTAAAAAGGTTATTAGTGATGGTTTTAGGTGTTCCTATGATTGTCTTTCATTTTGAACAGATGGTTTACCTTTTTTAAAGTAGAATTCATTCATTCATTAATTACTGATCGTCATGGTCTGATACACAGATCTCCATCTACTTAAGGGCTGAGATTTAAAAGGGACATTAGTGTTGTGAGGAAGTTGGCTACCATGACCGAGGCACTGAGTTCTCCTGTCTTCATTCTGCTGCTATGAGTCATGAAATGTTGATTATAATTAGAGTTGTACAGTAGATAAGACCAGGAATAATAAGCGTGTGATGAAGTTATCAAAAATAAACAAACTCGAGAGTGCCTAGGGAGGCTTTTACAGTGAAAATCTGGATCAAATGAAAACACGGAGAATGACCTTTAGTCCCTGATGTGAAACTCAGACAAAACATCAAGGCAGAGAATTCAATTTTGAATTATTCCTCTTCTCGGCGCCACATGTGAGGAGGAGAGTAAAAAAGCTTTGAATAACAGAGCACTGTTTGGTTTTTGAATGAGAGCACAACAACAAGTCCGCTTTCATAATTGATGGGTGTTTGTTCGTCTCCCGTGGGTGAAACAAGCTAACTCCATTTTACACTAACGCGCGTTTGTGCAGCCTGTTCCATTTTTCACTGTTTGTGCACAGGTCTGCTGCAATAAAGATGACAGTGTAATTATTACTGGGAAAAGTGCATTTAAGTCCTGATTTCTACCGAGATTTAAACAGTCTAAATATGACATAATTTACAGTCGTTGTGTAAACAGACGAGCTGTAAATTAGTCAGGACCAATCGAGGTGACTTCATTATTACGGAGAGGTGATGCAGAAGCAGCCATCAATCTGTCAATATGAATGTGGTGCAGAGATGACAAGGTGGAGGAAATGAGATGGGATATTGAGTGGGAAGAGGAGGCAGCGAGAGGAGAGAGGGCGAGCACACTTAGCCGCAAAGAGAGTTGAAGAAAAACAACAGTGGAGGAAAAATAGCGGAAAAGAATAAAAGAATAAAAGAAGCAAAGAAAAAAACAGCATGCTGAAAGGGATGCCGATCGATACGAAAATATCCTGAGACATCTTTTATACACAGAGAGGGGAGAGGGGGTAAAAGCAAAGCTCGGAGAAAAAACATGCACTTTGTCTCACCTCTCCAAGCCACAACACATAGCAACACATCAGGACTTTTGTTTGGGGGAAGGGTCACAGTGATGTGCCTTCGCTGTCAAAACTCATACAATCACAACACTAAAGAACCATAAATATTTCAGGGCCAGTCGGTTCTTTCCATGATGCCTCTCCACCTCCGCTGTGGCAGCTGACCCGTTGTCCGGGGCTCTGGGGTGAAATAAGCTCTCCAAAATAAACAGGGCAGACCTGGAGAAATAGAAAGTCAGCTGCTGGTATTCAAAAAAAGGCGATGGGAAAGTCATAAAACACAGTGTGAGGAAATTGTGCATTCTGTGGAAGCAAAGCTGAGACTACCTGTTGGCTGCGAAGAGACACGGCTCTGTTATTTGTTGCCTATCATTCCGCATGTTGCATGCAGTGACCTGGCATTTCCCATGTTCCCTGACCGTGGCTACAAATCTTTTAGATTATGTGTTTTTAAGGTCTGCTGGAGGCTCCCCACAAATCACTTTTCCAATATCCTTTAAGCCGAAGGCGCAACAGTCGTAAAGCGTCTGTAGCCGGTTAAGTTTCCCTCGCAGGGCAATTTTACTGAAAAGATTAAAGACTGTTGCGCTCGCAAAAAAAGTTTAATGCATAAAGTCAATGACTTTTATGAGCTTTCATTTTCGGCTTCCACTTCATAAACTATAAACATACTTTCTTGCTATGTTCGATTCTCATACACTCCGATGCACATAATTAGTCAAGTTTGTGTGTTTTGCTTTTGAGTGTGGGCAGATCAACCTGATAGCTGCAGTGCAGTGTCCAATATAATTAAACTCAAGTAAATTAATATATACAGTATTATTAAGTGAGAAAAAAACTATTAAAAAAAACATTACCTCGACGCACAAGAAAACAACTTTATATACACTTTTGTCCATTTTCGTTTTGGTCTTAAAGCAGTAGTAAAAATAGTCCGATACACTAAGGTTGTAGAACGAGTCCCTTTATGCTAAAACTAATCAGTTTAAATAGTGGAGTGCGGAGGGTGAATTTGGGAGCCTCACAGCCTGAAGGAAGAAGCTGCTCTGTAGTCTGGCGGTACAGTAGCAGTATCCTTTGGCTCTTGTTGAAAATTAGATTAGAAGAATGATACAACTCTCATATATGCGCACTAAATATGGAGCCTAGCCGGAGGCACCAGCCAGTTAGCTTAGCATAAATACTTTAAACAGGGTGAAAGAACTGGTTCCGCCTTAAGGTAACAAAAATCCACTTACTGGCACCTCTTAAGCTCACCGATTAGCGTGTTGTACCTCATTTGTTTAATCATTTGAGAAAAGGGGGGTTATTTGACTGACTGTTTCTTGGTTGGGACCAGTAACTTCCAGGGGTGTCCGCTAGTCGGCCGGCAACTGCTCGGCGCGGAGAAACAGTCACACAACTGCCGCGTTTCACTCACTGGCTGCACCAGATTGGACAAACAAGATTGTGGGCCCGCTGCTCTGGGATTTCAAACCCGAATCGGCATGGAATTTTGTTTTGAAACGTTATCGTACATTTCAGAAATAGATCAGCCGAATGTGTTTCTGAAGACATTTTAGGCGAGAAAATAAGCAAAGCCATTTATAGCTCCCGAGGAGTCTCCAGGGACATTGTTCCAGGCCCGACCCACCTGAAGAAGCAAGATTTCAACTTTATGCAAGTGAGGAGCAAAACACAGCGATCGGTTAACAGAATACATTGCAAAGCTTCATTAATGGGAGGCATGGAAACAGATCCTGTGGACACTTTTAGTTTCACTTATCTCTTATTTGTCGTCCCTCCCTTGTGCGTTTACGTCTGTCTTCTCTCTCTTTGTCTGTTTGTCTGTTTTTCCCCACGTCAGTCCTGCGTCTCCTGCCTTGTGTTCCCAGTGCTCCACTGGATATTTAGTTTTTGAGCATTTGTACTTCGCTAGTTCTCAGATTCGCTCCCGCCCGCCTTTTTTTTTTTTGCTGTCTGCCAGGTTTGTTCTTGGGATCACAGCTTACTTTATTAAATCTCACTTTTTGTTTCTTTAGCCTACACCTGCCTGCCTTGGTGGTTTTGTATCTAAGTCCTCAGGCACATATACCCCACATAAAATGGCAAACTGGTGTTTTTACATATTCGTTTTGGCACAGTTTAAACAATCATTATACAAGATGTTCATTAATGAGATGAAGAGGCACTAATAGGTGGTTTTAATTACCATTTGACTGAGCCAGACGAGCCCTTCCCCTCTTTCGTCATTATATTATGCTAAGCTAAAGGTTACATAGTTAACATGCAGGCATGAAAGACATAAGAGTGCTTTTCTGATCTTTCAGCGAGAATGCAAAAAGGATTCGTTTCCAACATGTGGAACTTCTGCTTCGCCTCAACGCAGCTTCAGATCATGATACCCTGATCAATACATCTGATAAGAAAGAATGTTAATAATGAATGCCGTGCTCGCAGACATTGGAGTCAAAGTCAACCGCCCATCTCTTTATTATTTCATCATGGTGGAGCTGTTCTCCAACCCAGCTGGTGCATTACCCAGGCCCTGGTTATGCCTTATTAATATATTATTGGGCAGAATATACTAAGGGCAAAGGTCCGTCTCAAGTTTCACCTGCAGATGATTTGTAGCTGTGTTGTATGTTACTGATACCTCGTGTTGCAAGCCTCCGGAAATTTGTTGCAGGATGTTGGAAATAAGATTCCCATCAATGGCAAAAAAAAAAAAACAAGCAGATCTGGTCAGCGAGTAATGGACAGAGGGCTAATTTCTACGGTTTCTGTGGCTGCTGACAATGAAGAGCAGAAGGTGAAACAAATCGCTGAGCCAAGGAATTGTTCTGTGATGTGATCTGTTCCAGTCCACCTGAGACTTGTGGCTTCATAGTAAACATGTAACAGAGCAAATGGATTTCATTACAGCGTAATTGTACCGCTCCCTTCATCGCCTAGCAAAGGCCACGTCCTTGCAAAAGTGCTCTTTGATGATGAATAATATCTCATTGGAACAATTCATCTTCAACGTGAAGAGCTTGGAAGGCTAAATGTGCACCTGGGATTTGAACATCTCAAAGATTTTCATGGCGATCCCGCTCGCATTTATTCCTCAGTTTACAGTGATTTTGTGCATAAATTGGTGTATTTGTTTTAATTAACAAGTTCAATGGCTGCTATATACAATATATGCAAGTCTCTGTGCCTCATACTACACTGCGTGTGTTTCACTTACTCTCTTTGCATTATTTATTGGTGCTACTCGCTGCTTCATGTTGTGTCTCTCTTTTCTATTGTTACCAAATGATCTGAAAGTAAAAGGCACAAAATATCTCCAGCATTAATCTTTATAAACACGATTTGTGGGTTCTGCTCTCACATCCGTGAAAATCTGTTCAAATTGCCAATTTATTGCTCTTATCTTGTAAGGTACGTCCTCAGGCGGGGAAAAGAGAGGAGAGGAAGGGGGGGGGGGAGCGCGGTGATCATTTTCCTCCAAGGGATGAGTGATTTTCCTGTTATCTACTAATCTTCAATTACTCAATATCCAGAACAATTTTGGCCTCAATCAAGTGATTCAGTGAAGCAAAGTTAAGAGTGGAGCAGGAACAGATGAGCGCCTTCGGGGCACATGTTGCTAACTCTTTTGCAGGAGAGTGTGGCGGCACTGCTGTGCATGGATCTGTGTGATTAACTTCAGAGGTTGAACTTTCTTGGTTACTCAGAAACACATCAAACAGGAAGAGAGGACAGGAAGAACACAGCACACCCATGTTCCCTCAGCTCATGTTATTTCCTCTTGCTCTGACCCGTTTACCCTCGCGGCCTCGGTCTGGGGTTTTTAACATTGCAGTGCAGCCTGGATTTCAAACCTGGCCAAAACACACCTACAGCGGGTTGATTAATGAATTTCTGAAAGCAACATTAGAGGTAATCTGTCTGCCTTCCTCTGAAGCCTGGTGCAGGCGTTTAGGAAAATACAAAGGGTAAAATAATGAAAACTGTAATGGCTTGAATAATGAAAATCCTCCTGGAACGAAGAGAGAGCGCTGATAGAGCTCTAGTGGTGATGATACGCAGCATCCGGCAGGGGAAGACGCTGTGCTGGCTGTGTAATGATAAAGTGTGTGAGTGCCACATGAAGAAGAGAGCTTATTGATGTAAAAAGTGCATTAAATGACAGCATCCATCGTTGCCATCTTGCCTCCGTTACCATCCATGCCTTATTTTTCCTGTAGATTTATGAATATTTTATTCTTTAATATTTGATACAGAAAAGACTCTCTGCTCCAGAGTTGTGGAGCATCTGCAGTAAAAAAGATCTTAAGGATGCAACTGAGAACGAGGCGAGCTCAGTGTGGGTGAGGCTGCAGGGGGAAAAAAGTCTGAGTTGACTTAATGGGTAAAGACTGCCCTCTCAGGGTTTACTACAACAACTGCAGTTAACATGGTTGCCTGACTTTCAGCACAGCTCAGCCAGCTGGTTTTATACACAGCTGAAGAAAGTTCACACTGGCCATCAGCATCGCATGTGATCCACGAGGAATAAGTTCTAAACTGATGTTTTTTATGTGCACATCTGATTCATACAACAATGTAATATAGATGTGAGCAAGTGTTTCCCCTTGACATGAAATGGATTATTGAAATTAAAACACAATTGTAGTTTTATAGAATAGGTCTTCATGTCTAATAAGAGAGAACATGTAGATTTTATCCTTTATATTTATAAATTATTGGTATTATATTAGTTATATTCATTGCTTGTGTTTATTCATAAGTTATTATTTTTTTACACTGCATACTGCAAACTTCCTCCACTGATGATGGCGTCAAGCAAAGTCCAGAAGAAATCTACTGTGGACCTTGTGTTAAGATTTTCGTTGTCATTTTCATACTTAATATAATATATTATGTTAATAGCTTTCTATTATACTGGGTTGTTTATTGTTCATTCTGTAACAGTTCATACACCAGATCATGCAAGAGACAATACATGAACCAGTGCCCTCTAACCCAAAGTAAACACAGTTTTTTTTTAACATTAGGAGTACAGACATGCTTTGGGCTCTTTTGGAAGGATTTTTTTTTCTTGCAAGTGAAGCTCTGTTAGTGCCTCTGGCATTAATCTATAGGTGCTTGAACACACTGAATTATTTATCTTTTTTTTTCTTAACATATTTTTTTCATTGCAAAAATAAGCCTGCAGATGACCTGTAACTGCCCCTGTTAGCTGGAAAACGTAATGGGCTTACACGGTCCAAGTTTGAGTTTGGCAAAAACGATGTATAAAATATAAAAAATAACAGTTTAGGTGGAAAAACAGCCTATTCAAAGAGCAAAACACATTGGCTGTTGTGGGCTCTAGTATGGGTATAGAAGTCCGATCAGCTCAACTGAGCTGTCAATCAAACGTCTTAGGCTCTCCAGTGTAGGGGGATAATGGCGTCTGCTGTGAAATGAGAGGATTCTTCTTACAGATAAAAGCGTCTGTCTATGACATAGGCCTATTTTTAATATGAAATCATTCTGTTTCATGCATGAATTACTGATTATTTTTTTTGGGGTATTTAGCAGACACTTTTCTCCAAAGCAACTTACAGTAATTCATACACTGATGACAGTGGCTGCCATGCCATGTACCAACCATTTCATCAGGAGCAGTTTGGGGTGTCTTGCCCAAGGACACTTCGAGATGCAGACCAGTGACCTTCCAGTAACAAGACACTGGCTCTACCCCTGAGCCAAAGGCGTCCCCTTTTATGTGTTACAGGAGCTGGAACTAAACGTAAATGTAAATGTTATTACCAGCTTGTGATGGGCTGCATGACAGGTTGTCCTGTCATCCTCGCTGGACATCGTCCAGTTGTTCTTAAGTATAACTGCGAGGATGACATTATGGAAGCAGCACATTGTGTGGGCGAGTTAGAAAACTTATTTGATTACAAGTCATGACAGCATTGGCTGGTAATGTGTTTAGTGTGTGTGTGTGTGTGTGTGTGTGTGTGTGTGTGTGTGTGTGTGTGTGTGTGTGTGTGTGTGTGTGTGTGTGTGTGTGTGTGCGTTGTCATAGCGATACGTGCTACAGGAGAGACCTATTGAATGATCACAGAAGCAGTTTCGAGTATTTGTCAAGGGTTTTTTATATCTGTCAGTCAGCCGTCTTTCTTTCAGTCTGTCTGTCTGTCCCTCAGCTACAAAATACTGACACAGATGAACTGTTGTCAGAGAGAGAAGATGAGGAGGACCAGAAAGATGTGTTATTCCTGTCTGACTCAGAAAGGGATGACAGAGTAAGTGATAGAGAAAGATCAGGACAACTGTGCTGTTGATATGAGACCTAACATAGCCGATATAGAAGCAAAGGTATGAGCACACAGAGGATGAATGCTGAGAGGGAAGGGGAAATAGAGGTAGAGGTAAATGATCCTGACCAGAAATATACGTTTGCCTCGTCTGAGTCAAAAGAGGGTGACAAGCGAGAGAGAGAGACAAAGACCTGTGATGAGATGGAGAGTATGTTCGGGGGGGCAGGAGACTGAGGAGAACACTGTGGCAGATAGGGATAAGTGCTACATCACCTTCAGAAAAGGAAGAGCTGTGACAAAAAATGTGCGTATTGGGGAAAACCCAAAGTCAGCTTTTAGAAAAATTAAGGATGAAAATGAGAAGACTCAACATAGCCACTATAGATGAGGAAGGTATGAGCAAACAGAGGATGTGTGCTGAGAGGTGAGGTGAGATCAAAGATCCTGACAGGAGATTAAGAACACTGTATCGCTCTACCAATACTGATAGGTACTACATCACAAGAAAAGGAAGAACTGCAAAAAAAAAAAAAAGAAAGGAGACAATCTCATAAAAAGATGTATGGTAAGATTAGGAGATTTTACATGGCCACAATACATGAGGAAAGGGTGAGCAAACTGAGGACAGGCGCTGAGAGGAGAGGTAAAAAAGACAGATCCAGACGGTGAAGTGCAAAATCATACTGCAAGCAATCTTAGTCACATGGAAGGGCTGCAGGAAAATGACTGTCATTTGCAAAGAGATAAGCAAGAGTAAGAAGACAGAAAGGGAATGAAAATGAAGAAAAATCAAAAAAATGTAAAATAGATATAGAAACAGTAGAAGAGACAATGACATGTTTTTTTTATACCCAGGAAGCACACACACTGTTTAGAATCAGTCATTTTAATGTTAAATGTGCGAGTCATCATAGATGTATAAAGACACCAGCCTGTTTATTTCAATTCTTTACCATTTCTTTTGAGGTCTCAGTAGCTGTTTTTAAACAGCCTCTCCGCATTATCTCCGGAGCGGTAACCCTAACCCACTAGCCTCTTTGGCTTCTTTCTCACACGCCATGACCTAAATTCAGGTTCCAAAGGCTTATATGTGTCAAACTGTTTGTGGTCCAGTGATATTGTTGAGACATGTCATACATGAAAAAATATTTTGAAGCATTCAGTTAAAGCAAAAGTTTTAGATTCAGTTGAACAATATTTGCAGCTTCAAGCCCTGCAAGCCCGAGCTGATGTTACTCCTGGGTCACTTAAAAAGACAAAAAGTATGCTAAAGGCAGAATGAGTTGGATTTGTCTGTGCCACCATTACCCAGCTCTGTAGCTCCTCTTGGATGCTTGTTAGGGTTAGGGTTATGACTCATTTCTGTCCAGTTCTGCCCGAAGGTTGATGCTCAGAAATGTCCCGTACACAGCAAAATTGTCAAATAGAGTGTGTAGGGCCTCTGCAGGTAAAGACGCTGCCACACACCTGTAGCCGGTCATAAATAATGACTGAGAGGGATTATTTTTATACCAATCTACACATTTTCTTTCAACTGTTTTTTCAAAAAATTGTTTTGTATTGTTAAAGATTGTAAATACATTTATTTAGATTAGATCAAATGTATTGTCATTGTGCAGAGTGCAGGAACAAAACCAATAGATAGATAGATAGATAGAGATAGATCTTTACTGTCATTGTACATTGAACAACGAAACTGAGATGCAACTCCTTGCTAGTGCAAATTATAGATAAAAATATAAAAAAAACATTGATACTAGGATAAAATAAATAAACATAAAAACCAAGCACACAACTCACATACACCATGTCATACTCATTTTTGCACAGTCACCTGATTATTGCACGGTCAGAAACACATTCTTTTATGCCTTGTTGTATTCAGCAGCACTATTGCTCTCGGGTAAAAACTGTTCTTGAACCTGTGTGTCCGGCATTTTATTGTCCTGTATCTTCTGCCAGAGGGGCAGCAGTTCAAAGAGTTTATGTCCGGGGTGTGATGGGTCCCTGATGATGTTTTGATCTTTTTTTAAGGCACCTTGCACTGTACAGTTCATCTAGGGAGGGGAGAGAGCAGCCAGTGATCTTCTTGGCGGTGTTTATGACCCTCTGGAGTGCTTTCCTCTCTGCTGCTGTGCAGCTGACAAACCACACATGCATGCAGTATGTCAACACACTCTCTATTGAGCAGCGATAGAATGACACAAGCAGTTTTTGTGACAGGTGATCCTTTCTGAGGAGTCTCAGAAAGTAAAGTCTCTGCTGTGTCTTCTTGATGGTCACTGAGGTGTTCGCATTCCACAACAGGTCCTCCTCGATCTGGATGCCCAGGAACCTGAAGTCAGATAGCCTCTCCACATAGTCCCCGCTGATGCACAGTGGTTGGATGTTTTCTGTTTTCTTCCTCCTGAAGTCCATGATCAGCTCCTTCGTCTTGGTGGTGTTAAGGACCAGGTTATTTTCCCTGCACCACCCAGTCAGCTGCTCCACCTCAGCCCTGTAGGCAGACTCATCCCCCTCAGAAATGAGTCCCACTACTGTGGTGACGTCTGCAAATTTAATAGTGTTACTGGAGTGGACAGGGATGTAGTAATAAGTGTAGAGGGTGAAGAGTAGGGGGCTCAGCACACAGCCCTGTGGGGAGCTGGTGCTGATGCTGATGGATGCTGAGAGGTGGGGGCCTACTCTCACCCTCTGAAGGCGATTTGTCAGGAAGTCCAAGATCCAGTGGCAGATGGAGGAAGACAGTCCCAGCCCCATCAGTTTGGGCACCAGTCTGTTTTTTTTTTGTTAGTGGAACAATAACAGAGGACTTCAGACTGGGTGGGATGGTGTACTGGGACAAGGACTGGTTGAAGATCCTGGTAAAGACAACAGCCAGCTGGTCTGCACAGGTCTTCAGTACACGTCCATGTACGCCATCTGGTCCAGCAAGCGCCTTCTATCTTGAAATGTTGTTAGCAGTGTTGAGAGTGGACGCAGTATATTCAGTGTTTACAATATAGACAGTATGACCGTGTGTGTACATTAGTACTCAATTAAGTCTCCACTACTGCTGACAACACTAATTAAATTCACCCATCTTTAGGCTGTTTTTAGTTTCAATCCATGATTTTTTTTTTTGCCTTGGTCAGTTAGTTCACAGCCCTAGACAGAAGAAAATCTTTTAAAATAGGCACCAATGAAAAACATAAAATGAAACTGCCAGGGTTATGGCATGGGTTTACATGTATCTGCTCCAGATGACAACAGATGTGGCCCCAGTGTGGCCCACAAACTGTCACTTCCGTGTTGCTGTAATTTGATTGGTTAAAAGTTTTTCGGACACGCCCACACACCCGCCTTTATGTCCATACTAAAGTCGGGCATCAAGAGCAGCTCGCGGAGGGCAGGACAGGTCCATTAACCAACAATACACCGCTGGTCAAAGCAGGACAGAGGGACAACAGGTTGCCTGAGAGGTCAGTGAGTTTCGACAGCTCTGTTTTTGTTTCTAAATCAATCCCCAACTTCTAGGCGCGTCGCTGAGCTCGGCTAACGTGACTCGTTGGTATGTTAAGTAGCTAACTTAATCTAACCGTTCAGTGTTGGCTTAACTTCCCTGAGAGTGGACACTCTGCTGTGCTTGTTTACATCGAGGAGTGACCATAACTTATGATTTAACAGGAGGAGTCGACTGAAAAATAGGGCTGTTGTTTGCTCAAGTTATTACTCTCAGCTCTTCATCTGGGACAAAGTTCATTCAACTGTCAGAAATGAAAGCTGCTGTGTTCTTTAAATTGAAAAGGTCGCAGTGTTGTGTAAGAAAAAACAGCCTAAAGTGGGTTTCTGTGGGCTCAGCACTGATGGATATCATCCTGTCATGTCATGTGAGAGGGCTGCTTATTATTCCAACGGGTGTGAAAGGCCCTTTGCTTAATGTAGCATCGGGCTCAGACATTAACCCCTGAAAATGAAGCAACTTCTACTTCTGACCTCTCTGTGTGTGGAAATGAGCTGTTGTCATTTCTTTCCGCTCAAGTTGCTTCATTTGAGGGATTTATAGTGACCTGAAGAAATGTTGACTATTATAATTATCTTAATAATTCACCCAAAAGATAAAGACATGATTTTGTGTGACATATTTAATTTTCCTTCTTATTCCTCTTATCATCTCCGGAGACCTTAATATTAATGTTGGGTGCTGTTCAGCCCCTGCAAATTAATCTCACTGACCCGGGTCTACACTATTTTTAGTTAATGTTGAAACATACAAGAATAGGAATGCATGACATTGGATTTTTGCCAATATTGTCAAACTCATTTTGGCTGATTGCGGGTGCTGATTAAAGGCAGAACATTTATCAGTCCTGCCCGATTATCAGGGCTGATATTCAGCTTTTTCCGATTATTGGTATCAATGGTTTTTCATCAGATTAACGATAAATTAAGCTAATTTAAAATGTCACACAATGTTCCACCCACAAGAATATCTGACTGATAACCCATCACAATGACTAGCCTGTAAACACTGAATAATCTGAATCTGCAAAGTGACTACTGACTAATGTAGTGTGTGGATAATGTAGTGGAGAGGAGGTATAGAGTAGCAGAAAATGGAAATAGCTCAAAATTGTACTTTAGAACAGTACTTGAGTAAATTGTACTTATGTTTATTTCATCACTGTTTATTTGAAATGTTGACATGCAGAGATACATTTTTCCCACAAATGAAAAATAAAACGCACTAACAGTGGCGTGCAGAACACCGCTGCCATCAGTGTAACCGAGCATCGTAACTTCTCCTCACTGGGCAAGTTTGATAAGAAAATAATAAACAGGACATGAAGACATACAGTATGTATGTGCAGCAACAGACACCACCTTTTATGATGGCATCCCCTATCGGCCCAACACTAGCGATGATGTGCTGATATTCACAGCACCCTGTTGAAGAACCTCGCACTTTTCTGTTGTCAATGATCTGTCTTTTGTCCTCTCTGGCAAGTGTCTCAATAGTTTCCTGGAGATAAACCAGCCAACAAGTCCAATTATAACCAAGGTCACATACACGAGGGTCAGCTCTGACAGGGTTGATGTGGCTCAACATTTTGAGGATGTGACAAATAGTCTAACAGCGCAATAGGCAAAGGCTGCGTAGCCTTTTTTATGAGTGCTTTGCTGGAATCACTTGTCAGGGAGCTGATTATTTCTGAAAGTCTAACATAGCGTTTGTGTTGCATAACAGCCTTCTTCATAATATTTTCTGTGTCTGTGACAATTATCTCGGGTTCATCTCACACTTGATAGCACAGAGTATAGTGTTAGACTTTGCTTTGTAATAAAGCCAGTGAAGATCTCATCAACTGCCTCTCAGACAAAAAAAACCCCATGTTGCTCAACCAAGCTGTTGCAACGAAATGCAATTTGCAATCACACAGAGCCCCGAGAGGCTGTCCGAAACGCCACAGTTCATGTCGAGAATTTTATTCACCCAGACATCTGAAAGAATTTGTGGTATAAAGGTCATACATGGTGAATCTGCTTGGCTTCAGTGTAGCTTGCTGAATAGGAGGCTCATCTCTCTGTAAGCAGTTCCTTCTGTTGGGTGGATGTGTAGCCTAATTTACCTGAGCATTTACTACATCCTGCCAACAGGTTACAGCTGGTTGGCTGCACTCCTCGCCCGACTGCTGTATGTTTTCCCCAGCAGTATGTTCACAGAGGCCATGTCATTCTTTGACTGTCTGCCCAATACATCAGGTCGAGCGTGGCAAACACTTGTTAACAGTGTTCCAGTAAATACAGGTGGACTCCACTTATGTCTCCCTGTGCCATCTGTCAGAACACAAGCAGATGTGGTCCACATGTTGGGAGCACTAGAAGGAAAAGGAAAAGATGCTTTGCTGCTGAAGATCCTCTCTAATCAGCTGTCACCCCTCTTTGCTCGCCTCACTTGCATCTCTTCATTGTCTTCATTATTCATTTAATCTGCCAATTATCTTCATGATTAATTATTTGGTCTGTAACATCAGGAAATAATGGAAATCCACGCTTATTTACTATCATATTAATATTCAGTTTACATCACATATGACAATAAAAGCAGCAAATACTCATAGTTGAGAAGCTGGAATGAGATAATGGTTAGCATTTTGCATTTGGATGGATGGGTGGATTTAAACAACACATTTCATGGCTAATTGTTCTAGCACTGTATGGGTATTATAAATCTGTCTACAATCAGAAATTTGGCCGTACTGTTCCTGTTCATTTGATAAGTTTGGTTGTATTAAGCTATTGTAAGCAATGGTGCAGATCAACTCAGGATGGCTTAGTGGTAATATTCCCAGAGATTTAGGGTTAATTTACCTATACGCAGATTCTCAGTCAATGACAACATATTCTGCATTCATGCATTGCATCCAGTACATGAATATTGTGATATATGTACATTACATCAGAACTGAAACTAATGTAATGCACTGGATTGACAGCAAGCGATAATTATAATTGATGAATTATTGAAGTTCTTCACAAATGTGAATATTTGATGGTCCACTATGATAATAAGTTTAATATACTGGTGTTTTTCACACTTGGACTGATTGAAAAGTTTGGTTTAAACATTGAATTAATACAGAAAATAAATGGAAGATTTATAGACATATTAAAAATTATTGTTAGATTGTCATCACATACACTATAACAGAATAAAGGATTTTATCCAGACACTCACTCATTGATTTATGCTGATTTTAATATGAAGTATAATTTCTCCTCTTTATTTCAAGAAGAAAAGGAACTGAACATAATTGGACAATTGATTGAATTAATTATGGATTTCACCCATTTTATGTGACCATTAAAATGCAAATTTATTTATTCAGTTTTTATTTTCTGCAGTACCTTATTTATAATGCAGTCATCAATTAATGCAGCAGAGTAGTATTTCACTTGAGCAATTCTTTTGTCCTGGTTTTCATTTAAAGCAATATTTTACGTTAGTAGGAGAGAGGTATTGCTCAATGTTTCACTTTTACTTGATTCACTTGATATAAATGAAGTCGAGGTCCATTTTCTCTGCATACTTTCATGTGAGCTTGTGAACAATCAATCACCAGCATTAGTGCCCCGCTGGTCTACAGTTCTTAACAATATTCATGGTTTTTCTCTTGACTCCGATCTATAATTTCAAATTAGACTCACCTCTGGGCCCCCAGAATATTTTCACATAATTTATCATGTCTGTATTCCCTTCATGTCATATCAGTCATCGCCTTAAAGCAAAAATCACCTTGAGAAAAACAGCATTGTTAAAGGACACTGTACACATTTTAAGAAGCTGAAGTGTTCATCTAAATGAAAGAACTGAGCAGGGCTTGTTCGTGTTTTGACGTCTGACATCTTGATCCAACACTTATCAGTTTCTTTTAATCAACCAAGAGTAAGAAACAAGTCTTTTGACTCATCCACATGAGACTGACTTTGAAAACAAGAAGGCAATCCATGCACTCGAAATACTAATATATTAACAATTCTGATATCTAATCCAGACAATATGCATGCTGTGGCAGATATTTCTCGATAGGCCAATATCTGCTAATACAATTAGGCAACCAACATTTAAAAAAAGTCTGTTAATTTCATAACATCTTTGGGTGTGCTCCCCTTTTGCTTTTATGACAGCATGTGCTCAAGCTGGCATGGACCCCACAAGTTTGTGCCACACCTGATGACTCATGTTATCTCAACGTGATTTGACAGTTTTCCACGAAACTACGAAAGCTAAGCATCCTGTGACATCACCAGGAACTCTTCGGAACACTGTTATGCTGGCATAACGTGAGTCATCGGGTTCAACACAGACTTGTCCAGTCAACGCTGGCTCGACTGCATGCTGCTGCATTTGAGCAAAAGGGGGACAGGCCAGTCTTTTTTCAGAAATTTTTAACTAAACTTTTTAAGCTGATGTTATTATTTGTAATGAAATAAATATATATTATTACATTTAAAAACATGCTAAATACTAGTATATCTTGAACATCAGTCAAGATATACTAGACCATTTTGACCCTGTATATACAATATATACAATATACACTAGGCTGTGGGGAAAAAAGGGAGGAGCCTATACGGAAAAAGATTACAGAAAAAATGTCAAATCAATGTCCACAATGACTCCAGGATACTTAAAAACTTCCCCTCAGCCATTACAATGTGCTATTAGAGTGTCAGGCTATTATTTTGACATTCTGTTATATGATTTTAACTTGGAATTTGCCAGATAATCGTGAAGCTGTAAGTTCACATTTTACTCCTCAGTGTTAATGTCATTAGACCTAGAAGTCAACTCAAGAAAACTCACAGATGTTTATCCTACACAGTGATTCGCCAAATATTAATCCCTCATTTCATTAACAAATTCAAAGTAATGCCCAGCCTCAGATGTCAAGATTTCATTACTTCGAGATACCATATAATTTAAAAATGCAAAAATATAGCTGTGGGTGGTTAACAAGAAAAGAAAGTAATTCAGCTTTGCAATGGAGACTTGAGTTGTATGCTTGGCTGCACCATTTTGTTTTTCTAAGGGCAGTTTCATCCTCATTGCATCATAGTGTTGACAAATGAATTTAACATGGTTGAGTTGCCTAGCTGCCTATATTATTAAACCATATGACAGGACAGCCTTTCCGATTCCAAATTCACGAGACACACTACTTCTCTGCAGGATAAAGTGTATCAACCACTTAAACAAAAAAGAAAAATCAGACAGGGAGATTTATTTCATCATGCAAAGCGAGCAATGTGAGGTGAATCTGTGTTTCTGACGCTCTGTATTCCATGTCAGAGATTGAATCCAGCAGTCACCATGGCAGACAGCGGGAAAACTAATGAGACTGGAGCTGCTGCAGCGGAACCAGCTAATGGAGACCAGCAGGTGAGGAGCACTGTGACCCAAAGTGACATCTATTACAAAACTGAGGCGTATTAAGAACTCATTTCAAGTTTAGGATTTCATGTTGATAAGTTACTGTGGGAAATTAATCATTATTCCTACCAGGCGGCCGAAAAGAGATTTTCTTTACACAGTCAGGACTGCATTACACATTTTGTCTTTTCACAGTAATGTTTTTATTTGTATATATTTTTTTTTTTTTCGTAGAACGTTGTGTCTCGAGTGAGTAATCTCCCTCTGGTGAGTTCAGCGTGCGGGGTGGTTTCCAGTGCCTACAGTACCACCAAAGACAGCGTGCCCTTGCTGAAGGGAGTGATGGATGTAGCGGAGAGTGGTGTCCGAACCCTGGGGGCAGCTGCCTCTACCGGGTCCAAGCCTCTGTTGGACATTATAGAACCACAGCGTAGGTTCTTCTCTCAAAAAAAAATAATGTAATATATGTGCAATAACGGCACATATATATATATATATATATATATATATATATATATATATATATATATATATATATATAATATATATATATATATATATATATATATATATATATATATATATATATATATATATATATATATATATAAGGACCTCAAATATTCAGTATGTTTGTTGGAAGCGTCATTTTAATCTTTAAAACGCTTTCAATTAAACTGTTACCGCCAGATTCCTCCTGGCCTGTCTATGCCACATTATGGTCACTGGTTTTCGAGACAGTGCTCTTGTTTCCAAAGGCTGCATCATGGCACGTTATAGCAGTGTCATGGTGAATATACACAGAGCCCATTCTTGACAGAAGCAGACCACAGTCATGTCAAGCTTCACAGAACTGTTTGAGCCAGACCGGAAATTAGACCGCTGAACAGGATCGTCTATCCAGTCAAATTAAAAAATAAAACACCATGTGCACACTCGGTATCTACAGCACAACAAAGTCGGGAATATTAACAATGAATGCACAGACAAATAACGAAACAAGTTAACTACGTTGCCTTCTCAGACACAGTAGAAACACAAAAAACAGGACACGAAATAAATGAATGAAATAAACACAATCTGAGCTACCCAACAACAGAATGAAATAGCGTGGCATACGGCAGGTAACACAGACATGCCCGGTGGAATCAAGGGGTAACTGTTCCAACCCTAACTCGCTTATAGAGTTAGCTGCGAGAAAACAATTGTATTCTTATTAAAGTTTCTGTTCTGTGCTTGTTTCAGTTGCAACAGTAAATGAGTACGCCTTGAAAGGACTGGACAAGATGGAAGAGAAGCTGCCTATTCTTCACCAACCTGCAGACAAGGTGAGGTAGAAAACAATGCCTCTCTAAAAAAAAAAAATCTATTTCAGACCCCCATTTTATACTCTTTTCACATTGGAGAGACACCCACTTACATATGGCTTTTGTAAAATGGGAAATAAATCCTGCATCAAATGACTGCAGATGTCACAAATTTCAAGACCCTCCAAACATAGCTCGGATCATTACAGAGCCCTCTGCATGTTATATTACATTCATTGTAAGCATAGGAGCCATGCTTACTCTTTGCAATATCCAATAGCCTGTTACTGTGACCCCTCTGTAAAAACAACCCAGCCTTAAACACATGGATCTTATGGGTAAAACACCACTCCCCAGCTTCCACCTTATTCTTTTTACTTCTCATACTAGTACACCCTGCATTATCACTTACTCTCTGAACTGCTCCTTGTAAGTCAAATTGTCTCAAATGTCGTATCAGTCCCCACCATAGCACTCTGAGCCCGGCACATCATCGTCTCTGTCTTCCTCAGGTGGTGTCGGACACAGTGGGCATGGTGTACCAGTCAGTGGCAGGGGCCAAAGACGCCGTGGTGGGGGCTGTGATGGGCGGTGTCGAGCTGACCCGGGCAGCAGTCAGCGGAGGTATCATCACCGCCATGGGCACCAGGATGGGCCAGATGGTCAGCAGTGGGATGGGCCTGGCCCTGAGCCGATCTGAGGACTGGGTTGACCAGAACCTGCCACTCACTGAGAGGGAGCTGGGTCAGTAGCTACCATCAATGTGGAAAACATAATCAGTCCATAAAAACCAGAGGAGGTGATGAACCCATATGTCCACTGCTGAGGTATAGGCAGGTGTGTTTTTGACAGTTGGATCAAATGAAGCTGAAACAAGGCTGCAGTAGGAATTAATTAATTAAGGACAATGAGTGGCCAGAATTTTGTGACACACGATTGTAAATAAGTAGATTAGCTTTCCTCCCATTTTTCTGATAAAGCTGAAAAGATACTGAATAAATGATTATCCCTAATTAATAATGCTAATGTATACGAAAGTTTGATAGAGACAAAGTACTTTTCAATTACAATTTACATTACATGTCCAGTTTGTAGGACTTTGTGGTATCTCGCAGTGCGTTTGCAATCTGCAACCAGCTAAACAAAACCCTTGTCTCACGCTCCCTTACAGTGAGGTGAAGAACGTGAATGGCCTTCCGGGGTTCTGTGGGACACATGGTGGTGCAATGTAGCTGACTCTGTGGAAGTTCTTAGTTTTAGATGATTACAAGCTAATTAAAACTTGATAAAGAATATAATATTCCATTTCTAGATGCTTCTAATGCCTCTGTTCTTTTAAATTAATGCTGATTTAAATTTGCACTTGAAATCAAAAGATACCTATACATAGTTCAACAATGGCAGCGGTATCCCATCTACTTTCAGGTAAGCATTAATAATGCTGCAGATGTGCTTTAAAGCGGAACATTTTCAGGTTTAAGCACAATGATTAGCCTTATATCCCTTACATAGCTCCAAGCCTAATTTCATACAGCTTTAATTTTAGTGGGCATTACTGCCATTTATTTAATTTAATTTATTCCATATTTGATATGCATGAAGGATTTGGAATTTACTATGACAGTCAGTAGCCAACACTGTATACTTGCTTCACTGGTGTTAGACCA